>JALCUS010000011.1:0-600000 GCA_022963125.1 Ustilago nuda
AACCCTAACCCTAACCCTAACCCTAACCCTAACCCTAACCCTAACCCTAACCCTAACCCTAACCCTAACCCTAACCCTAACCCTAACCCTAACCCTAACCCTAACCCTAACCCTAACCCTAACCCTAACCCTAACCCTAGCATAAGTATCATTAGTTTCTCAGTCAGCATAGTGGCAATCTATAGATTGCTTCTCATTGTAGTGTGTGTGTTGTATCACTGCTCACTGACTTCTGAAGGTGGTTCATAGTAAACCTGCGGTCCAGATATGATAGAACTGAAGGCAGTTGTCCACTGTGGTATGGAGATCACCTCAAGCATTAATTGACACACTGGACACTCGTGTCAATGTCATCAATCCATACTCACACCAGACCATTGGTGTTAATATTAAGTTCACTTAAAGTCATATTGTATTTGATCGTGCTGAGCTACCTCTGGACAAAGTGTCCACAGTGGTTAGTCGAAATCTGTCATAATGACAATATAACTACAGATTCCAACGAGGAAAGTGACAGAGACGGCTCTGTTGCATAATTCACTAGGAATTGAAATACCATTAGCACTGTCGCATAACTCGACAGAATCGGTAGTAGTATCAGTACTACTACAGATTTCAGGTTTCAGGCGCACAACCGCTGACACATGCTTACCACTGGTACCAGCTAGGTCTATGGCATCTCCTTGTCCACCAGCCTGATTGCTGGTACCTGTGCTCCTTCGATATGAACCAACGGCCTTCCTGCTTCCTGCGCATTCAGGCCCATGACACAATGCTTGAGAATTCTGTTAACTAGCATTAGAGAATTACTCATATATATATCTTTGATGCATCTGTGCTGGGAGGTATTGCTTTCCTACTAACTGAATGTACCATGTGTTGCCTTGGCACACATGGACTATGCATGCACGTCCCTTGGCCTCTCGGCGACTCGGCTTTCTCGCATGTCGCTTGAACACCTGCTAACCTCGCTTGCATCTTTAACTCAGCCTTCATGATGGAGTTGTGATAGTTACTCTGGTCTGGACCACTTGGCCATGTCTGGTAGCTTTGCCAATACTTGTGTTAGGCGAGACAGGTGATGTTGTGCTGGAAGAAATACAGACATGTCTTCGGGGCGCAGGGTGTGGATAGTGGGCAGTGGAAATCTAGAAGACCGTCGTGGCTTATATCGAGCTGCATTCGGGAGGTGATTGCGGGATGCATTTACCAAACTCGACCCAAACAGATCTCCAGAGAGAAGACCAGTTTGAACGCCCATGTAGGCTGGCATACGTCGAGTAGTAGTCGCAGAAACACTGCGGATAGGTGTTGGACTGCACGAATGGACGTAGAAGCAGGTCAGGAGCAGGAGTGGATGTATATGGATGTCCAGTGAGTTGCAAATGACATGTAGAGGGAGCTTTTGTTCTTTACATATCTACTCGGGGATCTAGAAATAGAACAGCGGATATCACTTTGTCGAGAGATTGCAAAGCAAGCTGCCCGCTCACCACTGGACGGCAAGTGCATTGACTGCTTCGTCCTGAACAGCTCTGTACTGGGTACGGAAGAGTTTGTTCCTTGCCTTGTCGAGTGCTACCTTGTCGAGGTTTGAGGCAGCAAGGTGGGAAAGCTCTTGAACCACCAACTCGGCGAGGAGGTCTGCATATGCTTTGATCTTTGTAGCCTGCTTCTGCTCGGGAGGGTGCAAAACAGCAAGCGACTCGAACAGTCGTTGATAGACTTCAGTACGGATCGACTCGGCATTGCTGCTCGACAGAGGTGTATTGCTTCCACTGCCAGTCAGCGTCGGTGTTGAGGCAGCCGAATCACCAGCTGCAACGCCCTTGTTGATCGCAGCAACATTGAGAGGTGTGTGAGCAACACTCGATCCTTGCCAGTAGGCCTCTTCAACACGTCGAACCCATTCCTTGGTGGTGCCGTGCCAACCTTTGATTTCTTTCTGCTTGGTACCGTCGATGATCTCGGGATCGTGATCGTCGTCGTGCTTGCCGCGTTGACTGGAGGGGTTTTTCTTGTTGTGGAGCATCAACTCGAGGTGGTCTGTGCCGTTGGTCTGTTGGGCTGCCCAGCCACCTTTCGAGTAGCCTTCCGGGTCGAGCGTGTCGTTGGTGGTGCTGCTCTGTGTTGCGTCGACGGTGGGAGGTCGGATTTGTCCACCGCCATTGACACAGCCTGAGGGACAAGCCATGACCTCGACGTAGTCGTATCCGCGTTCTTCTTCTTCTTCTTGTTCCTGTGCTGGAGTGAGCCGAGTTGTTGTAGTCGTTGTAGTCGTTGTAGTGGTTGCAGTCGTTGCAGTCGTTGCAGTCGTTGCAGTCGTTGCAGTCGTTGCAGTCGTTGCAGTCGTTGCAGTCGTTGCAGTGGTTGCAGCGGTTGCAGTGGTTGCCTCTTGCGGTGCATCTGGGTTGAGCGGACTGCTCTTGCTGACGGCAGCATTGCCTCTACCTCTTCTAATCATTCCGCCACGTGCACGTGCTGCTGCCCGATTGCAACCTGGTCCAGCTGCAACTGGATTGCCATCTGGATCGACTAGTCTGCCTGCTGCTCGACGTGTGTTGCGTGCTCCGGTCTGCTTTTGCAGCTTTCGAACGAGGTTTTGCAAGTTGCGGAAGCCATAGCACTGTGCGCCGCGGAAGAGAATGTTCCAAGACGAGTTGGTCTGGGGATCGACATTCAAAGAGAGCTGTGCAGGCGCACGAAGGATGAACTCGGTAAAGTCGGCGGTACGAACGACTCGAACGTCGAGCTTGGGAAGAAGACCCCGCTGGCGAACTGATTCCGGGAACTGATTCCAGTGCTGTGAGATCCAATCGAGCCAGACAGCACGCATCAGATTGAAGAGATAACCGCCGCTGCTGCTTCCAGGCTGATCGAGCAGCTCTGGGAAATGAGGGAGGATGGCGACTGTATTTGCGTTGGGCTCGGAAGCGCCACGGCCGAGTGCTTGCTCAAGACTGAGATCGGCAAGCGACTGCTGCATGGTCTCTTGCTCGCCAGGCACGGGGTCGCAAAGATCGAAGCCTTGGTCGAGCATCAGCTTATCGAGCTCGCCAGTGGTGAGCACACAATCGACCTCCTTTGTGTTGGTGATGTCGTCGTAGAAATCAGGGCGGGAAGCTTCGAGCTTCTTATCGTAACAAGGCATGACGGTGAGATGGTAAATGTTTGGTTGGGATGAAGCAGGGTCGTCTGTGCTGCTACTCGGCGGCGTCTGTAGTCCTAATCTGTGCGGAAGGAAACGCTTTGCAATGAGACCTGCTACCTGCTGCGGTGACTTTGTTGTTGATACGTAGGGAAGCAGCTCTCCGTGGGTCTTTTCAGCATAGCAGATCCATCCTGGACATGCGCTCGCAAGCATGGGCAGTGTGGGTTCGTCGGACCTTGTGGCGGCGTCGTTGTTGAGCTTGGCACGTTTGTGTGAGTTGTCTCGACGCTGGAAAAACTCTCGCTCGTGCTCCTTGAGTGCGATATGGCGTGCAAAGGTTGTATCGTAGACGTGGTCGAACTGAAAGACGGTTTTGAGAAAGTACGAGATGCGGTGAAGAAGAACAGGTAGCGGTAGTGTCGAAGGCGCTGCCTGATTTGACTCGGGTGATGATAATGGTGATGGTGATGATAATGGTGATGATGATAATAATGGTGATGATGATGTTTGCTGCTGATTCTGCTGGAAAGTATACTTGGCGGAAAGAGATGCCAAAGACTGTGTGCTAATCGAAGCAACAAGCAACTTAGGCCGAGTGGAACTGTGAATCTCTGCAACAGCGCGACGAAGCTCTTCCTGACTCTGCATGGTAATCAGAACGCTCTCTGCACTGGTGACACATCCACTGCAAGCCAGACAATCGTTGAGAGAGATTTGGGCTGTTTCGAGTTTGGTTCGCTCTCGTGGTTTGCTTCCACTGGCGGCAGCAGCAGCAGCAGCAGCAGCAGAAGTGCTGGTACTTGTTGATTCGTAGTATGAACCGTCACGATCGATGGCGATCTGCGTTGAAGCGGTTGCTGCGGAATGGATTTGGTCGGATGAGCTGGTGTGATGGTCTGTTGGTGCATCTACTCCTTCGACTGGTTTGATGCATGCTTGCGAGGGTCCCAAATAGTCGTTGAGGTCGGTCAGAGTTAGTGCGCCAGAGAAGGCCATCTTTCCGTGAGAGCAGCCGAAGTGAGCCTGTGGTGGTGGTGATGGAGATGGTGGTGGCAAGCTCAGTTCGATTCGGTGGCAAAAACAGCTGACCAATCCGACTGCGAATATTTTGCAAAAGAGACAAAAAAAGTGTTAGATCGCTGCCACCAACACCTTTGGAAATGGCTCACCCTTTCTCGTGCGAATAGACGCCATTCCGCACGAGAGAGTTGGAATTCCTCGCCTCGGCTATGTACGGAAACTAGTAGTTAAAAGCATGTGACTTTGGATTCAATCTAACACCTTTGGATATGTATCACGCCGGTTAATAGATAGCCGACATGGTTGCTGCCCCTCATGTTTGCTCGATCAGCTGGCGGAAGAAAGAGGTAAGAGGCACTACTACTAACTACCTCGAGCAACAAGATCAAAGCCAAGATGTGCAAGCTCGCCTCTGAGCCCGAGTTCGAACACAACGAGCTTTGCACCAGCCTTGCACCTTTCCTGGAAAAGCATCCAGAGTACAAGAAGACATTGCAAATCATCCAGATGCCCGAGCGTATCATCCAATTCCGCGTTGTTTGGGAAGACGACAAGCAGGTCGCACAGGTCAATTGTGGCTACCGTGTACAGTTGAATTCTGCCCTTGAACGCAAAACGAGATGAACAAAGAGGAAGCCGAAGCTGCTCTGGCTGCGGGATGCCGATACGTCGCCGAAGGATCCAACATGCGTCTCGACCAAGCTGCTATCGAGGTGTTTGAAAACTCGCGCCTTACACGATCTACTCGATGCTGGTACGCTCCCGGTAAAGCGGCCAACTTGGGTGGTGTGGCGGTGAGCGGGCTGGAGATGGCTCAAAACTCTGCTCGTCTCACCTGGTCTCAGGAGCAAGTAGAGGCAAAGTTGAACGAGATCATGAAGAACGCCTACGACAACTGCTTCAAGACGGGCGAGGCTTTCGCCGCCAAGGAGGATAAGCTTGCCCAGAGGTTGCCAAGCTTGGTTGCCGGTGCCAACATTGCAGGCTTCAAGAAGGTGGCTGATGCTATGAAGCAGCATGGTGGCTGGTTCTGAGTGGATGCCAGATGGTGATCATATTGGCTCTTGTTTTGCTGTCCCGATCTTGGCTTGTGCTTCATTAATCACTCTTGCGTCTGGTGTGTGTTTTCTTAGATGAATGTTGAACCCAAGCTTGGATAGACGAGATTGGATTGAGGAGATCGGATACAATGCGTTCAAAATATGAGAGCAGCAAGAGAAAGCGGATCAGAGACGGTCACGCTTGTACTGTTTGTCGAACTGCTGGTTGACGGACATCAATTTGGTGTTGGTACCCGGTTCGACATTGTTCCAAGGGGTAGGGTTGTTGGTGCGGTCCCAGATGACGTCGGGACCACGTGCAAGACGAGTCAAGTACCTGTGTCGATGGAGGAGAGAGAGGGTGTCAGTGTGGGTGTTGGCCATGCATCGCATCCACCAAGGCCGGGGAGGATGGAAATGAGACTTGGCATCCGATGAGATGGATCTAGGCAAGATGACTTACCAGGTGGCACCACCAGCAGCAAGACCAGTGATAACGTAGATGGGAAGAACTTCGGGGGAGTACCTATTCAACCACAGGCAAAGGTGGGTCAGTATTGGCAATGGACCGAGTCGAGATGATGATTGAAGCAGCCGCTGCCATCTTGTGTCGCTAACTAGTTTGAACGCACCAGTTCTTCATGAAGATCTGACGAGCCTTGTTCTTTGCTGCCTGAGCTACGGGACCTGCCATCTTGAATATGAGATACGACGAGAGCGACGAGCGACGAGCGGGTTTGGCTATCGTGGTGAAGATGGAGGAGCGCAAGATCGAATCGAATGCAATCCAATTGCCACCCGACTTGTTTTGGCACGCCGAGAGTGTAGACTCTCTCGTACGGCTTTGGCACGCTCTGCCACGCTCTGCCACGCTCTGCCATTGAGGCGATTCGGATCCGACAGGAAATTCGAATTTCATGTTAGAGCAGCGTCTATTAACAGCGGTCCGCGTTCGCTGGAGGGAGGCGCGATGTCATGTGACCACAGGCCGGCATTTTGGTTGCGTGCCAGGAGAGGCCGGACAAGCCGAAAGCTAACAGTCATGAGCGTGGGAATTGTGCGCGTGAAGGAAGAGAAGAATGAAGAATGTGGCGTTGTGATAGAAGCGAGAGTCGAGAGATAATAGAGAGAAAAAGTGCGCATCATCCGTCCCCTCGCACACGCACAGCACAGCAACAGCAACTTGCACACACGCATGTATTGGTTCCTCACTCGTCCATCACATCTCGGCAGCGGTGGATTGGCGTTGGTTGCTGGGCTTTCCTTTGTTGGGCTTTCCCTTTGCTCGGCTTTCCGCCAAGCGATTCGCCTTCAGCAGAGCAGCCAAAAAAGGCCTCGCAATCTCTCATCGGCTGCTCTCCGACGACGATGACTCAAGGGTCAACGGCTGTTCCGTCTCAGATAATCCGCCTCAGCAGTGAATGCTCTTGGCCACCCTCTCGACCACTACCACCATCGCAAGCTTAGCAGAGTCTCGTCGCAACAATGACCTCTCAGCCCTATACTCGCACCTCCCCTTCTCCACCGCCCAGTGTCGCCAAGGCGTCGTCACCATCAACATCAGCACCATCGCCATCAACATCGCCATCGCCATCAACATCGCCATCGCCATCAACATCGCCATCTCCATCAGCATCAGCACCATCGCAAACACCACTATGCACTTTACGCGTGCAGATCCTCGCCGCCAAGGATCTCGCCGCCAAGGACAGAAACGGAAAGTCGGATCCCTTTGTCGTCGTCAGCTTGCCCGGCTCGGCTTGCTCCTCCCACCATGCTGCTGCTCATACCACCGTCAAGCAAAAGACGCTCGATCCCACTTGGAAGCCTGAGGAAGCGTCCTTTGACTTTACCGTGCTGCCAGACTGGTTTGGCCCTCGCTTTTCAGCTATAGCTAGCAACCACATGCATTCCAGCCTAGTTCAAGCTGCTATCCAACAGGCCATGTCCGCCACTGATCCCAATGCCAATCCAGCTAGCCTCTCTCCTCATGCTGCTACCAAGTCCAGGCCTCGTCTCAACCTTCGCTCTGCTTCCAAGATCCTCATTGCTCCTGTTCGACTCGGTGCTGCAGGTGCTCGTGTGGTGGGAAGGCAAATGCCCAGACCCATGCGTCTTGGTCGTAAACCTCGTCCTTCTTGTTCCTCCCCCTTACCAGCCGACGGCCTCCTGCTTTCCAGCTCCACAGCAGTCCTTCAGGACGTCAGAGCTCCTCGTGGCTCCATCCAGCTCGACGCTTCCAACGCCATGGTCTCCACCCTCGAGTTTGTCATCTGGGACAAGGATCGCTTTTCAGGCGATGACTACATGGGTGAATGCTCTCTTCCTGTAGCTCAGTGGTGTAGAGATGGTCTTGCCCATTGGTCCAAGGCGCAGCCACTTTGGTTGCCCCTCGAATCCACACATCCAGATGCAAAGATCAGCGGCCAGTTGCACCTCAAGATTGGCTTTCTGCCTCTTTCCCGTTCCGCTTCCACAAACCCCTCTTCCAATGCTACATCGCCGATGGCATCTTGGTCAGTCGATCAGATCTATCACCGTCTCGTGTTGGCTGCACTGGGTGCAACCGGTGCTGCAGTCCGTGCCGTTCCTGCATCTCAGTCCGTCGGTACTACAGCTGCTGCAGAAGCCTTTGTCGACGACGGCTTGAGCAGCAGCAGTGAGGAAGATGACCATGACACAGACCGCTACACTGAAGAAGAAGAAGATGATCATGATCATGATGACGATGACGACGACGATGATGATAATGACGAGGGAGACTACTTTGGGGCAACATCCGAAGCCGAGCCCAGCGACTTCAACCAAGCTGCAACGGGTGGTGTTGAGTTTGATTCAGACAATGAAGCTGTCTATGACCAACACTACCTCTCCATTTCCGGTGGCCTTCCCGCATCCTCCTCTTGGCAGTCTGCAGGCGCTCCTGCTCTGCTGACTCCACCACCAAGACAACAGGCTCAACCAACCCGGGCCAAGTATCGACGCATGTTTTCACTCAACAAGGCTCCCAAATCGGCACAGATATCTGGCACTACAACACCTGCTGAAGGCCTGAGCTCCGATTTCGATCCATCAAGGCTAACAACGCCTCTGGAGTCTGCTGCAGTCGCAGCCGCAAAGCCACACACAAACAGGCGATTGCCAGGCGTCAAGCGATTGAAGCAAAATGCTGCACTGCCACCTTCTGCCGCCCACACAGACGCTGCTGCCGACCAAGATGCTGCTGTTGTCAAGCGTCCTCCTGCTCGACCCAGAAGGAGCGGCGGCAAACGCGGCGAATACGCCTTCAAGGCCGAGATGGGTATGGACATCATCGGCATTGTCATGATGGAAGTCAAGGGTGCCTCTGATCTTCCTCGCTGGTCCAACATGACTCACACCGGTTTCGACATGGATCCCTTCACCATCATCAGTTTTGGTCAGAAGATCTTCCGCACACGAGTTGCCCGACATACCCTCAATCCTACGTGGAACGAAAAGCTTCTCTTCCACGTCCGCAGACACGAGACCAACTTTCAGGCCAAGTTCATGATCTACGACTGGGATCGCATGTCGTCCAACGACTATGTCGGTGGCACACACATTGCAATCTCAGATCTCCTCGATGCTGCGCCCAAGCCGGACGGGCAGACGCGTTTGTACAAGACCGACGATGAGGGCATCCTCGGCAAGATGAAGGCCTTCACTCTGCCTCTGGTTCGCATCGAAAAAGACGAGCAAGTCAAGTTCAAAGCGACCAAGAAGCAACCCACGCTCACAATCCAGGCCAAGTTTACGCCTTATGATGCACTACGTCAGCGCTTCTGGAGGCAGCTGGCTCAGCAATTCGACACCAACGATAGTGGCACACTCTCGCGTCTTGAGCTTTCCAGTATGCTCGACAGTCTTGGAAGTACACTCAGCATAAAGACGCTCGACAGCTTCTTCCTTGAAGTCAACAAGAACCCAGAGGAGGATGAGCTAACAATCCAAGAGACCATCCTTGCTTTGGAGGCCGAGGTGCAAAAGCCTTGGGATCGCAAGAGGAAAGCAGCAGCAAGCCCTCTGGGTCTCAATAGTGGGGCTCAGACGCCTTCTCTGTTTGGAGGTGTGAGCGATTTTGGAACCGACTCGAATCAGGATATGGATTTCAGCGGTGCTGATGCGCCGCCCGGTCAGCCTGCTGGAGATGCCAGCTGTGCTCCACCTGTGCCGCCGCAGAGAATGGCCTCCGGAAACGGCAATGTTCCTGGCGCGATAATGACCAACTCGGGAGGTATGATGCGCATCTTGGATCGTGACTTTTCCGCGCTGTCGAGCAACACTTCAGCCTCGAGCTGCGGTATGCTCTCCACCTCATCCACGCCTCCGCTTATCAATGTCGAAGGCGAGAACTCGTCAGCTGAGGATGGACAAGCACCAGAAAGAGTAGTCCGATTGCAGTCCTGCCCGCTCTGCCACATGCCTCGCTTACACAAGAAAGGCGAGATGGACATTATCACCCATCTTGCCGTCTGTGCTTCTCAGGATTGGAGACGAGTAGACAGTCTCAGTGTGCGCAACTATGTTACTGCAAGCCAAGCGCATCGCAAGTGGTATACCAAGGTTGTCAACAAGATCAGCCAGGGCAACTACTCGCTTGGTGCCAACAGCGCCAACATCATCGTTCAGGATCGTCTCTCGGGCGAGCTGATGGAAGAAAAGATGCAGGTCTATGTGAGATTGGGCATCCGACTTCTCTATCAGGGTGCAAGATCGCGCATGGAGGGCGCAAGAGTCAAGAAGATGCTCAAGAACATGAGTGTCAAACAGGGAGTCAAGTTTGACAGCCCTGCCAGTGCACGCGAGATCCCGACGTTTATCGCTTTCCACAACCTCAACACAGACGAGATCAGGGATCCCTTGGACAGCTTCCAAACTTTTAACCAGTTTTTCTACCGCAAGCTCAAACCGGAAGCACGACCCAACGAAGAAGGCGACAATGCCAGCAGGTTGGTCAGTGGAGCCGACTGTCGAATGATGGCATTCCCTACCGTCTCGGAGGCGACGCGCATTTGGATCAAAGGCCGCGATTTCTCCATAGCTCGCTTACTCGGCGATGCAGCCAAAGAGGTCGCCGACATTGAGGTATACCAGACTGGTGGAGCACTTGCCATCTTCCGTCTGGCACCGCAAGACTACCATCGATTCCACTGCCCCGCAGATGCCACCGTCGGCAAACCGACTTGGATGAGAGGACAGTACTACACGGTCAACCCAATGGCAGTGCGTAGCGCGATCGATGTGTACGGCGAGAATATCCGCGTTATTGTACCGTTCCACTCGCAACAGTTTGGAACCTTTTACGCCGTCTGTATCGGAGCAATGATGGTCGGAAGCACAGTGCTGACCGTCAAGGAGGCTGAGCAGGTGAAAAGGGGACAGGAGTTTGGCTATTTCAAGTTTGGCGGCAGTACGATTGTCCTCGTGTTTGAGAGGCAGAGGGTTGAATGGGACGAGGATCTTGTGGATAACAGTAAAGCGGCGATTGAGACGCTTGTCAAGGTAGGGATGGGGGTGGGCAGAGCACACCAGAAGCTCTGATCTCGGCATTTCCCAAGAATGCAGTCCAGGTCCCGTCGAGATTAAGCGTCTAGAAACAACACTGGCAATCGAAAGGACAGTCAGGCGTATCTCCGCTACCCTCTCCCAACCTTAGCTCGGCGGCGGTGAAGATTGGCAATCCATCGTCTGTTCGTTTTCGAGCCGAGGTTGCACGCCAATCGGTCAAACGATCTAGGTCGTCGGCTGTAGTTTGCCTGTTTGGTGGGCGAGATTTGGCTGGTGCTCCGGATGCGCGGGTGCTGGTTGGGATAGTGTGCGATGTGTCTGTGACGACTTGGACCGAGTTGAGTTTGCAGTTTGCTTTGTAGTTTGCTTTGCAGTTTGCTTTGCACTTTGCTCCTGTTGGTGTTGAGGAGGAGGAGGAGGAGGAGGAGGAGGCTTGGGCCTCTTGCGCCGCTGGCTCTTTGTGCTTGCCATGCTTGTTCTTCTTCTTCTTCTTTGCCTCTCCTCCATCGGCGACCTGGGCTTGACGTTTAACCTTCCTCGCCTCCTCCCTCAACGAACCTAACCCTACGGCCTTAAACGAAGCGCTGGAGAAAATAACATCGATCTCCGAGGCACCCTTGACAGTTTGCGCTGTCGCTTCGACCTTTCTACTACTTCCTGCCATCTTCCAACTCGCGCAAACGGTGGAAGTGAAGCAAGCAGAACAACGCAACGTCGAGGGAAAGAAAACAAAACAAAACAAAACAAAAAAAAAAAAAACAATTCTCGGAATTCGGTTGTCGAATGCGCATCGAACAAGGTTGATTACAAGAAACAAATCCCGTCAGCTAGATGCAAGATGAATCTGTCCCTATATGGCCAGTTAGGGTTTCAGCGCAGGAGATGCAATCCTTCAATACCTGCAGTGCAGCACTAGTCAATCTGCATGGCTTCGGTGGCTTGTGCAGCTCAAGACATTCTCGCAAGTTGGGCTATGTCATTATCAATTGTCATTGTGAATGCTTTTGAGTGGTTTTGAAGGATTCCCCAGTGTTGACTCTCAAGCTTGGCATATCTGTGTACTCCATGCCAGATGGATGCACAGCAAGAACACCTCTCATATGAAGAGATCCAGTGCAACCATCATGAATTGGGCAAATGTAGTCTTCCAACAGAGTTCTGTGAGATTGGTAGGGACTACAGCTCTACAACCTAACTCTTCCTGATCAGTAGCATCACAGGCCCTATTACAGGTGTCAGTAGAATCAGCACAATCACATTGGCAGGGCAAATAAGCAGCAGACATAAGGTGGAGGAGGCTTCACTATGCAAAAGCCAGTGTAGCAGGCAACACTGTGAGGATGGTATATAACCATGCTGCTTGTCATAGCCAATGAGTGGATCCACCATCCACTCTACACCATAAACTAGTTATCACTTGAGCATAAGTATACATTACTTTCCAGTCAGCAAAGTCACAATCAAGGAGATTGCTTCCATTGTAGCACATCTGTTCTATCACCACTCACTGACATCCAAAGGCAGTGTCAGTGCAAAGCTCATAGAAGTTATGCATTGTGCCAAGCTACCTCTGGACAGAGAGTTGACAGTGGTTTAAGATGAAACCTGCCATAGCAAATGCACTACTGCATTGATGGGTGAGAAAAGTCATAGAGGCTTCTCTCCAACCTACCTCGATAGAAATTGTCATACACCATGCATTATTGCAGATCTCAATAGCAATTCCTAATAGAGGCTCTTCTATTACAGATATCAGGTTTTGGCAGCATGCGACCTCTGACAACATACACTGTCATTTGCCAAGGCCCTTACTGAGATGAGGTTTCTGCTTGCATCTGGGAGATAATGCATGTGAGGTGCATCTAGACAATCGACTTTAAGAATGATAGCAACCTCACCTTTTGGCTACATTGCAAAAACATTCTTCCACCAGCCCACTTTGCAAAGCCAGTATGCACAGGATGGAGGAAATGGGCAACTGATTGACATTGGTGATGTGGACAATGGCAGACATGTCTACAATCCATGTATTTGCATTGCTGATCTAAAGATGGGCCAAGTAGACAGAAGTGATGGCACCGCAGGCATCTTAGCTGGACATCTGCTTGCTGCTACTGGCAGCAAGCAGGAGGAATGGGTGCAGTTGCACATCTGAAGTTGGCTGTTAGGATTCTTGCAGCAGAATTGGCTATTATGATTGTCACCATGGCAATATAGTTACACCTTTGTTGTTGGTAAGGGTCTGGCTTGGCCATGTGGTCAGTGGTCTAGTTGGGTTGGTGACCTGGCTACTGGCTTCTAGGGCTTGAGTAGTTTTGCCACTATCACTCCTATTGCTCAACTTGATAGACATGTCATCCTGTCATTTGAATGGGCCCACACATACAGCTTTGTAAACTCTTGCCTGCCCATTGACTTGGAGATTTGTGATGCAGTTGAGATATGCTGGTATGAATCTTGCCTGGTCAGTGACTCTCTTGATCTTGAGGACTGGCATCAGCTTGTGTCCCATTGACTCAGCCTTGGCCCAGCTGATCTTTGTCCGAGGCAAGCTTGCACATCTGCATTGAATATGCAAATCTTGCCAGCCTCATGAAAGAGGATCCGACTCTGCAATCGGTTGCATTTTGGTGAGATCTCTCTGGAGTCAGCTATACAGTTCATGGAATCTCCAGGGCTCGGCCTTGGTGGGTTGCATGGATAGAAAGTTGATATTAGCTTGACCCATGGCTTTGGCATGGCTTTGGATAATTGTGCAGAGTTTTCCTGTCCAGCTTCTGGTTGAACTTGCTATTTCCCAGCTTGGTGATGCGGTTGAGATGTTTGAGAGCCGGGGACCAGGTAGACAGGATGCTCTGCAGGAGAGGGTTCCAAGCATATCAGTCCTTTGTGGTTAGCTTAGCAGTCTCTTTTAATGCATCATTGATGTACAATAACTCTTGGTACTTGGTACATTGGCCAGAGGGCTTTTTGTATGCTGAGATCTCAGCCTGTTGATGAAGCATGCACTCTATGAGCATGTTTGGTAGGCTGGTAAGATTTAGTTTATTGATATCATTGAGCTCAAGTAAGGGTTTGTTCGTTTGCTTGTCAGAGCTGTCTGAATCGTCAGAGGAAGAGGTGCGATTGTCGTATGGCCAGGCCGAAAGATGGTTGTAAAACTATGGAGAAAAGACAGGTGACCATCTATCGACCTATACAGTGGCAACTGTGGTCAGCTGAGTCAATGCAGAGATGGTAGCACACTCACACATGCACAGCCACGAAAGATCGTCTTGGCAACGAGAGAAAGGGACTGGGAAATCTATCTACTTGCAAATGCAACGCAGCGTCGTCAACAAACAAGATAGGGGTGTGTAGAAGAAGGCAGGTATCGAGGGCGACAGAAGCAACACGAGGACTTTGCAACGGAGCCAGAGACTGAGAAGCGAGGGCTGGTCTAGCGGTTGCTAAAGCGGAAGATCTTGGTAAACAGAATAGTCGCAGCGCAGTTGAAGACGATAAAGGCAATCATGATCCCGGCATCACGGCCTCTTTCGCTGAAACGGATGCCGAAGGCAGAGTAGAACTGTTCGCCACTGGAGTAGGTGCAGTACATGCAGTCGGCAGTGGCATCTGGGTTGGCCAAGTATCCTCCCATCCGGGCAATGTAGCTTCCAGCCCACTGAGCGCACGTTTGGCCAGATGGCGGGGAGAAGCGTGAGAATTCGTTGGCGGCGCATTGCACCTGCAATCCGTACAGCTCGTTGGCGATGAGTGGCGATATGGTAAACCGAACCGGGTTGACATTGTACAGGAACTTGCTGTACAGGCCGCTCGACATGGACTGCGGTGGCGACAAGATACCACATGTCAAGTTGAGGATGATCGTCAGGAAGGGAACAAAGAGCGAGGCAAAGTATGCCGATTTGGAGAACGAGGCGACCAACGTTCCGATCGAGATGGCGAAAAGCTCCAAGAGGAAAGTCATGATCCAGAAGTACGCAGCTCGGCCCGAGTCTGTGTTGAAGCCAGCCAGGTAGTAGATCAAGACAAAGAAGACCGTACCGCAGACGAATGCATAAGGAACCTCGGAGATGAGCTGGGTAGCAGCGAAGACGGTACCTGCAAACGTCTTGCTCGTCTCTTCCCGAATCCAGATGGACCTCGACATGATCCAGAAGGGCATAATCTGCGCCATGATAATAGCGGGGATAATGGCCAGCATGAAGATAACGAAAAGACGATACTGCAGCGAAGCGACATTGTTACCCAGCTGCAAGAACAGAAGACCGGTGAGCAGGGCAAAGGCGAGATGCTGGAAGAATCGAGTGTACTGGTACGAAGGTTGACGCCATGTGCTGAGCATCGTCCTCTTGAGCACCACTTGGAACTGGTGCATCCAAGGCGCAGCGTACTCGGTAGTGCGCTGTTGTGGCTTTGGTTTGGCTGCACCTTGGCTGTTGATCTCTTGGATCACAGCAAGGTTGTCCTGGTGCATGTCTGACTCGAGATACCAATCCGCCCAGTCGCGGTCGCCCACACGAGGCTGGCTACCAGCTCCGATCGCATCCAGCATGTATTCCGCAGGGTTGACACCAGGAGGACAGCGAGCTCCACGAGCAGCAAAGTACTCGATCACATGTTTGCCATCCTTACCAATGGGACCCGAGTACACCGTCCTACCCCCGCGCTCGAGCAGGAGCAAGCGGTCAAACGTCTCGAACAGCAAAGCCGAAGGCTGGTGAATGGTGCACAGAATCGTCTGACCGTTGTCGGCCAGTTTGCGAAGCAGACGACAGATGGTGAATGCCGACTGTCCATCGAGACCCGATGTGGGCTCGTCGAGGAAGAGAAGCATCGAAGGTTTCGCAGCAAGCTCAACACCGATCGTCACTCGCTTACGGTCGCCGACACCAAGGCCGAATTGAGGGTAGCCGATGATGGCGTCGGCAATGTCCTGCATTTCGAGCAACTCGATGATGTCTTCCACGTACTGGTCCTTTTCAGCCTTGCAGATCTCGTAACTCTGACGGAGGTAGGCTGAGAAGCGCAGAGCCTCGCGAACGCTGCACATGGGTTCGTGGATGTCTTGCTGCTCTGCATACCCGCACTGGCGCTGGAAAGAAACGTCGATGGACTTGCCTTCAATCAGACGCTCGCCCTGGATGACGCCAACGTTTTTACGGTCAGCAAGAACATCCAGCAAAGTCGTCTTACCGGCTCCCGAGGATCCCATCAAGGCAGTCATCGTCCCTGGTTTCACATATCCAAAGACTTTGTCAAGCAACTTGCGCTGCCCACCCTGGACGGGGACAGTGTATTCCAAGTTGGACCAAGTGAAAGCCTGGCCATACACCTCGAGCTTAGCCTCTGTCTTTTCGGTTGCGCCGGAACGTCGGTCGATGAGTTTCTCGTTGAGTTGCTTCTCCTCTGTATTGGGTGGTTTCTTGACAACCATAGCCGAGGCAAAAGCGCCTTGGTCCATCCTTTCGACGACAAGCGCAGTGATGGCAACAAATCCAACAAGGAAAGCGATCAAGATGCCGACGTTACGCCACAGATGGCTCTCCTGGTAACCGAAGCTAGCAGTCAAGTAGGCAATCCCCGGAATCTGGTCGGAACCAGGAGTAGCACCGGCAAGCGTACAAATCTGGTTAACCGTCAACGAAGTAGGATAGCCCGCTCCCGAAGGCAAGATCTGTGCACCTTCGCAAGTGAACGTGACCCGTTTGAACTCGTTAATCATCAAAGCCTCGAAAGCGTAAAAGACGGGATTGATGTAGGAGATCCAGAACAACCAACGTCTCATAGCTGCTTGCGGAATCACATATCCAGCCCATAGAACGAGCATAGACATGACAATAGCTGCCAATCGAGCTGCCGAGTAGAAGTTGGTCGTGATCGAACCGAACAACGAGAAGAGCGCACGGAAGGCATAGTAAGAAATCAGAACAACAAACCAAGCCGTGAAGAAGGCCGATGCACTTCGATCAAGCCCTGCCATAAAGTAGAGGATGATGACAAAGAGCGTAGCTCGTGGAACACCAAACGGTAGATCCGCCAGCAGTTGAGCCAGGGTCAGTGCCGAGGGACGGTAGAAGGCGAAGCTGGTTTGACGTGCCAGGATGGGACGACCCATCATTTGGGTTGGCAGTTCAGCAAACGCAGTGAGAGAGTTGAAGAGTAGAAGGATGAAGAGACATCCACCACGAGTAAAGACACCTGCTGAGGTGGTGGGGAGGTTGAAAAAGATACCGCCTGTCAAAGCGGCGATGACGATGGCGGTGACGTAGGACATAAAGATGTCGAACTTGTCGCCAATGATCATCTGCATCTGACGCAACCAGAGCGCTTGAACCTGGGAGGCATAGGATACCGTATACTGCGACTTGGAACGGACACCACGATGTTTGGATTCCTTGACGGCTTGCCTGAAGTCCTGCGTAGCTTGAGCATCGGCTGTAGCGACAGCGTCGAATGCTTCTCTCTCCTCGACAGCCTGCTTGAAGTAAGGGCTGTTACGGTAGGCATCTTGCAAAGCCTCCGGATTGCTGGGCACCGTGTTCTCATCAAGACCATGTTGGAAGATACGTTCATACTTGTCAGTGCATCCAGTGATGTAATCAGCCGAAGTCTGACGAGGGCGATCTGCGAATCCAAGACTGATAAAGTACTGCCTAGCTTCGGTACGAGGGCCAAAGTAAACACACCGACCTTGATCGATAACAAGAACCTTGTCAAATTGCTCCCAGATACCCTCCGAGGCTTGGTAGAGCGAGACGAACATCGTAGCTTCCAGCAGGTCCGTGAGAACACGCATGCTCTTGACATAGTCGAGCGCAGTACTGGCATCAAGACCACGAGTCGAGTTGTCCCAGGCCAAGACACTGGCACCGGAAGTAAGAGCTTCGAGGATCGAAACACGTTTGCGCTCACCGCCGGAAACACCACGGACAGTTGCACTTCCGACAAGCGTGTGCTTGGTATGTTCGATATTGACCATCTTTAGAAAAGTATCGCGGATAAGTTTGCGGTAGGTTTTCTTGGTATGATCCGGAAGCATCTTTGCATGAGCCTTGAGACGCAGGGCAAAATCAATGGTGCGAGCGACGGTGAGAGTTGCATGATGCTGATCGTCTTCTTCAGAGTAGACCACTTCACCCATATATCGCTTGGCCATCTCGCGAGCATCGATAGCACCGTAGCGAACGTCGCCCTGTGTATCGATGAAACCACTACGCTTGTTAGCAATCGTTTTGAGGAAAGTCGAACAACCAGCATTGGGACGACCAATAACAAGTACCATCTCTCCAGGCTTTGCACAGCCATTAAAACCCTGCAACAAATCCCTCGTCTTCTTCTTGGCCGGATCAACACCAAAGAGCTTCAAGATGGAAAAGATAGGACCAATGACTTCGAACAAAGCCATAGAAGGGATCGTGGGGACGTTGAGGTCCATGGATGCAGTACCGATAACACCTAGATGCTTCCAAGAAACCCCGAGTTTCTTACGCTTGTTTCCCATCGAGTCGGCTTGCTCTTGGGTTCCGGAGAGCCACTCGCGAAGGTCGAACTGCTGGTGTTTTTCCAGATCCGAGTTTTGCTCGTCTTTCGAAGAAAGCTGACGGGAGAGATCGTTGAATTGACGTTCGGCATCGGCGACCGAGACATGACGGTCGCTACTCGTCTCGACACTGCGAGTTGAGGAATTGGCAGCCGTGTGGTTGTGCGTGAGCTCCTCCTCACGCGGGGTGGTAGTGATGTCGGTGGCAACATATGCGTCGGCCATATTGGTGGTTGTAGTGGTCCCCGAGAACCCTACTTGTTTTGGGAGGCTTTTGAGTGGGTGGGGGAGGGAGAAGTGGTGCTGATGTTCAAGGTGGGATGAGAGACAACCAAGGGACGAAGGTCTTGAGTGTTTTGGGATGACCAAGAGCTGGGCAACACTATATAGACTCTGGGCAGGCGAACGACAAGGGGAACAGCCCATCCCAGCGGGAGAGTGAAAAGACAGAGAAGCGGCTCAGTAAGTGCACAGGAAGGACGGCACCAGAGTAGTCGCCAAGTCGTTGCGCGCAGAACAACATCAGCAACACAAAACAGAACACACAACACAACGATTGACACCCATCCAAACGATCCCCTGGAAGCGCGATTTCTTCCGGAGGTCCACGGGGCAAAGGAAATAGAGTGGGCAGATCTGAAGAGAGATAGGCAAGTGGACTCCGAGCGGAAGGAAACTCCTCGGACATGGCTCTGGCGTTGGAAAGTTAGGCGGAGGAGAGATGTAAGGCAAGCTCGCGACTGGAGCAGGGGATGCAAGAGAAGGCATGTGGTGCAGGTGCAGATGCTGATGCAGGTCAATACAGTCGCAGCACGATGTACCACGACACTACCAACGACATGTGTGTATGGGTGTGTGTGTGTGTGTGTGTGTTTTGCGTGTGTTGGCTGTTGGCCGTCGCTGACGTCGAGTCAGTTCTTGGCGGCTGTTCAATTTGGAAACCGTGACATTATTTTCCTTTTTCTTTTTCTTTTTCTCGCAGCGAGTCGCCAAGCATAGGAGGGAAAATGAAAAAAAAAAACCCTCCCCCCCGATTATTCTACTTCTCCATCGAATTGCTGGAGTGCGTTGGCTATGTTTACTCTGTCGCAAACGCATGCTTTTCGCTCAAGCCCACGGGATAACATCCGCTTGACCTTGGCTCCGTGGAGATCTGGGAAAGAAAAGAAAGAAAAGAGGCGCCAGCGCGGGCGGTCGACGATTTAGCCTGCATACATACCTCTCGCAAACCAATCAGCTCTCTCGGCCTGGCTGCTTGCTGCAAGGTAGGCAACGTTTCGACTGGCTCCTGAATGGGGCATACTTGGAACCTCCGCTACCCGAGAGATCCTGGAACGGAAGCAGCTTTCCGGCGTCTCTCCGCGGACTTTCACTCTGATCTGCTCGCGTTTGCCAAAATGCAGCTGATCGGGTTAGTTAGATTGGTTGGATATCGGCCCCGATTCAGAGCTCTTAAGCAAACACCGCGTCTCCTGACATTCGCTTCATAGCATCGAGAGTGTCCATTTGTTCATTGTGGATAGCGGGCATCGTTACATGTCTCATCGTGTCTCTTGCTGCGGTGGTGCGGCTGTCGACACCTCATCGCTAGACCGTGGCCGACGGCCAAGTTGCTGCATAGGCACCGACAACCCGGCTTGCTGGTCATGTCCTCCTCCTCCCTCGGATCCAGCTGCCGCTCTGGCTCCTCGCGTCCGACTCAAGACTCCGAGCGCAGCCGATCTAAACCTTGTTCCACCAAATGCACCACTCGCACTCCTCTCCAAGCCAGACTGACCATGTTCGAGCTGCGATCCTTGAGAAAGATCCCTTCGCATCCCTCCATCTCGCTGGGGAGCCAAGCGTCCGAATTCGCTCGTCTGTGTTGCGCGTCGTCGATGCTCTGCTTCGTATCGACCCATGATGCTGCTCTGCAGTCCATGAGCGCCTCTTGTGCCTCGGTCTTGCTCGTCGTCTTCTTCATCAGGCTTGGCTTCTTCCAAGCCTTCAAGATGGCCAGATGCATCGCCTGACATGTTTCCCTTCTTACCTCGCTTGCTGGCTGCAAGTTTCTCTTTGAGCGAGAAACATCGTTCTTCCTCCAGTGCTTCTGCACGGAGAGCTGCCTTGAGAGTGACCGTCTTCGGTGCAGTGTTGCCGGACAAGCCACTAGCGCGGCTCATTGCACCGCAAGCATCGCGTCGCTGTGTCCTGCGTGAAGCGTTACGCTCCAGAGTTGCCCATGCCTCCCTTGCCTTCCTAGGAGTGACAAGTGACGTGGGATCACCAGCCGTGAGCGTTGCATCAGCATCTTGAGCCTCCTCCTCGTCGCCGTCGGCTTGATTCTTGTTGCTTCTGCGACCACTCGAGCTTCGCCGTGGAACGACAATGTTACCTTCTGCAACACTCGCAAGAGGCTCCGAGTCACCTGTCCCCGGACGATGCAAGGTCCGCATCGACGTCGGACTAAGTGGTGCGAGACTTGCATCTCCACTACGCCAAGATCCATGCCAAGGCAGTTGCAGCAGTGATGGCCCAGCGTATCCTTGCCCTGAGGGACAAGACAAGCTGCTCGATCTCCTCAATAAGCTCGAAGGCGAATGCAAAGATGCGCCTGCCTCAGACCCGGCTCGCTCGGTACGACAAAGTGCTCGCTCGTAGTCCTTCATCACGTTCTTGGGCACGCTTGCGGCTGGATCGGCAACTTGCTCGACCGCTTGCGTCTCTTCCAGGTGACGAGCGAGATGGTCAGGCAGTACAATCTCCTCGTTACCGTCCAAGATCATATCGTCTCGTCTGCCAAGGTTGGCTGCTTCTCCGCCTAGGGGAATGTCATCGTGCAAGCCGTGTTTCTCGTAGTTGCTAGCATCTTGGTCATCGTACTCCTCGTCATCTTGATCCTCGTCCCATTCGCCTAGAACTCCTCCTCCGCCCTGTGAGCTGACGAGCGCAGGTCCGTACCACTCGATCGTATCGAAAAGGTCCAAGGGCGCCAAAGGGTCACGTGGAAGCCAGAGGAAATCATCCATCTCTTGGTTGTAGAAGGGATTGTTGTAGCGAGCAGAGTTGTTGGGCGTATCATCCCAACGAACGGGAGGATGAGGACGAACGAGCTGGCGACCTTTGAGCGAGTCATCATGCTCGTACTTGTGGTACCAATGCTTGTCCGACTTGTGCCAGTCAGCGGGGTGCCAACGTCGAGCAGCTCCAGCTTGCGTCTCTTGCTGTTTTGCAGGTGGAGAGCTTTGCTGATAGAGTGGATCGGTACTCGATGTGCCTTCGTCCGCAACGCGCATCTGGTAGTCGCCAGAATCCTGCTGCATCCCTTCTTCATCAGTGACGGTGGCCAGCTGGCTTGGCTTTCTTCGCAGAGTACCATAGTGACGGCTAGATCGCCTCCTCGATCGTCGGCTGTGTTGACGCAGCAGATGGCCTTCTTCGTCGTGCTCCAGGAAAGGAGCATCACCATCCTCGAAGCTGAGATCGTAGTCATCCTCGCTAGGTAGAGGTGCGTGCGCAGCAACAGCGTCGAATGTGGACAAGAAGGGGCGACCTTCGCTTCTTGAACTGCCTCGACGGCGGTGGACGACATGCTCTCCTTTACCTTTGCGCATCGCCGACTTGTACCTGTTGAGACCGGCGTTCGGGTCGTTCGGGACCTGGCCGTCCACATGTTCGGCTTGTGCCTGGGTCTGAGCCTGAGCCTGAGCCTGAGCAGCTTCGTGCGAGTTGCGGTGAGAGTAAATGTGAACTTGACTGGTGGGAGGCAAGCCAGAGATATGTCTGCGTTCTGCCGAGCGGCGATCCCTACTGTGACGCGGAGAGTCATCAAGATTGTTGATGCCCGCTTTAGCAGCGTGTCGATAGTGGAAGGCGTGTTTGACAGTCTCTTTGACAATGTAGCGTGGAGTTTGAGCGATGGTCTTGGCGCCAAGGCCAACTGCACTGGTGGGCGCCTTGCCCTTGGCGTGGGCGGTGGCGAGATAACTTGGCTTGTCGAGACCGTTGGCGTTGAAGGAGTCGTGCAATCGCTGCCAAACGCGCTGGAAGGCAGAGTTGGTCTGCGGTGGTGGAACGACAGATGGATATCGTCCCGAAGCGAGTGCATCAAGTGGACCTCGAGAGTCGCTTCCTTCTTCTGCAGTGCTGGGACCGAGATCATGCCTCTGCATCTTTTCCCAGAGCGGACGCGAGTCGATACCACACAGAGCCTCGGCCTCTTGATCGTCGAGAGCGCGACACTGCGACTTCCACAATCGCGTAGCTATAAGCTTGGCGATGACGGTGAGCGGGATGAGTACCGCGCTCATACCGATGTATACCGAACCGCGACGGATGACTGAGAAGAAGATGAGCAAGACTGCTTGCATCACAACTATTGCGTCCAGGCTGTATCGTAGGAGTCGGGTGTAGTAGATGACACCTTGCATCTCGTTGAAGCGCCGGTAGTAGTGATAAGCAAAATTCTTCTTGAAGACGACTAGAGCGAGCGAGAGGTAGACGAGGGCAAATGGAATGACGAGCGGATTCAAGAGGGCAAAGATAAAGACGATGGCCATGATGTTGAGGTGGAGTGGCAACCAGTAGTATCTGTTGAAGTTGCGTGGCAGCGTCTTGATGGCTCGTGTTCTTGGAGTTGCTGCCTTGCTCGCCCCCCAGTGTTGGAGCAGTGCAATCATGAAACCCATGTGCTCGAAACCAGATTGCAAGGCCAACTGAAGGATCAAGTAAGATACGAAGAAAGGAGCAGCACTTGGGAAAGCAAAGGCGATGGTATTAAGGATGCTGCCCGAGTTGCCGACCTTGGTGAGTACAGTGACGATGACGGTAGCACCAACACTGAAGAAGAGGACGACGTTGCAGATGACAAACTTCCAGTAGCGAGCAAGACACATGTCGTAGAGAGCGCTAAAGGTGACGAAACCCTGTGCGCGCTTGCTGACCTGGAAGATGAGCTCGGGAATGGACATGGAAGCCAGCGAGACAAGCAAAGGTGGCAAAGTGACGGTGACGAATCCTGTGAGCTTGGGGTTATCATCGAAGAAGCTACCTAGACCGGGGATGGCTTTCAGCTTGTCGACACTGAAGACGGAGAGGACGATAAAGTTGATGATGATGACCCAGAAGATGGTGAAAGCCCAAGTGACAACGCTGACGCCAAAACCACGGACGACGTCGCCGGTGAAGGAAGTCTTCATGAGACGATCCCAATCGAGATCTTTGACTTCGGGAGCCAGACGAACCTTGACGACGATCTGGTCTTTGAGTTCACGCCAGACCATACGCGCCTGTCGAGGATCGCGGAAGGTGACAAAGGCCGTCGAGGTTGGCTCATAGCTGGTAGGCGGTCTGGAACGCATCTCGGTGACCAAAGCAGTGAGCAAATTGAGCTTGGTGAGGAGATAGTCGATGGTGGGCACCGTCTGGCCGCGGAAGAGGGCTGAAAGCCTGGTTGCTGGCTGGAATGGGTCAAGCAACTGTCGCGGTAGCTGGTTGAGAGCCTCCCAGACGGTCTCTGGCATTTGCTGTTGGTCTTTGCTGTCGATAGTTGCGATTGGCTGTGATTGCTTGTGATGAAAGCCTGCGTTGGTAGGAGAGAAGGGAGCAAGTCGTCGCGCGAGCTCTTCCTCGAGCGCTTTGCCTGCAGTGTAGTTCTGTGCTGGACCAAGCTTCTCGATATCGGGATGGAGAGTCTCGGAGGGTGTCGAGTCGCCGGAAGTGGAGTGACTAGCAGCTTGTGCGTGTTTGGACGACTTGCTCTTGCCAAAGTGACGACGAAGCGAGGATGCAAGGTGCTTGAAGGTGGAGGAGGAGCGTTGTGCTTGAGGCTGCTTTTTGCGCATCTTCAGGGTGCGACGTCCGACAGTGACGAGGACTTGTTGCGCCAACTTGAGGTGAGCAGCCTCGAGCTGGGTGAGCACTTGTTGTCGACGAGCAAGCATGGAAGCGAGTTGGTTCATCTTGCGGACGAGAACGACTGTCTGGATGGGACTTTTGAGGTAACGATCAGGGTGAAGGTCGGGTTGTGGGCCATCTGGGCCATCGCTGTGGGATGAGAAGCGAGTGGGTGGGGGGGAAGGATGTTCTAGTGACGAGGAATATCGATCCGAGTCCGAGGCTGATGTGTGTTGTGCATCGAGATGAGGTGTATCGCGAGGCGAGCGTGGTGATGGAGGGTAGCGATAGGCTGCACCGTTGTTGTCGTGACTTGCTTGAGAGGAGGCGTCATCATCATCCTCGTCCGGGCGCAGGAACTCTTCAAAATAGCGACGAATGCTGGCTTCGTCGCGCATGGTGCCGGGCAAGTTCATGACCATGAGTGTCCTTTGACGCCAGCCGTCGCTGTTGTCGGATGCTGCAATGCCTTGTACAGTGGATAGAGCCTGCTGTGGGTCGCGGTGGAGGGGCGGTGCGGCGGGGGCGGGATCGGATTGAGATGTGGCGTTGTTGGCAGCGTGGCGTGCTTGCTCCTGGTTGCGCTTGATGACTTTTGTGCGAGACTTGTCGATCTGAGCTCTGCGAAGACGAAGAGAGCCTCTGCCGATCCACCAAAGGGCTAAGATCCATGTGATGGTGAGGTACCATAGCAAGGACAAGTGAATCCAGAGGAGGGAGCGGCCTTGCTCGTTGGCGATGGGTTCACACTTTTCGAGGTTCTGGTTGTCGCAACCAGGCGCAGGTGTGCTGACGAGATAAGAGAGTGAAGCTCTTGACATGTCGGTAGCTTCGACTCCACGGCTGAAGGTGATGTGGATGGCGAGGAGGATGGGAGCAGTGGTGAGGGACTGAAGGAGGACCCAGTAGAGACATGCGCGGAGGAAGCGCACATAGACGACGGTGTCCATACCAGTATGATCTGCATACCATTCGTCGGTGAAGGAGATGGCCTGTGCGACCCAAGTGAATGGCCATCTAGGTAATGGTGGAGATGGTGTGGATGCATGAAAGATGCGCGAGAGGTAAAAGTGACCCATCTCCCAGTCTTCGCAGGTATCTTTGCGCCGAGTATGTGCGGGATTGTCGTCGTCGACGCCGCCGGGAGCATCACGTTTCTCGCCATGCTTACGCCAGAACTTGGAGAACCGAGTGCGCGGAAGACGCCTGACTTGACGGAGTGACTCGTAGGTGACGACGGATAGACTTGCAACGACAGCAAAGATGACACAGGTGGTTACCAAGCCCTGAAAGCTGGTATTGACCCGCTTCGAGGTGAAGTCGGCCATCTGGACTGTTGCGGTCCGAGTCGGCAAGATGGGAGTGATGCGAGCGACCGAGATGGAGGCAGTGCTTGAGAACCAATGACTTAACGACAAAGCATTTCGACGGTGGCGATGGGTTGGCGATGGGTTGGCGATGCTTGGCGATGAAAAAGGATAGAATGGCTGAGTCGCTGCTTACCTCAGCTCAGTTCGGTCCAGCTCAGCGCCAACACTGTGACAAGTCGGAGGGATCCGAAGAACGATTGCGTGATCTTGCAAATTCAAACAATCATCGGCCTGTCTTTGCCCGATCGTCCGTCGATGCTGATGTAAGGAGAGAGAGAGAGAAAAAAAAGGAGAAGCGACAGTGATGGATGGATGATGGATGGATGACAGACAGCTTTGGCTACGAGTTCTACATGGGGATGAGGGCCAATTCTGGAAGCTTGCTTGTGTATTGTTGTCCAACAGCGGTGGGGTTTGCAGATAAGCATCGTCGATCGCTTGTGGGAATCGCCGATCGCTGTTAGGTCGTTCCGTTGTGATTTCGAACCAAAGTGTTGGCCTCTCTTTTTGCATCGAGAGAGACGCGTATCTCGTGCGAGACAAGGCATCGATCGGCTTGGAACGCAGCCCGATTTGCTCTCCTACGCAGGACCAGTTCCCGAACGATAGAGAAATTGCAGTATGAATTTTTTTTGTTTTTTTGTTTTTTTTCCGAATTCTCCGCTTCTGTCTACCCGATCCACAGCATTATCGACAGTGAGAGGACCACAAAAAAGAAAAAGAAAAAGAAAAAGGAGCAAATAAAATCGAATTAAATGAATCAAAAATCGAGTGGCGAAGGGTGGCAAGTCTTGCTTTACTACCACCAACTCCCATCGACTTGTATCCTATCAACTCGACTCTCGCGTTTTTGCCCCTCTTCTAGGCGCAAACTCCGCTTGTCTGATCCTTTCGTATCTCCAACAGATCGAAAGTCGGGCTACCCTTTCCCCTCTCACACACAAACTTCTCACCTCACCTTTTTCTTTTTCTTTTCTTTTTCTTTTCTTTTTCTTTTCTTTTTTCTTTTCTTTTTTCTTTTTCCCCTCGTTTCAACTGCATCAACGTAGGCTGCTACTCATCTTGTCACCATGAGACCTCAAGCCATCTTGCCAGACGCACTCTCCGCTGTGGGTGAGACGCCGCTCATTCAACTGAACCGGATCCCACAGGCAGAGGGCATCAAGTGCAAGGTGATGGTCAAGTGCGAATACTTTAACGCTGGTGGAAGTGTCAAGGACCGTATCGCTCGTCGTATGCTTCTGCAAGCTGAACAGGATGGGACACTCATTCCTGGCAAGTCGATCGTCATCGAGCCTACCAGCGGTAACACGGGTATCGGACTGGCTCTTGCCTGCGCCATTCGAGGATACCGTTGCATCATTGTTCTCCCCGAGAAGATGTCGGCCGAAAAGGTCAACACTCTTCGTGCTCTTGGCGCCCAAGTTATCCGCACTCCCACCGAGGCTGCCCACGATGATCCTCGTTCCAACATTATGGTCGCCCGTCGTCTTCAGAAGAACATGCCGGACGCTGTGATCCTGGACCAGTACAACAACCCTCACAACCCGGCTGCTCACTGGGCTACTGCTGAAGAGATCATCGAGGCTATCAAGAGCGGACCGGCTCCTCCTTCCACCTCGCTTCTCCACCGCATGCCCCATCTTTCGCTCTCGGCCGACAAGAAGGGCGAGTCGATCGATTCGGCTTGCGCTCGCCCTCTCACCCCTGACTTGAACCGCGGTGCTGACGAGCCGAATGGCTCGACTCAGGCCTACTCGGACAAGGTCGACGTCCTCGTCGCTGGTGTTGGCACTGGTGGAACGATCAGCGGTATTGCTTGGCGCCTCAAGCGTGCTGACCACAACCCTAACTGCTTCGTTCTTGGCGTTGACCCTGTCGGATCGACTCTGGCCTTGCCTGCCTCGCTCAATGATCTGCCCGAAGGTAGCGACGGATCGTACAAGGTGGAGGGGATCGGTTACGACTTTGACCCCAACACGCTTAACAAGAACGTCGTTGACCAGTGGACGAAAAGCGAGGACGAGCAGAGTTTCGCTTACGCGCGCCGTTTGATCCGGGATGAAGGTATCTTGGCTGGCGGCTCTTCGGGTGCTGCTGTCAGTGCCGCTATCAACTGGCTTAAGCCCGGTGGCGCTGGTTATGACAAGTTCGGTTGCAAAGCTGGACTCAACGTTGTCATCGTTTTGCCAGACAGCTTGCGAAATTACATCAGCAAGCCTTGGTTGGTCTCGGATGCCAAACCGGAACGTCGGGAGGCCGAGATTGACTATGACAAGTTGCAGTAGATTAGTTGCTTGCTTGCTTTTGCTTGCTTCCAACTGGGTTTCGGTTTTTCTCTTTCCGATTACCAAGTTGGGTCTGCTTGAATGATCTGCTGGCCGTATACCTGAACGGGGATGGGAGATGGAGTAACAGAGGGGGGTCGGACCTCTGTTCTTGCAATAGCCATGCGATGCTCTTTCCATCCCCCTTGGCCCACACCTGTTGCATACCCGCTTGGCTTGCTTTCTATCTTGCTATCAAGGCTGATGCAAGTCTGCCGTTTGATGTTATCCACTCGCTTTTTCTTTTACTCGTTGCTCTACTGTGCTTGGTGCAGGTACTTTGGATACCTTTTTCGCTCTTTTCCTCGTCCTCTTCCTCGTCCTCTTCCTCGTCCTCTTCCTCGTCCTCTTCCTTGCCCTCTGACACTCTCGCATCAGTCGTCGCTTTCAACACTGCACTCCTGATATCTGTTTGGAAGCTGCTTGCATCGTTGGCTACACTCGCATCAGTACGAGTCGGACATGCTGTAATACTATGGCCGCCAGCCAATTGCTTTTCCTCGTTGCTGAGGCTGAACAAGCTGGTGTGGACGCAGGGAGAGTGTCTTGTGAGCAATGACTACGATGGCAGCGCGGCTACAGACAGGGCCCTCTCTGGCCAGCACTTCTAGAACGATCCTCATGACTCAGCCTTGGGCGAGTCCGAGTGATTACAAGGAGGACAAGTGTATGATCACATGTGATATTCACACACTCACTCGCTCACTCGGGTCTTATCTCTGACTCTCTTCCGGCCGTGTGATGCGATGTGTGACTTGATGATTGACCGCTCTAACCGCTCGTCTTGGCGGTGATAGATAGACTGATCCGATGCCCCTTCCAGCAAGCTCGTCAAGTGACTGTTCGTTTAGTGTTCAACTCGTTAAAGGCACACTCCCTGTGATCATAGACAGTGGCAGTTTAGCAGGCACTTGTCCACTCTGGCCTTTCCCTGCATTTCTGCCATAGAGCGCTTTCTTATCTCTCCGCCACCGACACCCTCTTCTCCTCCTCCTCCTCCTCCTCCTTCTCTTCCTACGACCAAGCACCACCAGCAAGCACCACCAGCAAGCACCGCGCGCCCCAAGATGAACAAGCAGGCACGGAGCTCGCTCATTCCCATAAAACGCCGGCTGCTAAACACCCCACCCAACCCATCCCAAACCTCAATCTTTCCTCTATTAGGCTTGACACAATCGATTGCTCGATCCATCAGTCCTTGACGACATCAACATCCCTTCGATCCCTTCGATCCGTTCGATTCCTCGCATATCTTCATTTCGGCGTACCCACACTTGGAGCGACGCTTTTTTCTTTTTTGGCAGCGAGGCCTTGCTAGCGCTCCTCTTATATACATATAACCGAAACTGTTCGCCCCTACACGCTCACAGAGATATGGATCGCAAGAAAGAGGTGTACGATGACCCATCCAAACCCAACTCGGCTGTCTTAGAATACCAACATCACTTGTCCTCCACCACTGACGCCCTCGATCAGGCTGACCTCAACGTGGTGCCTCGCAAGCATTTCAGCACCCTCGCCCTCATCGGCCTCTCCTTTGCCATCCTGAACTCATGGACTGCTGCATGTGCTGCCATTAATCTCGCACTTGGCGCCGGTGGGCCCGTCGGCGTCGTCTATGGTCTTCTCGTCGGTACTCTCTGTGCTTCCACAATTGCTCTTTCCCTCGCAGAGCTTTGCCATGTCTTTCCTTCCGCCGGTGGTCAGTATCATTGGGCCTATGCTATGACTCCCAAAGCCCACCGTCCTCTTGTCGCCTACTATGTCGGTTGGATCGCCGCCACTGGCTGGATCGCTCTTGCTTGCTCAGCGCCACTCTATGCAGGAAGCACTGTCGTCGGCATCATCAGCATCTACCACCCAACCTATCACCCACCCATTGCTCTCACTTTCGCCGTGTATGTGCTGCTCACCATCTATTGCGCACTTGTCAACATGTTTGGTGTCAAGCTTCTCGATCGAATGAACCAGTTGGCGCTTATGTGGTCCCTCTTTGGTGCCGTCTGCGTCTTTGTCACCTGTCTCGCTGTACCCTCGGCACAAGCTCACAGATCCAGTGCCAGCTTTGTTTTCACCGAGTTTGTCAATCTCACTGGCTGGCCTGATGGTATCGCATGGATGATCGGCCTCATTCAGGCTCAGTACTGTCTTGTCGGTGCAGATGGTGCTTCTCACGTCATCGACGAGATCGAGCGGCCTCACATCAACGCTCCCAAAGCTATGGTCCTATCTTGCCTCATCGGCGGCACTTCGGCTTTCTTTGTGCTCATCGCCGTCCTTTCGGGAATCAGCAGCATCGAAAATGTCATCGCAGCCGGTCCAGCGGGAATCGTAGAAGCATTCATGCAAGCCACTCAGAACAAAGCGGGCACTCTGTCTCTCAACATCATCCTCTTTGGCACCATCTTCTTTGCCGGTCCTGCTCTCATGCTTACCTCGAGTCGAATGGTTCAAGCGTACGCCAACGACGGTTGTTTGCCCTTGTTGCAGAAGAAGCTTGCCTACATCTCGCCTAGATGGCAAGTGCCGATCTATGCCATCTTGTTCTGCTCTGCTATCTATGTCGTTTTTGGCCTCATCCTCTTTGGCTCGGTGATCGCCGTTCAGGCAATCGTTAGTGCCTCGGTTGTCATGCTACAACTATCTTATCTTGTACCCATCGCTGGTATGCTCTTTGGTGGGAGGAAGAGCATCTTTGGCACATCTACTGCAGACAAGGAGAACAATGAGGAACACGACGACCTTGCCATTCCTAGCGATATCAAGTATACTTTGGGACCGCTCATGGGTCCCATCATCAACACTGCAGCGCTTTGCTACATTGTCCTCACGACCGTGTTGTTCCTGATGCCATCCTACATTCCTGTTAGTTCGGGTTCCTATATGAACTGGTCCCTTGTTGTCGTAGCCACGACGCTTCTGTTGGCCACGATCAACTGGTTTGCATTTGCAAGGAAGCACTATACGGGACCGAAGCATTTTAAACAAATTCTCCAAAGGGCCCACTGGAGGCGAGCCGAGTAACGTCCGCATCCCCTTGCACTGCTTCACATTTCCAGCCTCAGTGTAATCTTCTCGCTTTGTTTGCTTCTATACCAGCTGCAATTTTGCCGCTCCAATGCCAGGCTTTATTTCTTTCCACCACCACCCTTCCTGGACAGGGTGTAGTGATACAACACACACGCTTTCTTCGAAACAACCACCCACAACTGCAACTTTTATCACGCAACCCCACTGCGCTGTTCACCATGCATAGTGCTAAAACTGGACAAGCAGTCTTTTTCTCGTCGGCCTCCCAGGGTCTGCGCCCAAGACGCGACCGAGATACAATTACTTCCAGTAAAAAACCAACCATAACGAGCTCCTTCAACAGGTTTAGCCAGGCAAACCAAGGGGCTTGAAAGTACATAGGGGGGGGGAATATCATCACTCAGCAAGTGTTTACACTTCCAGCAGCAGCAGCAGCAGTGTCGCAGATGACACTGCACCAACACATACACTTTTTCATTCTATCATAGCATTTGATCTACTACTTGATGTGCTCTTTGCTTGTTTCCATAGCCTTACAATTGCAGAACATTGCCAGAGATCTCCAGCCCATGTGTTGTAACCCCCTTAGCTCATCAACTGTAAACAATGTATCCACTGCAGTCCAATGATCCTCCCAAGGCAATGCTCTCCACTGCAGTGTGGTTGCAACTCCATCCATAGACAATACCTTACTGCAGTCTATGCATCATTGCATTGTCGAGCGATTGGCAAGCACTACAAATGTGTCAGCGGTCGCACACCTGAAACCTGAAATCTGTAGTAGTACCGATACTACTACTGATTCTGTCGAGTTATGCGACAGCATTAATGATATTTCGATTCCTAGTGAATTATGTGACAGAGCCGTCTCTGTCACTTTTTTTGCTGGAATTTGTAGTTGTATCGTCAGTATGACAGATTTCGACTAACTGCTGTGGACACTCTGTCCAGAGGTAGCTCAGCATGATCAAATACAATACAACTATAAGTGAACTTGATATTGACACCAATGGGCTGGTGTGAGTATTGATTGATGATGTCAACACAAGTGTCCAGTGTTTCGACTAATGCTTGAGGTGATCCCCGGACTGCAGTGGACGACTGCCTTTGGTTCTATTGTTATCCAGACTGCAGGTTTACTATGAACTGCCTTCGGACGTCAGTGAGTGGTGATACAACACACATGCTTCAATGAGAGGCAATCTATTGATTGCCACTATGCTGACTGAGAAACTAATGATACTTATGCTAAAGTTATGACTAGTTGTATGGTGTAGAGTGGATGCCCATCCACTCGACTGTTTGTGACGAGAAGGTATGGTTATATACCCCTTTGCAGTGTCGCCAGCGATGCTGCCCCTGCTCTCTCTCCAGAGAGTACCTCCTGCATTGAGTACTACACAGGAGTCTTTGATTAGACTCCTCCTTGTCACAATGCTATCCCATCTATCTTCCTTGAGCTGTGTTGACTCCATCAACACTGCTCTTTCTCCTCATGTTCTCTTTGCCAGTGTCCGTTACACAGCTCTACTTCCTTTGACCAGCGATGGTCCTCCTCTATTTCTACCTTGTGTGCCCCTGAGTGGTAACCCACTGCATGTTGTTGGGCTCGGTCCCCCTCTTGGCAAGACTGGGTCCTCAGCCTGGTGGAGCTTGGTCCCCTTTCCTGTATAAGTGTGGTGCTTCCTGCATGTGAATCATCGTACGTATGTTCTTGTCACTGATCTCCACGGAATCTGCTACAAGATCACGCTTCCTGCAAATTTTGGCAAGAATTGTGATACCAATGTCGTTCGTGCTAATTTCACTAAGATCTGCCATGAAGCTGATTCTACTGCTGATCTTTGTGAACCCTGCTGCAAACCTTATGATCTGCCCAATCCCACAATTCCTGCGCTACCTTCATATCATTTCGGCCTTTCCTCGCTCTGCGCAGCTTAGGCCCGTGACAAGTCACCACTCAGATGAAGTGGGACTGGGCCCTAATGGAGATGAGGCAGCAAGAGGTCCATCCATCCACAGGAGGCAAAGGAAGCGGTGCCAACGAGGAGCATCACAAGATGGATGAGGAGGAGGAGCAGTGTTGCGGGCGACACTGCAAAGAAGGTATATAACCATGCTCCCTGTCATAGTAAGTGAGTGGATCACCATCCACTCTACACCATAGCTAGTTATCACTTCAACATAAGTATACATTAGTTTTCAATCAGCAAAGTTGCAATCACAAGTAGATTGCTTTCATTGTAGCGCATGTGTTGTATCACTGCTCACTGACATCCAAAGACAGTTCATAGAACCAGCAGTCTGGATAACAATCAACACTGAAGGCAGTTCATAGCAACTGCGGTCTGGCTTGTGATCATAGAACCAAAGGCAGTCGTCATCTGGGGATCACCTCAAGCATTCAGTCAACACACTGGACACTTGTGTCAGCACCACCAACCATCTCATTCACATCAGACCTTGGTGTCAGTACAAGTTCATATAGCCATTGATTGTGCTGAGCTGCCTCTGGACAGAGTGTCCACAGCGGTCAGTCAAAACCTGTAATAGCAAACCCACTACTACATCTTTGGGTGAGAAAAGTCATAGAGGCTTCTCTACTACATATCTCAACAAGAACAGTAATACATCACACATTGTCACATATCTCAACAGGATTCGTAATAGATGTGTTTCTATTACAGATATCAGGTTTCAGGCGCGAGACCTCTGACACAGTGTTTGGCTGTCCACAATTAATATTCACTCCCTCCGTCCCACAAAGAAACTGGACTATCATCAACTTGGACCCTTCTACATCAGCAAAGTCATTTTCCCCCATGTTTACCGCCTACAGCTGCCTTCTTCTATGAAGATCCATAACATGTTCCATGTCGACTGATTGGAACCCTATGTCTCCAAAACCATTCCAAATTGGGTCCACCCCCCAGTCAAAATCAAAAACAACATTGAATACGAAGTCGAGCAAATCCTTGACAGCAAAATCAATCATTGCTACCGCAACCCACTCTTTTACCTGTTCCACTGGGCGGGATACGGGCCTGACCACAACTCTTGGGAACCTAACCTCAACCTCACCCATGCTAGTGACTTGATTGTAAAATTCCACATAGCCAACCCGAACCGTTTGTCTCCTACTCATTGCTGAACTCCTCCCATGTCGCCGTCTTTTTGTGTGGATACTGTCACGACTCGGTCATGTCCCCTCCTACAACCATCTCCAATCTAACCTTGGTAACTCATTCACTGCACAGAATCGTAAACGTGTCACATCAGGTCTTGTACTTCAGAGGCTCCCGCCACATTCTCTTCACATGTCAATATAGTATAGTGTTTTGCTCTTTAGCTAGAACACCGTACTTAGACTGATATCTCCCGATCTTCGTCGCTAAGTGTCACTCTCCTTTTCTCAGGGTCGTATTCTTCAGCACGTATCCTTCAGCATTTTTGTCATTTTCGGGATGGGTAATTTATTCATTTGTTGTCCTGAAATTGTAGTCTGACCATTTGTGGCCGACAAAAATGACACAAGCACTGCCAAGGCCAAGGCTCCCGCCGAAACAGCTGTGCTGCTCAGGTCATGGCCATCTATCTAAGTAATGTTATCTGTCTTCGCTGACACGGTAAGCTATGAGGAAATAATAAAAGGAGAACAGATGTCGGCACTCAGCGGTCGACGACAGTCAGAGCACATGATCCAGTAAATGACACTTAACGACGCTTATCGGGAGTCATCAGTCTAATTACGGTGTTCAAGCTAAAGAGCAAAACACTCTACTAAATTGACATACGAAAAGAATGTGGCGGGAGCCTCGAACCCCAGCTAGGTATATATACAAGTGTGCGGCACCTACCCGAGTGTGAGTGTGTCTTATCTAATGACGATGTGCAACAAAGAGTTGTACCTGATCCCTCTCTCATATCGGCACTGCCCGATGTTTGACCGGATCAATTTGCCCGAACCCCGATTAGATCTATTTTGCCTGATCTCAGATCAGATCTGTTCTGCCCGATCATCTTCAGGGTGATGCTTCCACATGTGGGATGTGCCGATTTTTTGTATATATATCAGCGGAGAGCTAAAAGCTTTCGCCATGTTCTTCTCTCATGCCAACATAGTATAGTGTTCTGCTCAAATAGCTTGAACACCGTACTTAGAGTGATATTTCCTGAAAAGCTTCGTCACTAAGTGTCATATCTTTCAACAGACACCCGTCTTTTATTATTATTTCCACATTTCCACATTTCCACCTAATCACCAGCAATGTATTTTTGCGACCCAAATTTGTCAGACTGTCCACAAAATTCTTCTACTTTTTCCAATTGGTGCCATTTCGGGTGAGCCTGATGAACAATAAATCACGAATTAAAGAAAGCAATACACAGCACACAGGACTGAGAAAAGTTACGGCACTTGCCGCTGAAGGTTACGATCCAGCAAGACGTTAAAAGTGACATAAGGTGATCTGGTTTGAGATCGACCGGACGCAATACAGCAAGAGATCGAGTATCGCCTAGTCCCGCTTATTGTAACATTCCGTCATTAAAAAGAATGCTCCCACCTTTGGCATGTGCCGCTACCATGTATATATCGGGCGGAGAGCTCGAGGCTGCCACCATGATCTTTCTCTAGGTCAATATAGTATAGTGTTGATAAAAGACTAAAGTAGGACGGTTGTCGATACTCAGTGATCGACGTCAATCAGAGCACACCGCTGCTATTAGGGCAGAAACACTATACTCAATTGACTGAAGGAATGCGGTGGGGGCCCAGAGCTCTCAGCTTGATATATATACATGGTAGCGGCATGTGCCGAGTGTGGGAGTATCCTACTTAATGATGAAGCGTGACAACCAGCGGGACTAAGTCGTACCCGATCTCTTCCGTATCGGCTTACGTCAATTTGCATCATTACCTTCAGCTAGTGTTTCTGCTCAATAGCTTGAACACTGTGCTCTGACTTTCGTCGACCGCTGAGTGTCGACAACCGTCCTTCTATTATTATTTTATCACAGCACAAACATGACAATTCGGCGCAAAAAATTGCTTCTCGACAGGCCGGTTCGCCGAAAAAAAAATCAACACGTTGAAGGGGGGCGTTACCGGTTGAAATAAGAATTCTTACCTGCGATCCTTCCCTGATGACGGCGTTTGCCATCCTCTGTGAATCTTGACCACAAATCTGTATGCAACGAAGCCCGCATTTTAGTGTGAGAAGTGAACTTGACACAAAAAATGTATCCAAAGTGCCTCGTTGGACACAGGATGCTGCATTTGAACGAAATAAAAAAGTCACAAAAAAACGATGGAGATAACCTACGGAGCCAAGGTTTCACATGTGGCACCAGCCAGTTCAGTTGATTGTAAGCTCACTTGCTTGCCCAAGGAGCATCTGAAGTCAGCTTGCAAGATCAGGTTGCTGAAGGTTACGACTCAGCAAGACACTGAAGATGACACGAGCCGATACAAGTGAGGGATCGGGTACTACTGGGTCCCGCTCGTTGTCGCACTTTGTCATTAAGAGGAATCACTTTTGGGGAGGTGCCGCAACTGTATATAGATATCGAGCTGAGAGCTCGAGGCTGCCACCATGTTCTTCCCAATGTCAATATATAGTGTTTTGCTCAATAGTGTCACAGGGCCAGCAAAATAGTGCAGAAGAGTGCGCCAAATGGAGCAACGGAGCACTACATGAAGGGTGCGCCAGATTGATCGGCGTAAATCATCAGGGATCAACGAGATGAATCAGGCCGATGAGATCGATCGAAATCTGGGCCCCATATGGATCTTATCAGGGATCAGTTGGATCAGCACGCCTCAACTAAGTCAGCCGACATGAGCTAGAACTAGGAGCTTAGTATCACTCGGACAGTCACTATTCCAAGGATGTGGGTGTAGGTCACACAAGACCAAGCACACCAGTGACTACATGATCAAGGGGTTTGGTCACAGGATGCAAGGGTGTGGGTGTATGTCACACTGGACCAAGCACACCAGTGATCACCTGACCAAGGGGTTTGGTCACGAGGTTCAGAAAGTGGCTGTGGTGATTCACAAGACAAAGTCAAGAAGGAGCTGTGTCACAAGGAGGCCACCACACACCATCGGGCAGAAGAGGAGCATGGAAGTAAAAGGGGAGTACTGCATGAAACCCTTATGCCATGCCAACGGTGGGAGTGCAGTATCAATGGGATTGACGCTAACAGGACAGGAGCAGTGTCAAACAAGGGATGAAGGCCCCTCAGGAAGAGCAGGATAGGTGTCGTGGGCAACACCAACCGAACCCATAAATACTCTCATCTCACCATAGCATATGAGTGGATCCCCATCCACTCTATTCTACATATACTCTACTGATTACTCAGCTACATACCATCACAATAGCAGTGCTCTTGCAATGACTTCCACATGTGTGTTGTATCACCAGTTAGTCAACAACTGTAGGCAGTGTCCTTTGACACCAGTGGTCCAGTCCCTTGCTGTAGGCAGTGTTGCTCAACACCAGCAGTCCAGTCAGTTACTGTAGGCAGTGAACCACACCTCCAGTCCAGTGACTCCCATTCTCTGTAGGTGATTGCCATATCGCGGTCCAGACGACATCCAAGAGCATTATCAACAGTACTATGAACACTTGTACTGGGAAGAGAGGGTGTATCACTCTCTCATCACAATCAGTGATGTGCCGCGCACCCTCTGAGCGGAGTGTTCAAGGCAGTCAGTCGAGATTTACCAAGCAGCGACGTTTGGTTACGTTTAGGCAAAACATACTGAGTAGACCTTACTCTAACAATCTCAATTTAGTCCCAAATCTAAAACTCTGGCGCGCGACCGCTTACAAATAGCTTGAACACTGTGCTCACACTGACATCTCCCGATAAGCGTCGCTAAGTGTCACTTCTTTCATCACACTTCATCTTGTTAGATGTACACACACTCTTTCAAATTGTGGGAGGTGGATACTCCCACCGCCACCATCACTTCCCTCCTGTAAATATATATACATCAAGTAGATAGCCAAAGTCTACTACATTGCTTTACTTCAGTCAATCGAGTATAGTGTTTCTGCCCAATAGCAGCAGTACTGTGCACTGACTGCCGTCGACTGCTGAGTGTCGACATCCATCCTTCTCTTATTATTTCATTATCTCATAGGGCGAGCTCAGAGAGAGACGCCGCGAAGGCTTGTGCTGAAGAATACGATCCAACAAGATGTTGACAGGGACAGGAGTGACAGCGGTCTCGCGCCTGAAACCTGAAATCTATTGTAAAGGTCAACTAGAATCAACCTCAGTGAAATCTACTGTAAAAGCCTTCTATTATCTTTCTTGCTGGAATCTATCATAGAAGCCCTTTAGGATCTTTCTTGCTTGAATAGATTGTAGCTATGGTTTAGAGCAGATTTTGACTAATTGCTGTGGACACTCTGTCCAGAGGTAGCACAGCATGATCAGTGTCTTAAGGTACTTCTTGAGTTTCACCAAGTATGGTGTGACAACATCTGTCTTGACATGAGTGTCCAGAGTGTCGGCAGTCAAACAATTGAGTTGATTGAATGAGAACCAGACTGCAGTAGACTGCCTTTGGTATGAGATTGAGAGAGCTGGACTGCAGAGACTGCCTTTGGTATTGATTGGTTCCAGACTGCAGTAGAGTACTGCCTACAGATGGTGTCAAGTAGTGGTGATACAACACATGTGCTAAGGTAGAAGCAATGTCCTGCAATTGCAACTGTTGATAGAAACTACTAAGTATATGATATGGTAAAGATATAGCTAGTAATGTGTAGAGTGGATGAGGATCCACTCAATGACTATGACGAAGGGAATGTGTAGTTTATATAGACTTCATGCAGTGTCACCTGCAACACTGCTGTTGCTCTTCTTGGAAGTGTAGGTTCTCCTCCAGCACTGCTCCTCCTCCTCCCACTCCTTGTTGCATATGCTCCTTGTGTCTTGTACCCTTCATCTCCAAAACTTGAAGTGAACACAAGCAACCTCATTACACCTTAGGGGTTTCTCCCACTCCATTGGAGTGTTGGGCCCCCTTGAGCCCATCATTCCAAACAGATCCTTCCACCCTTCATTGCTGGCACAACAACCCTCTTGTGCTGCTATCCTCATCTTGTAGGAACCTCTCCCACCTCATCTGAGTGGCGAGCACTTCTGTCAGAGGTCTCACACCTGAAACCTGATATCTGTAGTAGAAACGCGTCTATTACAGATCCTATCAAGATAGGGTAAACAGTGACCTATTATTATTCTTGTCAGGATATGTTGTAGAAAGGCCTCTATGACTTTCCTTGCTCAAATCTGTGATAGATTGATTGATATTGCAGGTTTCAACTAACCACTGTGGACACTCCATCCAGAGGTAGCTTGGCACAATCAATAATGATGAATGTATTATGATGACACCAAGATCAGGTGTGAATGATGTTGGCGCTGACACAAGTGTCCAGTGTGTCGACTGAGTAACTGAGTGATCCCCAGACCGCAGTGGACAACTGCCTTCGGTTCTAATGATCGAGAGAGCTGGACTGCATAATGAACTGCCTTTGGAATGTCAATCAATGTCAATGAGTGGTAATACAACACATGCACTACAATAGGAGCAATGTATTATGATTGCTACTGTTGACAGACTACTAAGTATACTTATGTGAAAGTTATAACTAGTATGATATGGTGTAGAGTGGATGGGGATCCACTCAACGGCTATGACGAGGAGCAAGGTTATATAACCATCCTCACAATGTTGCATGTTGCCATGCAACATTGCACCCCACTCTGGAGTGTCTCTTCGGCACTGCTCCTGCTCCTCCTCGTCCTTTCTATCCCTCCTATTCATCCTGTGGTGCTGCTCATCAGCACTGTGTCTTGTGCTTCCTGTGGATGGACAGTCTTTACATTGTCTCACCATTGACAGGGGTCACTCCCACCTCATCTGAGCAATAGTTTGCAACCCCTTTCATTCCTTCCATCTACCAGCCCTGGATACATTTGCCAAGCAGTTCCCCTGCTTCATTGGTGGCAGACCCAGATGTCTTTGGCACCCATCCATGATTTCGGCACCCCTTTCACTGGTTTCAGTGAGATCTGTCATACAATCACAATACTACTGATTCTGGCAGGTTTTGCTGTAAGCTCCCACTCTTACCGATTTGAGCGAGATCTGTTGTAGGGCCTCTCTACTACTGATCTTGTTGATTTCGGCTTTTGGACCCTCGTTTGGCCCAATCCAACGATTCCTGCGCCACCCCTCATATGCTTCCAGATCCTCCTGCGCAACTGCTCCTATGACAACTTCCTTCGCTTGTCCCCTTGTGGGGTCAGTGGGAGTGGTGCCCTCTGACCAGCCTCATCAAAATCTGTTGTAATGTTGTGGTCCTACTGGTCCTGATGCATCCTGTTGTAAGGTCTTGTTCCTACCAATCCTGATGAATTCTGTCATAGGATGTAGATCCTACCAATCTTGCTGAACTTTGTTGGAACTCATCAATTGCCCAGTCCTGCAATTCCTGCACATGATATCTCCTCCTTTGGATCCAATTCTTCTGCGCAGGTGGTCCCATGACAGTCCTCAGGTGAGAGCAAGTGCGACCTCATTGTTGCCTAGGGGTCTCCTCCACTTCATCCAAGTAGCAGGACCCCCCTCTGCATACCTCTTCTCATAGGCCTCTGCTCTCCATCAGTGGTGGTGACGATCCTCCTACAACTGTCCCTTCAGTCCTATGCAGACGCATGAGTCCCAATACACCGATGGTGTCCTTCCGCAATGCGACCTGCGATATCGGTCTGATCGGCTCATCCTGACCAATTTCGCTGAAATCTGTCAGAAGCTCTCGACTCGATCAATTTCGCATTTCGTCTGCACAACATGCCCAATGTGTCATGGGACCTGCACAGAAGATCCAGGACCTGCAGCGGACATGCAGGGCGCACAAAGATATGAAACTGGCCAAGTCACAAGACTCTGACAGGTTTCAGCAGACTTGAGCAGGATGTGGGTTTCTGGCAGAGCTCACTGGAACTGACAAAAGGAGGATCATGTCATGGGCCTGAATGCTCAGGAAGCAGGAGGGTCACTGGTTCATATGGAAGGAGCACAGGTATCAGAGATCTAGTCGATACCAGTGATGAGCATGGTCGTAGTGCAGTCTCCATGGAGACCATGGACTCCTACAGACTTACATGCAAAGGAGGACCAGGCCCATATGCGAGGAGGGTCAAGCACAGCCACGAGGAGGACCAAGCTCAAGGAGCATGCAGATGGTCACCACTCAGGGGCTCGAGAGATAGGAGTCACAGGAGACCAACAAGCAGGTCACTAGGAAGAGGAGCAGCATCGAAGGAGAAGGAGCAGTGTCAAAGGAGTCAACACATAGCTTGAGGAGGACAGGAGAGTACTGGAGGTACCTCTTGTACAGTACTCAATGAAGAGGGTACTCTCTGCAGAGAGAGGGCCAGAGTAGCATCGCAGGCGACACTACAAGGAGTGTATATAAGCACACCCTCTCATCATCAGTGGTCGAGTGGATCCCCATCCACTCTACACACCATAACTAGTTATCACTTCAGCATAAGTATACATTAGTTTCAGTCAGCATAGTAGCAATCTATCAAGGTTGCTCCTCATTGTAGTGCATGTGTTGTATCACCACTCACTGACATCTGAAGGCAGTTCATAGCAAACCAGCAGTCCAGATCAAGATAGAACTGAAGGCAGTAGTCCACTGTGGTCCGGGGATCACCTCAAGCATCAGTCAACACACTGGACACTCGTGTTGACGCCACCAACCCTATCACCAACACCAACAACCTCATCACCATCAACACTCACACCAGACCTTGGTGTCATCATAACCTTAGTATTGAGATTGGTCGTGCTGAGCTACCCCTGAACAGAGTGTCCACAGAGGTCAGCTGAAACCTATGATAGTATATACAACAAACACCACCCGTCACCACCACACAACCTGATAGTCACTGAGTGACATAGCTCACTGAGACAATAGCTGTCACGCAGTTTGATAGTCACCGAGTATCTCGACAGACCGACCTGGGTTTCAGGCGCGAGACCCCTGACAGTATGGTTATATACCTCTTCACAGCATCGCCTGCGACACTGCTCCGACTCTCTCTCCAGAGAGTACCTTTGCCGCTGAGTACTGTGCTAGAGTCTCCAGTGAGACTCCTCCCCCTCGACAAACCACGTCGCCCCCTGTCTTTTCTGAGCTGTGTCGACTCCATCAACACTGCTCCTCCTCCTCATGCCCTTCTCACCAGTGTCGTTTATACACTGCTCCCCTTCCATTGACTGGTATCGGTTCTCTTGTCTGCTTAACTCCTGAGCCCCCTGAGCAGTAATCGCCTGCACGCTTCATGAGCTTGGTCCCTGTCTTGGCAGCGCTCGATCCTCCTCGTTTGCGAGCATACTTTCCTTTCACATGTGAGTTTGCTGTACAGATGTTGTTATCACTGATCTCCACGGAATCCACCATACTATCATACTTATTACAGATTCCGGTAGGATCTGTGGCATTGCCTTCATTCATGCAGATCCCAATGAGATCTGTCATAGAACCAGGTCTACTACTGATTCCACTGAATTCTTCTGTAAATTCACTGATCCACCTGATCCTTCGATTCCTGTGCTACCTTCATATGAACTGTCAGGTCTTCCTGCTTTCTGTGCCATCAAGCCCATGACATAAGCCACTTGTCAGAGGTTGTGTGCCTGAAGGCTGATATCTGTAGTAGGAATGCCTCTTACTACAGATCTTATCAAGATATGTGGTAAAAGGCTGTTTATTATTATTCTTGTTGAGATCTGTTGTAAAAGGCTTCTATGACTTCTCTTGCTCGAATATGTGATAGCTTGATTGTTATTGCAGGTTTCAACTAAGCACTGTGGACACTCTGTCCAGAGGTAGCTCGGCATGATCAATAACTAGGGTTATGTGGTGAGCACCAAGGTCTGATGCTGATGATGCGGTGAGCTCTCAGCTCGATAGTAACGGCACATACCCAAAGGTGGGAGTATGCCTCTCAATGATGAAGTGTGACAATGAGCGGGACCCAGCAGTGGCCAATCTCTTACCGCATTGGCCCAGCTGAATGCCTTACTGTATCGGCTGACACTTGCATTAGCATCTTGCTGGATTGTATCTTTCACTTGTGTATTTGAGTTGAGAATTTTGGTACTTGGTTTTCGCTTAGAGTGCTATCTACATGAGCGTATATATATGTGTGCTTGGCGATTGCTTTCGGCATGTGCCAGTTTGTGACTAGTAAGCTCTTTGTATCGCTCCTGAGCTGTCATGGTAATGCTTATGCATCCCACATGCATTGCCACCGACATGTGGTCTTGTCCCATCGATAGTTGCTTGCCCTCTGCGGACCCTGTGAGCTCCGTTGGGTTCCGACGCGTCTCCAACCGTTGTTACGTCTCCCTCAGCTATTTGGCGCGCTGAAAGAAAACGCACAGACCAAGTTTCTGCGAAACTTGGTCATCACCTTGTTTGCAGCGTCAACCATCATATCTCTCTACCTCTCTTTCGTCGGACTTGGATGTCGCCTACCTGATCGCTACGAAGTTCAGGAGGGTATCGAGATAGGAAGCCGTCATAGCCGCCGCTGGCTCACATCCTCAAGATGCTTTACGTCGCGCACGCATACGAGCCTGGCGCGATTATTGAAACGCTTTCGCTTCCTTCTTTCTTACCCACAGGACCATGTCTGGCCGTGGTCAAGCACTCGACGGTCGAGTTCCTCTCGCTAGCTGCGAGTAGCTCGGCTGGGCTGCTTGAGCCGCTCCAGACGGTGTCGCTCCCCGCCCGCATTCTGGCTGCTCAGGCTGTCACCTCGGCCGATTCGAAACTATCTCGCCAGCAGTCCCTTGTCATCCTCACCGACCACTACCAGCCCAAACTCATCTCTCTCACAGCCTCGATTAGTGAAGACACGGGCCAAGTGGTGGTCGCTACCACAGCTACTCTGGCTCTCGACGAAGTGGCTCGATCTCCAGCAGAATCAGCGCTTGGCCTTTGGACCGAGCCATTCTCTTCGAGCACCTCGCAAATCGGCCACAGAATTGCCATCAGCCATGTCTACAAAGGCGTCCTGAAGGTCACGCCACTCTCAGACTCGTTGGTTCAATCTCACCTTGGTGCTACCGACGACGACGATGAGGCCATGCAACATGTTTCCCGATCAGATCCGCACTCGCGCCTCGCCCACTTCTCACACTCGTTCGGCGCTCGAATCCCTCACCCGAACCTGCTCTCATGTGCTGTGCTCGGCCCGTTGAGTGCAGCCTCCGTCCCAGCCGTTGCTCTGCTATCTCTTTCCAGCGTGCCATCCAAGATCCCTGGCTTCGGCGAACAATGTCTCCCTGTTCTCTCGTTCCATTCGGTCGACACTTACACCCAGGACCTTTCGCCTCTTCCTTGGGCTCCACCGCGCAAAGCTCCTCGCAGTGTCAAAGAGGAATCTGATGCCAAGCAATTCGACCCACAGTCCTCCTCAGCTGCGACTCAAGCAAGTCGTGACATTAAAGCAATTTCGTCAGACAACAAGGCTTCCGTGCGCAAGAAGCATGGCCCCGCCGCCATGGGTTCCAAGGTCACTGACGCCGATCTACAAAAGAGGGAACAAGATTGGGCCAAGTCTGCTCTCGTTCAGTGTCATGTGCCATTACCATACACCGATGCTTACGGTGCCCATCTCATCCATGCCCTTCCTGCCCATGTAGGCGGTGGTGTCCTCGTCTTTTCAGAGACCAGCATCCTCCATGTGCCACCACCCGCCAATCCTCCCTCATCTAGCGGACAAGCCGACTTGACGCAAACAACAACAACCCCAGATGCAGCGGACCTCAAGGGCAAGAGGCGAAAGGTAAGCGAAGGTGGCGCCATCGAGACAAAGAGGCAATCCCTCGGTGCTCAATCCCAGCCAACTCCAGTCAAGGTAGAAACTGCCGCGACGTCTTCGGCCCCTTCCAACGAGAATGGCAAACGCAGGCGCTCTTCCGTCAATGTCCCCACACCCGGCGCAGCATCTTCTTCTGGCGCCTCTGGCCCCTCCCATTCTCGTCCCAGACTTCTGCGCGTCGGCCTGCCTCATCCCGTGCAAGTAGTGTCTGTGGTCGACCTTGGCGATCGTCCTGATGACAAGACTTTCTCTGTCCTCTTTGGCTGCAACTCTGGCGCGCTTAATGTCCTCCAACTGACCTTGCCTCAAGATGCCGCATCCGAGGTTGTCCCCTCCCACTCTGCCGCCGCACCGCAGCCGAAATCTATGAGGGTCGAGACACTAGGTACCACGTCTCAGCCTGCGGGTCCCCAAGCGCTCTCGTACCTTGGCGACGGCCTTGTTTGCGTTGGCAGTGCAACTGGTGACAGCTGTCTCTACAAGATCCTTCAGCAGGACACCAGTGAAGAGATGGATACTGGTCCAGGTACACAACTCCTGTCGTCGCCCTCTTCTCCGACTCAATCTAGAAGAAGAAGATCGTCTCTAGCTGCCAACACAACTCCCAACAGCACTGAGCTCCCATGCGGCGGCTCGCTGGTAACGATCGAGACCTGGCAGAATCTCGGTCCCGTGGTCGACTTTACTGTCGATGATGGCGCAGGTGGTGATCCCACCACTTCGGCCAGTGCACAGGCCAGAATTGTTACCTGTAGTGGTGCCGGCCCTTCTGGTAGCATTCGTGAAGTGCGAAGCGGCGCATCTGTTCAGGATGTTTCTTCGCTTTCCATACCTAATGCCCAGCAGATCTGGTCTGTCGAAGCCGGGGACGCGACATCGAAGCAGACTGCTGGACTCCTCATCGGGTTTGCCACTTCAACGGCATACTTGCACTTTGATGCCAACGGAAACCTGGCTGATGCGACCGATCGCCTCTCTGCCGTTGGCGTCGATACAACGCTGCCAACCTTGACGGCGTCTACGGTCTTTGACGCCTCGCAAGGGCCCCTTCTAGTTCGAGTGGCAAAGGATGCCGCGTCGCTCGTCAATCTTCAAGACGAGGCTGCTACTCTCGTTCAGCAGTGGAAACCCTCGGCAGGCCTCGAGATCACAACTGCCAGCATCAACCCGTATGGCCAACTCGTGATCGCTTCGAGCGACAAGAGCTTGTCCTACCTCGTTGTGGAAGAAGGAGCACTGATTGAGCGCAACAAGATTCAGCTAGACCATCAAGTCTCTTGCCTAGACACCAGCTCCGTGACTGTTGGCCAGGCAGCGCAGTTTGCGGCCTGCGGTTTCTGGCAGACCCGGAGCATCGAGATCTTTACACTGCCCGAACTTGCACCCGTTGGCGAGTCCTTGGTTGTGCAGCAAGGATTTGCAGCGGTGCCACGGTCCATTCTGTTGCATCGCTTCGCAAGCAAGCAGTCAGAAGCATCTTCTCAGACAAAGAGCTTTGTGGGCAATCGAGATGCGCTCATGCCGCACCTTCTCATTGGTCTCGGCGACGGCACTCTGGTTTCGTTCAGCCTCAGCCTTCCCAGAGACGATAGCTACAGCAAGATTGTCGGGCTTTCGGACTGCAAGACAGTGTCGTTGGGTAAGCAGGCGCTCAAGCTTGATGGGATCGAATCTTGGGCGGGTGCGCGTGTTGTCGCCGTTTCTGGAAGTCGGCCGACGTTGGTGTACGCTGACTCCAAGCGTTTCTCGTACAACGCGCTCAAGCACAAGAGTCAGCGAAGCGTGACGATGCTCCATGTTGGACCAGGACGTGTGCTGGGTGCTTTTGCTCTTGCTGAATCGGTGGAATTGGCTTCGATTGGTGCCTTGCGACAGCGAGACATCAGAACATTCCCTCTTGGTCTTGACCAGCCGCTTGCCATTGCTCAGTGGCCTAATCGAAAGGTCTTTGCCGTCTGCACGTGGGCTTTCCTGCCTCGAGGCTCTGCGACCAAGGCGTCCAAGTCAAGAGGTGCAATTCGCATCCTCGACCAATCCACGTTCGAGACGTTGGATGAGTTTCGTTTGGAGGTGGACGAGCGACCGAACTGCATTACCGTGTTGCGCGCTCAAGGTCACGAGATGCTCGTCGTCGGCACTGGTTATATCTCTGATGGCGAACATGAGGTTATTTCCGGGCGCCTGCTTGGCTTTGAGGTCTCTGCTGGATCGATTCGAGGGAAAGAGGAGCGTGGTCGTCTCCGTAGGCTGTTTGTGAAGGAGCAGGCAGGCAACGTGTACAGCGTACAATCCATCAATAATCGACTTGCGACCGCTGTCAATTCTGAAGTCAAGATCTACAGTGTTGTAGATCCAAGAGCCAGCGACGAGGTTAGCGCTCCACGCATCAATGTGGTTCAGCGAGGCAGTTGGGCATGCTCATTCATCGCGTGCAACCTCTCGGTTGTGGAACCGGATCAAATTGTCGTTGGTGATGCGTTGCGATCGATCAACGTTCTCCATGTACATCCCTATACGGCCAGGTTGACTGAGATCGCAAGGGACTGCGATCCGTTCTGGACCAGTGCGACTGAGTTGTTGGACGAGGCGAGTCAGACCTACATTGGTGCGGATATTAGTTTCAACCTGTACACGACGCAGAGAGTGCCGTTGAGTGAGCAAGTTAAAGCTCGCATTCGTCGAACTAGGGAACGAGAGATAGAGTGTTCGGTAGGAGAGGTCAATCGACTTACTACACGCGATCCGAATCAAGTGGATCGATACGCACACGTGATGCAGCGCAATGCTGTTTGGCATTACGGTGATATGATTAACAAGTTTTATCGGAAGTTGCTCGTTGCGGATCCTGGAACAGCGGCAGGAGTGCATCCTCGATTGCTATTCTGTACAGCTGCTGGAGCAATCGGCGTTATTGCACATGTGCAAGAGGAACAAGCTCGTCTACTTGCCAAAGTCGAACGTAATATTCTCTCGCTCATAGAATCGCCTTGTTCCACTTCCACCTCGAATTCGTCGTCGGTGGTGACTAGCATATCGCATCAAGACTGGCGAACGCTTAGGACAGACCATCGTGTTCAGGCGCCCGCTGGATTCTTAGATGCCAATATTCTGCAGATGTTTGTCGACGGAAGACTCGATAGCAAGCAGAGGGACAAGGTTGTCCAAGGGCCTAATTCCGAGATGCAAGCACTGCCAGTTGGGAGGGAGATCGTGGAGCAGTTGATTGAGGCTTTGAGTCAGCTTGCTTAATGTTTAGGAAGGCTTTGCATTGTGTTGTGATTGCGAGCTTTGATTGCCATGTGTTTGTGCTTGTGTTTTAGACGGGTTTGTGGTTGATTGTAAGAGCTTACCAGAAAATATCTTGCGGCTGTGGTGAGAAGAATTGTGCAAGTGCTGTGAGAACTGTTGACAGTGGAGTGAGAAGAATCAACTGCATTGCAATTCACAAGCCAGCAGCAGGACCAACGAAGACGGCGCCTAGACTTTGCAACAAGAAGACGAGCTCCTGTGCTTGGTTGGTTCCTGTATCTACTTGCAAGCTTATCTTGAGCCAAGGTAGAGTATGGTAACCGGGGTAAAGACATCTGAGTGCTAGTGCGACTTTACTGCATTGACCGGAGGAGAGTACCTCGTGTAGTGCAAGATGGTCTTGCAGTGCAATGAGATTCTTTCTATTCTCTGGCTGTCTAGAGCTGAGCGAAGGTTGGAGGGGCGTTGTGTGTGTGTCGAAGGGTTTTGTTTTTGTCAGAAGGGTGTCTGTGTCTATTGGATCTCTGTTGGTTCTTGTAGACGGTTCTGTGCGGTGGTGGCAAGGAGTGGACCAGGAGAAGACAATATTGCGGATTGCCTCTGTAGGCAAAGCTTTGTGTAGTAACGTGAGATGCACAACAATAGTGTCTCCCGTTTGCACACTTACTCCCCCTCTTCCATCATGCGCAGCACCAATGGCAACGCAGGGCGGACCGATGCAAACAGGATCCAGCACCTTGGCATCGGTAGAGACAGATGCGAGCGCAACTTGCTCTTCCCCCAGAGTTGGCCTCAATTCGGGTGTGGTTCCTGCAAACTGGCCTGGCTTGTGGGTGTTTGGTGGGGAATCGGCTCGACGAAGGGTTGAGAGGATGATCAGAGCGCCTCTTGTCGCAGCAGAAGGGGAGAGGGTGCAAGATGAGCTGCCCATCCATGGTTTGATTTGCCTTTCTACTGTCTCCTTGTTGTTGAGGCGAGTCGAAAGGGACTGGTGAGATGCAGCTCTGGCTTTAGCCTTTTGCAGGAATTCATCATCATCCTGCGCCGAGCTAGTCCTCATGGGTGGAGGGAACCCCATACCCAACTGTCCTGGTCGAGGAGTTGGTATATCTTCAACACGGTCCCCTCGCCTTGCTCCCGCCTGCTGATAAGTGTTGCGATTATCAAGCTGGTGTACAGCCGACCTTAGCGCAGAGGCAGAATACAGCTTATTTCCTGCCACTGGACCTTGGCTCACTGCCACATTCATTTCTGTTGAAGCCAATCTGGACCCACTAGCAATAAAGCTCTTCTTAGCAGCATCCGACAATACAGGTGCAAGATCAAGAGCGCAATTCCACTGCGAGTCAAAGTCGGCCAGCACTTGTTTGTCCAAAGGACGACGAGGCTGAGCGGAGACTGTAATGGTAAGATTCCTTGCACTTGTACTGCTATCAACACCACCACCAACACTGGAAGCAGATTGAGTATGCAGAGTGTGATGCGAGTCAACATATACGTAGAACAGCAAATTCTGCTGGCTACCGCGAGTCAATTCGATTGGCAACACCGACGACATGGGCTCTAGCGCTTTCACCACCACATTGTGTGCGTCTTGTTGATCATTGGCACAAGTAGGATCGATCTTGATCTGGATATCCTTGACCGTGAATGTGGAATCGGATTCGAACGGGTTCTCGAGTTCGACACTGAGCACAAGTCGACTACATTCCAGCTGTGCTAGAGACTGGTGTGAGGATGGTCGACGGTAGATGAATGGGTCGTGTTGGGTGACGAGCGTACGCATGCGAACGTTGAGACCTGTTTTCAGCGGCAAAACTTCTCTTGTGCTGCGCTTGTAGATCTGTAGCCCTGATGAGTAGTTCTCGGATTGGATACTGAGACCAGAGGATCGACTAGTGCCGTGAGAAGAAGCGGAGGTGGTGAGGATGGAGCCAGACGCTGAACGCGGGGAGAGTACAGCAAGATCGCCGTTGCTGTCCGGCTTGGGGAACTGCCATCGATGCTGGGTGTCGACGGAGAGAGCATCGTTTCTGCGCTGCTGAATGGTACTGAGAGCCTGAGCACCGGAGCGAGGAGTGACGACAGCGTTGTTGCCTCCAACCACGTCTCGGGGGAGATGTGCGAGGTAAGATCCTAGGCCGTTGGGACCGTCGAGACCGAGTGCGGAAGAAGCATTGGCTCGTGCCTGGCTTTGAAGTGGGGATTCATCTGGATAGACTGGTCCTTCGTGCAGCGGAGCCAAGAGCGAATGCGCAAATCCAGATCGAATGGAACTGCGAGATGATGAGTTGGGTATATACTGATCTAGAAGGGCATCGTCGAGTCGGAGTGTGAGGGCAGCTGTGATGGACAGCAAGGGGGAAAAGGGTGTGGCGATAAAGTTGATGGGGACACGACAGTGCCAATGCACTCTCCAGTGTTGCCCATCATGCGTCAGATGGGCATGATGAGAAGACAAAGTCGATAAGGGCGAGTTGGAAGAGTCTGCAGAGTCTTTCAAGGTGCGATGCGGTTTGGGAGGTTGATTCCCTGCCCACGAGTTGGAGAATGCGCGAACGGCAGCATGCTGAGCATGAGCTGGATCTGAGGGTTGAGCATGTGATGGTAGGAGTTGAAGGTGCTCGAATTGTAGCTGCACTGTGGAGAGCGGTTCGTATGGGTCTGTTGGCCTAGATGGTGCTTGCGAAGATGGTGTTGGGGGTGGCACATAGTCGGTATAGAGATTGACGTGGAGGCAAGCAAGAAGAGCGTTGAGGTAGGGAGGGATGTTCTGCTGGCCTAACTGAGCGCGGACAGAAAGCGCAGAAAGAGCAAGTGGATGGACGAACGGCGCCTCGTGTGTTGAGCTTGCTTCGATGGGAAGAAGAGGGTGGGAGGGAAGAGTCAAGATAGCCTCGACGTCGAGAACTTGATCAAAATAGACGGCCGATCTGAAGAGGGATTTGGAGGCTGAGGGAGCCTTGAGCGCTAGACGAGCCTTTGAGAAGAGCGACGCCAATGCGGCAGCCTGGTGCGACATGATAGCGACAGCCAGGCACTGGCAAGGCAAGGCAAGATGGATGATGTAGTTGATCGTCAAGAAGGAGGAACAAGTACAAACCAAAACCCTGAAATTCTCCGCAGTTGGTCTGTGCGTTGTTGGTTGGTGGTTTTATTCTAGAAATGTTAAGACGCCAAAACTAACATGTCTTGGTGAATTGGCCCTGGCACTGTGATTTTACCAAAGTGCACATTTGAGACATTGAGCTTCAGTTGAAGCTATGTGATACACCACTTCATCCAAGCCATGTTCTAGCTCCTTTTGTACGGGTGTATGATAGATGTGATGCTTGGAATTTTTCATGAACTATGTCTACAGTATCAATTGTATATATACCTTTAGCCCAATGTTATGAGTTCCTCTCATCTCTGATTGACCATGTGTACCATGTGTTGCCTTGGCATTGTCCTCTTTGTAGCGGCTCCTGATTGGTTGCCACACGTTGATCATGCACTTTTGTTCTTCTAACTCTCGGCGACTCGGCCTTTATGCATATCAGCTGAAAATCCTGGTAATTCTGTCGGATCTTCAACTCCCCCCCTCGATGGCATTCCCAGGCCAATTAGGTTTGCTAGCCGAGATCTCTCCTTCCCTTTTAGTGGTTTCATTAGGACGTCCATGATGTTTTTGGCTGTTCAAACATATTCTATCGCCAGGTCCCCATCCTGTATGTGATCCCTGACAAAGTAGTATCTGGTGTCAATATGTTTCAGCTTCCAGTGTTTTGCTGGATCCTTGCTAACCTGTATGCACCCTTGGCTGTCCGTACAAAGTACCAGCCTAACGTTTTGTTCTCCTAAATCTCTGAGCAAGTACAAGAAGAAGAGGGCTTCTCTTGTGGCTTCCGATGCTGCTACAATTTCCGCCTCCACCGCTGACAGCGCTACACATTTCTGGACATGTGATCTCCAACTTACCAGGCACCTGAAAATGTACGTAAGTGCACCAGATGTGCTTCTACACCCATTCGTAGGGTCTGACACCCAGTTGGCATCAGTGTATGTGATCACTGGGTTACTCACATGTTTGTTTGTTTCTCCTCCTAGCCATAGACGGTAGTCAATTATTTGGTTAAGGTATTTTAGCAGATGTACTGCTGCTTTCCAGGCACTAGTTGTTGGTGTTGACATGTGGCATGCCAGAATTCCAACAGTGAATGAAATGTCAGGTCTCACTGTATTCAATACCCAGAGTAGTTGCCCCACAAGTTCTTGATAGTGTTTTGCTTGTTCTGTGCTGCACCTGTTGCTATCAGTGGTTGTTGCTATGCTCAACATGGGTATCCAGGATTTTTGCATTTTCCTTTCTAACCCTTTGCTCACCATCTTCTGAATATATCCTGTCAAATCCAATGAGATTTGCTTCTGACTTTGCTCTCAGATAATGTTGATTCTGAGGAACTCCTTGATCGCTCCTTTATCTTCTGTCCCCCACTTCGCCATTATCTCCGCCTTGGTGTGATTCACTTCTTCTCTGCTTGGCGATGCAATCAACATATCATCCATGTATGCAGTTATGACTGTGATTTGCTTTCCTGAGCCTCTTGTATACAGGCAAGGTGCGCTTGGCATACAGTGAAATCCTATCTTCTGCAAGTGAGAGTCTAGTTTGGTGTTCCATTCTCTGCCAGACTGTTTGAGGCCATACAATCCTTTGATCAATCTCAAAACCTTTCCTGGGGGTATTCCTGTTCCAACCAGTGGTTTCAGATAGACGTCGTGATGTAAGCTTGAATTTAGGTATGCTTGCTTTACATTGACAGTGTCTACTTCCCAGTCTCACATGGCTGCCACTGCTAGTACTCTTCTGATAGATTGGATTGGTGCCACTGGCGCGAATATTTCTGTATAGTCAACCCCTTCTCTTTGTGTGAACCCTCTAGCTACTAACCTAGCTTTGAATTTTATGGGTACCATGTTTGTGTCTGTCTTTATCTTGAGCACCCAGTGTGTGCTGACAGTGTTTGTGCCAGGTGGGGGATCAGCTATCTCCCCCGTCCCCATTGCTTCTAGGCCTTCCAGCTCCTTTCGCATTGCTTCCAACCAGAACCTTCTGTCTGTTCTGGCTAGTGCTTCCCAGACTGTGGGGGTTAGGTTCTTTTCGCTTTGTTTGTCTGTGGCTGCAAGTCCGAAAGACTCATTATTTGTCGATGCTTCGAGGTCCCAGCTTTCATGCATGTTAACAGTAGGCTCCATATCCATGTACTTACTTAGTGATTCCTGGTTTGTTTCATTGAATAAATGTACTTCCGAGTATCCCAAGTTCTTGACATCTTCTTCGTTTGGCATTGTTTGAGGTGATTCGACATTCATCAGCTTCCATTCAGTCCGATCAGGCCAGCGTCTAGACTCCATGAATTTTGCTGAGTTGCTCCAGAATACATTGGGTTGATAGTCTGGACTGTAGAACAACCAACCCTTTCGTTCTAGACTATATCCTATGAAAATGGCCGCTACCACTCATTGGTCCAGATTCTTGTTGGTTTGTTTTGCCTTTGGGATGTTCACCCAGGGAAGACATCCAAATACACAGAGGAGCCATATGAGTCTTTTGGGTGATTTGCCAAACATCACTTCATATGGAAACTCATTGTTGGCATTTGAAGTAAGATTTATCTTGAATGCTGCTGCCTTAATTGTGTATGGCCAGAAGCTCTTTGGTAGTCCCTGTTGTACCAATAAGGTACACATCTTTTCGCTCAAGCTTCTGTTCAATTGTTCCACCCTACCGTTTTGTTTGCTGCTGTATCCCACCATTGTTTGCCATTCTATTCCTTTGTCTTGTGACCATTTGAGAGCTTTGTTGCTTCTCCACTCTGTTCCTTGGTCTGATTGAATCACTTTTAAACTCCTTTTGGTCTGTGTCTCAAGAAATGAGACTATCCTTCTGAGCTGTGTGAAAGCTTGGCTCTTTTGCAACAACGGCTGTGCATAAACATATTTGCTATGATCGTCAATGAGCACCAATATGCAAGTGTGTTTGGTCGTATGTGATGCATCGATAATCAAGTCTATATGTACGAGGTCGAGAGGTGTGGCGGATCTCTCGCCACTGTCTCGTCCCATTCTTGCAGCTGTACTTTTGGACTGTATACACTGCTTGCATGTCAGAGCTGTATCTGGGTCCATATCCATTTGAATAGTACCTCCTATCTTCTTTATAATAGACCTGGCTTTGTCTCTACCTGGATGTCCAAGGCGCTCTTGCCAAAGTTGCTGTGTGGAAATGGTATTCTTCTTTGTGATCGGCTCAAGCTCTTCATCAACACCTTCAAACGGCTGTGTTGATATAGTCATTGCACTCTCTTTCCATGCTTCACTTTGCAACTCTAGCAAGCCACGCTCGCTGCTCTTTGATACTTTGATTGATGTCCCATCTGCCAGGTGTATCTGTCCACTGGTATGGTCCAAAGTCACTCGTGCTCCTTCATCTGTTAACGCATTGGTTGACAATAGATTCACATTGAGAGCCTTAACATACAAAACGTTCTGGGGTAGTGTGTCTCCATATTTGGTTAATATGCTGACATCTCCTACAGCACTTGCATCTAGAACCTCCTTTCCAGCTGTGTAGATGCGTTTTCGGCAGGTTCTTGGGTTTACAAGTGTGCTATAGTTATTTGTCATCTGAAAACTGGCTCCTGAATTCAGAATCCAACATGTTGTTTCTTCTGGGTTCAGTGTCTTCTTCCAACTTGGTGTGAGGGAGCACCAAGCGTCCTACTTGGAGTTGGTGAGTGGAGAGTCTTTTGGGATGGTGACAGATGCATCACATTTACCTGCTCCGTGACCGACTCGTCTGCATACGAAACACTGGATCTTTCGGTGTCTGTATCCGGTTTTGGCAGTTTTATCGTCGTTATCAGTTTCATGGACTGATTTGTCCTGGTCATCATCACCAGCTGTTTTAGCATAACCTTGCCAGGGATCGAGCTTCTGGTTGGGGATGCTCTCTAATGCCAATTGACGTATGCTGAGTGTGGTGGCTAGTGCTTCAAAATTGAGTTGGTGAACAGTGGCAAGCGTCTCCCTGAACATCAGGTGGCAAATCGTGCATTTCTGGAGGGTGGAGTATAAGGTTGTCATGGGCCTGAATGCTCAGGAAGAAGGAAGATCACTGGTTCATATGGAAGGAGCACAGGCATCGGAGATCTAGTCGATACCAGTGATGAGCATGGTCGTAGTGCAGTCTCCATGGAGACCATGGACTCCTACAGACTTACATGCAAAGGAGGACCAGGCCCATATGCGAGGAGGGTCAAGCACAGCCACGAGGAGGACCAAGCTCAAGGAGCATGCAGATGGTCACCACTCAGGGGCTCGAGAGATAGGAGTCACAGGAGACCAACAAGCAGGTCACTAGGAATAGGAGCAGCGTCGAAGGAGAAGGAGCAGTGTCAAAGGAGTCAACACATAGCTTGAGGAGGACAGGAGAGTACTGGAGGTACCTCTTGTACAGTACTCAATGAAGAGGGTACTCTCTGCAGAGAGAGGGCCAGAGTAGCATCGCAGGCGACACTACAAGGAGTGTATATAAGCACACCCTCTCATCATCAGTGGTCGAGTGGATCCCCATCCACTCTACACACCATAACTAGTTATCACTTCAGCATAAGTATACATTAGTTTCAGTCAGCATAGTAGCAATCTATCAAGGTTGCTCCTCATTGTAGTGCATGTGTTGTATCACCACTCACTGACATCTGAAGGCAGTTCATAGCAAACCAGCAGTCCAGATCAAGATAGAACTGAAGGCAGTAGTCCACTGTGGTCCGGGGATCACCTCAAGCATCAGTCAACACACTGGACACTCGTGTTGATGCCACCAACCCTATCACCAACACCAACAACCTCATCACCATCAACACTCACACCAGACCTTGGTGTCATCATAACCTTAGTATCAACATCGGTCATGCTGAGCTACCCCTGAACAGAGTGTCCACAGAGGTCAGCTGAAACCTACAATAGTATATACAACGAACACCACCCGCCGCCACCGCACAACCTGATAGTCACTGAGTGACGTAGCTCACCGAGACAATAGCTGTTGCGCAGTTTGATAGTCACCGAGTATCTTGACAGACCGACCTGTGTTTCAGGCACAAGACCCCTGACAAAGGTGTTGTCGGCAAATGGTCTCCCAAGAATGCTTCCTTTGGCCTGGATGGTTCTGATTTCTTGTATTAGCTTTCGAGCATCAGAATGTAACATTTTAATGTCACCCAGTTGAGTGATCAGGGTGAGCCAGCAGGAAGTTCTAGTGGCTTTGTTGCCTAACCTTGCCTCTATTTTACTCCACACTTGATGAAATGTAAGATACTCTCTTATTATGTCTAAAAGAAGGTAGTTTACATTACATTCTCCTATGGTGTTGATGGTTCCACATAGAGCATTTGTTAATGCATCATTGAATAGGCGACTCCATCTGGGGTGGTTTGCCTTGTATGTTCCTTTGAGGTGTTCCATGGTGTGAGGCACCAATGGGAGGAAGGACTTTATGTGTGCACTCCAGCTGTAGTAATTTTGGGTGGTGAGCTTTGGCACCGGTTCAAGGAGTTTACTTAAGGTGTGAAAGCTGTATTGTTTGCCCATGTTGTCATTGTCTGATTTGTCTTCAAGATTGTCATTGATCTTGTTGTCATTGTTGGCTGTTTGTGTCTGCTGGACAATTGTCACCTTGGTGGCTTTGGTGGTGCTGGCTTGAGGGTTGGTGTCGTCTACCATGACTAGATTAGGTGGAGAGGTTTCAGACTCTTAATCAGTTGAAGCTATGTGATACACCACTTCATCCAAGCCATGTTCTAGCTCCTTTTGTACGGGTGTATGATAGATGTGATGCTTGGAATTTTTCATGAACTATGTCTACAGTATCAATTGTATATATACCTTTAGCCCAATGTTATGAGTTCCTCTCATCTCTGATTGACCATGTGTACCATGTGTTGCCTTGGCATTGTCCTCTTTGTAGCGGCTCCTGATTGGTTGCCACACGTTGATCATGCACTTTTGTTCTTCTAACTCTCGGCGACTCGGCCTTTATGCATATCAGCTGAAAATCCTGGTAATTGCGTCGGATCTTCAACTGCTTCTTCGCAAGTGATATCGGACCATCCGAATCAAATGTCCCCTTTCTGCGTTTGCACTGTCTCTGCGTTTGTACCGTCTCTGCGCTTCCACTGCCTCTGCCTTGAAGACACACTGATCTTAGGGCCAACACGTCAACATGTCGACACCTCAAGCCAGGATTGCAACAGCGCCATCATCTTGGATGGATTGGGAGAAACTCGGATTCAAGGAGCGCGATGTCAACGGTCTCGTCCGCGTAAGGTACAAAGATGGCAAATGGGCGAATCTTGAGATGAGCAAGGATCACCATCTCAATATTCACGCCGCTGCTCCCTGTCTCAATTATGGGCAACAGGCTTTCGAAGGTATCAAGGCATTCCGTAGCGCCAATGGATCCGTCAAGGTCTTTCGTCCACAGGAGAACTGGACTCGAATGAACGTCAGTGCTCGAATGGCATCCATGCCCGAGCTTCCCGAGGAGCTGTTTTTGGAAGCTATCAAGGTGGCTGTTGCGCTCAATCTTGAATATGTTCCCCCTTACAAGAAGAACGCTTCTGGGGGAGCTCTTTACATTCGACCTCTTCTGATCGCTACGGGACCTATGCTTATGCTTGGTGCTCCTGAGGAGTTTACTTTTCTGGTTTGGGTCACTCCGGTTGGATCGCTTTACGGTAGTGGTCGCCAGATTCCCGCGGTTGATGGCTTTGTTTTGGACACGTTCGACCGATGCGCACCTATGGGCACAGGACACACCAAGCTCGGTGGTAATTATGCACCCGTCTTTGGCCCTACAGCACAAGCAAAGAAGCACGGCTACCCTATTACGCTTCATCTTGACTCGGCTACGCACACCAAGATCGACGAGTTTTCCACTTCAAACGCACTTGCCATTCAGAAGGAGGGCGACAAGACTACACTCGTTGTTCCCGAGAGCACATCCATTCTTCGATCGGTGACCAAGGTTAGCGTTATCGAGATTGCAGAAAAGCTTTGCGGTTGGAAGGTCGAGCTGCGACAGGTTGCGTTTGAGGAGCTCAAGCAGAACAAGTTTGTCGAGTTTATGGCTGCTGGTACTGCGGCGGTGAGTGAGATGCTCCTCTCCTTGATGGATGAGACTTGCGTTTGATTGGCTTACTGAGACGCTTTGCTCCTATTCTTGACAACTTGCAGGGCATCACACCGGTACGTTCCATATCCTACAACTCTCACAAGCCTCAATTGCAACACGAAAAGCTCTCCAAAGAGGGTCCCAAGTACACGCTCCCTGCAGAGAACAAGGTAGTTCGCATCGACTTTGGCGATGGCAAGTCTGCCGGCGAGTGTTCGCAGCGTCTTTTTGACGAGTGTAAGTGTTCTATCTGCCATCTCGACTGATTTCGCCTGTGGACAAGTATGCAAGCTGACCTTTTCTCTTGTACGCGTGTTTGCTGATACAGTGACTTCCTACCAGTGCGGTGACCAGCAAGATAAGTTTGGCTGGCTCTGGCCTGTTGAAGGTATCGTTGCTGAGGATGCCAAGATTGCCTAGATTCAATGCAAGAAGCCTTCTGTATGCTTGTTTGCAATGATATACACAATTCACAGCCTATCTTATGATTCCAGTCTGCCACTTGGTAGTCAGGCGGAGGCGGAGGCGTAGAGCGTATCGAGCGTATCGCGGCGCCTATTGAATTACAAAGCCGTCTGTTAGATTTGGCCCAAGTTGCACGTGACGCAGGGGATGAGGGTGCTGCGTGTTGCCCCGCACGGACCGCTTTTTTTTCTTCTTTTTGACTGAGAGAGTGCGAGTCGGAAATGTCAGCAAGGCAACGCAATTGCAACAACTTGGCATCTCACCTTGACCATCTATCGCATCCACCACCATCGACACTCATTGAGACCGTCGCTGTTGCCATCTTTGTTGGTGTAGCGGACTACACTGGTACAGTCTTCGCTTCTCCTATCGCGCGGCATTCGATTGGATACGGCCGTCTCAGCAACTGCCACAAAGCAAGCTTTGGATCGCTGCAGTTATCGTCGCACAGCATGGAGATGATCTCGTTCAATGTCGACCATGGCTTTCTCGAAGGAGTAGTTCGTGGTTACTGTACATCTCTTCTCGCTTCAAATCACTATCAGTCTTTGACTCAATGTGAAACACTTGATGATTTCAAGATGCAACTTTCAGCAACAGACTACGGCAATTTCCTTCAAAACGAACCTTGGCCTATTTCCACCTCGACCATTGCAGACAAGGCGACACGGAAACTCGTCTCGGAATTCGAATATGTTAGGACTAATGCTGTTCAGCCTCTTTCCAAGTTCCTCGATTATATGACGTATGCGTATATGATCGACAATGTCATCCTTCTTATCACCGGTACACTTCATCAACGTGACACGCACGAACTCTTGCAAAGATGCCATCCACTCGGCTTATTCGATACAATGCCTGCTCTGTGTGTAGCTACCACTGTGGAGGAGTTGTACAACTCGGTCTTGGTCGAAACACCTTTGGCGCCGTATTTCCGCGATTGTATTTCGGCTTCAGATCTGGATGATTTGAACATCGAAATCATTCGCAACACTCTTTACAAGTCCTACCTGGAAGATTTTTACTCCTTTTGCCAGAGCTTAGGCCCAACGACAAAGGAGACCATGTCCCAGTTGTTGAGCTTCGAAGCCGATCGTAGAACGATCAATATCACTATCAACTCTTTCGGTACGAGCCTTGGTAAGGAGGATAGAGCAAGGTTGTTTCCCAGTATTGGAAAGTTGTTTCCAGCCGGGAATAACATTTTAGCTAAAGCAGACGAATTGGATCAGGTCAAGAGCGTTTGCGATGCTATTCCTGAATACCGTTGTTTCTTCGATAGCTCCACTCAAAGTGGTGGCGCAGCAGCCAACGGAGATGTAGAGGCAAACGCAGATATGTTGGAAGATAAAATGTTCAAGTTGGAGGTTCATCTCAATAGGATGCTCACCATTACGCAGTTTCAGTTTGGTATCTTTTACGCATGGTTGAAACTCAAGGAACAGGAGATTAGAAGCATCACTTGGATCGCAGAATGTATTGCTCAGAATGCTAGGGATCGCATCTCTGACTTTCTTCCTCCTATCTAACTCCCACTTTTCTACTCGTATACCTTGAGCTTGCTTTGTTTTGCCTTGTTATGCTCCATCAATTGTACATTCGCCACGCTTCGTGTAGAGTGTTGGTGTTTCTCTTTTGGTGTCCGTGTAAAGCTCTGTTGTTTGTTTCTGTGCAGTTTCCAAATCCTGTTTGGCATGGATTACAAGTGGCACCTACTGAAGTCGACTCGTACTTTTCGTGGTTCTATTCAACACTGGTCGCTTCATATGCAAACAGGATCGTGGTGATGCAAACCATTGTCGCTACGGTGTGCAAACTTTCCTCTCTGCCAATTGGCTTGAAATTCGTCTTGAGAGCAACTTGCCCTTGGCTTTGATGGCAGCTTTCCACTATATCCTGTGTCTGCAGTGGTTGCAACTTGAGATGCACTTGCTTTGCAGAGGCAGACGTGCAGTATTCCCTGCTGCTGCTGTATATCTCGGCTTTCTGTTCTTTGTTTCGACTAGCTTAGTAAACAAGTGAACCCCTTTTCACAACTCTCCCAAACCAATTCAAGTTCCTCATAACCACTCCTACCCTCTACATTCTTGTCGCAATGCTGTGCGATTAAGAGTGAGGTTGAGAAGTGCTAGGAGAGAAGACTCGCCTGCGATACATCGAGAGATGCAAAACGGCTCTTATGGTGGCCAGCACCGCGATGATCGCGTAGGCGGCAAAGAGCGGCAAGAAGCGGAAAGAAGCGGAAAGAGCGCTCAAGCCAATCTGATCGTCTTTCAGAAGGAAAGCAACATGTTCTCGTATAACCTCGGTTTGTCCTGATTCATCGCACTAGGTGCTGGAACCCTTACAGGTTTGGGGTAGAGGCTATGTGGCCTCGACTTTCCTTCTTCCAAGGCAACACCAACTTGACCACCACAAATTCTACACCAGCCCAGTCGCAACCGACTTTCACACTCACGATCGCTACATTTACATCCGCTCTCTAACGGAGCGCACCCTGAGACGACGCACCGATACAAGGAGGCATGCAAGGATGGAATGATCCGACCGATAATCGCTTTTGAAATGCTAGAATACAATTGTGAGGATGCTGGCAAGCGGGAGTCCTAATGCGACGAGGCGGCGAGATGCATTGCAATAAATTGTCAACGAGGAAGTTGAGCATGTAAGGCAGAATCCTGAAGAGGTGCCAGAGATCCGCGGTGAGTACGAGGCGAGACTGTTGCATCACTTGCGCTTCTTGACAAACAAGGCGTCGAGAGCAGCGTTCGAGGGCTTCGGTGGACTGGCAGGTCGGCGAGGCAGCGCAGCCAATCCACGTGGACTTCCATGAGCTACTCCATTCCTGTTAGGCACACCGATCGGCACGCGCTCTTTGGGGCTTGCACCATGAGGAGTGACTGGCCGCTTGTTGGGGATTCCAGCTTGAACTTGCTGTTGTTGTTGTTGTTGTTGTTGTTGCTGTTGTTGTTGTTGCTGTTGCTGTTGCTGTTGCTGTTGCTGTTGCTGTTGCTGTTGCTGTTGCTGTTGCTGTTGCTGTTGCTGTTGCTGCATAGGCGATACTTGAAGCTTTCCCGCTGGTAGGTCGTTGCTGGGATTATCTGTTGTTCGACGAGGACGCATCGCACCATTACCGTTCTGGCCGCCATTGGGTCGACCATTGACAGCACCAGGTCGCAAATCTTGACCGACTGGTGAAGCTGCATTCGAATGAGGACGCGGCTTGCCTGCAGGAATGTCGACCTCAATTGAAAGACGCGGCTTCTTCGGGTTCATATTGGGGTCGTCAACCACAATCGACTTGCGCTTCTTTGGGTCACTGTGCGGCCCTCGATGAGGCACGCCATTTGGGCTCTGCACGAGCTTCCTCGCGGCGCCATTGCCCTGATTGGCGGGTGGAGGTGCGTACGAAGTGCCCGGCTTTTGCACAGGCGGCCTAGCAGTCGATGGCGGCGGTCGAGCGGGAGGTGAACTTGGAGGAGGTCCGGGAGGAAGAGCTGGCAGTGGACCACTTGGAGGCCGAGGCAGAGGTCTTGCTGTAGTCGACCGAGTCGTGCTAGAATTTGCAGCTGTAGTTGGCTTCTTCGACTCGATAGCAACAAAGTTGTTGGCCAGAGTGCGAATTCCCTTCTGCAGCAATGCTACTGTGATGGGTTGCACCGCTCCACGCTGTTCAGCCGCAGCTACTAAGCTCTCCCAGATCGCATCGCCTCGACGCAGATGTTCAGCATTACCAATGATAAACAGGTTGCTCTTGGCACGGGTGACAGCGACATTGAGACGTCGACGATCGCTCAAGAAACCAATGCTACTCGGCTTGGGCAGTGAACGGACACAACTCAAGATGATGATGTCCTTTTCTTGACCTTGGAAACCATCGACCGTGTTAAAGTCGATGCGCTCAACAATGTCCTGTCCATAGCGTTGCTGGAACGTCCGTTTGAGCTCAAACACCTGCGCCTTGTACATGGTGACGATACCGATTCGATAGTCAAAATTCTCTCGTGGATTGTCGGTTCGCAATCGCTCGTACAGAGCTAGAGCGACGTTGGCTTCCTCCTTGTTGATGATCGAATGGAAGCGACCAGGCGACTCGGGTGCTTTCGTCGACAACAACTTGAACGGTCGCGTCAGCTCGTACTTATGCCAAGGCTGGCGTGTCAATTCGGCCATATCGGGTCCATCTTGCAGCTTCGAGTCGTAGAACGCTTTTGAAGGGAAGACCGAAATCTCGGGATGCATACGGTACTGAATGCTGAGTAGATGCACCGCTTGAGGTGCACGCTCGAACATCCTCACAAACAGCGACTGCGAATAGCCCAGCTTGTCGGCTTGCTGTGAAATGACTGTGGGTGGCAACTGATTCGGATCACCGACCATGATGCACTGCTTGCATCCGTATCGAAGCGGGATGATCGTGCTCAACTCGACAGCCTGTGCTGCCTCGTCGATGACAACCGTCTCAAAGTCAAAGGCGACACCGCTGAGCATCTCGTGACCGGCCCCCGACAAAGTTGTGCAGATCACATCGGCGTCGCCCAGGATCTCTAGCCTGGCTCGCCTACGATCGGCTTCGCGCTGACGATGCTGGCTCTGCTGCTTATCCTTGGCTTCATCGAGCTTCGACATGATACCCAGACGCTTGGCGGACAAGTTACGGATCTCGGCTTCGAGTTGCGTCGCCAATGCTCCATCACCCGATCCTCGAGCCTGAGACAGTTCGTCCTGCTTCTGTTCTCGTTGCATCTTGAGCTTGTGGATCTCGGCATGCAAGGCGCTTGGGTCGGCTGCAGTGGCACTGTTACGATTGGCATCAAAGGCACTGCCTCCCTCCAGCCGCTGCTCGATAAGGTACTCGAGTGAGATGTCCTTGACACTGACATTGATCGTCTCCTCACGTCCGACACGAACGACTTTGGGGTGGATGACTTTGCCATCCAGTAGGCGAATGCCGGCTCGAGCACGCTTCGCCACCTCATCGATGGCTGCATTACTCGGTGCACACAACAGGATCTTTTTCGTCGCACCGACCTTGCCCTGCGCCTGTCCAGCCTGCACCGACGTCGAAGGACCTTTCCGGCGAGAGACAAAGGCTCCAATGAGGGCACAGATGGTCTTGGTCTTACCTGTACCTGGAGGACCCTGGATGAGCGAGAAGCCTCCAGTTGCCAACGAGCCAAGAATGGCTCGCGCTTGCGGCTCGTTGACTTGATACCCTTGCATCGCCTTGCGTACCTCATCAGCTGCAAGCGTCGCTTTGGGTGCGAGACGTGCCTTGATGACATCGCTAAACAGATCAAAGTAGGGAGCGACCATGAGCGCGCCATACTCTCGATGCAACGTAGTGAGCGAAAAGAGCTTCTTGACTTGCCATTTGGATCGATTGACCAGCGCGGTGCTGACACCTTGACGGTCATCTGCCAAACAGCATCGAAGTGTCAGCTGATGACCTTGAGGATGTCGCTTGAATGCCTGCACTTTGGCCAAGATGATCTTGGCCTCCTTGCCCGAGATGGCTGGCCTCCTCTCCTTGAGTCGTACAATTTCGGCATCGTTGTAGTTGATCGTCGGTGGCAGCACGTCAGGTGGAATGGTGACGTTGACATCGACAAACATGTCGACCGTAGATCGTCCAGCCACTTCGAGAGGGATGCTGGGCTCATTGTTGGTGTCGGCTTCCTCCTTGGCTTGACGGAACTGCGCCCAGCATTCCAGCAGCAGAAGAGGCCCAAGCACAAGGCCATACTCGTTGGCATTAGCAAAGTGCGGCTGGATGTGTCGATAGGTGGGTTCCTTACCGGGTTGTGCTGGAGGTCGATCGCCTTCATGGTTGTACTTCCAACAGAGAATGCTACGATGGAGTGCCGAAAAGTCGGGCGGACTACGCAAGATACGCTTGCGTTCGGCATCAGCACGTTCAAGCTTAGCCCGCTCAAGATGATAGTCCTCGCGGATGATCATCTTACGTTGCGGTGGCTGAGCTACCTTGGGAATACGTGGACGATCCGTCTTGGCACGAAGCGCTGCCAGGCCTTTCGCCTCGCTCTCTTCATCGCTAGACTCGGAGGATGAGGAGGATGAGGAAGCTGTACTCTCGCTCTCGGCTCTTGCCGCTTTCCTCGCAGCTGCCGCCTTGGCAGCTTCCGTCGTAGGAGGCGGCATCTTGCTGATGAGCGCGCCAGTCACGGAGCTGACAGCAGCGGGTGCCCTGACGGTAAGGTCGTCTTCGTGATTGCGACCCCATCGAGCCTCGCCTGATCGCACGTTGGCATTCTGTGGCTTGAACGAGCGACCAGAGCCGCTGCCCAGCTCTTGACGTAGTTGAGCGAGCTTACCAGTGCTTCCCTTGGTAATACCCGCCCGCGAGCTCGCTGACGCACTCGATGAAGACGAGTAGACGCTTCGCGATGAAGCGCCTCGGTAGGCATTGATCGGTGCCGAGGGGGACGATGCAGCTTTGGGGCGGGTAAAGTCGAGCGTGATGGGCTTCTTGGTGGTGCCCGCATCGGAGCGTTCATCCTTGTCGATATCGATGATGTCGTTGGGATCGACTTTGGCAAAGCTGAGCTTGGACTGCTTGAGCTTGTTCTTGCGTCGTTGCTCTTGACTGTTTGAGAGCATGCCAAAGTTGCCGACACCAGCCCACCAGTGCGAGTTGTCTTGCTCAGCTTTAGCGCGACCAGAAGATGAGGATGTTGTGCGTGGTCCAGATGAATACTTGGAAGCTGATGAAGCATCCTCGGTGCGTTTCAGAGAGGATGACGACGACGACGACGACGACGACGACGAGGAGAAGGAGACCGAGGTTGTAGCCGTAGACTGTGTTGTCTTGACGTCCGAAGCAGTGCTGGTTGTCTCATCATCCTCATCGCTGATCTCGATGATGCCGGCGTCGGGGTCGAGCCTAACCTTGAGATCGGCCAACTCGTCAAGTGTCAGCAAGGTATGTCGAGCTGCTGCATGCTTGATAGCCATCTGTTCGTTGATAAAAGTGAGCATCTTGGTCTTGGAACGTGATGGAAAATCGTACTCGACACCAAACTGGTCAAGCGCCTTGAGGATGAACGACTGCGTCTCGCGGAGAATGTCTTGGTCATTCATGCGAAGCCAGCTGGTAGCGCACTCGACGGGTAGAGCAAGCGCTTGCACCATGGTCTCGTCCTCTGCCGACTCAAGGGCGTCTGCATCTTGGCCACCAATCCATCGAGACGGAGCTTCAGCAGCACGACGCACAACGTTGCGGAAGACTGCCAAGGCATCGACCATCTCGGATGCAAAGATGGTGACATCACGGAACCACGCCACCATTTCCTCTCTGGGGAGCAGTGTCGACCATGATGGAGTACGTTTGAAGATGGCCGCTACACTGTCGCACATTGAGCGCCAGATAGCGGGAGCCTTGAGAGCCACCGCTTGAAGTGTAGAGCGATCCTCGATGAGTGTCCACCAAGTGCCAGGACGCAAGAGGCCGTCGGTGCTACCAGCAAGCACATTGACAATGTCGGTGAAACTTCTCACCATCCACTTGGCTAGCTTGTTGGCTTCGATCATCTTGGTAATGGCATTGATGAAGAGCTGCAAATAGTCGACAAGAGCGCGAAGAGCCAAAGTGTGGTTGATCTGGAAGAGGATGCGGAAACAGTCAGCACGACTCTCCACCGTGCTGAAGGCTTGTCGAAGTAGATTCTGAGCGGGGCGGTAGACGTCCGGGTCTGGACACAAGTTGAGCATCAAGAGGCTGTAGGCGTCGGCGGTGCAGACTTGTTGAACCTCTTGTTCGCGAGTGAGCTCGCCAAAGTCGGCGAGACGCTCGGCAAAGTCGGAACGACGCATAGCTCGGAAAGCGCCGAGTACGCTGGCTATCGACTGTCGCACACGCGTCACATAGGCGTCGTAAGTAGCATTGGAGCCGGTGGTGGAAGGTGGCTTGAGCGTATGCGTCTGCAAAGATGGCTGTGTGCAGATCGCAATACGGGCTAGAGCACCGAGGAGAATGCTGAGGCCCTGCTTTGAAGAGCCAGATGCTGTGACGTTGTACACCTCTTTCCACAATACGCTGCAGATCTCGACGAGAGGATATTCTTGGCGGGCTGTGTCCTCGTAGAAGGTCTCGAGGGAGACGACAGGTTTGGAGTCGCGCTGGGCTTTTGTTCGCTCTTTCCACTTTTGGTTGTTGCGAGTCGAAAGCGCCGACAGCTTTTCGAGAGCTTGCGCAAGATTGGTCGCGTCTCTTTCAAAGGCTTGCGCAATGAGATCTCGTGCAGCGCGTCGAGTGGACTCGTCGACGTTGCTGTCTTGGGTGTTGCTGTCTTGGGCTAGAGCGGTCCGAGCGATAGGAGCAGCGTAGAGATCGACGATATCCCTGCTGTTGGCTTGATCCGCATGGTTGAGAACGAGGTCGATGGCCTCTGCGAAAGCAACGGCTCGAGTCTCGTTGGGTACATGACCTTGCTGCATGCGTTCAAAGAGAAAGTTGGCGATGCGTTTGATAGCCTCGCGAAAGGGCTTGCCACCTTGCGGTCGGAGTGTGTCAAGGTGGAGACGCATCCAGCCGAACAAGAGACCCTTCTCGCGTGGATTGGAGAGGGTACGCTGTGACTCAAAGAGCGGCTTTGTGAAGAATGGATTGTCAAGAATGCCGGAGAGGATGACTGTAGGGTACTCGTCGTCTTTGTCGGAAGGAGCTATGTGGGAGGTGTTTTGGGTCCATATCGCTGGACCTCGCAACTTGAGCAAGACTGCGTAAGCTTTGAGAAGGTCGCAGAAGCGATCGTCTCGGTCGTCGACATGGCTGAGGATGGTTGGGGTCAGAGCAGGTGCGGATGTGGGAGCAGCATTGAGGAGAATAGAGAGCAAAGACCAGTCTGCCACTGCGCCTTGATCCGAGTATCGGCGTTGTACGCGTTCGAGTGCTTGTGCAAAGAAGAATGTAGCGGCCATCTCTGGTGGCAGAGGTCTAAGCAGTAGCATCTGTCTCGCTGCAAAAGCACGAAGGGTAGCGTCATCGTCGATGGACAGCGTCAACAGACCTGCGGGCAGCTCTTGAATGTTGGGGAGCTGTTCGAGCTTGATGAGGCCTTTGAGGGCTTGATTGAGCTTGGCTGCGTTTGGCGATGCGACCAGTGTGAGGAGGGCGTAGATCTCTGGGCGAGTGAGCTTTCGGAGGAGGTCGCCTTGTGTTTGCCTGGCCTTTTCGAGCACATCGAGAGCGAGCTTCTCCTCGACCGAGTCGACGTAGGCGAAAAAGGTGTTGAGCTTGTCTTGCGGAAACTGCGAGAGGTAGATGGTGCGAAGATGGTGCTTGGCTCGGAGAAAACCTTTGTAGCATTCGATGCAGTTGGAGTAGATGGCCGAGGTGATACGATTAGTCCAACGCTCGACCTGATCCTTGGCACGAAAGCTGAAGACACGAAGCATGCAGCTCTCAAGATCAAAGTCGCAAGGCCTGTCTATTGAGCAGAAGATGTGGGATTGCTTCGCCTTTCCCGAATCGAGGTAGTCGCAGGCGGTTTGGAGCAGGTCGGAGAAGAGATCGACATCGAGTTGATGTGAGCCAACTCGCTTGAGCTGACGCTGCAAATTGTCCGGGAGCGGAGGTGGCAAGCCAAATCGAGCGGCTCCGCCTCCTGGTTGTGTGAGCGAACAAGTCATTTCAGGCTGGAGTCCGACATGATAATGGCAGCGGGAGGTGGGGGGAGATGGGGGGGGGGGGGGGGGGGGGAAGATGGGGAGGTGGAGAGGTGGAGAGGTGAGCAGGTCAACGGGATCCTGGATGAACGCTTTACAAGCGGGGGATTAGGATGATGGTAGTGGTGGTTGTTTGTGGTCTTGACGCTATCCTCTCTTCCCTCCTCTCTTCTCACCTCTCTTCCCTCTCTTTCTCTCTCTCTGCCCGATTAGAGTCGAGCTCGAATGGCTGAGTCGATGTGATAATAGCCAAACACGATGGCTGAGTGGATGTGATGTGATAATAGCCAAACGAGATGGCCAAGATAGGGTGATCCGATGATTGTCAAAGCCGGATTTGAACGCTTTTTCTCGCGCTTTTGGTGTGACTTTAGAGAGAAAATCCACAAGCTGACAAAGAAAGAGAGAGAAAGAGACACACGCACCCAACCCCCACCCAAACCCACTTTCTTTCCGGCATGGTCGAGTGAGGCGAGAAGAAAGCAAGCTCAGACTCAGGAATGTTAGAGCGACACTTGGAATCGCCGATTCGTTTTTAGTTCAGCAGAGTTGATCGAGATCGCAGTTCACACGTTCAGGCTTGGCTCGACTGGCTCGTTGCTTCAACGACGGCCAAGACCAACAAGCAAGTGTTCATGTTGCAGTTCGACTTTGACCGTAGCCAAGGAGGTTAGGGATCAGTGTTAGGCTCGAAAAGGAGACACAACCAAGTTAGAAGCTGATTACACAGATTCGATGTGGCTCCTCCATTGCAACCCAAGCATGTTCGTGTTGCGAGTGTGAGGAAAGCGGCAGTTGGAGGCTCTTGACGACTGTTTGTATAGGCACATCTCTGACTGACTGTAAAGATAGAGAGAAAGAGGCTCCCCAGCGATCGGTTACTCTCGGTTTTTGGCCATAGCACCTAAGTCCCCTTGTCCGTCAATAACCGACAGCGCTTGTATCTCTCTTTTGTTCGATTCGGCTACTGCTAGAATTGGCGATGACGATGATGAAGTTAATGACAATGATAATGTTAATGACAATGATGAGCTTACATCTTTGCTACATATACCCAGCTCGCTCCCACATCCAAAACGCCCTTTCTTTTCATGTCCTCTTTTCATCTCGCTCCTTCCCACAAGCAACAGCTCCCGTCTCTCCTCTTCAGCCACATCCATGATGGGTGAACCCTTCTACTCTACATCCGACCTGGCACCCAAGCTCTCCTCTGCACTCCCATGCTCCAAGACGACAACCGCTCTCGCATGCGCTCTTGAGGATATGATCCGTACAGAAGGAGGTGGAAGCTGGCCACCCAAGCCCACCTATCGCCACTCTTGGCCGCACTCTCTTCATATCTACGACCAAGTTGCAAAGCAAGCACCACCACGCTTTGTCACTTGCGAGCTGCGACCCAACTACACCGATACAGAACTGAGAGCAAGGATCGATGGCAACCGCCAATGGCTTTGCGACGCCTTGGCTTCTGTCAAGGTGGAACAAGTCATCTCGACACTTGCTCAACTTGATGCCAACGCGCGTCTCGGCCTGCTTGCTTGCATGGCCTACCTTAGCCACCTCTATCGATGGGGTACACTTCCAGTTGTAGCCATGGCACAGGATGAAAACAAGATCGACTTGCCCCAAACCATCGCCGCACCCTTTCGTTGGCTCAACGAGTTCTACGGTATCCAGTCTAGCGGAGGCTGTCTCTTCTCCATGACCCTTGTCAACGTCATCCCAAAAAGCAGCAGCAAGCTTGAGATGGCTTACTCCAACATGAAACACATGCCCCACGCATCCGTCATTGACGCAGAGCGATACAACGCTTTCGTCTTTTACCAAATGGAAAGGATCTCGCTGCCACTCTACCGCTCCATGGCCCAATGCGAGACCTATCTGGCGCAAGGACAACAAGAGCAAGCAGCACATGCGCTCAAGCAAGGACATGTTGCTCTTAAAGCCGCTTTCAAGCATTTCTTCGACACTTTGACCGAGGAAAAGATGCAAAAGGCGGTTTGGATGTCGCATGCTCAGGGTTTCCACGGTTGGGGGGTTGATGGTTTCGATGGTGTTTCTGGTGACCACTCTCTGCTTATACGTACTCTGGATGCATTGCTTGAGATTCCGCTCGAGACGCGAGCCGGTTGTCCATTCGCTACGGTTCGAGTGCCAGTGAAGCGTTGGGATACTCGTGCTGTCTGTGCTGAAGCCACTGGCATGTTGAGCAGACTATATAACTGGATGTGGCCCTCAGCCTCGAGCAGGACTGCCAGCAAACTGGCCACTGTCACCTGTGTCAGCAGCAAAGCAACAAAAGAGATGCAATTCAGCGAGGTAGCCTATTCCAACGACTACCTCCCTCGGGGCCAAGTCAATTGGATCCGTTCCGTTCGCCAAGCTCGACTGCGCACACACGCCTCTCTTTCCCCACACTCTCCCGTCACAGCAGAGATGAAGGAAATGGCGAAAACGTTGAAACTTTGGAGGATGGGACATACGCGTAAGGCCATCTACTACGAACATCTTGATTTGCCCGAGAGAAAACCAATGACGGCTTCCGGCGGTGTTGGTGGTGGTGTAGCAGCAGAGCACCAAGGGTTGGCACAGATGATGGAGAAATTAGAGGCTAGATTGAGGGCTAGGATTGCTGCTACCAAGTGAAACTGACCGGGGGAGGGTTAAAAGGGAAAGGGGGTTGGGGGGGTTGGGGGGTTTAAAAAGGGGCTGAACAGGAGGGTTATGGCTCGCAGTTGAAATGATTTTGTAATTTTTATTATTTATTTATTTATTTATTTCATTTCATTTCTTTTCTTTTCTTTTCATCTCGGCTTCTATGCCGAGCGAGTGTGGGAACGCTTTCCTTGGCGCCGTCAAATATCTTTGCTGGTCTCTTGCCCCTTTTCGGCGCTTCCGAAGAAGAGCGAACTGAGCTGAAAGCTTTGGGTGGGTTGAATCGGGGACTGATCTCGATATCGGGAGATGGTTGCTTTTGGTACTTTCGCATGTGTCGCTTTTGACGGCTTGCTACCACGGGGCAAACACTCGCATCGCTTTTGCTCTCCTACGGTGACAGGCTCTGGAATGCTCACCTGACCAAGAGCGATCAAATCAAGAGAAACCGCCGAGCTGCGCAGAGACGGACAAGCCAAGCAGACCTCTGCTGGCAGCGCGAGAAGGCAACGGGGGAAAAGGCCTCCCTTGATGCGGTTCTGTATTGGTGTGTTCCGTGCAATTGACCGACATATTAAGAGGACACTTTCGCGTGAGAGAGAGACCATGCACTGTAGCAGTGAACAGCTTGCCGAGGCTCAGAGCAAGGATGGACGTGTGTGCAAAGGTGCCGACGACAATCGCCTTGCTGTTGTGCTGTAAGCGCGACTCGGCTGTCAAGCAGAGCTCGTGTAAAAGAAGCTGCGGATCCCCACTATCTGCTCACACTGGCACACTAACAATCCAGCTGTTGGCCCAGTATAGACTTCTGATTGAAGGAGAGCTGAATTGCTTCGGATTCACCGAACCATGAGTCAAAGCAGGCATCCGCTGAGTGCCAATTAAACAAGATCACACTTGCAGAAAGGCGGCAATTCCGACACAGAGACGATTTATTTTTATTTTAAATCTTTTTGTTTTTTGTTCGCAGTCAGTACAGTGTGAGACTGGCTCAGGGAAAGCCTGCTCTCAAGGACATCACCGCAGCTTTTATTTTGGCTTTCCCACCAGCAACTCTCTGTGATTGTTGGACTTGTCATCGACCTTCGCTCTTCTCCTCCTCTCCCTCGCTCTTCCTCCCTGCCTCCTCTGCCCCACTCTTCATCGGCTTGTCCGCTTGGATCTACTCATCCTTTGCCTCGCGCCTGTGTACTTGTTTCTTTTCTCCTTCTAGGTTTCTCTCTGTTCTCACACCTCAAGACCATCCTTGCAACATCACCACCCACCACCATCACCCACCACCCACCATATTGTCACATCTCTCTTTTTCCCACGCCACACCTGCCATCCCCCTCATCACCTTCGCCGTAGAGCTCAGCACCGCCACTGCCACTGCTCTCCATCATCGCTCATCGATCACCCTGGCGCTCTATCCATATAGCAGCGTCGTCGTCCCCTTTTGATCACCAACATGTACGTCTCAGCTATCCGAAGGTCCGCCAACTTGACCTTGGCCAATGGTGCCGAGATCCCCAAGTTGGGTTTCGGTACCTGGAAGATGACCAAGCAACAAGCCGTCCCTGCTGTTGCCCACGCCATCAAGACCGGTTACCGTCACATTGACTGCGCTTGGGCTTATCGAAACGAAGATGCCGTTGCTGCCGGTATCAAGAAAGCCGCCGTTCCTCGTTCGCAGTTGTGGCTCACTTCAAAGCTCTGGAACTCTTTCCACCATCCTGCCCACGTTGAAAAGGCCCTGGACGATACCTTGAAAGATCTCGACACGGACTATCTCGACTTGTACCTCATGCACTGGCCCGTTGCTTTCCTCAACGCCAACGGTGCCATGGTTCCTTCCATTCGCAGCACCGGTGGTCACCCCGTCGAACAGACTCGTCTCTCGCGTGACTTTATGTCCACATACCGTCTCATGGAAGAAATGGTCAAGAAGGGCAAGGTTCGCAGCATTGGTGTTAGCAACTTCAACATCCGTCGTATCAGCGAGCTTCTTGAAGCATCCAATCTCAAGCCTCTTGTCAACCAAGTTGAGGTCAACCTTGGTGTTCACAACGAGGAGCTTCGCAACTATGCCCATGCCCACCGCGTTACCCTTCAGGCCTACTCTCCATTCGGCTCGAACCAAAACGCAGCCAAGTATCTCGACGATCCCGTCGTCCTGGATGTTGCCCAGAGGAACAACATCACTCCTGCCCAGGTCTTGTTGGCTTGGACGATGGGAAGAGGTATTATTCCTATCAGTAAGAGTATCACTCCGGAGCGCATCGAGGAGAACTTCCGTACCCTCCAGATTGAGCTTCCTCAAGACGAGATCAAGCATTTGACCAACGAGGCCTTGAGCAGGCCCATCGAGAGAACCGTCGATCCCACCCAGGCTTGGGCCGTGGAGGATGCCATCTTTGAGGATGGCATTGATCAGACCAGGGAGATGGAGTTGAAGGGTGGAGCTTATCTTCCACCTCCTGCTTCTCAATCGCCGATCGAGCATAGATTGGATCCTCGTAACGATCCTCAAACTCCTGCGAGATTCTTTCATACCGCCGCCCATCCTATGGCAACCAACTCTGCAAGCCGCCGTCAAGCTACTGCTATCCAGGCTCGTATGGCTTCCAAGTCGCCCTCCTCCTCGTTCTTGCGCAGCTTTGCCACCTCGAGCCGATCTGCTGTCAATGCCGAGGTCCAAACTGCCAGCAGGTCGGAGGCACCGGTCGTCAGCGAGTCTCCTCTACTACGAACCACTTCCCAATCTGCCCTCGCCACTCCCGGACTCAAATTCATCGACGGAGAAGAGAACATTCAGAGAGAAACGCAAAAGATAAACATGTACACGGTGCGTACCCGATCCTTTTCCACCTCTGCTCCAATTCGTGCTTTTTCCGTTTCCTCCTCCTCCTCCTCCTCCTCATCCTCCCCTGCTACCAAGTCTGTTTCTCCCCCTAGTGCTCGCTCTGCTCGTGTTGGATCTCGAAAATATCCTTCGAAGAAATCTTTTCTATACGAAAAATACCTCCGTCTCCTAGCGGACAGTAAGTTGATTGTCGTGCTTCAACACAATAACCTCTCTGTCGCCGAATTGTCCAAAATTCGCTCCGATATTGCTGCCATCAAGCTTCCCGCCTCGCAGTCCTCTCGGGCTACCTTGACGGTCGTGAGAGCGGGCGTGATCAAGGCAGCAGCAAAGCAGTTGGCCAGTTCCGAGAGAAACCGTGGCGCCCTCATGGAGAGGTTGCAACCGGCTTTGAGCGGGCCGATTGCTTTGCTGACTTGCCATGTTTTGCATCCTACCTATCTCAGTGGCTTGTTTAATGTCCTGGATCGCGCTTTGGGACATGTTTCTCCAAGGGCTCCGGCGGCAGGAGTCAAGTTCCCCGAGGTGGCTGTGGCTAATCCGAGATTAGTGCCTCTGGCGGCGCTGTTGGAGGGGGGGAGGTTGTTGCATGTTGCCCAGGCGAGGGATGTGGCGAGGTTGGGTGGGTTGGAGCAGTTGAGGGCTCAGATTGTTGGATTACTTTCAACTTGCGCTCAGCAGTTGGCTGGTGTGCTGAGTCAAGCCGCTGGTCAGCAGTTGGCCTTGACGCTGGAGGGTAGGAAAAGAGATCTTGAGAGGAAAACACAGAACGTGTAATGACACAGGAATATTCGATGTGTGCTTCCTTCTCACCATACTATACATGCCGTCACTATCGCTACCTTGCTGTGGTTAGCCCGTGTTGTCGATCTCGTGCTGTGTTTCGCGCCTTGGTTTTGGTTGGATGCTCTGGTTCTTTTTGCGATCCTTTCCGTTTGGCTTTCAATTTGGCATGAGCATACTGACGCTTTGCTGCTCTCGTTGGGCGCGTTTTTCTTTGTTCTTCATGGCTCACTTTACTTGGGTTTAACACTTACACGGACAATTCCAACATACATCGTCGTCGGCTGGCTCATGTCTATTGCACGCTTATAGGCAATTCGCGACGCACAATCGCATACTCTCTCGACGGATTCGACGGCTCTCGTGTTCGGAGAAGATGTTGCTTTTGGCGGGGTGTTTCGTTCCACTATGGGTTTGTCGGAATGTTTTGGTCGCGATCGTGTTTTTAACACGCCTCTTTCGGAGCAGGGGATTGTAGGGTTTGCTATTGGTGTTGCTGATATTGGTCATACAGCTGTTGCTGAGATTCAATTTGCTGATTATATCTTTCCTGCTTTCGATCAGATCGTAAACGAAGCTGCCAAATACAATTATCGTTCAGCTGGTCAGTTTCATGTAGGAAAACTCACCATTAGAGCTCCTTGTCAGAGCGTAGGTCATGGCGCTTTATACCATTCCCAGAGTGTCGAACAGTTCTTTATGGCTGTTCCGGGCTTGAAGGTGGTCGTTCCAAGAAGTCCTGTTCAGGCTAAGGGTTTGCTTAGGGCGAGTATTGTTGATTGTAATCCGGTTGTGTTTTTGGAACCAAAGTCTTTATATAGGAGTAGTGTAGAAGACGTTCCTCTGGATGATTTTATTCTTCCTCTTTCCCAGGCCGAGGTGGTTAAGCGCGGTCATCATATCACTTTGGTTAGTTGGGGTCTGCCCTTGTATGCTTGTGTGCAAGCACTTGAGCTTCTTGCCAATCCGCCGAGGGAGATTGCAAAGCATGTTCCTCAGGCTGTGAGAAGTGCAGATGTGGAACTGATTGATCTTCGAACGATTCTTCCTTGGGATAGGCAAACTGTTATTCAATCCGTTGCAAAGACGGGAAGGTGTATTGTAGTACACGAAGCTCCTCTTACAGCAGGAGTCGGCGCTGAGATCGCAGCAGAAGTACAGAAATCTTGTTTCTTGAATTTGCAAGCTCCAGTAATCAGGCTAGGTGGTTGGGATACTCCTTTTCCTCATGTTGGAGAATTGTTTTATAAACCAGAGGCCATTCGGATTCTCGATGCTATCATTACCAGCTTGACTTACTAAACCACCACCAGCGTGGCTAGTCTCCCAAGCCTGTCCTTTGCAATGCATGTTTTTCTGGCCTTGTCTATTGCAATGCTTGGTGCCTTGTGGTTGTGATGAATGTTGTCATGTTGGTTGAGCAGGTTGAATCTCCAGAGGCTTGCCTGGCTGGAGTGTCTAAGACAATCCGCTTTTCTTGTATCCTGGCCTTTTACATAGTCGTCCAACGGATAGCTGAGCGAAAAGTCTAATGACTCTCTTGCTTTCTCTGCGTTATCCACTCGCATGCTTCAAAGACCATCTTGTTGGCAGTGCAATGGAAAACAAGGGCAAGTGTTTCCTTTTTTTTTTCTGTCAAGATGACTGTTGCTATAAACTGCAAATCCTGACGAGAGCGGCATCTTTAGTATTGGCCTGATCGCCTGCAAAAGCTAGGAGGTATTTGCTTGGATGCCAGCTGAGAGTGTTGATCATTGTTCCTTGTCCCAAGGGGATTTTGCATACTTGATCTCCACCGCCTGACCGCACACCGTGGCTTGGATCGGTAGCATTGATGGAAATGAATGCATCTTCTCCTCCGCTTGCGAGCAGTTCGCCGTCGAAACTAAAGCCGATTGCTCGCGCGGGGAAGGCGAGACTGGTCACCATTTTGTGTGAGAACCATTCTCTCGAGTCCCAGAGGGATATCATTGCGTCGCTTGATGCTGTTGCGACAAAGCGGGAGAGTGGATCGTGTTGGATGCAGAAAACGTTGCTTGTATGGGCTGGATGCGAGTGAATTCGACGGTAAGGGTTGCGCGAGGAGCAAGTATGGTGCATGTGAATCCATCCCGAGCCCGAAGAGAGCAATAACAACGACCCGTCCGAGGAATAGGAAAGTTCGTTGATTTCGTCGTAACTGCCCATTACCGTCGCTTGATCAAAAGTCTCGTCTGCAGGAGGAGCACAAGTTCTACGCGAACACACGGTATGAATCGCCTTGCCCTGTCGAGAATCTATGATGGATACCGTATCAGATTTGTCCCCCACAGCGATGTAGTTTCCGGTTGGATGATAGGTTACGTTGATGTTGGCGCCCGGCGTCGCAACTAGCATCGCAGCTTGGGTGGTCGAGTTAAGGCGGGTATCCCATATTCTGACGCTTTTGTCGCCAGAAGCTGTAGCGACAAGTTCCGGGTTGGTGGGATGCCAGATTAGTTGATCGACCGAGTCTGTGTGACCTCGGAGTTCGGTCGATGCACGGTGGTCGATGGATCGTTCAGGGACCCAGATTCGGATCGTACGGTCAGAGGAGCAGGTGGCGAGCTTGCGACCATCGATGGACCACCCAACACCACGGACCGAGGAACGATGGGCCGAACGGAGATCTTTGGTTTTCAAGGAGGAAAAGTTGGGCAGAGTGATAGAGCGAGAGCTGAAGGAGGTGCTAATGTGCGCAGAGACAGTGGATTTGCTTGTTGACGCTGTTGGAGGGTAGAATGAAAGTGACATTGTGTGAGCGAGGCAAGGAGCAGGTCGATGGTAAGGATGCAATCGAGGCACAAGCCTCCAAGTCTCCACACTTGCAGAAGCAAAAGAGCTTCTCTTGGTCACGTGGGAGAAGAGGAGCTCTTCTTCTTTTCGTGCGAAAGAGAAAGAGGATCGAAGAGAGGCGGCAAGTTGCTGTTAGAAACTGAAGTCGTTTCGGGTCCCGATACTGGCAATCGGGGATGGTCTAAGTACAATGTCACTAGATGCCCAGGTACAATGCCATCCTATCAGTTGAAGATGTGTCGGTATCTCAAGCAATATGCACGCATCACAGCCAAGACACCAAAGTGCAGGGAGCCCACATAAGCGAGGAGCACAATGAAGTAAGGATTAGTTGTCATGGCGACAGTTTGGTGGCACCTGGTATCATAGCAATGCAGGGGTACAGATGAAGTGACATGTCTTGTTTCAGATACCACTAGAGCAGTGAATGGAGTATATATATATATGTGTGTTTGTCATTTAGGTTCACACTATGAATACTAAGCATTTTTCAAGAAGTAACACAACTGTATATGTGAGCTTGCTAGTGGCTCCGATCGGTCGCATTTTACTTGCAAATCTTCAATTGATTAAGAGTCTGAACACTACCATCCGAGCCAACCGGGACAACCAACAGAACATGGCAGAAGACACCGAAACCCAGGTTAGCGCAAGCTCCAGGACCAAAGGGAGCAGAAAGGGCAAGGCCACCCAGGCACGAGTCAACAATGACGCTGCAAACGAAAACAAGCAGGAGGCTATCAATAACGAAGCCAATGAAGATGCCAACTCTGACTCTGACTTCGATGACGGCGACAAGCGATATAGTTTTTGCACCCTAGCAAAGCTTCTCAAATCAGTGCCAAAACTTATGTCACACAACTACCACAGTTGGAGTGCTCACATAAAGTCCTTCCTCTGATCTGTCCCACATGCGATGAAACACCTCTAGGGAACATACAACAAGAAGCACCCAAAATGGAGCCATTCCCTTAATGACACTTTAATCAATGCCCTGCGTGGAACGATCGACACTACCGGAGAACACAATGTAAATTACCTTGTTCTAGATGTAATCAAGAATTATCTTACTTTTAACCAAGTGTGGAGAAAGATCGAAAACAGCCTCACAAATGAAGCTACCAAGACATCCCACAGGCTTGCACTCATCTCGCAGCTCAGTGATATAAAGATGTTTCACTCGGATGCTAGAAAGCTAATTCAAGAGATCCAGTCAATACAGACTGAAAGTAGTCTCCTTGGCAAACCATTCACCGACGATACATTGTTCTCGGCCCTGCAGAAATGCACAATCTGGCATCCAGTGTACAAGGAGACAGTTGCCACCATCCATCAAATCGATTTCAACACCCTCGCCACTGCACTGAGCATCCGACAGACCACTGTCAAGAGCGTCCCCACACAAAAGATCGACCCCCGCCAAGCCAGTGCTCAGATTGCCAGCAACAACGACCAAAGCAAATGGACCGGAGGGACTGAAGCCGAAGCCAACAATAGCCACACAAGCCCAAAGAATGAAGGAAGACCATGCCGAATCTGATGCTGGATATGCAAGCAACCAGGACATGGCATTAGTCAATGCAACACTTTGGTTACCATTCCCAAAGACTCCCCCCTCGCCAAACCTAAATAGGAAGTGTGGTGCTCCCTCACCCTCTCACAAGACCCTCTGAACACCAAGAAAACAACTCATTGGATCTTGGAGTTGGGGGTGAGTTATCACATGGTAAACAACTATAGTATGCTCATCCACCCGAGAGCTTGCCAAAAGCGGATAATTACCACTGGAAGCGAGGTTTTGGAAGCGGCAGCTATAGGAGAAGCAAGCATATCAACAGATTATGGGGAAATCTCCCTTCAAAATGTACTATATGTGAAGCATCTTAATGTTAACCTTCTGTCAACGAATTCATTAATGGATGAAGGAGCATGAGTGACATTGGACACAACTGGTGGCCAGATCTTTTTAACAAACAGCATGACACTTAAAATTGCAAAGAATCACAAGCAAGGACTTTTAGAGTTCTGAGGCGATACATGGCAAGAAGGCGCAATGGTCACGTCAGCATCACTGTTTGAAGGTGTTGATGAGGAGTTCGAGCATATTAAGAATGAACCGAAAGTTTCAAAGGGACAACTATGGCATGAGCATCTCGGACACCCAGGAAGAGACAAAGCCAGGGTGATCATGAGCAAATTAAAGAATAAGCATACCATGCATTTGGATCCAAACACCACTCTGACATGTGAGCAGTGCTTATGATCCAAAAGCACAAGTGCCCAGATGGGGCAAGGTAGCGGCGAAAGAGCTGTGGGGCCCCTGGATCTCATTCACATTGATCTAATAATAGACTTGTCCCATGTGATGGAGTATATGTGCACTCTGGTGCTGATTGACGATCACAGCAAGTATGTGTATGCACAGCCATTGATGTGAAAGAGTCATGCATTCATGCAACTCAAAAGGATTGTTTCATTCCTGGAGACACAGATGGACCAGAAGCTAAAAGTGATCCAATCCGACCAAGGAACTGAATGGAAAGGCAACAATGCATTAGAATGGTCATTAGAAAAGGGCATAGAATGGCAAACCACTGTGGGGTACAACAGCAAACAGAATGGACGGGTGGAGAGAATGAACAGGACCCTTGGAGAAAAGATGAGGACATTGCTAATGCAGAGGAGACTGCCGAAGAGGTTTTGGCCATATGCGATCAGAGCTGCAGCATTCAAAATCAATCTCACTCCGAGTGTTGATAATGAATTCCCTTATCAAGCAATGTTTGACAAGTCACCAGAGCGAGCTTTGAGACTCCAACAAATGTTTGGTTGTCTGGCATAGGTAAACATACCCAAAGTCAAATGGGACAATAAGAAACTAGACCAGCAAGCCATCACATCCATTTTCTTGGGATACAGTCTAGAGAGAAAGGGCTGGCTTTTCTACAGTCCGAACATTTTTTGGAGCAATTCAGCTAAATTCATGGAATCCAAATGCTGGTCAGACAGGACGGAGTGGCGACCGGTGGATACAAAGACACCCCCAGCAATGACGACAGAGGAGGATTTTAAAGACCTAGGGTACAACGAGGAAAATATATTTGATGAAGCACATAAGGAACCATTGCAAGAATACATAGATATGGAGACAGGTTTGGAAGAGAGATCAAGCAAAGGAACAGCGGAGATGATGGAACCAGAACCAATCGCCAAAACTCAAATTGACAGCGAATTTTTGGGACTCATGGCGACACGACCGGAATGGAGAAAGAACCTGGATCCAACCATACATGAAGCAATGAGCGGAGAGGATAGAAAACACTGGGAAGAAGCCATGCAAAAGGAGCTGGATGGTTTGGAAGCAATGGGCATGTGGGAGATTGCCGACCTCCCGAAGGGTGCAAACACCATCGACATGTGTTGGGTACTCAAGATCAAAATGGATGCAAATCTTGTGCCGACAAAGTTCAAAGCCTGGCTCGTGGCACGAGGTTTCACTCAATGCGAAGGGGTCAACTACACGGAGGTTTTCACACCAGTGGCACCCATCCAATCCATCAGAGGGGTGATCGCTGTCGCAGCAATACAGGATTGGGAAATAGACTCTATTGACGTAAAACAAGCATATTTAAACTCTACCATACATCATGATGTATACCTCAAGCCCCCAGTAGGAATCAAAGTACCATCCAGAAAGGCCTTGAAGGTAGTGAAAGGTCTGTACAGTCTGAAACAATCAGGCCGAGAATGGAATATTGAGTTAGACTCACATCTCCGGACAATTGGGTTTCATTGCATGCCGAGTGCACCATGTTTATACTCAAGAGGGACAGGCGACAAGATTACAATCATCACAGCGTACATGGATGACATGCTAATAACGTCACCCAATCATGACAAAGTAGATTGCACCAAGCGGGAAATCATGGAAAAATGGGAGACACAAGACAATGGAAGGATCAAAGAATTCCTGGGTGTAAAGATCACACATGATAGAAAACAGAGGAGGATATCTCTGGACCTGACAGCATACATTGAAGCAATGGTGAACAAATGGCTAAGAGAAGCAAGTGAAAAGTCTTGGATACCCATGTTGTGTGTCGCAAACATTGCTGGAGGCGAGATATGTAAACCTCAACAAGCAAAGGAATATCAAGAGCTAGTCGGTCAACTGTTATGGGTATCAAACACGGCCCGACCAGACATCGCCTTTGCCATTGGTGTATTGGTGTGATACATGTCGACCCTGATTGACAGCGCATGGAAGGCAGCAATCCACATGGTAAAGTACCTGAACCAGACAAGTGGGTATCAATTACATCTAGGAGGGTCGACGAACAAGCACTCAGATGCACCGGTAACGACATATACCAATGCAAACTGGGCATCTGACCCCACAAATGGACGAAGGAGTACTTCAGGGTTGATAACATACGTATATGGATGTCCAGTAAGCTGGAGGTCTCACGTTCAAAAGTGTGTGGCATTGTCAGCAGTTGAAGCCGAGTTCGTCACTGCTTCCGAAGCAGTGAGAGAAGCATTGTTCTTTTCATATCTGCTCCAGGATTTGGAGATCACAGACGTTTGGCCCGTACTATACACAGATAGTCAGGGGTGCATACAGGTGAGTAAAGACCCAGCCAAACATTGGAAGCTGAAACACATTGACACACAGTATCATTTCATCCACAACCACATGCAAGGAGGTGATGTGGAGATCAAGTATACCAGAACAGCAAACAATGTTGCAGATGTCTTGACAAAGCCTCTGCAGGGCCTCAACACTTCACGATTGGCCAGGATGATAGGCTTGGAAATCCCTTCAAAAGAGGGAGTTGAAGAGGCATCAGTATCTCAAGCAATATGCACGCGTCACAGCCAAGACACCAAAGTGCAGGGAGCCCACATAAGCGAGGAGCACAATGAAGTAAGGATTAGTTGTCATGGCAACAGTTTGGTGGCACCTGGTATCATAGCAATGCAGGGGTACGGATGAAGTGACATGTCTTGTTTCAGATACCACTAGAGCAGTGAATGGAGTATATATATATATGTGTGTTTGTCATTTAGGTTCACACTATGAATACTAAGCATTTTTCAAGAAGTAACACAACTGTATATGTGAGCTTGCTAGTGGCTCCGATCGGTCGCGTTTTACTTGCAAATCTTCAATTTATCTAATGTCGATATGCGACAACAAGTGGGACCTAGTGGTACCCGATTTCTCTCTTCTATCGGGGTTGCCCGATTGTTCAGCCGAGATCGACTTCGCTCGATTCTCGGCTCCGGTGTTTTCTCCCCGATCAACTCTTTCAAAGTCGTGCTGGATCGTCCTCTTTAGCATATTCTTCTTTCTCCTTTGTCTTGTGTTGTTCGTTTGAGAGGTGTGTGTGTGTGTGTTGTGGCAAGAATGCACTTCCTAGGCAAGCGCTGGTCAAGAACCGAGTGGATGTTGGCTTTGCTCCTTTTGCTTTCCTGCACCTTTTGCTTTCGATTGGCTACTCCACCACCATCTCCCCTACCCATTCAACCTTGCTCTTGTCCATCCCAGACAGATACTTCTTTCAAAATGGCCACTGAACAGAGTAAGTACTGCCTCCAACCAACCAACCCTTCCCCCCCCAACACACCATCTCTGCTCCTGAAACCAGTTCGAAATGCTGACTTGGTCCTTATTCCTCCGCCGTAACTTGCTCGCTCTCCCCAACCCCCCCTTGCAGCCTACATCATGATCAAGCCCGACGGCGTGCAACGTAACCTCGTCGGCACGATCATCGCTCGTTTCGAAGCTCGCGGTTACAAGATCGCCGCTCTCAAAATGGTTCACGCTTCCGAAGAGCACCTGGAAAAGCATTACGCCGATCTCAAGGACAAGAAGTTCTTCCCCGGTCTCATCAAGTACATGGCTTCCGGTCCCGTCGTCTGCATCGTCTTCGAGGGTAAGGACGCCGTCAGGACTGGACGTGTCTTGCTCGGTGCTACGAACCCTTTGGACTCGGCTCCTGGTACTATCCGTGGTGACTTTGCCATCGATGTCGGACGCAACGTCTGCCACGGTTCCGACTCGGTTGAGTCAGCTAAGAAGGAAATCGCCCTTTGGTTCGGTGAGCAGAACCCTACTATCAGCTACCAGCGTGCTGTCGATGCCTGGATCTACGAGTAAATCCCTCGTCTTGCTAGGCTAGTTGAGCATCGTTTTGTCTGCTGTAAGTTGCCCGAGTTGGAGCGAAGCGCCGCAGTTGGAGCGAAGCAAACCGTTCTTGACCAAGCCGAGGAGCCGACAAGGGGGGATGATGTCAGCTTCGGTCAAGCCAAGTTGAGTCGAGTCCTTCTCTGGCGGTCATTCAATTCGTATTTTTCCCGTGTAGCTTCCATTATACGATCTCGTCGAATCACATCGATTTCGCAAAGATATAGAATGCAGCCGTTGCTGCCCCAACTGTGCAGCCTGTGAGCCTCTGCCGCGTTCCATTCACCACCTCGTCGAAAACTGAGACCATCCTTTTTTCGCTGCAAGGAAGCGTCGAGGAGCGCACATACAGCACACAGCTCGGTCCGAGGAAGAAGAAAAAAAAGAAAAAAAAAAAGAGCAACGAGGTAATACAATTGCCGTCGTGCATCCAACATTCAAGGGTACCTTCTACATCGTCGATCAAAGAGACCCGATCCGAGGCTATGCTCTCGTCGCTGAGACTTGAGGAACAGCACACCGTGTTTCGTGCATCTTTCAAGAGTGATGGTGGGTGACGAGTCAAAGGCACGGATATTCTTTAGAAAAGACATGTGGTGGAGGTGTGCTTTAGAGAACGTTTTGGATATGCATGACGTTGTTTCGGGTGGTAGAGGCAACCTCGACTTCGCTTTCGTCACCGGCATCTTCCCTATTGTTCGAGCCTGAGTTGTTGGCCGCAAGCAAGAGTCGCGTGCTTCGACGATGCTGCTCGTATTCCGATCTTCTCTTGCTGGCAGAGCTCGTGTGTTGCCTGCGACTCGTCAATGTTGAGTTGGAACGAGCCGAGCAAGTCTCGCTGCGAATGCTTTGCGCCGTCGACACTGATCTGGCACGGCTCCTGGAAACCGCTGCCTTCTTGCCTTTCCCCTCAGTAGTAGCTGCCTGTCCATCGTCAGCTCCACCACCATTCGGCGGAGCATAGTGAACCTTCGACCTGCCCCTGACAGTGATTGGCTCCGATACAATGCTTGCCACCTCAACGCCATCCGTACAGTCTCTCGGGTAGGCCAACAGAGTCATCTTGAGAGCGTAAAACTGCTGTCCAGCCGCTCCTCGCTGACCATTGTTCATTGTCGCCGATCGAATCTGAACTCTGCGGAATGCTGCAATGTTGCCTGCTCGAGTCGAGGTGTGTTCGTTGGCGGTGGCGTCTTTGGTGATATTGCCGCCGGGACGGAGGCTGGCTGGCTGGACAGGCTCGCGAGGACCGCGTTCGCGAGCGGGGCCAAATTGGATCAGAGGAATGGTGCCTTGTCGACCACGCTGAAGCTTCTTTGAGGCGAGGTCGAGGATGTGTGCTGAAATGTGGACGGCAAAGTGGTCGATGACAAAGGGTATAGGGTGACGCGAGGTTGGATGCGTCTGGAGGATGAGATCGCCGGCGACGTTGTCGCGGCGTTGGCCTGAGGCATCTTCGAAATAAAAGACGACGTCGATCTTGAGGTCTATGGCAGAGATGGGAAAGGGCGATCTTGTAAGTCACCCTTTTCAAAGGATGAATGCTCCGACAGAAAACACAATGAGCAGATGAAACTTACAGTTGCGACGATAGCATGCCCATTTTCCGTCTCTGCCGAGTCGTGAGAGAGGAGGCGACGTGAGGATTGCGGTCAGCTCCATAACACTGTGTAATCTTACTAATGAGTCTGGAAACACACTTACACTACGCTGAAACACTGATGAGTAGTCGAGTCAAGCTTGCAGAACAGACTGTCAATGGTAGCCGGAAAACATCGAGGCATTGTGTCAGTGACCGCGCTTCAGCTTTTGTCTTTGCATCTATCCCGCTGATTGTACTTACTGCTCTTCCTTTGCGTCAGAGCCGCTGCCTTGCTTGAGCGTGATCGGAAGCTGTGTCTTGATCTTGCGGAAGATCTCGCCAGTGCAACCTTCTTCCGGTAGAACAACCCGCTTCTGTTCTGCTTTCGATCCTGAAGCAGCAGAACCATGACTGTCCGATAGCGTCGTGAGGCTACTGGATGGTGTTTTTGATTGGTCCTGCTCGTCTTTGCCTTCTTCTTCTTCTTCTTCCTCATCATCGCTGTCACTGCTCATGTCGGCAAATGGAGACATGGATCGAAGAACTGGCATCTTGTACAAGCGGTCGCCGTCCGCCCGCTCAGCCATTCGCTGGAATGGGAGGGACTGGCTCGGGACGATGGAAATAGGTCGGAGCAGGGCTGGAAGCGACATGTTGGAGTCTAGACCATGGCGATGGCCGAGGGACAGCTTGGGTAGAACATCCTCACCTGAAATGGGCCAAGGCATCTGTGGAGAAAAGTCGGACATGGGTGCTGGCGAATGGGTGAGAGCGTAGGAAGGTCGGCTCCGGATGGGCGAATGCCGAGTGAGTGCACTCGGACCAAAGTAGCCGTCTGCCTCGCTGCGTGGTATCCAGCTTCCTCCTCTTCCACCTTGGTACTGGTGGGCTCTGTGACCAAGGTCGAGGCGGAGCAGCTCGGGTGGAAAGGGAGCCGAGTCCATGTAGAGTCCGAGAGCATTGTTGTGGACACATGCTGGATGCCGCTGGTGGTGGTGGTGATGATGAAAGGATAGATTGTTTGGGAGGGCCGCCTCAGGAACACCTGGCAGAGCTGGAAGCTCGATTGAATCGCTTTTCCTGGTGAGTGATCCATTGGGTGAGCTGTGATCTAGGTGCAAGGGTGGCGTAGCGAGCGAGGAGCGACTTGGTGTGTGGCTTGAAGCAAAGACATCATGATGGTGCTGATACACGCCGCTGGAAGTGGAGCGGACCGAGCTGGTCGGAGTCCAGGGTGTGCTGCTACTACTGCTGCTAGGAGAAGAAGAAAAGATGCCAGGGTTAGCGTTGGCTTTCATCGTGATTCATCTACAATTGGGCTCAGTACTTACTTTACGGCAGTGCAATTGTCAAAGTAGCTCGCTTCACGTGTTGGTTTGGGAGAAAGAGAGGGTGTCGAACGAGTGTGGTCAATGTACCTCCGTCCCGGTGTGGAAACAAAGTAGGGGTTGCTCCTGTACTCGGGCCCGTTTCGGAATGAAGAAAAGGAACGAGAAGGTGAAGCACGGATGGGACCAAGCATACTGCGAGAGTGCCTGTGTCCGCTTCCATGTGCATGTGCATGTCCGTGTCCGTGTCGGATTGGGTGGGGAGTCGGATGATAGCCGAGCATGGACGGCAAGTTGGGTCGATCGATGCCGTCCAACGTCAAAGCACGTGGCTTGAAGGGAGGAAGCATCCTGTGCGTGTCTACGCTTGATCGAGTAGGCTCCATGGAATCCAGGTGATGGCTATCGAACTGACTGTCCTTTGAAGGGACGCTTGAGTGCAAGGGTACCTGTGAGGAGGACGAGGAAGCCATCGTTCCAGATGATAATTTCTCGCCGATCCTTTTGACGGCGACACGAAGCGACGCGTGGCTTGGATTGCGATGAGAATGCTTCCTGGCTCTCTTTGTGGAGAGGGTTGGAGACAGTGGCCAAGCGTCGTTGCACTTCGGAGGGTAGTCAAAGGTGCACTTCGGAGGGGACTTTTGCTTGGAGAGCGTCGGGGTGTCTCTACCTTGCTGCACGGATGTGTAGGATAAAGTGCTCGAGTCGCCTCGTTTGACCGTCGGTGGCGGTGTGAGGAGGATAGGGCGCCAATCGTATTGATCCGGACCTGCCGTCGTGGTAGGAATGACAGTAGGGAGGGTGAGCACGGTGGAACGGGAGGACGAGGGACACGGTGTGATCAAGCAAGATGGTTTGTGTGTTGGGGTAACGAGTGGAAAGGGTCGGTGGGAGAAAGGAGGGTGACGTCTAGAGGGGTGGTCTCCGTCGGTGCTAGTGGTGGCGGTGGTGGTAGTAGAGAAGGTGGTAGTAGTGAAGGCAGGAGCAGTGTAGGCTGTGGAAGAGTTGGTAGTAATGGTAGGCAGCTCCGATGCCGATGTGGATGAGGGAGGAGGCGATTGAGGATGAGGATCAGCGAGGGATGGCGGCGAGGAGGAGCGTTGCACAGGGAATGTCTCTTCCTTATACCAAGAAGCAAGACTGTTGCTCGACCCCATCCTGGACAAAGGCACTTGCCCACTTGCCGCAGCGAGCTTCAGAGACGCTGCTCTGACGGACGCCTCTGCTGTTCCCATGACTGAGCACTGTACAAGCACAGAAAGAGAAAAGAGATCGGAAGAGCCGCTCGAACAGCTTCTGGGCGTGTGCCTGTGGGAACAGTGAGAGCGATGTTATCGGAAGCAAGCCGACAGTCGCCCAGTCAACCAGTCACCTAGTCACCTAGTCACCTAGTCAACCAGACAGCCAGTCACACAGTCACAGTGACGGTAAAGTGGCACTTGAGCTGTTCCAGCGTGTCGTGTCAGATCGCTAATCTGGAACGGATGAGACACTTTTCGGATTGCTTCCGACAGAGAAAGAAGAGAGAGCAGAACTCAAGTCAAGAGGGTTCGAGTGGATGTGAAGAAGAGCACTCTTGCTTGTTGCACAATGAACCGAATCGAATCGAGCCTGTCTCGTATCGGTTTGAGCAAAAACAGAAGGAGTGCAGTGCAAGGATATGAAGCCGGTTGGCACAAATTGAAAGATGCAATCCCCTTTTGGCAGGGATAGGCAAACCAGCGGTCCAAGTGCTTCTGGCTTTGCGATCCTACTGCCTACTGCACTTGAGGAGAGACTCAGGCTTCTGTCCGAGTAGGTTGCTGTGCTGAGAGCTTGCGATAGGGGCGCTGCGTTGCTTCTTTCGTCTTTGGCCTTGTCCAAGCTGGACTGCTAACTTCAGACGGCCACCTGTCAAATGGCTAATCTCGCACCTCCTTCTCCGCTTCAAGTGAGGCAGGCCGCTGCACTTTCTCCTTGCAAGGCACCGATTGTATGCCCTTTCTTTTGGTTTGAAAGCTGAGCAAGCAAAGACGACGCAAGTGCCGACACCTGCTTTCTCACGCCAAAGCCAGTGAATGACGACAAGCAACAATCCAGAGAGGCACAAGGGCGGCACCCAAACGAGGACCCTCGGTGATGTGCGTGAGAAGAGGGCAAGGCAAGAGATCGGACAGGCTGGTTCCGAGGATGTAGGTGCCAAAGCCTTTTCTTTTTTTCTTTTTTTCTTTTTTTCTTTTTTTCTTTTTTTCTTTTCTTTTTTTTTTTCTTTTTTCTTTCCGGCTTGGTATCGATGAAGCCTTTGCTGCTGCGGAAAGAAAAGTGGACTGACTGTTTAGTCGTTTGCGCTGATCCAAGACAAGTCGGCCGTTCCGATGGAGGAAAAGGGTTGAGCAGAAAAGCGGCTCTGTTTGCTTGCTTTCGCTTGGATTGCAGAGAGAAACAGCAAGATTAAGATTTGTCTTTTTTTATATTTTCCCTTGACGTGCAGCAGTGCAAGGCGGAGAGGATGCTAAAAGAAAGAAGCCAGTGTACCTCAAAAACCAAGCCTCGATTCGCCGAGATCTCAAAAGATCTGCGTTGGCTTGAATGCCCGAAGCTCTTCGAAAGCTTGCAACAGCCCGATGCCTTGTCCCTGCAATGAGAAGGACGAGGGCGTGGGAACGTCGTGGGAATGTCGTGGGAACGTCGTGGGAATGTCGATCTTGCTTGCTCTCCTTGGCTGCGATGGCTGAATACTCGTCGGAAGGATCCGTCTGTTCAAGATGCTTCTTTCCAGCAGGCAGTCGAGGCGTGTGAATCCGAAAGGAAGCGCCTAGTCAGTCACTGTGATTGTATGCCTGCCAAGTTGGGCGGTGGAAAGCTAGAGCTTTGGTGAGTTTTCCTTGCTCGGCTCTTCCGACTCGCTGACTGAAAGTCTCTTGGGCTCCAAAGCCTAACTCTGTCCGTTGGGGGGGGGGAGAAATAGAAAGAAAGAAAAGAAAAGGAGCAAACGTCGCAGCGTTGCAAGATGGCAAGGTCACGGTGCTGTGCCTTGAAAAACTCTGACTCCTGCGGAAATTAATCGCGACGTCTGGCTACTTCTCCAGCTACTTGGCTCAGCTCCAAATAGAGAAAAAAGCAGAAAAAGCAGGATGAGGCAACTGCTTCTGCGGCTGCTCACTCCTCTCCAAGGTGGCGCTAAGCAAGTAGGTATCTTGTTCCGCGTCGTCGACTCCTTCTTGCTATCAATCTCTTTCCTCCGTGTCGATAGCAAAGACGCGATCTAGCAGAAACTGCGGCAAGTTCAACGATGGCCACAGTAGCAGCATCCAAGATGCGGGACCAGACTCTGGATAGAGGCTAGGCGGCTCTTGCAAAGAGGTCGAGACCGAGCATTCCAAGGCAGCTCGTCTGCGAGCAACTTTGAAGAAGAGCAAACCTTGTTCCTCAAGTAGAGAAAGAGAGAGCGAGAGAGACAGAGCTTTCCGTGAGCTTGTCCTCGATATGACGTTCGAAAGTTGACAACCAAATGTCTTTCTTCGTCTTTGCCGTCGCTGTTGACGTTGATGCCGGTGGTGACGTTGGCGCTGGTCTCTTTGTTGCCTGTCAAACTCGAAGCGAGCACAACCCAACACCCAACACCAAGTTTGCTTTGCTTATCTTCGGTTGACAGCGAACGATGAAGCAGCTACTGTCCAAGGAACGATGACAATCCTAACAACCGCGAATCTGCGAGCGTGTTTTCGGCAAAGCTTGGAAGGATCAGCTGCGATCACGCCTCGGCAGAGATCAAGCACTGTAGCCATACGCAGGCAGGCAGGCAAACAAGCAAGCAAGCAAGCAAGCAAATCCAAATGGTAACGGATTGTCAGCTCTCGAGTTCTTCTTCCCCTTTCACCTTTTGTCTTTACATACATCAACCCTCGATTTCTTTTCCGTACTGCCAGTCGAAACTCCGCAGTGTGGAGGGCAGCAACCAAATCGATACAAGCACCCACCTGCCAGAGCCGAGAGTCTTGATGCTGAAGAGGAGTTCGGATGTAAGCCGGCGTCGTTACAGAGCTGCAGAGGAGGCTTACAGATTGCGTCGATTGTACGCAGATTTCGAGCCAAGAGACTGTTCGCAGCTGGTTTGCCTTGCAGAAAGAGAAGGAGTTTTCGGTATGTAAGAGATTCAACGGTGCAAACCAGCGTTTGGAGCGAGTGGGTGTGTGCGTTGTGAACAAGTGAGGAACTCAGGAAAGTGATGGGAGGATAAGGAGGTCGAAGCTTGTCTTTTAGGGGCGCGCTACATGCAGCACCAGCAGCCTTCTACGCATCGATTCCTCTGCTCGTCATCAGGTAACGGCAGCCATCCATTCTCGACACAACCTAGCAGCGATAGCGACAGTGACAGCCTCCAGTACTATCCTTGACCTCGTGCCTGCAACACCAGACACATTCCACCTCTGCCTTCTCGCGAGCGACTTTTGATTCGGCACCTTTTTGCGTCATCATGACCGGCAGCGCAGGCAAGCTCTATCTCTGCCTTCTTCTTAAGCCTAGCTCGACAGCATCAGAGTTCAGCAATGTAGCTGAACAAGACACAAGGTTTGCCTACTGATCCCTCTTCAAGGATCTTATGTCCTCTCGCAACACCCTTAGCCACGGTCCACTGCACACAGCTTTGTCCTCCACCTTCCAGAGGAGCGGGATTGGACGTGATCACTACTTTGACAGCCATCGAGCTGCGCAGCAAGGTAGAAGAAGGGGCAAGATGAGCGTATGCTTGTCTGTCTCACTCCAGAGTCAAAGCGTAGGACAAAAGCAGACAAGATAAGCTTTCTACCTTGACGGCTCTGTCGAAGCATCTCTGGACAAGCAGCGTTCCGTCGGACGAGTATATCCTGGTCGGTGTCAATGATAAGGACGAGGGTAAAGGCGGAGATACCAGCAGGTGGCAGGGACTAGGCGACGATTTCGCGGCATCTTGTTTCATCCTTGAACTGTGGCGGCATAACGCCCACATGCAGTCCGGCGGAATAACACTTTCAGAGACGTTACTTCAACTTCTCCCCTCCCCGGGACGTGTCACGACCTCATCACGGAGAATATGAACCTTGGTTCCGAATGTTCTAAACCTAGAGACTCAATCTTTGCGAAGGCAAATTTTGACAAGAATCAAGCTCGGAAACAAGGTTGGGACCGGCAAATAGCAAGCCGAACATGAAGCCGGAAGCGGTGGTCGAACCAAGCGTCCACCAAGGGACCAAGTGCATATCTGAGTCTAACTGATGATGTCAATCCCAACACACGGACCGATCTTGCGATCTGCAATCAATTTCGTCCAACTATCAACTCATCCAATGACGACACCAACTCACTGCATGCCTCTTCATCGCCTCCAAACATGACGACGATAGTTGGATGGATAGAATGCGATCCTATTGCTTGATAGGACAGGTTGCTGATATGCAGAGTTGATATTTATTTTTTTGGGGGCCAAGTGAAAGCTAGCTTAGGCAGTCTTTTCGGCATTCTCGCTTCTATCCTTGCCTTGTTCTCCTTTGGCCCACTGCAATGCCTCTTGCCTCTCCAAACCGTATCTCTCGCCTCGTATGTCAGCTTCGAGTTCGCGGCTTGCGAATGGGTTGGCGTCCTCCTTGTAGTCGAGGGATGCGAGCGTGTGGTTGATGCACCTGTGCGTTGCCTCGTCGGCCCTGACTGCCCTGATTACATCGACGAGCAATGCCTGGTCTCCTAGCTGCCAGTAGTGTTTTGCGATCTCGGGTGCTGGGAGGTTCTCCCATTCAGGCAACCGACCTTGCTTGATATCTTCCAAGATGCAGCTGTACGTCAAGACGGCTTCCTCTTCCAGTACTCCAACAAATCGGTGTGCGATACGGGGCGAGAAGAGGTAGAAGATGAAGAAGAGGTTGTAGAAGACACCCTGGGCGAGCAGCGCGAATGCTCGAGCGATGGTTCCTGGCTTGGCGAGATGCATAAAAGTCAAGAGATGCATCCGTTCGTTCTCGGCATCTTGGAGCAAAGTGTGGATCCATCCTTTGTCTCGCTTCATCAAGCGGAGCGATTGGAGATGTCTACAGGTTGCCGCTACCATTCCTGGCACACCAGCGATGGTTTCCAAGAAGATGATCCTGTTGAGCCACGCATCCGGGCCAAAGCAAAGCCGCTTGGCTCGCATCTCGGCGAGAGTCATTGCCTCCTCGTCTCTATCCTCGATCTTGGAAAGCTGGTTGATGTCGGCTTTAGTGGTGTTGACCACAGCGCTCTCAGTGGTGGAAGGGTTGGCTTGCTGCTGCTTAAACCTTTCCACCTGCTTGGCGAGGTTTGATGGCAACCCGACCCGCTTCTCGACATCTTGCTTCTTGAGCGGTGGGAATTTGACTCCTCGGTGATCAGGATATCTTGTTGCCAGGTCGAAGACGGTTCGGGCTGCGGTGCACATGGCTCGTGCAACCTTGTCTCCAAAGGTTTTCGACTCGCGATGGACGACTTTGACGTTGTCCAGCTCCTGTTCGGAGTAGATGGGGTGGAAGAGGAGGTAGCTGCCATCTGGATGTTTGGTCCCGGGGGTGGAGCGGTCTTTTGCTTGGACAGGCTTGCGTGCAGGCTGGGAAGCCGAACTGAGTGCGTTCAAGAGCGTGGTGGAGAAGGCACGTTGAGAGGGAGCGAAAGGGGAGAGTGTCCGGGTGGACAGCAGTATGGTGCTCCGTATGGGAAGCAGCGGCGAGGTGCCTATGCCGACCATGGTGATGATGTATAGCTTTGGTGTTGGGATAGTAGTGGTCTGGTGAAATGGAGTGTAAGTGTTGGGAGGCGGACGTCGAGCAAGGAGCTAGGAAGTAGGACATGATATACTCGCAAACGCTTCAAACGAACCCGGTAGCACACGGCCAACTGCGTTTCATTGGCATGAAAGACGGCCTGAGTTAAGCACAGACGATTCTACTTGCGCCTTGGCATCAAGAGAAGCCTTACGAATGGCGGAGCGTTAATTGGCGCCTGTCCGACTTTAACCGAGCCAGACGACTGCACCCTGCATTCTACGCAACGGCCATTGTCTACAAGACCATATGCAACCCGTAACTTTCCCGACTTGGCATGCCAACGGAACGACACGGATTCCACACAAGGCCACAATCGCTCAACTGGCATCTCAGTTTGCCCTCTTTCATTCAAAGCTGCTTTCCGCCTTTCTTACAGTCTCGCAAAAACCAAACCTCGCCTTGCACAATCTCCAACACATTGCAATTAGTCACATGACCCTCCCGGACTCGGGATTGCTTGATTTTAATCCACTGGCCGGAATTTGCCGCCTTGGCAGAATATTGACAAAGAGGACGATCAGACATGATTATGTAAATCATTTCCAACGCGATCGGAGATCATGTCGGATAGATCAACTTGGAGATCGGGTGCAACGCAGTTCCCACTCGTTGCCATACTATATCATGGAGCAAGATACACCCACGTTGGTCGCTCATTACACAGTTGTATATATATTGAACTGGCGACACTAGGTCCTCACAATGCTCATGCAGTCAATCGAGTATATTTTGTTCTGTCTATAAACTAGCAGTGACATCGTCCTCAGACTCTCCCCGATCACCAGAATCGGGACCGAAACGACTAAAGTTTCTTTAAATATATGCCACGAAATTCCGTAAGGTTAGGGTTTTCTCCATCGGGCTCGTCGGGCTCATCGGGGAACAAGAAACACCGATCGACTCCCATCCTCGAGTAGAGCTTGGAATGGTGCGTATCTCACGTCTCGTACTGCAAGGCGGCTAAGGATGGCAGAAGGAAAAGAGGAATGATACAAGACGACAAGGGTGTATTACGAACAGCGACTGGTTGGGATCGATTCATCAGATCGCATTGCAACTTTTTGGGTGTGTGTGTGTGTGTGTGAGATAGCAATCCAGCTGGATCAGCTCATGTGTATATGAGCCTATGGGTGCCTATGGAAGCGTATAGCTGTCAATGTGCGTAAAGAGTATGCAAAAAAAAAAGAGTGCAACCAAAACCCCGAAAGCAAAAGCATTTCCGCTTATCCAGAGAAATCACTTGGCCTTAGCCTGGCTCTTGAGGACGTGCTTGACGATCTTTGCCTCTTCGACCAAAAAGGCCCTGATAATGCGGGTCCTGACACATCCGGAGCAACGCGAACCACCGTAAGCACGGCTGACCGTCTTCTGGCGCTTCGAGATCGTTCCAAATTCACGAGGACGGTGAGCCTTGATACCAGAAAGGTCCGAATGGCAATCACCGCATTTGGGCACGCTTCCACGCTTGGTGACGTGAAGATACCGAAGATGTCCACCGGGAGTCTTGATGATCTGGCGACGAGCCGATTTGGTGTTGTAAGGGTTGCGCTTGCGCAGAGTTACACGCTCGGCCATCTAAAATCCAATAGCAACGCAGGGCAGAAAGAGCGTCAGTACGAGAACAGAGAGAGGGATAAGAGAGACAAGGGTAAGAGAAAAGGAACAAAGTTGCACTCGGTGGTGATGCGTTGGTGGATCAAGTGTCGCAGGTTTGTGGGGCACACAGGCAGGAGCAGGGCGAGGCGAGGCCATGTAGGGTAGAGCTCGACGAGAACAACCAGACGGCGAGACATGACTTCCGGCAGAGACTGTCGACGACCTTGCGACGATCCAAGCGACGATCCAAGCGACAGAAGATCACGAGGCTGATCAATCAGTATCGATGTCGGCATTGTTTGGTCGAATGGCGCTACAACTGAAACAATGGGCCTTTGATGCTGGATCCAATCTCCGTTCGACGATCTAGTCTCTGCCAGTGTCCAAGAGGATGCGCACAGAATTCCATCTTGCATCGGGATATGGATGCAATGCATTTATGACCTGAGATGCTGGTGGTGTCCAACTCTCAAGGTGTTGCAGTTCTCGTCTTTCGCCACTTGCCATGCTCCATCTCCAAATGCCTTGGCCTGGCCGAAGGCCGAACGGGGTCGAAAGCATCTCCCTAGCTCTCGCCGCAGCTGTGTCGGTACAGCGTCACAACATCGTACGAGGGCCGACAGAGATGTCGACATCCGCATCCCAGCATTGATCCATTCAAAACCTTTCCTTCCGCGTTATCAATCGGATCTTCCATTGAAAGCCGTTCAGACTGACGGGCTGCTGTGTTACGGGAGCAAGGTGGATGTCGTCCGTCGACCAGCAATTGGTATTTGCGGCTACTGCGCTGTCGTTTCCTGCCGAACATCTCTTCTTCAATGACGGCACATGGATACCAACCTTGACGAATTCTTATGGGGTGATGGGTGAAGAAAGGATGATGGTAAGGGAGGTGAGGTTGGAGATGGTGACGACCAACTCAGCCGCCACAGCCTTGCGTTTAATCTCAGAATTTCCAACCGGCGAAGAGCCATCACGTGATCACACCGGAAGAACTGTAAAAATGGTTCACGTGACATTGGATCCGGATCGAATTATCAGACGAAACAATGTGGGAAATAACAGGCTCTAACATACAAAGAATAGGAAAAGACCCCCTCTCTCAGAATCGGGCAGTGGAAGACCGATGAGAGAATCGGGTGATGAGGCGGTTGAGAAAAACAAAGGCTTATATATCTCTTTGTCAGGATCGTCGTTGCTCTTGACCATCATCTCATCCACCTACACCATCCATGCACTGGCCGTATTCGCGCTCAATCAAGGTCTACATGCGCACCATGGTCTCCGTCTCAGCATCGACATCATCTCTAGCGCGTCAGGTCGGAGGACTGCTGCTATTTTCCTCCCGCACCGCTGCAGTCGCAACACCACGGATCGCATTGACCAGCCGCCTCATCATCGTCCGCCATTCCCACGTAGGATCAGCCCCACTGGACCTCCCGCCCTCAACCTCGGTCTCCATCCTCCCTTTTCCCCCACACCCAAACCCATCCCGTCCTCTGCCGCCATCACTTCGCCATGCCCGTTCGATCCTCGTCACCGGTCCTAAAGGCTCAGTCGTCGTGCCCCTCCATTCCTGCATCCAACTCTCTCAATCTGATTCAGTCATCTCTCTCTCCGTTAAAGACAGTTCCCAAAATAAACAACGTGGCACTTGGGGCCTCACTCGATCGCTCCTGTCCAACGCTCTACACGGCGTAACAGAGGGGCATACCCTCTCGCTCCTGCTCGTTGGAGTCGGTTATAGGGTCAGTCTGGAAGCTGACCCGCTTCCAAGGCCATCCAAGTTAGATGTTGCCCTAAGTGGGGCCAAGAGCTTCTTTTTGTCCGAAGAGGCCAAAAGGGCCGAGATCGAAAGGGAAGAAAAGCTCCGGGCCGAGGCAGAGAAGGCGGGCAATGTAAGATTGCATATTAGATTGGGATACAGTCATCCCGTTCTTTTGCCAGTACCATGGGCCATCCAAGTTCAGATCCCTCAACCCAATAGAATCGTACTAAAGGGTGCCGATAAAGAGCAGTTGGGGCTTTTTGCTAGTCAGATTAAAAGTTGGAGGAAACCCGAACCGTACAAGGGCAAAGGGATCTTTGTTAATCAAGAGACGATTCGGTTGAAGACTGCCAAGAAGAAGTAGTAGTCACTCCATGTAGTACGGCGGCAGCAGTAACAAAGTCATCGAAATCCGATCCTCTGCGTCTCTGAGAGTGGTGCACAGATACGATCATGGTCGCAAGCAGCTTGAGTTGAGAGCCAAAGAGCCTCTTGCTATGCAGATGTATATGATTCAACCTCATCTTCATCCTCCTCTGCAATAACGTCGTTGGCGGTGAGTGTAGCATCTGCATCGTGCTCGCCTTGCTGGTGATTGGGCGTGTACACTTGTTTCAACTTTGTCGTTCTCCGCTTCGCCCTATTCGCCTCGAACTGCTCTTGCTCGCTATCTCGCTGTCGATGAGGATCGATAGGCACTCTTGTTAAAACTTTCGCCTCTTTTTGATCCGTTTCCTCTTCCTCTTCCGCTGGCGCTGCTTCTTGCCTGTCAACTTCACTCTCGCTCTCAACGCCGCTTTCGCTTTCGGTTGCCGAGTCAAAGTCTGTTGTTGGCGGGGTTTCGATTCCTGCTGCTACTCTTGCTTCGCTTGGTCTTCTGGCTCCGTTCAGGCCAAGTGTTGCAGTAGGAGCAGAGATAGCCCAACTCGAAACAGAAACTCGACGATCCCTCCTACACCCTCTTGCCATAGGCTTACGGCTGAGAATCCAGGTGAAACGTAAACCTGCTCGACTAGGATCGTCTTTACTAAAAGAAGGACAACGCGACACTCTAGCCAAGCAATGAACTACGAGGCGGAGGAAAGGATCGTGTACAAGCCATACTAGGGCATTTGCAGTTCGTTGGAACTCTATTAGTTGGCCTGCTTCTCCCTGTTTGATGCTGTTTAAATCTACATGTTTCTTCTCCTCAAGGTCGTCAATGCCATCGATGCTATTGATGCCAAAGTGCTTGACATGTCCATCTGCTGCAGTCGAGTCATGTTGCAAGGGTGTGTTGGTGAAGTTGAAATCAGAATCCAACAACACCCTTCCCACCTTTCGCTCAGCAGAGCTAGATGAGGGGTAGAGATGAATCTCAGCCTGAGCCCAAGTCCGAATCTCTCTATCAACCAACCAAATAAACCTCTCCAAGCCTCCAGCTTTACCATCCCTAACCATGCCATCGTTTACATTGCCCACTTCCAACCTTTTGAGGATTTGGTGTGCATCACGAAGAGATTTACCAAAGTGTCCTGCTATTGCCGATTCGGCCTCGTAACTCGGCTCCGAATGCTTTGCTCCACTATGTGCTGGTACGGCAACACCTTTCCCTAAGTTCGAGACTAAGGAAGAGAAGCTGGGACAAATTGGGTTGCTATGCAGCCGGTAATCCTTTAGTGTAGGTCCAACTGCGTGAGGGTTGCAGAGCAGACGTGCGTTTTCGCTTCTCCGTTGTTTTCGTCGGCCTAATTCTTTGGACCTGTCGCTGGAGCCCACTTTAACGCGAGAGGTAGTTGGGTGAGAAGAGGAAGCGGATGATGACCAGCTTGCAACACCACTATTACCAAGGATTGAAGGCATGCTCATTGGCGTTGGTCCCGAAGCTTTCGCTTCCGGTTGAGGTCGGGTGGTGGTGTTCAGCGGCGAGCTCGTTGGTCGGTGTAGCTCGGAGCTAGGATCTATTTCGTTTGCCATCCTGTCTTGTGCAGTGTCTATGGGTGGTGAGGGTGCGAGTGGAAGGTGCGATGGTGAATAGAGATGGTTAGTCCACTTTTGACTGTCAGATTGTCACGCCTGGGTACTCTCTCGTGCGATTAATACTAGCCGCACGAGAACGTACAATCAGCATCTTCTCGCGCGATACACGTCGCACACAAAGTTCCAGAGCTATCTTTGCTCTGTAGGGAAGCTCCCCTTAGATCTCCTCCTTCCTTCCTGCAATCCACTTAGTTACACCATTACAACATGCATATAGCTTGCGCATGTAACATTCTAACAAGGATGCTGGATTTGGCTCACGTCAGAGTCAGCAGCTCTTTCGCAAAAACTATGCACCAAGTTATCTTGCTCACTTGCCTCAAACCCCAACACCCCCCCCCCCCCCCCCACACACAGCATGACAGTTGATTCTTTTGGCATTGCGATCTTGAGCTTTGCTTGAGTTTAACGAATGTGATTCATGTATCCCCACCTCTTTGCTCAGCAGGGGCTCGCGGAGTAAACGCAACCCCTGGCCTGGCAGTAGCTAACGGCGAATCAGCTTCATCAACCCCATCGCCAAAAGTACCAGCGCTACAGGTCCTATTGGAATCAAATGAACCTCTTCCACTCCCGAAACTTACCGCACTCAACCCTCTAGATCCGCCACCGCCGCCAAGATGCAACTCCAGCGCTGCCAGCAGTCCACGTGTGCGTCGGATGAGACCGGTTGAGTTGGCCGATCTGGTAGAGTTTCCAGTGCTGGGTCGTGAGTGTGCGCTGAAAGTGGATGGGATTGAAAGTGAGGAATCCGCTGTTCCAAGGCGGTTATTTGCGCATGATGGGGTGAAATGGCGGTGCTTTGAAAGGCCTCTAGTCTTGGTGGTGGTGGCCGCCGCTTTGGTCAACGTCGAGGCTAGCGGCGAGAGCAGCATGCCTGTGACGAGTGCTGTTGCTGCGGTGGTGGTAGTGGTAGAGGAATTGTTCGAGTGTGCAGTGTCTGCCTGATCAGAAGCGTCGATTGCTTCAACATGGGTGGCGCACAGCTCCTCCTGCGGCTTCTTCGGCGTATCGCGAGTGGTAACCTTGGAGGAAGCGCTGAGTCGAGCCTTGCCCACTATCCTGGGGCTCAATCCAGCAGGACTCTCGATCGAGCTCTTGGAAAAGTCAGGAGGGGCCAAAGTAGGATACACATCCAACGGCGGCACCACATCGCGCTTCTTCTTCGAGAAGAGAGGGTAATGCATAATACAACCGGAAGCAAAATCTACGGTTCTATCGTAGCCTCCACCGTAGCCGTATCTTCCCGTGCACTGAGTTTCGAGCGGCGGCAATGGTGCGATTTCGGACCTATCCCTCCCAACGACTGTGCCTGAACCGGCCTGATTAGCCACACACGAGGCATCGATAGGCTGGATGCGATAGATCCCGTCCGTGGTGCTTGCTGTGCCTTGTCGTGCGTCGACGGCGATTTGGGATAGCTGAGTTGTGCTGGTACTGCGTTGACGGCGAGTAGAAGGGCGAGAGATAGCGGAGGCTGTGCCAATGTCAGGGCTCACTGAGCGATGATTGCGACACTTATCATGTCGATCGACGGGATAGAGATCAACAAAACAGGTCGAGGAGTTGGGATCGCCTTTCTTGTCCGGTTGGTGCATTACCAGATTTGAGTTGTGTTGGACGATTTGCGCTTTACGCTGCTCGCACTCCATACTTCGAGTTGGCTTGACGTTGCCTGACCGATGCAGGATGGCTAGGAGCAAGTAGGAGGCCGAAAGGACCATGGTGAGGGCAAAAGCAGTTGCCACCAAGCACCTCGCTGTGCCATTTGTACCGACGTTGAGCCAGGCTACACTACCCTCTGGCTGACCTGGCACGCTGTCGACCTTGACACATCTAGGAGCTAGCCCACCTGCGAGATAGAAAGCGGCCCCAAAGACAGGCGGAGCATTGTGCGCAGTCGCCTTGGTGTACGTGGCATGTTGGTTGCTCATTGTGAGATCGCGTAAGGTTGCTCCAGGCGAGATGTTGAACTTTGCCGCCAAGCTTGGGTAGGGTGTTGAAGCGAGTTGAACATGGCATGGCGCATCAGATAGCCCATCAAAGATGACAGCTGCTGTGAGCAAGAAAAAGACACTGCGTGAGAGGTAGGTGCTTAGCATTCGGAGCGAGTATCGTGTCGGTTTAGAAGCAAATGTCGATAGTTCTTGTATGAGGAGTGTGCTGCCGAAGCCAGCAAGGACAAAGGTGATGGTGGAAGTGCTAATGCCGAGAGGATGGACGAAGAAGAGGAACGCGGCATCGATCAGTAGGATGATCGCAGCGAACATGTGTAGCGACGAGATGATTACGTTGCCTTTCATCGTCGAGGCTGAGTTGCAGGCGTGATATCAGATAGAGAAGAGAATGTGACTGGTGAATGCTGCTTAATCGTAGAAAAGCGCCGCAGCAAGGCAAAAGGACTCATCAGTCCTGCCGAAGAGGATTAGTGATGGATGTCGAGGATGTCGGGGGAGCGGCTGGGTCTGGGACTGGTGTTTCAGAGCGATCCAAGCTGCACAGCAACGCTAGAGTAAAGACAAGTGGACCAGCCGTTGTCAAATCGCTGACTCGTTCGATCGTGGAAGCCCAGAGTCTGATAGCGAGAGGGATGCTCAGTTGATAGCGGCGATCAAGTTTCGGCGTTAAGGGCACCAAAAGATGGTTATCGTGAGACAACTGGCAAAGGTTGCCACAAATGGTTAGGTCAAGTGACCGGTGGATCTCGAGTGGCATATTCTCTGCTTATTGCAAGCAGTGTCCGAAAGACAGCCCCTGGATATGCAACGCCACACACTCGGCTCGACATCAGAATCAGGAGTGAGAGTTGTTGGTTGCAAACCAAACCAAACCCGCCAAATGAAACGAAAGTTCAAGACACTCTTTGGTGCGCCAAAGTACAGATACATCTTGCGATAGAGAGAGGGAGAGAGAGAGAGAGAGAGAGAGAAAGAAAGCAACAATGTGGGGCTTCGTTGGACGCAAGTCGGGATCGACTCGAAGAACCCGCCAGTGACGTGGTTGCCACGATAGGTGCGCTTTGACATTGTGCTATTCATCAAGAGTCAAGTAGGTCTTGTGCTTGATACTATTATCCTCGGTCCTGGCGGCAGACATTGTCTGTAGTATGAGCTTCTTATAGCCGGGCCACTGTGGCAGCAACGTATGAAGCAACGTCGACTGGCAGATAACGCCAAGTGGGAAGCGAGTGACGTTGGCGACGCAGAACAAAGTAGAGCTCTAACAGCCTGAATTCGGTTTCAGGTCGAAACACGAACATGCGCATTAGCTGGCTGACAGCTGCTGCCGCATCCTACCCAACCTCCTGCCAGACAACAATGAGTGTAACAGTGCTACGCTCTAACCAGCTGAGCTATCGAGATTTTTGTATATGCATGTGTTTGCGACGCCTTATGAAAGGATTGGCATGGTTGTATGCGAGCTTTCATCGTATGCACAGACAGTGACAAGAAATCAGCTCTACACGGCCAATCAGCGTTCTCGACTGGAATGTTATATCGAAACGGGAAACATTGCAACGAAAAGGAAATCTCATTTCGTGCGCTTCTCTCGGCCGGAAACACTGTTCGTGCGCTGCACTGCCTTTTATGACAGCTCGGTGGCGCCTTGCCGCGTCGTGCACAGCCACCTCCCTTGGCTTGCCACCTTGGCTTGCCACGACCTTTTCTCCTCCCTCTACTCATACCACATCTTCCCTCAACACTCGTCAACACGATTGCAAACATGTCATACTATCCAGGCGGACCAGGCTCAAATCATTCGTCCTACCCCGGTGGACCCCAGTCGTCCTACCCTGGCGGCCCTCAATCATCATACCCTGGTGGCCAACAGTCTTCGTATCCTGGCGACCCCCTCTCTTCTTCCTCTTCATCAGGCGGATATCAGTCATCCTATCCTGGCGGTCCACAATCCTCATATCCTGGTAGCGGAACCTATCAGACCCCACAGTCTTCGTACGGCGGCGCACCAGACTCCAACTCCAACTACGGCCCTCCTCCTAACGCTTCCCATCCCTCATACTCGAGCGCACCGGACCACAACAACTATGGCTCTCAATCATCTTACGGTTCTCCCTCATCCTCCTCTTACACTCCCCACCAGCAGCACCTCGGTCAGCAGCACCCCGGCCAGCAGCATCCCGGTCAGCAGGGTCCTGTGCAGTACGACGCAAACGGAAACCCCATTGACGGCGAGCGCGGTATCGGCACCATGGCTGCTGGTGCCGCCGCCGGTTGGGCAGGAAACAAGATGACCGGTGGACACATGGGTGGCTTCTCATCAATGGCATCCGGAGCCATATTAGCGCAGGTTGGTAAGACCGTGTTTGAGAAGCTCGATAAGAACAAGCACGGCCATCAAGGTGGATACGCTGGCAATCCTTATGGTTCTCATGGCCATAATGGCGGTAAGCCTGGTGGATTTGGTGGGTTCTTCAAGTGAGCACCACACCAGGGAGGAGTACAGAGTACCCTTGCTCATAGTAAGTAGTTGTGATTGTATATATATATATCCTTTGCGTTGTTGCGTCGTTTCAAGCTGGTCATTTCATAATGTAGTATCTGTTCGATAGTGTTAACTGTAGAGAGCTTGAGGCGTGATTAAGCCTTGACAAAAGCAGAGACTGTGTTGACATGTTTGCATTCGGCATCTTCTAACCTTGCAACTTCTTTGCCCTGCAATGACAGAAACTCCAGCAAAGGTTACTCGTCAGTCGCATCTTGTCAATCTCATGTTCTGTGCGGGTGGTAACTTACATCAACCACCTTAGTAATGGTAGGGATGCACTTGATTCCGTACTCCTTTTTGAACTTGTTGTCTCGTGTCATCCACCTACATCGCCCGCGACACTTGATCATCAGTACGTTATTCGCTTGAGTTTAACTCGATCTATGCGATTTGTGGGCGTGCGACTTACTCGGCTTTCTCGCCAACGAGTACCATATGTCCATCCACACCTTGGCCGCCGAAAACCTTGTCGATGGCTGGTTGGGCATCTACACAGTCTGGACACCAAGGTGGGCTGCCACTACTGAAAAAGATCAGGTATGAAGCTGTGGAAGGGACGCTAGTTGATGTTGTGATTGTCATGTTTGCCCAACGAAGGGGGAAGGTGGGAAGGTGGGAAGGGGGAACGACGGATTGTTGCATCGCCATCGGTCGGTCGCTGTCATCTGCACCATCGCAGTCTTGTTTTAGTAATTTGTTTTCTTTTGATTGCCTGCGCCTAAATCGGAGTAGCAATAGTAAAAACGCATGACTGCTTAGTCATTTCCCGACATTTCAGAAAACCTCGCTCAGCGTCGCCATCCGTCAATTCCCACCAACGTCGGACACCACCCACCAACGACCCCCTATCTCATTCAACAAGCATGTAGTCATACGTGGCACCTCACCGTCACATACTGACCGAAGAAGCGTATATACTCTTGACATTACTGTACTTAGTTCTCACAAATTACAACGATTTGACCGCTCGCTATCTTGACCTGACCGTGTTCCTCAACAGCGATGACGGTGGAAGACTTCAACCAGCTACCATTCCTTTTGGCTGATATGTGTTTTCTCAAGATGAGTTGACAGCGAAGGGCTGAGCGTTGGTGGCGACATGCATACATCACAATCTTATTTGCTTTCAATCTCTTTCTCGTCCATCATTCACCAGCAATGAGATGAGAGTGCAGAAGCTATTGACTATTGAGAATGACGATCCGACGAGATGATATTGGTTGACGTAAGCAGACACAAAAGGGATCGGACGAGGAATGGCCTGATCGGGAACAGAGAATCGGGTGCAACACAGTCCCGCTCGTTGTCACGATCGAGTGCAACGTATTCACGTTCGTTGTCATGGTTGATCATTAGGTAGAAGTACTCCCACCTACGGCATGTGCCGCTCACATGTATATATATATATATCTCGCAGAGAGCGCTAGGCTCTCGCCACATTCCTTCAAGTCAATTGAGTATATTTGTTTCTGTCTTTTAGTAGCAGTGACATTGTGCTTAGACTATCCCCGATCACCAGTATTGGGACCTAAAACTTCTCATTGACTGGTCCAGCTCCGACTCGATCAGTGTCAAAATCAATCACGTCAACCAAGATGACGAAAAGAACACCAGTCTGCTTTCCATGCACATCTGTGCTTCATCCCAAGTTCTGTGATGCTTTTCCGACAGCAAGCGGCGGACGGAGTTGGCATGCGTCTCGTCGAACTCGAGCGTGTCAAGCGAATCTGCATTGCCGAATAGCAAGCTCACCTGCTTAGCGACGGGGCCCTGGAGCTGCTTCAGCAATGGTAAGCCTTCAGGTGTGAGACCACTTATGAACACGTGATGTCGCAGCAGAGGACGACTAGGGTGCACCTGGGACGAAAGCATGCTGCAAGACAAGTACAAGGCGGTCAACAGGGTCGAAGGTAGGTTGAAAGAAGGCAGATTTCTCGATGCGTGTCAAGAGAGTTTCGGCGTCGAACCTTTTTCTGAGACTTGCAGAGGGATCAGCTCCGGAGCCGGAAACGTGCAAGAAGCTATGGACAAACTTTTCCGGAAGCCGATCGGCTATGGATTTGAGCTCATTGATGAGCCCATCAAAGTATTCGTCATCGAGAAAGAGGTCGAGTCTTTTTACACGTTTCTTGCGACTAACATTGGGCGGGGTTGCTTCTTCGAGTGCCTGAAGCCAAAATCTGACGCTGGAATCCTGATCATAGAATGGCTTCTTGAGTGTATCATAAAGGAGCTTCTTTTGTGGTGATGCGGGCAAGTCTGGCAGGCTCGGCAAAGACAGTGCGTCATGTGGCGGAGTGGACACGACGGGAGAGGCAGGAGAAGAACCGGGGTTGAGCGTAGGAGGAAAGCATCAGAATCAAATTGTGCGATGCAGTTGTTGGAAGGGAGGGTAGGAGCGCAATTGGTGCTGGCAGTGATAGTGGCGGTATATTGTCGATCAAAACTGAGCCTCCACATACACACACCACACGCAACCAACACGGGTCCAGACTTTATCGTGCGAATGGATAGATGCGCTTTTTTCAACAGTGAGCCAAGGGGCACGTGACCAACACATACCACTACTTGAAGTGAGAAATTTAACATTTCCTCCCTTTTTCCCTTTTTTTTCTCAATTTCTCGGCCTCCTTTTCCATCCATTTTCACGCGTTGTCAAGGGCGATAAAAGGGCGACAAATACCTGTTAATGGTAACGCGTAAAATAACGCGTAAAATAACGCGTCGAAATGTTTGCGGTGTTAAGGCTGAGTCTTTGGTGGAGATTTACACCATCAAACCAACCCTCAGCGACTTGTTCTTTCTTTCTTTCTTCTCTTCATCATCAGGACAAGGGCGGCAAGGATAAAAAAGTGCAAGGGCCGAGACTCTTTGCCAACCACCATAATCCAAATCTCCCGAATCGTGCGCTTGCTGTGCGCACCAGGTTGCAAAACCTTGGAATCAACCAGCACCTTTTCGATCAGAGCACAACTTGCGCCAACCTGGACCAGGACTGAAGGGACACAAGGATCAACGATGGCCAAACGAGATGCGAACACGCTCGCCAAGCAGATCCCCGATCCAGCACAAGACGGAGCTGTAAAGCGACAGAAGAAAGATGTCGCCCAACGGGAGGATGAGTTGGACTCGGTCGACGACCAAGCCCTACTCGCAGCAGCAGAAGAGGTCGAGTCGGCAGCTTCCAACCTCGGCTCATCTCAACCTGAATCTGTCGCTGCATCCTCTTGCGCAGCAACACCCGCCTCTCTAGCTCCCAAAGCAACAACCACTCTAAAACAATCTACCCTCTTCCCCTCCAATCCCAGCTCTACATGCTCCCAACCCTCCTCCTACCCACCCCACTCAGACCCCTCCACCGACCCTGTCCACTTGGAACGAACCACAATGTCATCCAAATGGTACACACTTCTTCTACCCGAATTCTCGAAACCATACTTCACCACCCTCAAATCCTTCCTCTCCACCCAAAACCCTAAAACCACGTACCCACCCAGTCATCTCATTTACAACTGGTCTCGTCTCGTTCCCTCGCCTTCCCACGTCCGGGTAGTGGTTGTGGGACAAGACCCTTACCACGGCCCTAACCAAGCTTGTGGACTTTCGTTCAGCGTTGCCAAGGGTGTGCCTACTCCTCCGTCGTTGAAGAATATATATAAAGAGTTAACAGCCGAGTATCCCGGTTTTAAGGCGCCCAATCATGGATGTTTGGATGGATGGGCGAAACAGGGAGTGCTCTTGCTGAATGCTTGCTTGACAGTGAGTGCTGGTCAGGCGGGGAGTCATCATGGGAAAGGATGGGAAGTGTTGACCAAGAGAGTGCTCAAGATAATTGCTGATGATGCCGCTCATAGTGGTGCTGCCAAGGAAGCGAATAGGCGTGCGGTGAAGGAGTCCAAGATCGCGAGTATGTTTGCTACTCTACAGGATAAAACAAACAGCAGCAGTGGGGAGGAGAAAAAGAAAAAGAAAGAGAAGAAAGAGCAGGGAGGGGAAGGGCAAGGGCAAGGGCAAGGGCAAGGGCAAGGGACGCAGAACAAAGGAGTAGTGTTCCTAATCTGGGGTGTTCCAGCTGCAAAAACACTAGCGGAAGCAGGAGTGACAGAGAAGAATGCGAATGTCCTCATACTCAAGTCTCCTCATCCTTCGCCACTTTCGGCACACAGAGGATTTTTGGGTAATGGTCACTTTAAGAAAGCCAACGAATGGTTGAAACAACGATATGGAGAGGAGGGGATGATCGATTGGTCCAGACTGTAACCCTTGACTCCTTGCTCACCGACTATGCAATAGGATGCATACTCCAGGATATCAATTCATTCATTGAAACATCATCATCTGAACGAAACTACAAGAGGAGAGAATTTGCCTACCCCGTAAGCGGCCAATCGAGCGTCTCACCAAAGTTCCAATGGACACTCTTCACCTGGGTATATTCCTTGATCGCATCCACACCCAACTCCCTTCCAATACCACTACTCTTATACCCACCAAATGGAACCGCATTACTCACCACCACGTAGTTATTCACCCAGACAGTCCCCGCCTGAATCGCACCACTCACTCTCATACATCTGCTTGCGTTCTGACTAAACACCCCGGCACCCAAGCCGTAGCTGGTATCGTTGGCCAACTCGATCGCCTCTTGCTCATCTTTAAACTTGGCCACTGCCAATACGGGACCAAAGATCTCTTGATCGACAATCTTCATCCCCTTTTTACAACCCGAGAAGATTGTCGGTTGGACAAAGTAGCCTTTGGAGAATGGAACAGCGGCTTGGGTCCAAGCTGCACCGCCGATCTCAACTTTGGCGCCCTCGGACTTACCCGATTCGATATAGTCAAGGATACGCTGTTGATGACGAGCGGTGATTTGGGGACCTTGGAAGGTTTGGTTGCAGAATGGATCTCCAATGGCGTGTTTGCCGAAAGCTTCGACTAGTTTGGCGAGGAACTTGTCATAGATCGATTCTTGGACGAAAAGACGGGATCCAGCGGTACAGTCTTGACCTTGGTTGAAGAGGATTCCGAGAGCAGACCAGTTGACGGCTTGATCGATGTCGGCATCTTCGAATACGACCACGGGGGATTTCCCACCGAGTTCGAGAGTGACTTTCTTGAGGTTGGAACGAGCAGCACGCTCCATGACACGCTTGCCGATAGCTGTGGAACCGGTGAATGCGACTTTGTCAATGTCCATATGACCTGTAATCGCATCTCCCACTACAGGACCGAGACCGTTGACAACGTTGAAAACACCAGCTGGCAAACCAGCTTCAACAGCAAGTTGTGCGATTCGGAGTGCGGAAAGGGGAGTCTGCTCGGCAGGTTTAAGGACAATAGAGTTGCCTGCAGCAAGTGCAGGGGCCACTTTCCAACCCAACATGCCAATAGGGTAGTTCCATGGAATGATCTGTCCACAAACTCCCAACGGTTCCAATCGAGTAAAGGCCAACTTTTGACCTTCCTTCTGTTCGATGGTTTTGCCTTCGATCTTATCCGCTAGACCTCCGTAGTATCGAAAACAACCGGCGGTGTCGGCGATATCCATGGTTTCAGCGATCCATCGCGGCTTGCCGTTGTCGAGAGATTCGATCTCGGATAGTTCTTCAGCGTGCTTCTCGAGAAGATCTGCGAGTTTAAAGAGGATCGAGGCTCGTTGAGTCGGGGAAGAGTTGCGACCCCAGGTGGAGTTGAATGCAGAGCGGGCGGCGGAGACGGCGAGATCGACATCAGCCGGGGAAGCAGCTGAGACGTGACCGAGAGAAGCACCGGTGGCAGGGTTGATGGTTTCGAGAGTTTCGCGGGTGGTGGAGGGAACAAATTGGTTGTTGATGAAGAGCCCGGTTGGGAGGCAGAGGGTTTTACCGGAAGGTATTTGATGGAGAGTGTCTCAGGGATGGACATGAAGGTTGTGCCAAGATGCTAATTGATGATGGTAGGATGAGACGATGGTGGGGGAAGAGGAGCGAGTTGAAAGGTGAGCCTGCGTGCTATATAAGAGGCATCCTGGGCCGTGTTCAAGGAGACAAGGGTGCAACCTCGAGAATGGAGCCGCGCTGTGCAGCATAAATAATTCCTGACAGTCTTGACAGTTGTGAGTGTCAGAAGAGCTGAGGCAATCCTAGCAGGCACTATGTCACTGTGTTGTCATGTGCTTGGCGTTGGTATCAACCATTCGGCTGTGGATCCGGTCAAATCAGGTACAGGCACAGGACGACACAACTCAGCATTTGTCGGCCAAACCGATGTGCAGAGTCGGGCAAAAGAGTTCTTAACGAGATCGGAGTGACTTCCGAATTTATATTTCGACTTGCAATTACCATTTTCGCTCGAGTTTTTTGGGGATGATTTCAAACTTTATCTCTTTCTCTCCCACGCCTTTGTACGTCTCCACAACCTTGTTCACTGCACCACCAAACCTTGTTATCCTCCCAGCACCGCTTGCTCCGAGTTGGTTTGTCAGCCTTGGCGGCATTTCCGATTGGCGCATTGGCAGGCATTCTCGACTGAGCCTTTCGCTCCCACTACCATCATCCACAACGGATAGATCACCATCCACCTTCCTTCTCCTTCCTTCTCCCCTTTTCTCCTTCTTTCTCCCCTCTTTTCCCCTCTTCTACCATCTTGAGTGATGGTGATGGCGGTCTTCACCGTCCAGCCCCTCCGTCTCAGAGCTCACGACTCGATCTTGGTGCCCGCGCAACCATGTACCCCTTAGACACGAGTCCTTCTGCCTCCATTGACGGCCCTAAGACTGCACAATCCATATCAACTCCCTCGCCAGCAAGCACCTCAACATCCTACAAGCCTCTTGCACATTCTCCCGCTCGCAACGGCACTTGGCCATCCCGACGACGTCCATCTTGCTCATCCATACCCAGAAAGGGTGTCACTTGCCAACCACAACCACCAGCATCCAGCTCAAGCAGCGCACCTCCACTCCCTCTCGCAGGTAAGCGATCCCGTTCAGGTTGCTTGACATGTCGCAAGCGGAAGAAGAAATGCGACGAGACACTTTGCGAGCAGACAGGCGGTTGCTGGCGATGTCGTAATGCAGGTTACCAGTGTGAAGGCTTTCCAAGACAGCCGGCTCTCTTCCAGCCTGGTTTAGCAGCTTCCACCAAAGGGAACAGTAGTAACAAGCGAGCCAAAAAGTCTCCAGATGCTGAGTCGAGCAATGCCGCTCGCCTTAAGACGGAACCTGATAGCAGTAATACCAACCCTTATGCGGATATGCAAGCTTCTGCGCTCGGCCAACCCTCTTTTACCTCGGTGGGTACTGGCGCGCGAAAACATGGCGTCATCGGTCAGGAGAGTCTGGATATGGCCAATAGCCTTGCAGAATTTGCAGGCTTGGCCACCAGTTCTGCTGCTTGGCCGCTCGTGAGCCACGAACAACAGCATAAGGACGATAGAGGTGGTTACAGCAATGGAGCTTCGAGTACATCGCCCTCGTTCGACTCTTTTCTGCATCCTTCGTCGATGTTGCCGCCTTCTCCGCATCCTTCCCATCGCCCCGGCCAGCAGCATCCCGCATCAAGCCTTCACCAGCCGCACAACTCCAACGTCCCATCGATACCCCTGCAATCACCCACGATACCCTGCGAGATCGTCGGCGACTGTCTCTTTTCCGGCCACCACCTTTGCGCCTCCTGCAGCGCAGTTGCCAATCGTCTGATGCAATCTGATCCAGTACGTCTAGCTGCACTAGACGCAGATTTGGTTCAAGTGCAACCCATGCCGAGCCTCTCCACTCCTATCGCTTCTCGACATCACTCACCCGCACCGCATGGCCAAGCTGATGGCTCGCATCAGGCTAATGCAAAGCCAAGGCTAGTGATGGAGAGTCTGATCGGATACTACAGCACTTTGATCACTTGCTGGACTCAGGGATGCGATGTTCGTGGACTCGAAGCCTCGACACTCTTCCGGCAGCTGGTGCCGTACCTGTTGGAGCAAGTGGATAGACATCCTTCCCTGAGGCTCTCGATTGCTGCGGTGACTGCTGGCTATGTTGGTGGTACCAGGTTGACTTGGCCGAAAGATGTAGTAGCGATTCATCAGTGGGCCAACACACTTCGAGCAGATAGAACAAGCATAACAGACTGCGTAGAAGCGAACCTTAGCTTCCCCTTCCCAACCACACCAGATACTATATGGTCTGCTTCCCCTGCAAACAGCCTCTCCGAGTCTCAGAGCGGCATTTCAGCTCTTTCCCCCGCCAACGCAGAACGGCTGAAACGTGCGTCTTCCACCCATGCAACCTTAGACGACCTTTTAGTGGGTCAAGCGCAAACACTCAAGCATCTTGCTGTGCGGTCGCTAGAACAGGCTGTTTCGGACTACCGTGCCAAGTTTACCCGCGCGCTTGGGTTGAGCTTTACGGAGAAAGGCTTCCTAGCAGAACTCCGTAACGCCAATCCGCTGCTACTGGCAGCAATGAATATCGCCATCTATGCCTTTGCAGAGGAAGGAATGGAGTCATACTTTGAGGAAGCGGCTAGGATGCGGAACCTGATCGATACGCTGTTGGGCAGTTTCCCACCAGTGAACCTGTCGAAGTTGGTCAGCCATGAACAGTTGGGGTTCAGGACGTATGTTTGGTCAGATGTAAGCACGGCGATTGCCTGTGGTACCAGGCCGCATCTCCAGTTGGCGCGGTCTAGCTTTGCTAATGATGGCGACGGATTCAGTGCGGATGCTAGTCTGGGCGAAACGCAAGCAGATTTGACGTTCAGTCTGCACGATGTAACGCTCATTGCGCTATCGGACATTGCGAGGCTGAGGTACGACTTTGACGAAGGTGACTTTTCCTTGACTGCACGCCGTGCACCTGGTTCGCCCGTTCCACAATGGGTTCACGAGAGGGCAAAACGAATTCAAAGTCGTATCGAAAACTGCAAGATCGAAGGCAGCCTTGCAACTGGCTCAGCCATCTGTGCTATGATGACCAAGTCGGCATGCATCATTCTCATCCACACATTTATCTATCGCGTTGGAGCGCTGCATCCCGTCATAAGACAACTGCTGAGGAGTATGCTGAAGCTATGGACCACCGCAGGAGAACAGTACTGCAGAAGCGTCGGGTGTAGTAACTTCAACCTCCCCATGTTTGTAGCCAGTTCTGTGGCAGTGGATGAGGAGGATAGGAAGATTTGCGAAACTGCTATGCAGATCGTAGGGCATGAAGAAGCAGGGCCTGCAGAAGGGAGAAAGATAATCAAGGAAGTTTGGAGGAGGACAGATATCACGGGTGTACCTTGCTTTTGGACAGATTTGATTGGCAGTGGGGATTTTGCTGTTGCTTTTTACTAGACGCAGCCGTGCGCATGCGGGTGGTAAGTGGTGAGGATGATGGTGTTGGTGCTATACCTTTTTTGTATTCTTTTCTCTGTCATGGTCGTAGGATTACTTTTTCTTTCAATACCGGTATTGCTTTCTTATTGCATTTTTTGTGAACAGATGTGTTGCACTTGTGGCATTTGGATGATGCAAGTCAAGAGCAGGTGACATGGAGCGAGGGAGATGTTGCCACGGACACATCAAGATCGGGGGGAACCAGTATCGGATCGGCCAGACCTCAATCATAGAGGTCATTGCGAGCGGGGACTGTACTACAGGCTTGACTGGAGAACAGGCTTGATTTGGTTCAGGATGAGCATGGCGGTAATCGACAGGCCAAGTTGTTGCTCCAATTACAACGAGCTACTTAGAGCCATTCTATCGAGGAATCCAGAGAAATACAAAGCCCAGTCTGCCAAGAAATCCGGTTGCGCAAATTTTGCAGCTCTCGAAAATGGAGATGGCCCGTCTGAACTTAACCGCACGAAAGAAAGAGCAGACAAGCAAAAACAAAAGACGCGCACGCCATTATAATTAGTCACGTGATGCATTCCCCCTCCGGATTTGCGTTTTGACTTGGAAATATCATCAATTTACTCTTCAACTTGGCTGGCAAAACAGAACGCCGAACAGAGGCTTCTCTTGACGCCATGCCTGCTATTCTCCCTGACTGCACCTCGGTGCTGACTATCTGTCGGTCCTTTTGCCTCTTTTGGAAAGGCGAGGCTTGGAGGCTGAAGATTGGATCACCTCTCTCTTGCTGGTGTTTTAGGCGAGTGATCAAAGGGCGATAACGAACAAAAGGTAGTGAGGATTCATGCGAGAGAATCAAAGGCTCTCTAAGGAGCTTCCAAAACCTGCCTAGGCTGGCCGTCTGCAACATTCTTTTCCACCCCTTCGTTTTTTTTCCGTTGTTACAAGGATGGCAAGAAGGAGAAAGCGGGCAGAAGACGAGTAGAAGCTGTCCGGAGTTTTTCATTCGTTTTGGTGTGCATGACAAGAACAAGTTTCTTGGCCAAAGTTTCCCTTTGTTGGTCGAGGGAAAGGAGAGAGATGCATCGCACCTTTCAGAGACCGCTCTAGACCATTACTGCAAGCTAGCTGCAAGTGCATCAAGTCACGGGATGATAACTTAGCAGACCCATGTTCTTCGAGTGCCCAAGGTAGTCCTCCGAATTCAGCGCGATCATCACCACATCATTGACTGATTGTGGGCAGGTACGTGCTAGTTTCTAACTCGTCCGATCGACTCTGTCACTGTATCAGTCTGGATTTAGGTCAGCCTTATTTAGCATGCAGGAACGACAAGAAGCATGTCGACTTCTGATAAGCTGATTGACTTCGATCCAGCCAGAACATTGCGATACCATCAAGACGATCAGCGATTTCCTCGCTAACAACGCCATCGTGAAGCGTGCGCCATTTTGAATGATTCGGTCGGCCACTCGATACACCATGGCTGTGTCAACGCCTTTGTCGCCAAACGTCGCCAAATGTCGCCAGCCTGGAAGGTGAGAATGAGAGCTGCTTGTCCAGATTACCGGTCGATGAGTGGAAGCTATTGAACGAACCAATGCTGTGTTCTAACGGCGACCGTTGACGGCACAAAGAGCGGAATGTCAGGATACTACTGGTGTCGTTCAAGTACCCCGCACTTGCGCTCGCAATCTAACCATCTCGCTTAGCTATCATCCAGAATAAAAAGGGAAGGTCAGAGTTGGCTGATTATGGTGGGAAATTCATGCCTCACGAGCTTGCCGAGAGCAACGATAGCATTTCTGGGCCTCTGCTCGTGTGGCAGTTGCGAGGGCCATATGCTTGGAAGGACAGCTTGGCGATGCACTACCGGTCAATCCAGTCGAGACAGGCTTCACAAGGCCCGAGACCTTGAATCTTAGCTCTGTTTGCCACTCTGATGCCAGACCGCAAAAGGGAGGACACCAATTGAAGATTATAAAGTAGGATACGCTGTCTTGGGCCACTAGCAGGCTCCTTCTTATCACAGACGTATGACCTCTTGATAAAGAAAAATGGATTAGGTCCCGATGACTGGCGATCAGTGAGAGTCGAAGCACAATGTCACTGCTGTTTTAAGACAGAAACGTGTATACTCAATTGACTAAGGAAAGGAATGTGGTGGGAGCCTCAAGCTCCCTGCATGATATATATACAAACTGGGTGGTGTCAGGGGTCGCGCGCCTGAAACCTGGGTTGGTAGTAGTGCTGGTACTATACCGATCTTGTCTAGTTGTGTGACAGCTATCGAGTTGCGATGACAGCTATCGAGTTGCGATGACAGCTAGTGGTGTTTGATGTGAGTGACATATACTATTGCAGGTCTCAACTAACTGCTGTGGACACTCCGTCCAGAGGTAGCTCAGCACGATCAATATCAATATGAAGGTTATGGTGACACCAAGGTCTGGTGTGAGTGTTCTGGATGGTGATGAGGTTGGTGGCATCAACACAAGTGTCCAGGGTGTCAACTAGTGCTTGAAGTGATCCCTGGACCGCAGTGGACTACTGCCTTCGGTTCTATCTTAATCCTGACCACTGGTCTGCTATGAACCACCTTCAGACGTCAGTGAGTGGTGATACAACACACACACTACAAGGAGAGGCAACCTTGATAGATTGCAACTATGCTGACAATAACTAATGAATACTTATATGCTGAAGTGGTACTAGTTGTATGGTGTGTAGAGTGGATGAGGATCCACTCAACCACTGATGACGAGAAGGTATGGTTATATACCTCTTAACAGCATCACCAGCGACACTGCTCCTGCTCTCTCTCCAAAAAGTACCCTCTTCGTCGAGTACTGTACAGGGGGTCCCTCTAGCACTGCTCCTGTCCTCCTTGGGCTATGTGTCGCCTCCTTCGACACTGCTCCTCCTCCTTACCGCCTTGCCTGGCACTCCTATGCTTCTTGGGCTGTGTCGACCCCTTCGACACTGCTCCACCTCCTCCTCCTCAGGACCTGCTTGCCAGTCTCCTATACACTGCTCCTCCTCCTTCGACCAGCGATGGTTCTCTTGACCCTTATCTCTCGAGCCCCTGAGTAGTAACCATCTGCATGCTCCTTGAGCTTGGTCCTCTTCGTGGCAGTGCCTGGCCCTCCTCACATATGTGCTTGGTCCTCCTTGCATATGGGCCTGGTCCTCCTTTGCATGTGAATCCATTGTACGGGCCTCCTTGCCCATGGTCTCCATGTAGACTGTACTATGGCCATGCTATAGCCAACCCTTCTGTAGATCGGCCTGATCCCCTGATACCTGTGCTCCCTCCATATGAACCAACGGCCTTCCTGCTTCCTGCGCATTCAGGCCCATGACAGGTGGCACTTGCCGGATGTGGGTACATCCTACTTAATGACAAGGTCTGACAACAAGTGGGAGTAGGTTGTACCCAATCCTCAATTTCCAATCAGATTGTCCTTCACCCAATCCCTCTTGTGACTGCTTATGTCACTCCATATCATCACACTGGTTTGTTTCTTTCAGTACCCCCTCTCAATCCAGTATGCACTTCTAATTCTAATAGTCCTAACATTTGTCAGAGGTGTGTGAGCATCAGTGCCACAAGTGGTTTAGTGAGTAGGTCGGCCAAGTTCTCGCTGCTCTGGACCAGAGCAGCACTCATAAGTTGTTGGCTTGTGATCTCATCTCATAAAAAGAAGTGAGCAAGATTGATGTGTTTTGTCCTCTTGAAGTGTTGTGGATCACTTGCTATTGCATGGGCTCCGGAGGAATCACTGTGCAGGACTGGTATGTTCCGGTCATAGACAAGTTCACTGTTGCAGGAATTAAGAGTAGATGTTCCAGCACTTACGTATATTCCAGCTGTCCTTAGGATGGGCAGTTCCAGTTCCTGTAATAACATTGAAGCCCACAGTAACTCTCTGACTTCTGCTGCTAGTGCCATGTATTCTGCCTCTACCAAACTGTTTGCCACTGTTGGTTGGAGTTGCGAGGACCAGTTGCATGTCATAGAGGCTGCGCAGGAAGTTCCAAAATGAGATATGAGGAGCCTTTTGCACACAAAATTGGGAAACTAACCAGATCATGGGTTTCCAGTTGTTTTCACCTGACAATGACTGCATCACATCTGTCTGGTTGATTCTGCTGAAATCAATCAGAATATGACTATCCAGTTGATTTCACCAATCACACTGCAAGAAGCGGCCACTGACATGGAACAAACCACTGGACTACAGGGAGATGATGGGAGATTTAGTAGGGAAGATCCCTTTGGTCAAGGGGGAGGTCAGGATGGCGAGAAAGGTTTCACATGAGATGAGTAGGTCCAAGCTCAGCCAAGAGAAGGATCAAGCTCAAGAGCAAGTGGCAGGTTACCACAGGGGGACGTGCTCTTGAATACATGACCCAGTCACGAGGTAGACTGCAGGGACAGGAGTGGAACAATACAGATGGTCACAAGGTCAAGGAGAGCCATCAGATAGGGGCCAAAGGAATGGCCATGAATTAGAGGAAAGGGGGATGGGCTGAAAGGACCAACATGGGTACCATGAGGAGGATGGGCAACATCGAGGGGAATGGCACATGAAGAGTGTCAGGGTTCGCATGCCTGAAACCTGAGATCTGTGGTAGTACTGATACTATTACCGATTCTGTCGAGTTATGTGACAGCACTAATGGTATTGCGATTCTTGACGAGTTATGCAGTAGAGCCATCTCTATTACCTTTCTCGCTCGAATCTGTAGTTGTGATTATGCTATTGCAGATTTCGACTGACCACTGTTGGAGACTCTGTCCAGAGGCAGTTCAGCACAATCAATAACAATGTGAACTTCGATGATGACACCAAAGGTCTGCTGTGAGTGTGATGCTTGGTGGTGTCGACACGAGTGTCCAGTGTGCCAACTAATGCTTGAGGTGATCCCTGAACCGCAGTGGACTACTGCCTTCGGTTCTATCTTTATCCAGACTGCTGGTTTGCTATGAACTGCCTTCAGACATCAGTGAGCAGTGATACAACACATGTGCTACAATGAGAGGCAATCTACTTGATTGCAACTGTGCTGACTGAAACTAATGTATACTTATGCTGAAGTGATAACTCGTTATGGTATGTGTAGAGTGGATGGGGATCCACTTGACCACTGATGATGAGAGGGTATGCTTATATACACTCCTTGTAGTGTCGCCTGCGATGCTACTCTGGCCCTCTCTCTGCAGAGAGTACCCTCCTCGTCGAGTAGTGCACAGGAGTCTCTGATGGGACTCCTCCTCCTCATCACCTTGTTGCTCCTGTCCTCCCAGAGCTGTGTCGACTCCATCAACACTGCTCCTCCTCCTCATGCCCTTCTCACCAGTGTCGTTTATACACTGCTCCCCTTCCATTGACTGGTATCGGTTCTCTTGTCTGCTTAACTCCTGAGCCCCCTGAGCAGTAATCGCCTGCACGCTTCATGAGCTTGGTCCCTGTCTTGGCAGCGCTCGATCCTCCTCGTTTGCGAGCATACTTTCCTTTCACATGTGAGTTTGCTGTACAGATGTTGTTATCACTGATCTCCACGGAATCCACCATACTATCATACTTATTACAGATTCCGGTAGGATCTGTGGCATTGCCTTCATTCATGCAGATCCCAATGAGATCTGTCATAGTATTGGGTCTACTACTGATCTCACTGAGTTCTTCTATAATTTCACCGACCTACCCGATCCTCCGATTTCTGCGCTACCTTCATATGAGCTGTTGGTTCTTCCTGCTTTCTGCGCAGTCAATCCCATGACAAAGAGTAGGAGGAGGATGAGAACACTCCTCCAAGAGGAGCAGGAGCAGTGCCATGGACGACACCCTCCGAACACATAAACACTACTACTTCACCATAGAATACGAGTGGATCCTCATCCACTCTACTCTTTACTTTAGTCACCTTTACTTCGTACCATTGCAATAGCAAGGAGCTTTTGCAACGACTTCTTGAACGTGTGTGTAGCATCACTGTTAGATGTCAACACTGTAGGTGGTGTTCCTTGCAAACACCTGCAGTCCAGTCCTTCACTGTAGGCAGTGTTGCTCAACATCTGCGGTCCAGTCAGTTATTGTAGGCAGTGTTGAAACACCTGCAGTCCAATAACTTGTATCTCCTGTAGGCAATAGGCATAACATGGTCCAGATGATGACAAGAGCATAAGCAACAGTACTACGAACACTCGTGCTGTATAGAGAGTGTACACACTCTCCCCTGGAAGGAAACAAACATGCTGCACAACCTCTGAACAGAATGTTCAAGGTGGTCAGCTGAAACCTACCAGAACAAAGCTGTCTGGTTGCTTTCAATTGAAACATACTAAGTAGTTCATACTCAATTGATCTCACCAAAATCAATTGGAAACACCCAATCTGGTTTCAGGCGCGCGACCCCTGACACCACTCAATTGCTATGACAAGGAGCATGGTTATATACCCATTCCTACAATGTCGCCTGCGAGACTGCTCCTGCTCTGGGAGGCCTCTTCAACCCTCCTGCTCCTCCTTGTCCTTCCTATCCTTTCTAGCCACCTTATGATGCTGCTTGTTGGCACCACTTCCCTCACTTCCTGTGGATGGATGTGGTCTCATCATTGATAGGAGTCAACCCCTCACTTCATCTGTGTGTCAACCCAACCCCCTTCTTCATCCCTCCCATCCTCCTGCTCCAAGTTCATTGTCAAGTCAGCCCCCTGCTTCATCGGAGTGATGAACCCAGTGTCCTTGACATCTTATCCTACTGAGATGCCTGTGAAACCAACACCCATGCAAGATCTATCCTATGCTCAGGATACTACTGATTCCAGTGGGATTTGTGATACAGCCCTGTTCATGCCAATTTGGACAAGATCTGTCATAGAGCCTTTCTACTACAGATCTTGATGAACTCTGCCATAACTCTTATTTTGCCCGATCCTGGGATTTCTGCGCTCCTCCTCATATGACATTTATACTCCCTGCTTGTGTGCATCCGGCCCTATGACATCCCCTTCCGGACCTGAGCTTGTACTTAGGACAATACCATCATAGCAAATTCGAAACACCGCAACTCCATCACATTAATTCGAAACGCCACAACTCTCGCACCTCTTCATCTCTGAATTTGTATCGTATCATATCATTTCATTTCGTTTTGTTCCGCTTCGCTTTGAACTCGCTTCCTCCTCTGCTTCATTCCGTTGTCGAGAGCCAATCGCAATTCTTGCTAGCTTGCTTGCTTGCCTGCCAACGTGCTGTGATATGCCCCCGCGATCTTGCAAAGCCGGTTTCGAGCTCTGATAAGCCTGTTCTTTGGCTTTGGCCACAGGACCCATGTCGCACTTCGCTCCTCTGTCCGAGCTCGCCTTGTTGCATCAAAGCTTTGGCATCGGCGCTGCCCATGAGACCATCTCTGTCTAACCGTAGCTTGTTCTTAGCTCATACTCGCTCAAATCCGCACCGTCCCCGCATCCGCCACTTGATCTTTGCGCGTCTCCCCCGCAACTTGCCTCTGCGCCTCGCCTTCTCATTTCGTCCGACGCTAGTGATTCTTCCACCTCTCTTGGCATCGCTGCTGCTGCCCAATCGCTCAACGCTGACTCGGATCTAGCCTTTTGGGTTTAGAGCCTTTCCCCTGCATGTGCCTTGCTCAACTACTTGGTCCGGTCAATCATATTAATACCCCCTTCTCCTTCATTCGACCTATCACCTCTTCTCCAACCCCAAGCAGTCCCTCTTCCTCGCCACTACATCGAGCTCACCTTTCGCGGTTGTGCTGCCGAGGACCACTTCTATTCACTATGGCTGCTCCAACCCCCGCCTGGGGCCAGTTGCACAACGAGGCCAACGAGATTTCTAAGACTTACCCTCCCCACTACCGCGAGCAGCACGGCCTTGATGCCCACTCTCCTGCTGATGACGAGAAGAAGTCGCCCGTTTCGTCGCAGGAGGCTCTCGACAGTCAGCTCCCTGTGACCAGCTACTACAACTCGGAGAAGAAGGCCGCTGCAGGTGTGGAGGACGACGTTTCTGAAAATCTTCACTCTAGCGAGCAGTTCGCTCTTCACTACTTCCCCGAGGAGGCCTCGCATCTCACCATCCGTGCCCTTGTGGTCGGTACCATCCTTGGTTGCGTCATTGCCGCCTCCAACGTTTACCTTGGTCTCAAGACCGGTTTCACTTTCGGTGCCTCGCTGTTCGGTGCCATTCTTGGTTACTCGGTCATCAAGCTCATGCAGAAGGCCCTCCCCGAGAAACTCGGTGGTGGTTTCTTCGGTCCCCGTGAGAACTGCACTGTCCAGACCGCCGCTACCGCCGCTGGTTCGCTCACCGGCATGTTCATCAACGCCGTTCCCGCCATGTACCAGCTCAACCTCCTCCACGACCCTCTCAAGGACTTCGGCCGTTTGGTCATGTTCTCGGCTGTCTCGGCCTACTACGGTGTCTTCTTTGCCATCCCCCTTCGCAAGTTCTACATTCTCAAGCAGAAACTCGTCTTCCCTTCGCCCACCGCCACCGCCTTCACTGTGCGATCGCTCCACGCTCCCGGAGGAGAGCTCACAGCCAAGAAGCAGTCGCGCGCCCTTCTTTACTCTTTCGCCGCTGCCTTCGTCTTTGTCGTCGTTAACCAGTACGCGGCGGGTATCCTCATGGACTGGCATGTGTTCTACTGGCTCTACAAGTGGGGCTGGAAGAAGGCTCTCGTTGTTGACAACTGGGGTTGGATGATCGAGTGGACTCCGGCTTTCCTTGGTGCTGGTGTGCTCTCCGGTATGAACGCTTCTTACTCTTTCTTTGGCGGCTCCTTCCTTTTGTGGGCCGTGATCGGCCCAGCCATCGTTGCTACAGGACAGGCTAGAGGTTATAACACTGGTCTCGCCGCTCACCCTCCTGAGCCTCTGCGATGGTCGTACTCGTCAATGAGCTTCGACCCCAGCAAGCAGCCCTTCAACGCCGCCACGCCACGATACTGGGGTCTCTGGCCCGGTGTTCTGATGATGCTTGCCTACTCGTTCGCCGAGGTTGCCATGAACGGTCCCACCATCTACCGTGGTGTCCGCGCCGGTGTCATGGAGCTCTACTGCAGTATCGCTCGCAAGGAGGCTCCCGAGTACGAGGATGCTATTCCTGATCCCGTTGCCAAGCAGGAGCAGGTGCCTATCTGGGCGTGGACTGGTGGTCTCTTTATCTCGATCGTCTGCACTTGCCTTGTCTGCACGCTCCAGTTCGGCATGAACTTCGGCAACGTCATGCTTGCTATCACGCTCGCCTTCATCTTCTCGTTTGTCGGTGTCCAGGCTTCTGGTGCGACCGACACCAACCCAACCGGCGCCCTCTCCAAGGCCTCGCAGCTGATCGTTGGCGGTGCTCTCCGTGGCCAGGGCAAGACAGGAAGTGCTGGTTTGCTGGAGAACTTGATCGCTGGTTCGATCGCCGCCTCGGCTTCTTCGCACGCCGTCGACATGGTCGGTGATCTTAAGACTGGTCACCTTCTGCGCGCCAAGCCGCGCAACCAGTTCTGGGCCCAGCTTTTCGGATCGTTCTGGTCGATCTTTGTCTCGACTGGCCTCTTTGTCCTCTTCACCAAGGCTTACCCATGCATCATCGACGCTACTGCCAAGGAGTGCCCCTTTGCTGTTCCCGCTGTGGTTGCCTGGAAGGCTGTCGCCGTTGCCGTCATCTCGCCCAAGCTTCCGGTCAGCTTGTCGTGTGGTTTGACCGCTATCGGCTTCGCCATCATCTCGATGCTCACTGTGATCGCCAAGTACACGATCATCCCTTCCAAGTACCACGTCTACTTGCCCAACTGGAACGCTGTTGGTCTCGGCTTCGTCATTCCTCAGGTGTACTACCCGATTGCCATGTGCATGGGTGCCACGTTCTCGCTCTTCTGGAAGAAGAAGAGCCCTCAGTCGTTCAACTTGCTCGCCTTTGCCATCGCTGCTGGTTTTATCGCCGGTGAGGGTATGGGTGGTGTTTTCAACGCTATCCTTACGATCTCCAAGGTGGCTGGTAGCCACGTGGGTACCCGTGTTGGTCTCCCTCCCTGGTAAACTGTCTTGAGCAAAAGGATCTATTATGGGCATCTTGTATTCTTTTCCTTTCTCCTTGTTCGTTATTTGCACGTTTGTAGCAGCTGTACCCAGGTAGCCAGCCATGTCTCTTGTATTATGCCTTTATCATGAATCAGCATATCCCTTCTCTATCATTCTTTCTCGAGTGTGTGCGTGTGTGCGTGTGTGCGTGTGGCTGCAGTGCGTTGGTAAGTTTGGTCGGTGAGGGTCAACATGGCCTCGGCCTGTTAGCATTACGCATGATGGGAGTGAAAGGATGGTATAGACAAGACCAAGAGTAGACGATGACAAGTGCACAGAGGAGGCAAAGAGAGACGATGGTTTACCGAGCAGAAGCAAGAGCGCTGGCAATAGTGACGTTGCGCTCCTCATGGGCGAGCCAAGCGTGCGTTCCAATCAGACTGTCCAGCGAACCAGGACTGTCCACTCGTTCGAACACTGTAGAAACATCGGCAGGTCCGAAGAGGTGAGTCAGCGAATCGGCAGATGCGATGCGAACTTTCCCACGCCCTCGAGCGTTGTCGGAAGAGGAGCCGAAAGAATGTGACGACTTACTCGTGACTTGGTGACCCTGGTCGGTGAGAAAGTGACGGGCAATGTGCTGAGTTGCGATGGCGAGATTGCGCTTGGTGACCTCGTTGCCCGTGTTGGCGCAAGAACCAGAGCAGTATTGCAGTCCCTGCGTCGAGGCAAAAGCGACATTGTAAGCATCTCGATCGATCACGCCATTGTTGGTATAGAAACTGCTCAGCGTTCCTCCCTGGCGAGAGTTTTCTGTGCTGGGAACGCATCGAGTTACACTGCCAGCTCCGCCTTCCTGTGACGAGGCATAAGGATACTCGTCTTGACACGCCAACGCAATCCGCAAACAGTCAGCAATCCGCACATAGTCAGTAATCACGCGTCGCTCGACAATCACAGAGCTTACCGCAAGAATTCGAGTCAGCAGGCTTGCCCGCGCAACGGTTGGGTGATCGGCAGGCGGTGTTGGCACGATTGATCGAAGCGTTGGCAGAGTCGCGATGGAGTCTCGTTGGCTTACCAGCGCACTGGATCGCGTAACAGTCGTTCGAGCAGATGTTTGGCACACGAGTGCAATCCCATATCAATGTTGCTGCCTGGGCACCGCTGGCAAGGCCCAGCATAGCCAAAGCAGCGACAGTCCATGAGAGGCGCATCATATCCAAGCTTCGACAACAGTGGCAAGGTGGGTCGGATTGTATGGTCAGTTCAGGGTCACGATCAACTGCAATCTGCACAGGGTCGGTGCTGGACCATAGTGCTACCTCGAACTTGGTATGCCCACCTTTATATCCATCTCTATCCCCATGTGCGCTCAACTCGGCGTCGAGAGAAGCTCACGTAGGCTTCAAGCAGCTTCGACTCGGCCCTGCAAATCCGGCGGAACCTCTTTTTCCAGCATCGGTGGACAACACCAACCCACTGGACGCACTAGAATGTGGCTACATCAACGTTGTTGTTGTCAAACACCAGGCAGTCATGGAGGTACTAGCCATGCAAGCCAAGCAAGCCAAGCAAGGGTCCGTTTAGGATCAACCAGGGTCCAGCTCGTATGCTTTAGTCCGCGCAGCATGTACAGCAACGAGGTGTCTGTGTTGTCGCTGCAGGTCAAGCTGCCTGCTACACGATCTCGATTCGACAAAACCATTTTCGACAAAGTTCACCGAGGCAATCGCTTCGCTTGACAACCTAGCACAGCAACTCGGCTAGCCTCACAACCTTTCAGTGCGCTATCGACCTCGATACACTGCGACCCCCTTTTCCCTACGAGAGCTTCAGCTGTCAGTAAAGCAAGTTGTGGCCCGATCGAGCTACCATTAAGCTTGCGTTCGGCACAGATTGCTCCGTCCGTATAGCCTCATTGTTCGCAAGCAATGCTGGAGCTCGACTACGCTAACCATTTCTTCAGGCACTGGTTTGGAAAACAGGAACGCGCGAGCTAGCTTGCCAATGTCGAGAAGCTCAAGTGCCATCACAGCAAAAGCTACAAGAGAGTGTGGACGTGGATATAAAGCGCAACAGGACGCTCGGAAGAGCTAAACATCGGTTATGCTTCCCGACCTTCGCATGGCACTGACAACGCTCAAAACTCATGGCCGAGTCCCGATCTCATCACAGCTAAACACGTTCGAGAGCATGCAGGCAGTATCGGCAACACATCCCCAGCTAGAACATCATCAATTGCCATGATAGATCAGCGTTCATAGCTTGACGTCCAGGCAGCCAAGACGATGATCACAGATCCGCATTGACACGGATGACCATCTTACCCTGATCATTCGGCTTGGCCTAGTCGGCTCGCATCATTTCTACATCTTCGAGTGGATAAGCAATCCTTTTGTCCTCAATCTTGTGCTTCGCAACCAGCACGCACATCTCTTGCGTAGTCTTTGGATCGCCAAGCAAGCTTCCCTTGATGCTAATATCTCTGAAGATGAGATGATTGTAGTGCATTGGAATCGGGGCGTTAGGCTGTCCGACCACCATGAAACGGCCATGGTTCTTTGTGATGGTAAGACCGAATTCGTATGCTGGAATCACATCTGTAGCCATGATGGTCGCATCGGCTCTGTTGCCGTCCAGCAGACGGCACAGAGCATGATGGCCTCAACTTTGGCTACTACATGTTTGTCATTCGACAGTCTATATCGAGCTCTAGCCCTTTTGTCCTCCACACGTCATGCTGCGTAATTGCCAAGACACGCATCGGGGCCCGATACAAGGTTGAAGTCGCGTAAATTGACTTGACACACGCGTCTCGTGCCCTGCAGAATGTCGGCCAAGCGAAAGACCAACACTGCTTCTAACTCTCGGACATTTGGAGCTGCAAGCATCCTTTGCTTCTGCTTCCACACCTGACCCTGTCCAGCAACTCGTCGCATCGCAACTATGGATATGGCCGCGGTAGTGCCGCCACCAGAGCTGCGCAGGACGATCCTACGGGTCTTCACCACCAAGCACTCGCTGCAGCTTCACTCGTCCGCTATCGGTTTCATCACTTCGACACTTGCACAACACGGCCTTCTAGATCAGCCACTTGAATGGGAGGAAGCCATTGATGCGCTCGCGCAGGGCATAGTTGATGGGCAGTCGGACGTAGATCCGCACTCTTCTCGAGGAGCAACTCGTGGCGGCAATCAGAATGTAGACAACGACCAAGACACGGGACCATCAGATGTAGTCACGGCAGCAGCGCTCGAGAAGGTCTACTCCAGACTCGTCGTAGCAGACTCAGCAGCACATACAACTCAAGGTGCTCTCGCATCGACATCTTTAGCTAACAATGGTGTGCATCGACACCCACACGAGCTCACCGACGGAGAGCTGCCAGATCCACACCGCTACTTTGGCGTTCACTCAGCATTTACCCTGCCAAAACTTGCCTTTGATCCCATTCGCAAAGTCTTTGAGCCGGCATCGATAGCATCGACAGTCCTTCCAACGGCAGCGGCTCGCTCCACCTTCCCGCGGCAACGATACCACATCCTCAAAAGCGTCATCTCGAGAAACGAAAACTTCTGTCCACCGCTCGCCATCCCAACCGCTGCACCATCATCTTCCTCATCTTCATCGCGCAACAACACCGCAGACGGCTTCATGAGACTCACCTCGACGAAGAATCTTCTTGGCAGGCAAGGTCATCGCTTCTTGCTCTTTGGCATGCTCAGCACCTCTTTTGACGGCAGATACGAGCTGGAAGATGTCGATGGCGCCGTCGGACTCGACCTCCATGACGCCATTCCGGGTGAAGGTATCTTTACAGAAGGCAGTCTCATCCTTGTCGAGGGCGAGTATACGGTTGACGAACGCATTCGTGTCTTTGCCGTTGGTCATCCACCAAGCGAGACTCGCGCGCAAGCAAGACTAATCCATGCCCACACCGACTTCCTTGGACCACCACAGCCTCCCGTCCTCGCATCAGCATCCGCGCCAAGTCGAGCTGGCACATCAGCGCCGTGGCGAGGTGCCATCTCTGTCAAAGAAGAAGCTGCTTTCAAGGTCCACGAAGCCAACCACTCCGACCTCTGCTTTGTCATCTTCTCCGATCTCCATCTCGACCATCCAAAGACCATGTCGGCGTTTGCTACCGTGTTGCAAGGCTACGTCGATGCCAACTTTATCCCTTTCGCGCTTGTACTCTGCGGTAACTTTGCGAGTCAGCAGTACTCGTCAGCAGATATGATCGACATGTACAAGGGTAAGTAGGAAGCTGCTCTCCGAAGGAGCCTGCGAAGCTGCTTGATGGTCTACTAACACCGTCTATTCCTGACAATCTTGCTAACAGCCGGCTTTGCTGCACTCGGCGAGACGCTCTCCTCCTTCCCCGCCATCGTTGGTACAAGCGACATCATCCTCGTTCCCGGTCCACAAGATCCCTTTGCCACCTCTCTCGTCCCTCGTCCACCGCTGCCACAGCTTGTCGTGCAGGCACTCCTCTCCAAGCTCGAACGGCTGCATGCCACAATCCATCTTGCATCCAATCCGTGCCGCATCTCGTACTTCTCCCAGCAGATCGTTGTCTATCGCGACGATACCCTGACTCGTTTCCTCCGCAACACGGTGCGCATCAAGGATGAATCGCAGGAACCGGAGAGGGAAGAGCGCGAGAAGGAGGAGCGCGATTTGAAGAAGTTTTTGGTGTCGACCGTCTTGGATCAAGCACATCTCGTTCCATTGGCGCAAAGGATCAGGCCGGTGCTTTGGGATCATGATCATGCGTTGAGTCTGTATCCGATGCCGACTGCTGTAAGTGTCGAACTCGTTCGTTTGTCTTAGTTGCAGCACGCTCACTGAAATCGCTCTTCGTCCATGACTATGGCTCGCTTCTGACATCTTTACGCTCTGGCTGGCCGCTGACAGCTCGTGCTCGCCGACGCCTACGACCGATACGAGCTCACCTATGAAGGATGCCACGTCGTCAACCCGGGCTCCTTCAGATCAGGCAACACTTTCGCCTGGTCCACTTACTACCCTGCTTCTCGACGCACTGAACCAAGGTATGTTGTCTCGACACTTTCGGAAAGCCGGCTGTATCGTTCAATGCGTTTGCTGACCAACACCTGATCCTTGCATTCACAGTGAGCTTCCTGTATCCTGATCGTGTATGCGACGACAAGTCTTGGACACACATCAGCAGCATCGTCATGGTAATTGCATTTGATTCCGATGTCCATCTTTGCATGTGTTGGTCGATGAGAAGACCGACTGGCCGGCTGGAGCACCGTCTACTGACGAACCTTGCCGAATCGTGAGGTTCGACACTTTCGAGGTCTGCTAAAAAAGCGGCGAGGACAGCAGACAGGTTTTTGTCGTCTCGAGCGGAATGTGAGCAAGCACGAGGTAAGCAGACTGGCAATGCGGCTCCATCTCGGATTGCAATAAGACTGTTTTCAAGATGTTGGTTTCCAGGCAGCATGTTGAAAGGAACCTGGGCTGGATTAAACAAGGTGAATGTCACTCAGATTCACCGGTCGACCTTCTGATTAGCTTTGGCTCTGGAGCGATAGTGTATATATATCGGGCGCCGACATTGAAGAAACGGTAGCAATCCAAATCTAGCAGGTGCGGAAAAAGGCAGGCGAAAGATCGCTATCGATCCAAACACCTCTGAGCGGCGATTCGTCTCTGTCAGACAATAGTATACATCTCTTGCTCATTGGTGGACCCAAGTGACGAGAGCAGAAGAGCATGCACAACAAGATTCGGCCGTGATCGGGGACGAGGAGCCGAACGGAGCGATGTGCTTTCATAATAGCTGCCCAGTTGTCGCTGGCCGTGTCGACGGCGTTGTCCGTTTGATTGCCACTGGACTGCCACGCAACCTGATTCGATCGGCAACACACATTTCGTCACAACCGGGATATGCAGCTCACCGGCAGGTCGGCAATAAGGATGTACAGGGGTCTCGTCTGGGCTTACCCAAGAAGCTCGACAAGATCGTTGACGAAAGAGGTGCGGTTTGAAACTCCGACAGCGCAACAAGATCGAGACGAAGATCTACATCGTGCCACACTGACCTAGAACATCATGCTCGCTTGCTTGCCTTGTTCAACAGGACCGCTGTCTCGCTAAGGATTCGTCGCCTTGCTCTTGTAGCGCGGTTACAGCTGCTGTCGAGAATAGCTTTTGCAAAGGTTGCCGGCCTCTTCAACTTCCATCGCTTCGAGCATCACGCACTCAACTCATGCGCTCCATTTGCCGGAGCGTTGTTCAATATCTCATCGCCTGGATGCCACATGCAAACGTTCTGGGTTGCCAAGTCTCGGAGAAAGTCCTGCAAGCGGTCGATCGGTGGAAAGTTTGGATTCAGCGTTGCGATTGTACACAAGCGTCGCTTTCCCGCCATTCTTTCGGCAAAGAACAGCATTCCTACATCGCCAAGAGCTTCTACCCGCCTCAAGCCGCCAGTTCCCCTGTCTGTCCATGCGTCGACCCTTCCGGAAGCCATCTGCAGCGCTCGTTCCCTTTGTCGTCCGCTGACCCAGCCTCATGCCGCACTTATGCCTGTCGAGATGCGCTGTGGAGTTGAACCAGGCTGTCTTCCGCCGTTCAACTCATGCCGTCTTTGCAATCTTCGGTCCAGATGCTGGGAACGCAGCCGACCTCTTCTTCCAAGCGAGCGTAATGTTTCTTGTTCATCGAAGGCCTCGTCTAAGTTGCCTCGCGGCTGTTCAGGATAAAACCACCATTATGTTGGGCCCACGATGAGGCTAGGCTCCCTTCGAACAGGTGTGTAGCAACTATAATGCTTATCGTGTTCAAAAGGAAACGAGACTATAAAGATGTGGATATATACCTTTGACACCATCTTCGAGGATACTGGGCTGCCCTTGGGTGAGTCGAGTGTCTCTCCTGCAGAGCTCCTGAGTTGTTACCATGGCAACCTTCATGCGTTTCACATGTCTAGATCAGCTCGTGATCAAGCGGCGTATGCTTTCACTAGCTTTAAGGGGTCTCTGAACTTCACTACCGCTCGCTCCGGTGGTCGTCAAACGCTCATCACTTTCTATAAGAGCTCAAGCTTCAAAAGTACGTCCACCGTTCTTTCTTTCCTCATCAAGCTTGCTCAATTCTCTCCCCCCCCCTCCTCTCAATCACTCCTGTTCCCCCTCCAGCTGCATCGCACACATTCGTACCAGAATGCACGTTGCATCTTCCGCACCCCTCGTTGCGGTCGCCGCTGCCATTGCCAACCTCCATGCTGCTTGCGCCATCCCTCACCAGCAGAGTCTTTACAACGGCTACAATGGTTTTGCTGGCCCATCTCCCGAATTTTACGATGATAGCATCCCTGCTCGCGTTACTCACAGTGTCTGGTCCACCCTTACTTGGGTGTTTGGCCAATCGCACAACCCGGTCCAAGTGATCAAATCCGCACCGGGTGTCAAGCTTCTCGACTCTGGTTTCCCCACGGCCGACATTGATAGTGTCGCCGCTCCTCGATTCGTCCTCTACGGAGACGAAGACGTTGCATCCCAGTCTTACGGCGCACCCCCTTATTCGAACATCACCGGATTCAATGTATTCAACCTCGCCTTCTGGACGGTCAAGTTTGGTGTTGCAGACAACGCCGCTAAGTGGGCAGCCAAAAGCGATAGTGATAAGAAATGGTTCAAATCTCGCTACGCTAGTGCCGGCATGAAACTCATGGTCTCGGTCTTTGGCGCAACTGACACTCCCCAGTCGATGGGCAAGAATCCTGTTCAACTCGGTAAGACCATCGCCGCTTTTGTCAAGAAGCACGGTCTCGACGGCGTCGATGTTGACTACGAGGAGATGGACCTCTTCGCTCAAGGCAAATCTGCCGATTGGCTCATCAAGCTTACTCAAAGTCTTCGTCAAGAGCTTCCAAGCCCGGACTACATCATTACACACGCGCCTGTGATGCCTTGGTGGTCTGTTGCTCAATACCCTCAGGGATACACTCGAATCCATCAAGAAGTGGGCGATCTTATCGATTGGTACAATCTACAGGTAAGATTCTTAGCATAACGACAGCATGAAAGCTCATTATCCTACTTGAGACACTAAATATACCACCTCTTGCTCTTCTTTTCCAATCCTTAGGCATACAATCAGGGAGACAATTGCTACACCACCTGCCATGGGCTCATCTGGGATTCTTGCGACTATTTCCCACAAACCAGCCTTTTTGAGATCCACAAGTCCTCTGGCGTACCACTTGAAAAACTTGTCATTGGAAAGCCGGCCGTCGAGAGTGATGCCGCCAATGGTTTCATGCGCCCTTCTGTGCTGGGTGGGTGCCTGAACATTGGTGTTCAAAACGGCTGGAATGCAGGCGCAATGTTCTGGCAGTACCCGCACATGACTCCGCACCGTCTCAGCGTGATTACCGATGCCGCTGGTCTCAGCTGAGAAGCTTTGTAGCCGTATACGTCCTTTTTTCTTCTTCTTTTGTATCCTACTCTCTCGTGTTTCTTTTCCGTCATGAACAATTCATTGATTATATAGGTACGCAGCCGTCGTGTGGCGTGCCAGAATAGTGCGAGAGGCTGAGGAACGTGAGAAGAGCTTTGAGCCCGACAGTGCTGAAGCTGTGTGTATCGCAAGCGCATATGACACTCCCGTCTCACAGAAAGAGAATGAATGGTCTTTGTGCATCCTCACAGAATCGAGATCGATGATCGCGCTGACTTTTGGTCTCCTAATAAATAATCTTACACGCAAGTTGACATCTTGCATCGGTCAAGCTGTACAAATGCGTAAACCGAGATTCTTCTCGGTGCGATCGTTCAGCGTGCAGTCGAGTGTTGCTCTAGAACCTTGCGAGATCTCGCCGAGATGCAGATACCCGACATCAAACCGAGGATGCGTCCTCATTCAATGCATTCTGTCAGTAGTGCAGTCACAAACGATTTGGTACAATGCGACGATGATCAGCGCATTGCAAAAACGATTGCCATGTGTGGTAATGTGTGCTGGTAGGGCGCTGTGGTGACTCTATATTACTGAAGACAGGACATCGTGTTAGGCTGCGAGAGCTGCAGCAGGTGCGGCTTGTTCAACCTCATTGGGATTGGAACTGAAGGGAGGGCCACCTCTCTGGCCTGCGATCAGCGTCATGGCGGCTTGCTCTTCCTCGGATCGGGGGCCTGCTGTGTCGAGCATGGCCGATGAGGGTGAATTCGCTTGGTCCACTATGGGAGTCGGAGGAGCATCAGCGTTACCGGGTGTCGAGATTGCTGGTGAACCGGCCGGCGATCGCAGCGAGGTGAGATATTCATCTTCCGTCATGTCTGCATCAAAGCAGGGACCTAGTGGGTCCTTCAAGTTTGTCAGATGGCCTGGTCGCGTAAGATAGGCTCGCTGTGGTATATTGCCAAACCCGTCTGAGTCAGACTGTGTTGATGGTAGCATGCCGCTGACGTTTCCTAGAGTCAAGCTTGGCCCGAATGGTGTAGACCCTTTGCCAGCGCCCACATCGAGACCCAGGGCAGGACCGTGTTTGCGAGCCTTTTGTGCCATCCAGCCTCTTCTGTGGTTCTTCTGAGTTGGCGAAGTGAAACGAGCACCTGGACCGTCTCCAGCGCCTCGGCTACGACCAGCTGAAGCGCTCTTGGAACCCAATCGAAGCGCACGTAGCAGATTGTCCATGGCCTCCTGGGCGTCGCCATCACTCAGAATGCTGGCGAGGACACTGATCATCTGGAGCAAGCGCAGAGAGACTTGCTTGATGCCGTCATCGCCGCCGCCGCCGCCGCCGCCACCGCCACCGCCACCGTCAGTGGTAGTCGTATCTTCTGCAGCTGAGAAAGCAGGATCGAGCTCGGACAGATGGGCAAAGAGGAAGAAGAGCCGCTCGTAGATGGGCATAAGCACCTGATCTCGGAATACAACGAGAACGATCTTGCGGACATCGATGCGTTGCAAGTCAGAGCCGGCTTTGGCAGCCCGGGAAAGAAGCATAGCGACGCCAGACTGGGTGAGATTGGCGTTGCCGCTGAACAGACCGGTACTGGAGCTGTTGGCGCCTGCTCCAGCTCCAGCGCTGCCTGTTCCACCGCCGTATGAGGCTGAAGAGGAGATGAGACTTCGTAGTGTCGGATCGGTTTGGAGAGGGAGGAAGCAGCCCTCGCAATACGGTAGGACCTGAGCGAGGAAGAAAGTCCAAACTTCTACGAGACGAAGCAAGAGGCGTGAGTCTTCGAGACCCTGAAGCTTGGAATTGAGCGTGAGTGTTCCAGTCGAAGTGAGCGAGATGAGATCGAGCGTGAGTGACTCGATGGCATGAGCCTGGCTTCGTTCGAGGGTCTTGCGCACGTGAAGGCTAACCATCTCGTTAAGCTCTTCAATGCTTGTACGAAGCGCCTCGCCGTTGAAGAGAGGAAGAACACGAATGCAAATCATCTGCCATGTATCCGACGAGGTGCCTGGCCCTACTGGAAAGCTCACGCCGGCAGGATTGGGAGAAGTTGCGTTCGGAATGGTAGTCGATGCTGATGGAGGATACGCTGCCACGAACAAGGAAGGATTTGGCGTTGCGGAAGATGCGGACTGGGAACTGGAGGCCTGGGCTGAGCCAAGAGTGCCTCCAGCCGCGGGAGAGGCGGTGAAAGCGTTTCGATCGGGAGCGCTGTTGCTGCCATTGCCAACGGAGCTGTTGAAACCAGCTATGGGACCTTGCCTTTCGCTTGCCATTGTGGATGTCGAGTTCGAAGGGGGATAGTAGGTAGCACCAGCTGCACTCGACGTGGCAGCTTCTGATCCGGCCAGCATAGAGGCGGCGCTGGCTCGCTCGAGCTCACGAGCCATCATTCGAGAATCATAAGCGCCAAGACTACGGGCAGATGCAGGCGTGGTTGTGATGCTCCTTGTTGCAGCATTGTTGTGGAGCGTTGAGCTAGGCGCTGGAGTCGAGGGAGTCATGGAGGTGTTGGGATGAGAATTGGAACTGGCAGCGTTGGAGGCAATGGAGGCTAGAGTGGCTGAAGGCGGTAGACCCACGGTCGCTGCCGAGGTGGATGCCGAGCTGTTCTGATGTTGTAGAGCGGCGGTTAGAGCAGGGCTGTTACCGGACGAGGTCTTGGATGCTCCGCCACCCGCCAGATGAGCAACAGACTTGGCAGCTGAGCTTGTGGAGGATTGCTGTAGGTTGAGTGCGCGAAGATGGTCGGTCTGGTTCTGGCAGAGAATGCGCACATAGATAGGACGGGCGCTGGATTCGGCTTGCAAAGGAGTGGAGCGAATAGCAGCAGCACCGGGCCTGGCGGGCGATATTGAGATGTGCTGATCTGCCAAAGCGTCGTCAGTTGGCGCTTGGACGAGGTCGGTTTGAACTTCTCCAAAGTCGGTGTAGCCGGATTGCGTTTCAGATGGAGCGAGAGGACCAGAGGTAGTTGTTGCAGGTTGAGAGGGGATGGTATTGAGATTGATGCTGGCGTCGTTGGGATGTTCGCCTTCTGCCTGAAAAGGCACGGCTAGCTCGAGGCGAGACCAGCCCGTATTCTCGAGCCGTACTCGCTGATAGGAGGCTCTAGGATCTGACCAAGGACTGGAGGGAGAATGGATGTGAAGCGCCATAAAGACACGCAAGAGCTCGGCAATGGCGATACCGTGAGCGACGATACAAATGTGACCAACATCGCCGGATGCTGCGACCTGGGATGGTGGTTTCTTGCGCAGTGCCTCGACTCGTGGGAGGATGAACTGACGGACTGCCTTTGCTATCCTAGCGTTGACCTCTTGCAGAGACTCGCCTTGAGGAAATCGAAAGCTGCGGGCATTTTCGCCAGTGGAGCTTTGCATCCACTCGGCGCTGGCGTAGCTCTGACCTTCAGCCTGACCAAAATTGATCTCTCGTAGCGACTTGGACTGGACCAATGGCGGTGGTGGAATGGATCGATTGGATTTGAGGATCTCGTCTGCGGTCATCGCTGCTCGCTTCAAGTCGCTGCAGTAGATGGCTGTGAGAGGAACGTTGGCGAAGGACTGACCCAATGCCCTCGCCTGGCTGATACCATTGCTGGTGAGTGGCGTGTCTCTGAAGCCAGCCCAGATGCCGTGTTGATTGTCTTGCGACTCGCCATGACGGACGAGCGTGACCAGGAGACGATTCAAGGACATGGTAAAAAGCCAAGGCTGAGGTCCAGTTGGCCGATCCCTTTCCGCTGGATGGTCAGAAGTCAGGAGACTATGTGATATTGATCAGGTGACTATGTGATCTTGATCAGGTGACTTTGTGATCTTGATTAGGTATCGGATGATGGATGACCAATCCGAATCGGCTGCACCGACAGCAGAGCGATCGGGCTCTCACTGCAGCGTCGCCGTCCTTTGGAAAGCTGGCTCGCTCGTCGAGGAATGGTTGAGATGCTTGCAGAACGAAGGGCAAGGGTCGGTGAGTGGTGATGAGCACAAGTAGAAGAAGCGAGTGGCGATGATGGTTCGACTTATAAGCATAGATGAAAGGGTCCGTGCAAGTGGAAATATTTCAACACACACTCGACCTGCACGATCTCGTTTAGAGCAAACGTTTCACCAAGAGACCAACGCTGTCACCTCATCACGAGATTCTTCTCTTCTTCTTGGCTCTCCTGGCCATCGTATGGATGCGAGGTTTGCTAACAAACGCAGCCTTTTCTTGACTTTGATCGCGATAGAATACATTGAGATGGTTGCTCTCAGAACGCCACCAGCCGAAAGCAGCGGCGAATCATCCGAAGCATGTGCACACTTGGACCCTGGATCGGGGCAAATCAAGATCGAGGCCTAGTGTTTCCCGATCTGGAAGAATGCTTTTTGACGTCAGCTCGCCTTGAGCAGCAAGGAGATGCCTTATTTGTGCGGGCTTGGCCTCTTACTCCTTCTCCTTTGTGATAAGCAAATAGCATCTTTTCATTCTGTTCTCATACATTCAAAGTAGGGAGGCATTCAACATCATGGCTATGGCAAGCGGTAAAGAGTTCAAGGTGGTTCTGGCTGGTCAGTTCGGCTCAGGCAAGACGACCTTTGCCACTCGTATCAAGTCGGCCGTCTGCGAGAAGAAGGAGATCAAGGCGCTCAAGACGACCGAATACCCTGTCAAACTGCACACTTCGGCTGGTCAGGTTAGGCTCAACCTCTTCGACACCAACCTTCACGCCAAGGGTGGTTTGCCACATGATGGTTTCTTCCGCAATGCTGATGCTGGCGTTGTCTTTTTCGACCTTACCAGCCAAGGCAGCTACGAGGCTATGGAAGAGTGGTACGATGCCGTAGTCAAGGCTAACGGTCGCAAGGGTAGCGAACCGCTTCCTATCGTCGTCGTTGGTAGCAAGGCGGATGACATCAAGGTATGGTAGCTTTCTCTAGTGTCTGACTGGCGTAAATGGAAGAATCAGAACGCTGCTGACAGTCATTGCTGTTTTGGCACTGTGCAACAGGGACGAGAGCTCAAGGCAGAGGCTATCGAGTTCCCTCGCAAGAAAGAGCACCCATACCGCGAGATTTCTGCGGAGGCCAAGTGAGTATCTAGGCTACCTCGAATTCTGGACCGTTTGCCGCATTGAGAGGGTTTGTACTGACGATTGATCGATTGTGCTCCTATGCGGCTTGGCTACTGCAGCTACGGTGTCAAGGAGCTTCTTGTTGAGATTTGCAAGGCCTTGCTCGGTGACTCTGTCCAGCTCACGGATCAGCTGGATCTTGAGAAGGCCAAGATTGACAAGATTGACGAGGAGCAGCTCGAGAAGCTCTCGCGCGAGTACGAGAAGGCTTCGGCTTGATTCGGGGGATGCTCGGAGATTTTACTAGAAAGTGAGGGCATCTCCCCCTGAAGCACCGCTGCAATGCGAAACGTTTCCACCATCCTTGACGGGCCCATTGTCGGATCCGAACGCATATCTCCGAACGCGCGTGCCATGATAGCTCCCGTGAAGGAGGTCACAGAAATGAATCGCTCTGTCGAATCAAGAAGCTTGCCTGAGCATTGCGCATCACCGGACAGAAAGCTCCGAGTACCGCCATTGTTCAGAGGCGACGTCAGAAAACATTGGCGCCAAATGGAAGGTCTCAAAGATGATGATGATTCACATCTGCATTCTCAAAGATCACCAAGCACAGGGCCATTTTCTTGATACTTGGTCATTCATCCCTTTGCAGCTTTCAGCAAGGCCTTGGAGGAGCAGCACTGCTCATTCTCTCTGAGTGTGATCTTTCAAGATATGGAGCGTGTGGCGTGGGAAATGTGGCGTGGGAGGTGTGGCGTATGATGTGTGGCGTATGACGTGTGAATCAAAAGATACCGGTTTGTCAGCGAGTCAAAAAGATTCGGATCTTCGCCGACATCGACAGCAGACTCAGCCTGGCTGACTTAGCAAACGAAGCTCTCTCTCATCTATTGCCGTTCTTCCTGTCTCGGTCTAGCCGATGTGTGTCTGATGACCAGCCAGCCTTGTCCTCGCCTCATTGTGCCCAGAGGGGACGGCGCCTGCCAAACACAAGCTATAGGGACATCCTCTTCTGCCCTTCCGCCATTACTTTGTCACCTTTAGACCATCATCCTCTCTGCTTTTGTCGTCATCCGAAAAGCAGCTCTCTGACAAGAAGGCCTCGTCCACTACTTAGATACGCTTTTTGACTTGTGCTCAAGCGACCACCTCTAGCGACCATCTCTAGCGACCATCTCTAGCGACCACCTCCTAGACACAATGTTGGTCAATCGAAACCAAGAAACTTGTCGTCAGATCGATGTCGACTCTTATTTTGACAACACCAAGCTCACATATGGAGATGCAGGCTACAAGGTGCCCTATACACCTCAAAACACTTACAAAGATCCCAACGGTGACCGTCAAGACTATCTCGAAAAGACCAAGGGTCTCACTGCGATGCAGAGGGTGAGCAACTAAGATGACTGATCTAGGCTTTACGAGGCCTGCTGACTTGCTAACCCATATTGCCCTTGTACTTTTGTGTAATTAATTACAATGGCAGCACATTGCCTTTTTCGACGGTGACTGCGATGGTGTCATCTGGCCTACCGACACCTACTTTTCCTTTCTCTCGCTTGGCTTTGGCTTGATTCTCTCGCTGCTAGCCGTTGGCATCATCCACGGGCCGTTTTCGTATCCCACGCTGCCGAAGAACCACCACAAGGTGCTGAATTGGCTGCCGGACCCATTCATGCGAATCTATGTCGCCAACATTCATCGATGCAAGCACGGCTCGGACTCAGAGTCGTACGATCGACGCGGCCAGTTCCGACAGACGCTGTTTGAGAGGATCTTAGAGGACTATTCGACTCGAAACAAGAAAGATGCGCTTTCATTCTCGGATGTCATGGCCATGATCCGTGAGCGCCGAGACTTGATGGACCCCTTTGGATGGTTTGCCTTTATGTTTGAATGGGGCAGCAGTTACATGCTTCTTTGGCCAGCTGATGGTGAGTGTCATGACAACCAGTCAACTTTGAGAGTCAATTTTGACGCTCATTGATGTATACGAATCCAAGACTGACCCTGACCATTATCGATATCTTGGATCTTGTAGGCTACATGCGCAAGGATGACATTCTCGGCATCTTTGACGGCTCCATCTTTGTCGTGCTTGCACACCGTTACAAGAGCGGACATGGTGGTGGTGCATTCCAGGCCAAGAAGGTTGTTTAATAAGTCTTGAACACCTTTTGCTGCTGACGAATCGCCGCGATCAGCTCCAAAGGAAAATTTAGAGCTTGGCTCACAATTCAGACGCGCTCGCTTTTTGGCTATGTGACTCGCATGCGTGGGTGCGTGCGTGGGTTGCGCCTGCCAAAAGGTGAATTCTGTTGGTCTCGCTTCTGCTGGCTTTTCACAAACGTCACACACTTTGCTGGCTTTGCTGGCTTGTGATTTCTGCAAAGAAAGAAAACGCATAGAGGCGGCTAACTGGTTGTCATCTCATGCCACCATCGGAGCAAAAGCTTGTCGCCGGTCTGCCAGGTTTATAGCGGGGGCCAAGGCTATCGAAAAGGGACAAGATGGCGATATATTCTATCGCCATCACAGTTTGAGTTGAACGCAACCCTTTTTTCCACAGTCACAAAGCTACTCTCTGCTTGGTCTGCGCTTCGAGCACCACACCTTCTTTGCTGCTTTTCTCCTCTGTCTGGCTCAAGATGAGACCTCTGACAGCTCATGTGAAGCTCAGCATTGAGAACGACAAGCTGTGCTGTGCTGTGCTCTGCTCTGCTCTACTGTGCTCTGCCCTGCTCTACTCTGCTCTGCTTTTCTCTTCTCACTCGCCACTTTCGATGGCCGTCGAGCTTGTCTTTCCTTCTATCCCAACGACCATTGCCATGGAAGCCATCTTTGTTCCTCATCTTCGCTTAGCCATGCTGCCGTTCCAATCTCCGCAACTCGGACCTCGATAAAAGGCCAGCTTCCTGCGCTACGCTCGGACCCCCTCTGGCTCTACCTTAGCCGCTTCGCTTCCTCAAACGGCGCTGATTTGCATTGTGAGCACGCTCCTCTCGACGCAAAGCTTCAGCAACTAACCACGTTGGCCATCGTCTAGCCCATCACTTATCCCACAACACACTCCAGCACACACACACACACACACGCAGTCAGTCCTACACCCAGACCTCAGGGCTGGCCTATCTTCATTTGGCCAGCTTAGGCAAGTCCGGTCTGTCTGTCTGTCTTCTCTGCAATGGCCTCTTCATTTGGCGGAATACCCTTTTGTCAAGCCGCATCGGACCCCTCGCCACGTATACAAAAAAGCGCTCCGTACCCCTCTTGATCATTGTAAACATCACCCAGCACCCAGCACCCAGCACCCAGCACCCAGCACCCAGCACCCAGCACCCAGCACCCAGCACCCAGCACCCGGCAGCAGCTGCTGCTACTACTGCTGCTTTGGTATCATCGTATCACCCACCTTCAACCTCCCACCTCGTTTTATGCCTTACAATTTTGCTGTAGAAGCCACCATCCAGCCTTGCAAGCACTGTATGTGCTACGCCTCCGCCCCATTCTTTCTCCCCCCTGTAACTACCAAGATCCCGCCTTATCGCTTGCTGTCTGGATAAGATCCGCTTACCCTAACCAAGCGAACCGCCCCTCTGCAAGGCCGGAGAAGCCAATGTCTGTCCGCACCGATCCCTCGCCTACGTTGATCATGGCCAACTAACGGCTACAAACATTCCGGCCCTTCGATCCTCTCCCCACATCAATGCAAGTCACAGGCGCTCACTACTATCTCACCAAAGCAGGTAATACATCATCCTCGGGATCCGTGTCTGTATCCAAGCTCAGTGTTTGCCCGCCTTCATATATACTCAGGCTTAGGAACAATCATCTCTCTCCTCCCCCTCCCTTCTCCTTGTCCGCTGACAACACACCGACCGCGTGAGCTCACCCACCACTTCATCAGCTCATCCTGCAAGCGGTTGCCCCTTTCTCATTCCCCACCACCAGCCTTACCATCTGAGGGCCGCGCCCAAACAGTTCCATCCAGGCCCGCACAACATCCACACAGCCCTCTTGGCTATATCAAGCGACAACACAACTGCTTTTCTGCATTGTCTGCTTTTCCCTTTTTTCCTTTCTTTCTTCCTTCCTTTCTTCCATGCTTCCTTGCTTGCTTGTTTCTTCTCGATCGCATCAGCATCTTGAAAGAGAACCACGAGACATTACTTATCGTCCAGCGGTCTACTTGCTTGCCATCAAGTCTGTCCAGTATCAGAATTCGCGTTGCTCATCGTTGACACATCTTGGTCGCCACAGATCACTATGCCAGCAACAATGGGAGAGGCAGTCGAGACAAACGCCTCGTCAAGTGCATCCTCGGGCCCGCCTTCCACCATCGAATTTGCTTTGGGTGCAAAGCGGCTCGTCCGCTACAACCGCATGGCTCGAAGCGGCGATACTGATGCTGCTGTGCTGGGCAAAGGTGGGTTTGGATGCGTCTATCGCTACGCACTCGACACTTCATTCACTCCGCTATCCTCTGTGGATCTTGCTCTCTCTTTATGCTCCGCCAATACTCGTCGCCATGCATCCCTTCTCGAGTCATCACCTCCTACAAGTTTGCAAAAGAGCCGCGACCAGCATTACCACTCGGATAAGACGACAGAAATCGCCACGACAAGCTCATTGATCAAGCCTCCCTCGCTCGTCGCCGTCAAGTTGTGTCGTACCCCCTGCTCGGGCTCTTTTGACGAGCTTCAAAAGACTAGCCTGATTGATAAAAAGACGCGGAAGCTTGACATGCAGGACAACACTAAGTCACACGTCCGCATCGTCCGAGGCGAAGGTCGCATCTTTCGCTATCTCCAAGACTCTCTCCAGGCATCGAGCCGTTGCGATGATCCTCCCCTCGTCAAGCTCTTGGCCAATCTCTCTCCCACAGGATCCAACAAGAATCCTCATCTCGATGCCTTTGAAAACTCTGTCGATGAGGAGGACGGACCGCCCACCAGACTGCTCGTATTTGAAAAGCTCATTGAGCTCGATACAGAACGAACCGCCCAAGGCTGGACCAAATCAAAGAGCACCTGGTCTCACGAGCGCGTCGAGAAAGTTGCCTTTGAAGTGATTCAGGGCTTGCAAGTCAGTACCCCTTTTTCGCACACTATCCTGAAGAGGTGACCCAATTAACCACGGGCAACGCAATACTGATATACACGATGCTTTTGCCATTGTACCTCTTTCTTTCTCTCTTTCTCTCTCTCTCTCTCTCTCTCTCTCTCTCTCTCTCTCTTTCTCCCTCTCTTTCTCTTTGCCTCTCCCTCAGTTTCTGCACGAACACAATGTGACGCATGGCGACCTAAAGCCATCCAATCTCATGCTTGATCCACGCACTGGCGTCGTCAAGATCATTGATCTGGGTGCCAGTCGCCGCTTTGTTCACCTCTCCAACCGTGATCGCAACAATCGTAGCGCTGTCGAGTACCTCGACCGCCAAGCCATAGAGCGTGGCAGGACTCCGATTCGGCTAGCACCTGAACTGTGTGAAGGGCTAGGCTCACTCACTGGCTCTCCTTACTACATGGCCCCCGAGATTTTACTCCAAGCTACTAGATACGTCGACACCTCCGGTCGAGCCAGATCCGTTCTCGAAGACTACGAGTACGACTACCCCTCTTTCTTGTCCCGAGAGCTGTGGCCCATGTACCAGATCGGCTTGAGCGACCTGAGACGAGGATGGGGCATCCGTGCTGATATCTGGAGTTGGGCCTGCACTGTCCAGGCACTTTTGCTCAAGACTGTCGAGGAACATCAACGCCCAAGCAGCAGCACCATCTCGCCATACGACTTTTCCTTTTCTCGCCACCGCGACGAGATGCTCGATCCACTCTATGAGAAAGCTGAGGGCGAGGACGACGTTCCTCGTTTCCACCAGTGGTGTCGCTTGCTGCCTCTGCTGATCGTACGCATCGCTCTGGAGCCAGTCTCTTTGATCGCACAGGCTGATGGATGCTCGTCAGCTCTCAGATTGGCACTCAAAGCATCACTCCGTCATCAAGACTTGAGGCCTACTGCTGATGAACTCTTGCACAGTCTCGAAGCTGCGAGGCCGTCTGCTGCACGCAACACCAACAGGCGATCGCTCAACGCTTGGCGTTCAACCGGCTCTCGCGATTCACCACGGCGTTCACATACTCTGGCAGCAGCAAACGAAGCAACAGCCTCGCCACAAAGTGCAGGCTCGGACCTTGAAGCTTCCAGATATACCACGCCGCCTCTTTCGCAAGGGCCTTCGGGCGTAAGCACGCCTCAGCATACGTGCGAGAATGCAAGCCGAAGCTGCCTAGAGAAGACACCGAGTGGCGATCGGAAGGTGCACTTTGAAACTGGCTCCATCGAGTCGTCGTTTCTCGCTGCCAAGTCGCGTAGGTCCGACGCAAGTGTCGTGACTGGTCTCGAAGCTAGCGATCCGGTCCCTCAAGGGTTCGAGCTAGTCAGCCCGAGCCCGAGTCAAGGTCGATCGCCAAAGGCTCGCATGACGACGCTTGGTGATGCGCCTCGACCCTCGACAGCCAACGCGACACTTCAGACATCTCCGTCATTGTTCAGAGGTTTCCGTCAGCCAGGATCGGATACAGGCAGCGTGACTCGCATATCAGCACCACGCCCGTCGACGTCGAGCACCACTGTACGAGACAAGGTGTTTGTTCGACCTGGAACGGCTCCTCTCATGGATGCGAGAGGAAATGGGCAATGCTTTCGGGGCTTGGAAGCATCGCATCAGGTTGGCATCAGTGCCTCTTGGAAGACGACAACAAGCAGCCCGCGTAGTTTAAGTAAGATTATCAAGAGAGAAAGAGGACATGGACAAGGGAGCACCCCTAGCCAACCAGTTGCAGGGTGTCTCAATATCAGTTGGCCACTAGAAGGGATGCGCAATTTGCAGCTCAACAGCCCAGGACCGGCTGTTTACAAGGCAGAGGTAGTGAGAAGTATGCCTTCGAGCCCAATCAGTCATACTCGAGGAGCTTCGATGCCATTTTTAGGTTTGCAAGACCAGGCAGGAACACCACTACGCATGCCGCCTCCCGCGGCGCTCGCATCAACGATGCGACAAGACAATCACGACATTGGCGGCTCACCGAGATGCTTTACTAGCGAGAACGGAGCTAGCAAGCAGAACAGCTTGATGGCAACGCTGAAAGAGAAGCAAGTGCGCTTGAAGCAGAGCTCGAGGAAACTGATGGGCAAGCGCGCAACTGGAGCGCGAAACAGACAAGGAAGCGGAGAAGTAGTAGCAGGCAGCCAGCTTGGAGACGATGGTTGGATGCACACCAACGAAGCCGAGTCCTTGGGCCATGGAAGCATGCATCACGCTTACGCTGGCCCCTTGAACCATGCCGCGATGGCGACGCCAGACTGGAACACGCGACAAGAGTTGGCAGGAGCGATGGCCCAGGGGGCCAATAGCAGGGTCGCAGGCGACGAACGATCGCCTTCGAAGCCGCTATTGCGGCGATTGCTAACTTGGAGTACCAACTCTTGATTCATGGCGCTCACACATATTCGGGCATCCGTATTTCTACTCGACTATCGATCATTATTATCATCATCATCATCATCGACCACACATAGCATTCACTACCTGCATCATATACCCGACCTTTTTTTTTTTTTTTTTTTTTTTTTTTTTTTTCTTTTTTTCTCTTTTTTTTTTCTTTTTTTTTTTCTTTTTTTTTTTTCTCTCTTGCAATCTGATTCCGCTTGACGCTGATATGTTGGAGGTCGTGGTATGATAATGAGATGAACGCTAGCGAGTGTGGTCATGGTGCAGCGTCCTTGGATAAGAAGGTAAAGGAAGTGATGGGAGCGTCGATGGCGAGCCTGCTCGCTTTCTCGTCAAGGGGACGCGAGGAAGAGCCCGACGAAGAGCTGTCCACGTGAAAGCGTATTTATGAGACAATTTTCCTATTTTCCTATTTTCCTATTTTCCTATTTATTATTATTATTATTTTCTTTTTTTAGAGAAGCAGGGTTCCTGCACATCTCTCTAAGTCACGAGATGGGCTTGGACACATTTTTGATAAAAAAAATAAAAATTGAGATTTGTGCATTTTTTGTTTTTATTTTTTTATTTTTTGGTGGCTGATGCCTCCTTTCTTGTGAAATAGAGCCGAGCGTAAGATATTGCATTATGAGCGGCGACCATGGGATAGGCAAAACATGTCTCTGTATGCTCAACTTGAGCATACCATCAAGCACTCCACCTGCGCATCCGTTAGGGAAAGTGGCTCCTTTGTCGACACGATCAGCACTCCTTCGTCGGAAAGCCTGACGGCCATCCAACGGCAGCTTCCCGACAAAGCTGACACAGCAATCGGCACACTTCCGTTGGCAGAATGGCGTGTCTGCATTGAACCAGCTCGACACTCTTCTGTTATCACTGCCCCTCCTTTCCCACGATCGAAACAATAACGGCAGTCCCGCTACGCCTCGTTATCGTCCCGCTCGGACCTTCCGATCGATCACACTCTCTCCTCAACTGCCCAGCAAGCGGCACATCCGATTTCCAAGCAGCGCCCTACCATTTCTCGCCGTTCCTATCCGACTCAGCACTGTTCATCATGTCGTTCGCCACCACCACCGCCACCACCACCAACGCCGATATGGAGACAAACGATACCGTCGATACCAACACCACCGCTCAGGAGGATGCTCCCACTACCACCACCTCATCAGCCAATCCCGCCAAGAAAGGTCACCATAGACGCACCTCCTCGCTCCTACCCAGCCTCAACTCGCTTGGTTCCTTCCTTGCAAGTGCACGAGGCTTGACCGGATCCAACAACGATGGCCAAGGCTCTTCCACCCTTCCTATCTCAGGCTCAGGAGGTTTGAGCACAGATGCAGAGTTAATCATCTCTCACCCCGCCCCTACCGAGTGGGCTGACGACTCGAATAGCCCTGTCAAACAACGTTTTCACTCGACCTCCTCGGCTGCACGCGTCTCTCGATCGACAGAAATGCAATTACGAGCTTCTCCTCGCAGCTTGAGTGAGCAGGTCCGCTTTCGAGGTCAACCTAGACGTCTTGGACGCAGCCATCTTTCCCACAGACAGTCTTTCATTGCATTCCCTTCCCCCACTTCGCCAACTATATCTACCGTCACTGGATCAGTGCGTCCCCTTAGGAGCTTATCAGCTTCGAGGACCTCTTCTGCTGCCAGTATCGCAAGGCACTCGGATCCGGCTGCTGCTGCCAGACTTGTTTACAGTCCAGAGCCATCGGCCAGCACCACTTCATCATCGGCATACACACCTGCTACTTCGGTACGATACTCGCCTGCTCCGACACCAAAGACGCTACCAGACCAAGCTCCACTGCAGTCCCCATCTCTACCTCCGCCTTCGGAAGCAATCATTCAAGCGGATGCACCCTCGCTACAAGGATCGACGTCGAGATCTGCACAGTCTTATCAGACCTTGCCCCGATCTTTTGCAGCATCGACAGTCCAAGGTTCGAGCAAAGAAGTAAGTGAGCAGGGCAGTGTTTACGGCAGGACGGCTTCTTTCAGCGGTGCCACCGACAAGCTAAACGAAGCTCTCGAAAGCGACGACAAGATAACAAACAGGCAAGCTGGCTTCCGCGCTCGTTCTATCAACTCAATTCGCAGTTTGGCTGCTGCTTGGGTCCCTGCTCGTTTTGCACCGACTTCTCAACTTTCGAGCTCGGCTTCTTCGTCATCATCAAACGACGACTCTTGCTCGCTCAGTGGACAGAGTCCCCGTCGACGTGACGGTATGGCTCTCACAACTACAGCTGGAGCCGAGTCAAAGACCATGGTTCGCCACGGCACTGACAGTGTCAAGCGTCCTGTCAAGCTCGATCGTCGTCGACTGGATAAAGCTGTCAGCTTGGCTGTTGAAGCGGCACAAGCCGCTGAAGAGGATGAGAGATTGTGGCAGGAGAAGCGGGCGAACAAGATTGCCTCAGCTGCCAAAGCACGACCAGCTCTGAAGGGTGCTTGGCCTTCCTCCAGTCCAAGTAGCAATGAGGACAGTCGTCAGCTCACACGCTTCCCAACGAACGGTATCGATGCTAATACAAGCTTGGCTTCAGAAGAAGAGGATGAGGATGAGGACCAAGACCATCTTGGATTCTCGCTCGATCTCTACATTTCTTCCCTCGGATACCTCATCTCTGCCATATCGGACAAAGAAGCTCCTGGACTTAGCAGCAAGCAGAAGCAAGACATCAAGCAACGCTTGGAAGAAGGCATGTCTAAGCTTGGCTTCGACGCCAAAGCCGAGTTGGAAAAAGCTGAAGCCATGAAACGAGAACTCGAGCTGCAACGGGAAAAGCTTCAGCTCCAACAACAGCATTCTGCATCCCCGACGACAGCCAATGTGATTCATCATCACTATCACACAGCTGTTCCTGCGAATAACTCTTACTTTGGTGTCGGTGCTGGCGACTTTTCGAGGGCTCATACTGCCGCCAAGGCTTCCAGTCGAGGATCGTCAAGTTTGGCTGGCAAGATCAGCTCATCCGTGTTGGACATTGGGTTGCATATCGGTGCGGGAGCGTTGAGTGCGCTCAGTGCTAACCTTTCGGCGATCGCTCCCAGGGGAGTTGGTGGTGGTTCAAGCAAGGCTTCAAGCACATCTGCGAAGCGCCATGGGGAGGGAATGGAAGATCCCAGGATCATAGATTTGGACAATGACGAAGACCTGCCAAGCCCGTCAGAGTCACAATATCGGGCAGATGCCTCGCCGTCTCAACCAGGAAGTGGAGCAGCAACTCCTCGAACAGCATGGACTCGATCCATCAATCAGAACAACAAGCAGTGGGAACTTGCAGTCGCTTTTGCAAGCACCGCTGCTTCTGCCCTAGCTTCCAGTCTTGGCGCTGTTGCACGCAACGAGCCTGCACCTCCCTCCTCACCTTGCACCTCCACGGCCGTTACTACAGGTCCTTTGACTCCGGAACAGCAACAACAGCTCGCACAATACGGATACCTCCCATCACAAACCCCTCTCACAAAAGGCGAAACAGCAGAAGATCGCTTAATCCTTCTTTCCGCTTCACTTGCTCGCTCTCTCAAACGCTCTCCCCTCCCCTCCCAACTCTACCAGCTCCTACGACAGCTGGTCTCAATCCTAGCTGCTATTGATGCAAAGTATAGCCTCACGGAGAAGGGCACACAGATGGCAGTACGCGAGACCAGTAGAGCTATGCGGTTCGTCAGGAGACACGATCTGCATGTTAAGGCGGTTCGAGTGGCTTGGGCTGCTGCTGAAGCTGCAGTAGCTGCACTGGAGGCGTATAGAGATGAGAAGGGGTGGATGGAGCAACAGAGAATCACGGGTGGTGCGGCGACGCCGGTGTATGGTGCGTCGCCGCCGAAGGAGAGTAGGGCGATAGTGGCGAGGCAGACGCTGAAGGCAAGGATCGACGATTCTGAGGCGCAGATTCTAGCAGCTGCTGCAGCGTCGGGGGAGAAGGGGAAGGTGAGAGAGAAGCTCGGGTAGAGGGCCTGAATCGCTTTGAACGAGCATACAGTGATGCTCATGTCATACACCCATTTGAAACACTTTGATACCCAACCCTGCCTAGAAAAGGGATACTGTTGCACTCGGCTTTAATCTCAATAGCCTTTGTGGGAAGAACGTGCTTCTTTTTGCATCCAACTTTTCATCTCTCTGTTTGTGTTGCCTTCCCCCCTGTCTCTCATTCGCAGTCTCAGCCTTGTCCACAATCGCGAGTTGACAGAAAAGCAAGCATCCATTGTCAAACGAACCAATGTCACTTGACTGACATTTGTGCGAGCGGTTTAAGGATCCCATTCATCAACACATCCATAGAAATCAGCCAGAATCTTCTTCTGAGCTTCTCTGTTCTCCTTCTCCTCACCCATGATCTTTCTCACCACGACGTACTTTCTGCCTGTCAACAGTTCCGGAGTTACCTGGTTGAAAATTTCGCCCTGAATCACCTGCTCCGCATGAGCTTTAGACCCAACAACTGCGCCTCCGGCCTCCTGTGCAATAACGACTCCTGCGCAGACGTCCCAAGCCCAACAGCCGATTTCCCAGTAGAGGTCAAGATTTCCACTTGCTACGTGACAGAAGTTGAGTGCTGCTGAACCCATGCTGCGTACTCCGCGGACCATTTTTGCGCCCTCTACGCCACCGTTTGGGTCTCCGGTGATTTTCTTGAAAGAGTTAAGTTTGTGTTGAAGGATTGCTTCACGTCGGTCGGTGCCCCATTCAAAAGCAACCAGTGCCTGATTCAGGTCGGTTAGAGGGATTGCATTTTCCACCAATGGTAGTCTTCTCGGAGCTGGATGATGAGGACTCGAAAGAAAACTTCCTTTTCCTTTACATCCATGATACAACGTATCCATAAACGGCGCATACACCACCCCTACTTTCGCTTCTCCATCCACAACAACACCGATGCTAATACAGGTGTATGGGAAACCGTGTACGAAGTTAGTCGTTCCATCAATCGGGTCTACGATCCAAACGACTCCTTGTTTTTCAATCCTTCCCTCTTCACCAGCTGCCCAAGATTCTTCACCGATAAACGTATGTCTTGGAAAGCGAGACGAAATCGATCTTCTGACCAGCTTCTCGACAGCTTGATCGGTCTCAGTGACAAGATCGGCAGAGTTCTTCTTGAACTCAGATCCAGCAGACGAGGAAAAGCGCTTGCCAGAACCATCAACGATTGCTCGACCAGCCGTTTTGGAGAGCGCGATTGCGTACTGGTAGATTTCGTTAAGCTCCTCGTCAGATAGCTTGGATGTCATCTTGAACAATCCTATTCGGAGGTGATACGTGCCTGATCAAGCGGTTGGAACGAGTCAAGAAAGAAGTGCGAGCAAAACCTGACTAAAACCAGACGCAAGGCTGTGCACAAACCAACAAACCCTTCACACGTGCTTCCAGGACTCCTACTGACACCAACTTTATGGAATATTTACACAAACATTAGAAACCCATGCAGCAAATCCCAGTTAGTACAATGGTTAGTATAGGGCACTCTCACGACTGGAACCGGCTGCAACAACCGGATTTCCAATGTGCTGCTCAGATCAGGGTTCGATTCCCTGGCCGGGAAATATATTGTTTTCACCTTTTTACCTTTTCACCCTCTTTATTTTGGCATGAACCAGAATGGCTTCTCTTCTTGCTTGACGCCAAATGCAACAAGGTCATTTGGTTCGTGTGCTATGCGCTATTGTTGCTAGCCAAGTCCGAGCCTTAGGGTTAGGGTGGTTTTATTTCCCTCGACGCCTTCGAAGATGGAAAGATGCAAGTGCAGTATCCCACTTGAAAACCAAACAAGGGCGCACTGAGAGTATCAGTCCTATCTCTCGTTCAGCAGGCTCGCAATTGGAATCCATACTGGCTTTGTAACCTTTGTTCCGACCGAAGCGATGCAGAAAGATTCAATGCATTGCAGTTCAAAAGTAAAGAAACGCACACAGAGCTGGTGTGTATGGGGTTTGCCTCTCGATGAGTGTGGTTGTGCAAAAGTGGGCTACAATATGAGAGGTTCAGCTGTTGCAAAGTTACAAAGGCGCCGTATGGGACGAGCAGGCTGGGTTCCAACGCTGACGATTCTTCCAGCATGTGTGCCTAACCTTGATGCCCACCAAGTTGGGCTGATTGTCTAGGCAGTTTGGTCCATCTCCACCTTCTCCCTTTCCTCATGCTCATCCTCAGCTTGACCATCGGGACTACCAGGATAATGGTAGCCGACAACGCCCCTATTCGTCCAGCCGAGTGGCGCACCCTTACCCGTGACACTCGGGTCCTCACTCTCCCGCATCGCCAACTTGTCCCTTAAGCCTCTCACTTGCCTCCTACATACCTCCAATGCCTTATCTCTCCTCTCCAACCTCTTCTTCAAGCGTATCAAGTATTCATTACTATGCCTTAACAATGCGACTTTACTAATCGCTTTATTTGCCGCTCTGGCCTGTTCTGGATCGCCTACCTCGGCCAAATCAAACGCTTCTGCTTGAACGTCTTCCTCGGCTCCATCTGGACCTAGTAGAGAGCCATTCGGTGCGTCTTCATCCAACGTAATCGCGGGGAGAAGACCTCGAAGCTCGTCAAAGCAAAACTTGAGCGAGTCGCGACGCTTTTGTTCAGCAGCCTTATGACTCGTTCGGCGCGACTCTAACCCTCCAGCTGACTTGTACGACATCCAAACATCTCTATCCGATTGAATCAGCCCCGAAGGTTGGATGTGTTGCTGAGGGGGAAGATTGAACGTGACTTTTGGTCCATCTGCTTGTGGAGTTGGGAAAGGTGCAATGGAAGGGTATCCCATTGGAGGTTGTTGCGCTGGTAAAGCCATTGTTTGAGGTTGTGACATTACCACTTGCTGTTGTGGTTGAAATTCGGATGCTTTACCCTTCCCGTTTGCTCCAGGATTGGGGTTGCGTGTACAGGTGCCAGATGGACTACTTCGAATACCCATGATTGAAGCGGGAGTCAAAATCTTAGCAGTAGGTCCACTGGGAGGGGGCATTGCTCCTTCTCCGCTCAAGTCGATCGGTGATGGGGTGGAAGAAGTGCCTTCGCTTTGAGCTACGTCTGCTGATTGGTTTCTCGAGCGACCTTCGGTACCGGCACCAGATGTTGTGATAGAAGCCCTTCTCGAACTCGGCCCACTACCACTACCACCATTGGCATAGCCTCCATTGGCAGTAGGCGTTGCGGTGCCGGGAGAAGTAAGAGTCTCTTTTTTCTTCTTCAACGGCCCAGAGACGGGTTTCATCAATGGCGAAGGGCGGACTTTGTTAGCTCTTGCTTCAGCAGTTGTGCTCCGGTTCTTCCTGATCTTGGAACTGCCTTTGGCGATGAGGGCAAGGGGCGAAGCAGTGGGAGTAAAGTTATTATTGTTAACCGCAGCGAGAGGCGGGGAGCGGTGCATTGCCGCTTGCGAAGTTTGCGCTTGGTGCTGCAAGGATGCTGGAGGCAACATCATTTCGTTCAGACTCGGTGGTTGTGGTCTCAATGCGGGCGAAGTGAGAGGGGAGAAGAGTTCGGACATGACGATAGCCGTGCTTGCTGTGCTAAAGACACTAGCAGGAGTAACAGCTGGAGATTCAAGCGGAGTGTAACTACCCAAGTAATCGTGACCAGGTCTGTGTTCGACACCGACACTAGCTGGTTGCAAGTTGGGCTGGATGGCGAGAGGCGACATGAAGTTGGCTGAACCTGGAGGACAAGCAGAGCTGTTGAATGGACCTGAACCCATGGGTGTGATCAACCCGTACTGCGCGAGGATGTTGGATTGGTCGCCCTGGCCGTTGTTCATCTGTTGTTGTTGTTGTTGTTGTTGTTGTTGTTGTTGTTGTTGTTGTTGTTGTTGTTGTTGCTGCTGCTGCTGCTGGAATTGAGCAGCTTGAAGAACGTTGTTGCGCGCACTAGGGTTGCTGCCTGCAGCAAAAGCATTCTGTAGCGCCATAAGAAGACTCTGCTGCTGACCGGACGAGAGTTGACCATCTTGACCGGACGAGTTGAGTTGCAAATTCTGCTGCTGCTGCTGTTGTTGTTGCGCATAATGGCGTTGTTGTTGTTGTTGTTGTTGCTGTGCCTGTTGCATCCTGGACAACTGATCGAGTTGCTGTTTGAGCAAAGCAGTCTGCATATTCTGGATGCGCTCCGCCTTTTCCCTCTCCATCAGCATCTGTTGCAGATCGCTGATCGATAATTGAGGCATTTGGCCTTCCTCCTCGCCGTTGTTGTTGTTGCTGTTGCTGTTGCTGTTGCCTTTGTTGCCCTGCAAGCGCGATTGTCCAGAATGAGAGGATTGCATAGCATTCGAAGTTTGACGGTTCTGATCGGCGCCAAAGATTGGAGGTGCGTGATTCATGTGGGAAGGTGGGGTGGAAGAAGGAGGCGTGTGGGCATTAGATTGCGGACTTGGAGGAGACTGTTTACCAGCAAAACGATTCCTCGAGAAGGGCAAAGACGAGCTGGCGTGGGATGTGTTGTTCAAGTAGAAGGCCTGTTTGGAGTGGGATTGGGCACTCGAGTCGGAAGCAATGTGAGCAAAGTTGGCAGATGGGCTGGGGTGATGGCTGACGGGAGCTGATCCTGTGTCGGCGTATGCGTTGTGGTTGGATGAGAGGGAGGGAGCATGATTGCTGGAAGGAAAGATGTTGAGATCCTCCAAGCCAGAGTTGGCTGTTGAAAAGTCTGGATTGGAAAAATCGAATGTATCCATAAACGAGTTTGGCGTTGATGAGCAAGGGAAAGGATTGTCTGATGAAGTGGGACTGTCCTGCATATTGCTGAATGTGAGATCTTGGAGTGATCAGGTCAGGTTGGCGTAAGCAACAATTGTGCTTGCAAAAGCGGGATCTGCCAACCAGTCAACCAGCCGACCAGCCGAGCAAGCGTAACCGATCACACCAAAGCGCTTCAAAATGTTGGATACCAGGACGATGATGAGTCAAAGAAAGCTCAGCCAGTCGCTGCTGCTCCGATCTAGCAGATAGATTTGGAAAAAGGGGGGGGGGGGGGGGGAAGAAAGAGGAAAAGGCAGTGATGGTGAGGGTGGCGGTGGCGGTGGCGGTGATGATGATGATGGTGGTGATGAGACGAATGAAATGTGCCGACAAATGACGATGAGCAGCCAATAATTCTAAAAGGCAATATCGACGAGATTAGAATTCAACGGATTGACTGTGAGAATCAGGCGCAGCGGGCAAGGTCAGTTCAGAGCGAAACACACGCGGAAAGATTACTGCCGACAGCGTGAGAAAAAGCCGAGGTTGATAAAAAGAGACTAACAAGTTCAGCGGCAGTCCTCTCCAAAATCAATTTCATTTGGCATCAATTGATTTCCAATTTTCAATTTTCTCTCCAATTTTCAATTTTGAATATTCGATATTCGATATTCGATATTCGATATTCGATATCCAATATTCAATACTCAATATTCAATATTCAATTTTCAATTCCCAATTTCAAATTCCCAATTTCCTATTTCAATTCTAAATTTTCAATTTTCCAATTTTCAACCGAATTTCTTCACCTTTTTCTCTTGTTGCTAATCGACACTCTGGAAGTGCCTCCACGACTTTCAAAACTTTCCAAAAGGAGAACAATACAACTGTTTCGCCGAGTGCCAATGGAAAGCGTGCTCCATCAGCCGGGACATTCACTAGACCAATGTCCATTCTTGCCACATCTAAAGCAACCATCATCTTTGCCGGCTGCCTTGCTACCTCCTCTATCCCTGCCTCCGCGAGTGCTACTGCTGCTGCCTCTATTTGCTGCTGAGCTTCTACTGTTGCTGTTCAAATTCGAGTTCTGTCGCGGGTTGGGGCAGTCCGAAGCCCAATGACCTGTCTGACCGCATCTATAACATTCTCCTCCCCCTCCTCCACCACTGCTGCGTGAGTTGCCACGGCTCGTCTGACCTCCATACCTTCCGCCACCAGCACCATCGTTGCTATCACAGGTGTCAGCAGAGCCATCATCCCACTCGAAAAATCCGCACCTGAGTCTTGCACTTTCGCGATTGCATGTCCAGAAAGCCTTGCCCTTGGTCGGCCCATCTTTCGAAACAGTCTTGAGAACCGCTTGCAGGTTGCAGTCGCATCGTCGAACTCCTCCTGAATTGAAATTGCAGTTGTAAGTGCGCACCTTGGACGACCGATTGTCTGAGTCGTTATCTGATGCACTCGGTCGTTTTGCTGGGATGACTCTGGCAGGTGGCGCGGGCCCATTGCTGGAATCGGCCCAATCGAAAAAGTCGCACTTGCCAGAATCGTCCATCGGTTTAGGGCAGACGAAGAACTTGCGTCCTTGATTAGCGCCGGGTTTGTTGGTGGTGCGCTCTACTGCTGGCTCGCCGCACATGCATCTTCTGACTCCAGTGCCGTTGGTGCTGTTCAAGCTCTGTAGAGCGCGAGCAGACATGGTACAGTCGTCATCATCGTCTTCTGGCCGAGGAGGACGTCGAGTAGTTGCTGCTGCTGCTGCTGCACCACCACGGCCGCCTCTTCCACCGCGAGTCGCTGTACTGCTTGCACCCCTCCCTCGAGCAGCCCGTCCCCTTCCACCACCTCCACCACCACCTCCACCCCCATCATCAAAGTCATCCGCATCGCTCTCATCACCAACAAAGCCATCGTCATCCCTCTCAATTAGTTCCACAGCCCTCGCCTCCTGCCCGGCATTCGGATTGGTCAAATACTGAAGCACCGTATCCGCTATCCTGCCAAACTGTCGACTCGTCAACGCAAATACCTCCCTATACTCGTCCAAACTTTCTTGGATCGTCTCTGTTTTCGACCTTTGCCCAGCACAGATGAGCGACATTCTATACTCTGTCTCTCTCCGCAACAGTGGTTTGCTGAGCGACTTTTCCAGATTGAGCTGATTATACCCTTCCACTAGCCCAATTCCCAGAGTTGACGGTACAAGGTAGTTTGTTTTGCCTTCTTTGACCTGCATCACGTATTGGCGCTCGATCACTTTTGCAATGTGTTCGGCAATGGTTGCGTCTGTGCCGATGCCATTCTTGTCCATGAGATTGACAAGATCCGCTTCGGTAAGCAGTTTCGGTGGCGAGGTGCAGCCTTGCTTCATTTCGAGTCGTGTTGGTGTCAACCTTTCCCCTCGGACAAAGGGTGGCAGCAGATTGCCTTCCCATTTGTCGTAGGTGAAGACCTCGAGATAGTTGCGTTGCAGGATGACGAGGCCCGAAGCGTGAAACTTTTCCCCAGCAATATCGATGGCAACCGTGGTTTGAGATCCGATGGCGTCGCTCCAACAAGAGGCGAGGAAACGGCGTGTGACATAGTCGTAAACTCGCTTGTCGTCCCCTGACAAGCCTCCGACGTGTGCAGTAGGGTGGATAGGAGGATGCGCTTTATCGTTGTTCCTGCCATTCCGTGGTCGTTCGAATGCGCCATCTAGCAGTCGCTGCGCTATCCCACCCCAAGCTCCGTCGGCAGTCTGCTTAGCGATGAGGGTATTAAAGTCGAAATCCTTGTCGTATTGATCCGTTTCCGTTCTTGGATACGACAAGAAACCTTTTTGGTAAAGCGACTCGGCAATGTCAAGAATCCGCTTGGGTGCAAGACGAAGCAAACGCGACCCCGACTTCTGAAGCTCTACCGTCGTGAGCGGGTAAGGCTTCCATTTCTTGGTCTGTTTGTTGGTCACATTCTCTACCGTGCCTTCTCGCTTAGCTCGACAGAGATCACGAAAGACCTCGACAGCCTTTTTGTCGAAGAGATGGACACGATCCCAGTTGAACGTCACTTTGCAGATCTGATCTGGAGGATCATCAGGAGATGGATCGCCGCCGGACATGCTTCGTGTCTTGTCAACTTGCAAGTACCAAAACGCCTCGGCGACAAAATGAACGACCTTGTTGTATCTATCAACGACAAAGCCGAGGGTTGGGAACTGGCATGGCCCATAGCTAATCACTTGGCTCGCATCTCTGAGAGCAGGCATTCGATTCTGCAATGCCATGGTCTGCATTCTGGTGAAGGCAGCACCAATGCGGAGATCAAGTTGAATGCGAGACTCAACAGCATCGGCAGCTCTCCAGTCGAGCTCGACCGTGTTTTGACATGCGGCGTGGATCTGCGAATCGATAATAGCAGAGAAGCGGGCCCGCATGACTCGGATGTTACGGCGCACCTTGCGGACCTCTTGGACAATCTCACTGCCAATGTGTTCACCTTCACGATCACAATCGGTCCAAATCATGACAGCGTCGGCGTTTCTTGCTTCCATCCGCAGGTTCTGGCCGATGGGTTTGGCATCGTTGCTTAAGCCAGTGATGATGGGCGCTTCGAAGAGATCGCTAGGCTGACAAGAACGCCATCCTTTATGTTGCGGTCCAAAATCGGCTTCGGTGAGATGGCCGCGAACAGAAGTCATGGTCATATCGACCATGCCTTGTACGCCGGGCATACGGTATTGAAAGTCATAGTTGCGGCAATACTTGTCCTTTCCAGGGCGGTTGGAGGTATGGCCGTGGGCAAGGATGTTAGCGATGCTTTTAGCGATAGATGGCTTTTCAGCCACGCACAGAATCCTCATGCCTGGAAAATCCTATGCAATGCCGAACTGAGCTGACGATGGTGATGTTGGGCTTTGCGTCGCCAGAGTCCTTGCCGATATCAACGAGGGTTTGTAGAGTGTTGGAATCTTGATTACGGTTGGGGTATTGAGAGCACCTTGTTGGTAATGGACGGCATACGCGGTCTTGGCATCGTACGAGTTTGACCAGAACATGCAAGGGGCGGAGACATATTGCTTCCACATCGATGTCAAGAGAAGGAGCATGCAGGCAACCGGTCGGGTCTGTCTTCAGGTCCAGGTCATGTGGAGGTAGTAGCTCTTAGCGCCCATTTGCGCTCTCCATTGAAGTTTTTTTTCACCGTGTTGTCGTATACGGAGGTGACGGCAGCTGCCGAGCTATATCTCCACGAGTTCGAGAATGCGGAAAGAGAGGATGGTGGAGGAGCGGAAACAAGTCGACATTGATCGACAAGTTTTTGCGCCACTTGAAATTAACACGATTGCCACCAAAGAATCGCGTTCTCACGTGACCCCCCTTTTTATCCGCAGCTCAGACGCGTCAGAGACCAACACTTTTCTGACGAGTCGCGCGTGAAAACAAACAGAGCCACAACCACAACACACATGGTCATAGTGCGACTGAGTGATACTCGAGGCGACAGTGTCGAGCAGCTTTCCTTGCTGCCTCCATCATCTGTAGCCTGGTTTCCACAGATTATAGCATTTCGACGAGGTATGTGATTGATTAGATGCGATCCGCTACTGGGCCCTATAGCTCTTCCACTCTAGGCTTCTCTATGAACATCCACCTGCGCATCCTCCCCTGCAGCCCGCACACGTCCATGCTTGCGCGCTATTCTGCTTCAGCAACAATGTCACGATACTAGCTGCTCCTTCTCCCAACACGAAACCGCTTGCTACGATGATGATGCCGATCCCTGCCAAAGCGGCAGGTGTCTTGGACGAAGAAGCCGCTGAGCTGGCTGCAGATTCACTCGGCCTTGAGTAGTACCAGTGCGCAGCCAAGCCACCCGCCAGCCTTGCCAACGAAAAGTTGGGCGTGTTGAGCATGCCAACAGCAAATGCAATCCCGCTCGGTACCAACTTGGCCACCTTACCAGCAGTGCTTCTCCCGACCTGGCCACCCTCCTGTCGCAGCGCCTTGCTCCTCGCCAGAGTCTTGATCAATCCTGACACCGCAAAGATGGCGCCAAACACAATCATGAAGATGTCGACTTTGTCGGGCAGATGGCCGTTGTTGACCAGTCTCGCCAAGTTGAGCCACACGGCCGCCGTTGGTGCAGGGAATTGCGGTCCAGGGATCTCGTATGCATTCGTGTACAGCTTATATGCAAAGCTGCTGATCCAAATGCCGAGTGTACTTCCAATCAGCTGGCCTTTGAATTGCGATCTTGGTGATGCACCCACCAGGTGACCCGTCTTGTAATCTTGCATCAAGTCTCCTGCCTGCATGGCGCCTGCTTCCGAGATACCTCCTGCGATCAAGTTGGCTACCACATTGCCCGGTTGAACCAGAGCAAAGATTAGTTGCGAGATCTTGCCGATGCCCGAGACAGGGTTCAGATCGGTCTCTCCAAGAGCACGCACACCCAGGATGGCAAACAGCGATGCGAGTATGATGCCCAGCAACGTAGCCCAAGGCGAGATGCCTTCTGGTCCGAATGCGATGTAGATCAGCATTACAGCTATTGATGTCGATCCGACTAGACCGCTGACCACCCACGTCTTGGGAGTTTGTCGATGCGGCGGCTCGTGATCCTTGTCTGCCTCTTCACCCTCATTGCCTTGCTGTTCTCCGTCATCATGATCGTCATGCTCCTGCAGCCTCTTCTTCTTAGCTGCCATACTGTGCAGGTCGCGAATCCCGTTGCTTGCAACCAAAGCGGCTAGGCCCACAATACTCTCCGAACACATGATGGCCAAGCTGATCCACAGAATCCATCCTTTGCTTCCGTTCTCCGAGTCCAGTGGATGTCCCCGTGCCCATCCCTTGTAGTACGCTAGAGGGCTAAGCACTGCCCATCCCACGATTGCACCGGCTGCCATGCTCACCGTGGTCGGCAAGCCCATGATGATGCCTTGACCGATGTAATTAAGCGAAGGTGTAAACCAGAATCCCCACATCGAAGCCAGGTTGTGCGGAGGGAGAAAGTCGAACAGCGGCATGGCGTACAACACTGGAATATAGTACGAGAGGATGGTGAGACCTGCCGATCCTGAAAAGGACCATGCTAGCGCCTTCCAGCCTTTTGAGTTGTCGATGCCGTCCTTGCTGCCAGTCTCGTCGTTGCGGTTGTCGCCATGCTCGTAGGTTTGGGATTGATCTTGACTGCTGAGCAAGGCCGTTCTCTCGGTGTCTTGTTCGTCTTGGACGTCGCCTGATTGTGCACGACTGCGTCTCCTAACCTGACCACGATTCACTCCATTTGCAGCCGTCGAGCTGGCTATCCCAATCAGCGGCTTATTATGCAGCACCCCAATCAACTGCGCAGTCGCCGTGCCACACGGAAACGTCAGTTTCTCCTTCACGATCATCGGCTCTCGCAATGGACTTGCAAAGAAGACTCCAAAGTAGGCCAGCGAAAAGCACCACCCCAACAGCTGCAAGAAGTCCAAATCAATCGGACCACTCCCATCCTTCTCCCACGTCAGCTTCTTCAGTGCTGGAACCACACCCACCAGTCCTGCAGACAGGGGCATCACTCCCACAGCTGCTGCTGTTGTTTGTACCAAAACGTTCTGTTGCCGCGTAAAAGGTGTTGACATGAGCACAAACCGTCGACCAGATAGGTCGATATGGCGTGGAATGATGCGAAATAGTGCAAACCCTAAAAGCGAGCTTTGGAGGGACATCATGCTGATCCATCCTGATTGTAGACCCAGATAGAGGTTGGTGAATGCGAGTAAGCAGCCAATCAGCAAGCCAGCTAGGACGGCGCGTATTGTGAAGTCATCATCGCCATCGGTGTGCTGGCTGCTGGAGTTCGGGTCGAGTAGCCGTTGCTGGTCTTGAGCGGATGTTTGTGAGCTGGAGGGCGTGCCGGCTTCTATCGATGCTGTCCGCATGACGCCGCAGGGTGTATAGGATGAGGGTGCGGGTGTCTATCTAGCTCGTCCACATCTATCTGAGTGGCAACGAACGGCCTGACGAGAGAGATGGTGATAATATGGATTGCACTTCTTCGATGGACCCTTGGGCTGTATATTCTACATTGGGCCGTGCTTGTTAGGAAATCTAACAGTGTTTTCAAATGGCGTCAAACGAATTTGGCACGCTGGTGTGTTATAATCATCGCTCTAACATCTAAAATAAATTTCGGCTCTTCGGGAACAGTTTCGAAAATCATTCCGAGAAGCCGGCCAAAGCGCAGGTTGGCTTCCCCCGCAAAGACCTCCCTCTCACCTCCCTCACCTCCTCATCCATTCCCCCATCACAACCTCCCACCAACGCCAACCCTGATCACATGGCAACAATGTCTTCCAAAGGCAACCTCGCCCCAGACCAAATCTTGCAATTCCATCGCGACGGCTACCTCCTGCTACCATCATTCTTCGAGCCCGCCCCACTCCTCGCCCGCTCCAAACATCTCATCTCCACCTTCCCCCTCTCCAACCACCCTCTAACCGCATTTACCACCTCCGACGACGTTCGAGGTCAAGAAGTTCATGTCGGCGACCGCTATTTCCTCGACTCTGGTGATAAGGTCCACTATTTCTTCGAACAAGGCGCGCTCGATCCCACTACCAAAACTCTTCTCGTCCCCAAAGAGAGAGCCATCAACAAGTGCGGACATGGTCTGCACATCCAGGATGAAATGTTTAAGGAATTTAGCTTGAGTGAGGAAATGCAAAATGTAGCAAAGAGTTTAGGGGTGCATAAGGATCCAAAGGTGCTACAGAGTATGATTATCTGTAAACAGCCTAGTATTGGTGGTGCTGTGCCTAGTCATAACGATTCGACCTTTCTTTACACGGACCCGCCCAGTGCGGTTGGCTTCTGGTTTGCTTTAGAAGACTGCACTCTATCCAACGGGTGTCTTTCTTTCATGCCCGGTTCGCATCGGTTTCCCAAGAAAACCATCCCTCCACCACCCGCCTCTGCCACTTCTCGACCCATCGATCCGCATAACGAACAACTCGGAATCGCTCGAGCAGTCAACAAGCGATTCGTTAGGAAAGAGGTGGGTAATCCAGACGCAGGAACAACCTTCCTCCAACTAAGCAACGAAGAAGAAACCAAATGGAACGAACAAGAAGCAGTCGTAGCAGAGTGTAAGGCGGGGACGTTGGTCTTAATTCATGGAAGTGTCTTGCATAAGAGTGAGAAGAATTTCAGCGATAAAAGTAGGTTCATTTATACGTTTCATATGATCGAAGGCGACGAGGAGAGGGCAGTGTATGATGGGTTGAATTGGCTGCAGCCGACGGAGGATCACCCGTTCCCGAGTTTGTTCGGCGGAGGAAAACAGTAAGGGCTTTGTACTGTAGCATCATCACGAAAAAACAGGGGATGCACAGTATCACACAAAGACACACGCTGATCGGATTCCATAAGTGATATACAGCAAAAGATGCGAGTACGAGAACAAACGCACAGACAAAGCACACTGAGCAAAACACAGCGAAAGAGAACAGGCTAGGCTTTCACAACCTCGACTGCGCAACCAACCAAGTGCCTCCCACCCACCAACAACGCTAAACGCCTTCACTCTGGCCTGCCTCAACACTGACACCGCCAATCTTGCCGTCTCTCCCGTGTGGTCTACAACCAACACTTCTCTCTCGCTTCTTCTCAAGCACTCCATCATTTCTCCCACTGCTAGCTTGCTTAGTTCTGCCACACCGTTTCCACCAAATTGATGCTCCACCTTGGGAGTCTGTACGAATCGTTTGTCGACTTCGGTGAACTGAGTGGCGAGCAGCACCGCATCTTTGTACGCGCTGGGGTCGTCTGGGTTGAGGCTGGAGAGGGGGAATGTTGCGCGAGTGTGCGAGGTGGGAGTGAGAGAAAGAGAAGCGTGAGCGGAGGCCGTTGAGATCAAGTATCCAGCTGCAAGGCAGATTACTCCGCCGTTGTCCAAGAGAGATAAGGCTACATCGCGGTGCATGACAATGGCGAGGGGAAGCTAGGGAGATGGGTGAGCATCACTATGTCGACAAGATGTATTTTTGGTTCGAAAGATGTTACATCGTAGGGAAAAAAAGGAAATTGAGGCTGGAAAATTCGAAATATCCCACGGCTCGCGTCTGGAAATAGCGCCATCTGTCACGCCTGGGTACTCTATCGTGCGAATACTAGTCGCACGAGAACGCTCGATCGATATCATCGCGCAAATCTTGCTTGTACGGAAGCTAGTACTGAATCTAGCTTCTCCTTAGATCTCCTCCTTCCTTCCTGCAATCCATCTAGTTACACCATTACGCCGCGCATACAGCTTGTGCACGTAATAACGTAACACCATCGCTCACTTTCTCCAATTAGCTCTGTTCGACCTTCTCCGTTTTAGCCGCGGCTTGTTGGTTGTGCTACGCAAAGTGTATACGGATTCAGGTTTTGCAAAGAACAAGAACGGCAAAGAGGAACGACAAAAGTCTAGACGACCACTTCCTTGGTGGTACAGAGATCCCACATTATGCATCAATGCTACATTTCTTCTTGACTCGGACTGTTGTGAAAAAACTGTCATGAAAAGACTGTTGTGAAAAGACATGAACGGGTGAAAGAGGTCGAGCAGCAAAGCAGGCTTCACCTCCAAGGTGTCTGCGAGTCGAAACCGAATGCACGGTCAGGATAGTTACTCCTAACAATGTCGATGAAGTGGGCTTTTCTGATGTTGCCTTAAACTGCACGTTGAATCTCCTAAGGCAACACACCCCCATTGTGCTGGTGGATTGAAGCATTGTTTGCTGGTATACTCTCTTTGTCCATAGCTTTCGCACTTTGCACCACAGCACTTTTGTACCTTCATGTCTCAGTGTCTGAATGCACCGACTCAAGTTCGCACTTGCACCAGATCATTCGGTGTCACCGACCAGGAGGCAATATTGCTGAAGTTTGATTTCAGACAAAGAGGGAAAATGAAGGCTAGGTGGCTGACCGAGATGCGCAACACAACCCAAAGACGTGAGAGAGCTATCGCCACACATGGCCATGTTACAGCAAAATGTTGTCCTTCTGGAAGGAGGGCTCAGAAGGTATAAGAAGAACCCCTGTATCCCTGTCTCATTCGGGTCTCTCCCTCATCGACCTCTCCTTGCCACTTAGTCCTCTCGAGTAATGCTGGCAATGCGCCAAACCTTTCAGCAATGGATGGTGCTGCTCTCAGCACTCGTCCTATTGCTTCTCCCAGCCCTACTTTGCCATGCAACGCCGATGGAGCATGATGATTCTTCTAGCTCTGTAGCTCCTCCTCTAGAACCTTCTGGCATCAAGAGCTTTGAATATTACACAACATCCGAGTTCAAGCTCGAACCACACAGGCAACCCCTAACAAGCGAAGCTTTGGATGAGCAATTCGGCACTCATATTCATTATATGCGCGTGCCGGTGCTTCATACGAAAGCTGTTCCTGAAACCACAGTGAAGGATGCTCTGAAAAGCTACAGGAAGGTCTGGCTTGAAGGCCCCCCGTCTGACAACGCACCCGATGAGCCCCGGTACGCGGGCATGAAACTTGGCGTTGGTGACTCTATCCATTACATAACTCCCAACGTGAAACAGATTCATACGCATCTCAGGAACGCGAGGAGCTTCGGAGAGCTCTATGGTCAGAAATTTCAGCTCCTTGTGCACGGGCGTCCGTTCGACGAACCAAAAAGGCGACTAATCTTGGGGTATAAAATGCCTACATGGGAACAGGTAAAAGAGAGCAAGGTGTTGTTTAATATGAGAGTGGCAAAGCTCTCCGATATGCGCACTCATCTCAACAGGGAAAAGCACCTCAAAGCTTATATTCCACATATTCATGAGTTGCTCGGCTTCGTATTAGATCAAGATGGCAAGGTGCTTTACCAAAGTTTGGGATATATTGCACTATAGGGTCCTTGCGTCCGCTACTTGTGCTTCGAACATTCCTCACCCCCTTTTGGTATCCCTTCATTCCAGTTTTGTTCGTTTGCCGTGCGTCTCAACTGCTGATGACAACTACCGCCCATCCCCATTTACCGCTGACTGTCGTCGACTGTCTTGAATGCAATGCATCACATTCCTCATTCTTGCAATTTCAACTGGCCGGTCTCATGTGAATATTCATACAGAGCGATGCACAGTGGACGCATTAGACTGTGTTGAGTGGTGCAAGCTCGACATAAAGATTCTTTCAAGATGAGAAGGCAGCAAGGGCAATTGGGAGTCAGTATGCTGATCTCAGTACTGTTGAAGGGCTAGTGGACTGTGGCAGGACACGGTTGTATTAAGCACTCGACGTTGGTGAGTAAGTACAATAGGATGGGATGCAAGTGATACAGACGAACTAACTAACTCGAGGACTATATATGCGTTTTGACGCTGGCACAGGGATAAGGGGCAAGGCATGAAGGAGAGGCAGGGCATAAGAGCCCCTTGTTGAGGAGATCGTCTCTCTTGAGGGAGTTTGCCACCTTGGCAAACGTGATGATGGAAAATTACCTTGAAGGGGAGACCTGTCGATCACCTCGTCAGATGTGCCGATCACCCTAACGGAGGCTACCCAACAGAGATCCTGACAGAGCTTATCATCGTGTGAACTTTTGTCGGCCATCCCAACTAAAACAGACAACCTCGTCGGACCTCCGGTGTGAGTCGATACCTCTCCTTCAAATACTACTCGACGAAAGGAAAAATGGGCGTGATTGCTGAAGGTAACGATCCAGCAAGACACTGAAGATCGGGTACTACTCCTGCTCGTTGTCGTACTTCATCATTGAGGATGATGCTCCCACATGTGGGATGTGCCAGCATTTTGTATATGTATCAAGCCGAGAGCTCGAGTCTCTCACCACAATCTCTCCCTGATGTCAACATAGTATAGTATTTTGCCCAATAGCTTGAACACTGTACTTAGACTGATATCTCCCGATAAGCGTCGCTAAGTGTCACTTCTTTATTTAGTGATTACATGTGCTTCAAGGAACCCGCAGCTTCTTCCCTGGAACGACGGCTGTTTTGCGCTCTTTCCAAGGCCAGCGGTCGCACCATGCCTCTGCACTGTGGGGCGACAATCGGCTTCTTGATGTCATATCTGAGCAAGATCTCAGGAATCATCTTTGAGAGCTCCATCAAGCTGATGTTTTTGCCGATGCCCTGAAGCGTGTGCCAGAAACACCAGAAGGGAATGCCGAGTCGGGCGGAGAGAGGGCCAGAATAACGGGGGAGTGGTGAGAGCGTGAGGTTGTTGCGCTACAACGGAGCTCTCCACGACGGGTCGTTCGCCGAGACGGGCGGGAATCGAAGCTGCTGTCATTCTAAAGGACTGAGTTGGCGGCCGTGATGAACAGTACGAGGAGGAGAGGGATGCTGGGAATGTAAGCCCGACATTCCCTTCCCCCTTCCCCCTTCCCCCTTCCCCCTTTCTCTCTCAGACAAGATGTGTGCACGGGGCGCATCTCCAAACAACACACCAATTCAGCAAGGTTCGGGTGCATGTGTGGTCACCACCAGCCTCTCACACTTTCACAGAGCCTGTATAAGAGAAGAGGGAGTGTTCGAAAGTTCCCTGTCCGCCATTCCCTGCAAACGTTTCTGTATCAAGAGTTTCGTGTGAAGGCTTTTTCTTGAGAGCAAGACTGTCGATCTAAGCGCACATACAGTATCTTTCAATCCCACATGCACGAGGGTAGTAAGATCGGGAAGCCAAGTAGCTGAACTTCCCCCGATACTGTATTTCAAATTCGCGGTCTCCTCCTCATACGAGCAAATGGCGATGATATGAGAACTTGATAAGGGCATTAGCAACGAAACACAAGTGAATAACAGATCCATGAATGAAAAGGTGAATAGTGAAATGAAAGCAAGAACAAGGGACAGTTGCCCTCCTGCTGTCCAAGAACCGACCCCAAACCGCCAAGGGGGCTTTGGGGGTTACATCGACATACTCCTAATCCGACTTCCCATCTCAGTCGGCTCCCTACTCCTACGCCTCTCTCCTCCCACCTTGTAGCCAGCAGCTCTCTCCGCAGCAGCTACCCTATCCTCATCCAGCTGTTCTCTCGGATCGAACGCCTTTGGACTCTTAAACGTGTACCCAACAAAGGCGAGTTGTTTTCTCATCTCCAACAGCTTCGGTCCTTGTTCTCTGTCCCTTAGCATCGGATCTCTTGGCTGGTCCGCATTTGGATTATCAGCAGCACCGGGAGCGGGGAGGGGAGCATCTTCGATATCGTCTTCGAAATGTTTTGTGTCGCCAGGATGCGAAAGGGCTGGTCGGAAGGGTGGTCGGCTTTTGTGGAGGTTGTCCCAGTCGATCCCGCGGAACCAAGGATGAGACATGAGTTCTTCCACTCCGTCTTGCAAGCCGCTGCCTTGGGGAGTGCAGGTGTTTTGGTTGGTGAAACCGGATCGTCGGGCTGACTGGAGGTAGGAGTTGGGGCGGGAGACCGAAGCGGATGCTGTGCTGCCTAGACGATCCTCGCGTTCGCAGACTAAACGGGCGATGAAATCCTGCCCTTCCCTCGAGATGCGAGGCTTGGGTGGGAACCTAAGTGTTTGCTTCCAGTTTAAGATCTTCTGCCTTGTAAGATGCCTCGACTTTGAAACGAAAGGAGGGTAGCCGTACAACATCTCGAAAACAATGACACCCAAACTCCACCAATCGCAAGCCTGATCATAACCCAACCCCCTCAACACTTCTGGTGCCATATAGTTGTTCGTTCCTACCACCGAGTAAGCAATTTTCTTCTTGTTCTTCTCTCTCCAAGTGAGGACATGCGTCATTGGTGTTCCGTCCGGGTTACGATCCGACATGATCTCTAACAACTCCTTATCACTCAACCCGGCACCAGCTTGAGCCAGCCTAGCACCGCCACGACCGGTATTCTGCCTCGCCCTCAGCATCCCCGCAGCCGCATGAGAATCGTCCAAATCAATGCCGTGCTTTTTTAGAAGATTCTTCCGTTGCTGATCGTAGTATGCGCCGTCGTGAGCCCAGTGGAAAGATTGACAGAGACCAAAGTCGGCGAGTTTGATATGACCATCCGAAGTATAAAGGAAATTATCCGGCTTGATATCCCTGTGGATATATCCGAACGAATGAGCTTCATGAATGGCTAGAATCATCTCTGCCACATAAAACCTCGCAAAGTCCTCCTGAAAGATGTCTTTCTCAATGAGAAGGTTGAGCAGATCTCCACCACCCATAAACTCCATAATCAAATAAAGATGGTCTACATCTTGGAACGAATAGACCAATTTTACAATCCACTTTGCACTCGCACTAGCAGAGGCACTCGTCATAAGATCTCTTTCGGCGCGGACGTGTCCTTCTTGACCTTTACGTAGCATATCAGCCTTCCTCAGCTGTTTCATCGCATAAAGTTGACCCGATTGGCGTTCCTTGCACAAGGCAACAACACCGAATGCACCATGACCGATGGTTTTGAGCTTGAGGAACGAGTTTACGTTGACTCTTGCACGTAGGTCTCGGAGGTAGCGTGTTTCGTTGGCCATCCACGCTTCGCGAATTTGCTCCTTGTTGCTCTCGGGAATGCGGAGCGAGGCGAGCTCGGCTTCGAGACCAGCACGACGTGTGTCACGCGCTTTGGGCTTCTTAAGGATTCCATAGTAGAGGTTCTCGAAGTAGATCTTTGCCGCGACACTCTTCTCGACGGTCTCGAGAGATGGTCGAATAGCTGCACCGATAGGCTGAGAGAAGTCGGCGAGGCAAGTCATACCTGCAGTGTCGATTGAGCGTAGAGAGTCCAAGATGACCATCGAGTTGGGTCGCTCTGGTGCAGGAGCGGGGGCTTCAAACATGGCATTGATGGCATGAGGGGCGCCAGAAGGGAGACCGTCAATGTTGCGACTGTTACGGTTGAATGCAGCAGTTGGTGTACCATTGGTGTTGGGTGAGGGCGGACGGTGCATCATGTAGTCTGGAGTTCGAGCATTGCCATCGCGTGCAACGGGTGGAGAGGGGTTGACGAGCAAAGTTCCAGCTGTGTTGGTGCGGAGAGTAGGAGGTTTGGCAAATGCGGGCTGAGGAGGAGGTGGAGTCGGGGAGGAAATACCAAGTGCAAGCTGGGCATGGATAGCAGCTTCGAGCTCCGAATCGATGCCAGAGTGAGGCTCTTCTGCGATACGAGCGAAAGCATTGCACTCGCGTGCAGGTGATAAGGGAGCACCATGACCAACATTGGCACGGATTGTAGTGTTGGAAAGAGTGCTGTGACCGGCAGTAGCAGTGGTGGTGGTGGTGAGCATCGAGATCTGGCTCGGAGCACCATTGACGATTTGCAACTGCCGAGGGTTCTCGTGAATCAAACTGTCTTGATGCATAGCGGCTTGTACCTGAGCAATGGCTTCAGCCTGGTTTCTGGCAGCTTGAAGACGCAGAGCCTCCTTGATGGGCTCAACCCAAGTAGGATCAGCGACTTTTCCAACACCATCACGACTCCATCTGTTGAGGATGATTTCGGCTTGTTCGGCATCGCTAGCATGAGCAGCGTGGACAAAGGTCTGGGTCTGAGGCGAACCGACCATGTCGATGCTGATACGCTTCTTCTGTGCTCTAGGACCCATAACGGCGGGAGCAAAGAAGTTGAGAGCGGTGCTCACAGCGGAAGCATTAGCTGCGTGAGTGGAAGGGGAAGCAAAAGCGGGGCGAGGCCAATCACCTGGAAGAGCCGATGCAGAAGGCTCTTTGGTAGGAGAGGCGGGAGCGCGAGGCGATGGGTTGCCGTTGGGAGCATAGCCATACTCGGGACCGGCTTGGAAGTTGTCCTGGGTATTCTTGCGCAGAGCACCGGAAGCTTTGCTGAGCGTGGAGCGGAATTTTCCCGGAGACGAAGGACGTCCCGCATTTGATGAAGAAGGAGGGGCGAGACGGTTGTTAGAAGGACCCTGATTGTTGACGAGCGACATGATATCCCAGAAGCCCTTGTGCATGAATGCGCTGCCCTTGACAGTGGAGCGAGGTGGCATGTCGTCCGAGTCGCGATAAGACGGGTTCTGAGCAAAACGGGAAGGCGCACTGTTAAGGTGAGGGTTTGCATACTTGGCCGAGGGAGAGGGAGGCGGCCTTGAGGACTGAGGAGGAGCAGCTGGAGCATATCGTTGCGGAGGGGGAGGCAGCTGCGGGGTATACTGCGCCTGGGCAGGCTGGTAAGGAGATTGTTGTTGTAGCGTCATGTGGGGTGGATAGGGGGGAGAGCTGCGTTGAGGCGGTGGCTGTTGATATGCCTGTGACTGGGAGTGGTGAGGATTGGGGTATGCTGGCTGTTGTGGTTGTTGAGGAGCCAAGTGTGCGTTGGAGTTGGCATAGGCAGATGGACTGACGGGAGGTTGACCTCTGGAAGTGTAGGGCCGGTTGTAGTGCATAGGCTGAGCGAGAGGTTGAGGAGGAGGAGGAGGAGGAGGCTGTTGAATGTAGGAAGGACGCATACGCTCTTCATGCTCGTACCAAGCCGCTTCCTTGGTGGGACCAGCAAAAGCACCAGCACCTCCATAGTAAGGCATAGCACCACCGCCGCCGCCGCCGCTGCCGCCGCCACTGCCACCAGAGCCAGAAGATGAAGGCATGGGCCTTGCGCCTTGCGGTCGTGCTGTTGCAGCAGCCATGGTTCGATCCTGGAGTGAGGCGTGTTCCTTTTTTCTGTAGGGCGTGTCCTACGAGCAATGACAGCTACGTTTGCTCGGCGAGCCGTGTTGCTTATGAAGGAGTGTAGAAGCTTGAATGAAGATGATGAGAGAGAGAAAGAGAGAGAATGCAAAGATGGTGTATTGTATAGCGAAGAGGAGTGTTGATGAGGAGAAGGGGAATACAAGAGGGGAATACAAGAGTGGAATAGGAGGCCTTGGGCAGTTACAAATGCATGCTGGAATACAACTCGGCTGCTTCACGGCCCAACTTTCAATACAACGGCAACCATCTCGTTCTATTGAGAGATACAAAGCTGGACCCTGATTGGAATTGCCCCTTTTTTATTTCCAAAAGGGGCAGCAAAAAGGGTGCTAATCGGCTGCAAATAGGCGGCCAATTCAAAAAGTGCAGCTGAAACCAACACTGCCAAAAGCTCTCTCGGGCGGAAAGAAAAGAAAAACTGAGCTCAATGTTACATCGCATTTATTCTGACATCTGTCGACAGCCATCATCGATACAATAGTCTCCTTTTGACGAGTTCCACCGAAACTTGACCTCTTCCCTCTTGCTCTCTCACAACAAACATCTCATAGAGAGACAGATCTTGTGAGCAAGGCTTCCAAACTCGGTCTCGGTCTCGCTTGCTTCATCGAGAGCAAGGCTCGGTTAGGAGATATTTCAATTCGAGCTCGTCTTGTTCGTAGACACACGATACTCTCTCTCCCACACGACCTAAACGAGGGGTTTGCATTCTCGCGATCGTTCAACCAAGTCAATGCAAGCAATGCAAGCAATCGAGAACGCCGAGACTCTCACACCAGCAACAGGCAGTGTTGTCGAAGTGAACGATGCGGAAGCCTTTTCATGCTGCCAAAGGCCATACTGTTTCACCTTCGAATGGACACATGCTGCAACTTCCAAAGCAGTCAACAATCTCTCCGAGATCTTTCCGAAACAGCATTTCGCCGAAGCATTGCAAGTTGCACACTCCTTGTCTTGTACTCCTGCCCACCCTCGAGAGCAGGTTCTGACTCGCTTAGAAGGAGGGGAAAAAGTGCAAACTTCTCGGCTATCATCTTTCCATTTTTGGTCATCGCTGCTTCCGCCGTTCTCAACCGTGGGAGATCTGCATTCTGAACATAACTCTGCATCATCTCGCTTTCGCTTTCGTTTCGGTGCAACTCTGCTTTCTCCACACACAGAGTGCCGTCGGCTCTTTTCGCGCCCCCCCCCCCCCCCGGCCTTTCTGTTTTGCTCTGGAGCCCCGCTGCCGGTTTGATCTTCTCTTCCCCACGCAAAACAGAGTTCAGCGTTCGATGCAATTCTTTGTTCAGCGTCATGCGACTGAGCCCTTCCCTGCCCTGCCATATAAGGACGCGGACCCAACCATTCCTTCCTACCTTCTTTCCTCACTATCGATCATCCTAAGGTCCTCCTCGAGAGAGTAGACCTCCCCCTTCCCGCAAAGATGCGCTCCATCAAAGCGGCTTCCCTTGCCGCAGCCCTCTTCACAACCCTCTCATCCACCTTCGCACTCCCCTCATCATCCATTATTGACCAACATCAGCTTTAAACTTCTATACTCCAGACCCGTGCCGACAACAACAACCGCACCATCACCCCTTCCTTTGACATCACCAAATGTCCTGGTTACTAAATAGTCGGAGAACCCCAAAAGTCTCAGCATGGATTCACAGCTCAACTCTCGCTCGCTGGTGATGCCTGTCATGCTTACGGCGTCGATATCTCGAACTTGACGCTCAGTGTGGTGTATGAGAAGAAACATCAACTCCACGTTCATATATACGATACTGCTAAGCAGCAGTATCAGCTTCCCAATCGCCTCATCTACGACAGGCCTTCGGATAATCCTGCCGAAATTCAGCAAGGTTCCACTGCAGAGGAAAGCGATCTAGTTTTCCATCATACCGCAGAGAACGCTACCCAATCCAGCAATGGCAGTTGGGCCTTTTGGATCCAACGCAAATCCTCCGGCGATGTGATCTTTGATACTCGCTCGCAAAACATTCCCACCTACGAACAAGGCATCAACAATGTCTCGAGTGATACAAAGAGGAATTCGACTGCGATGCCCAAACACGAGATGGTGTTTGAGAACCAGTACCTCCAGCTCTCCTCCGCCCTGCCTGAAGGCGCCAATGTTTATGGGCTAGGAGAGTATGTTACGGGTAGTTTCAGGAGGAATCCGGACGAAACTCTGCAACCCTTCTTTACCTTGGATGCGGGTACGCCGGTTGATTCTAATCAGTATGGCTACCACCCAGTCTACACCGAGGCTAGGAAAGGAAAGGATGCCAAGTTGAGCACTCATACTGTTTATCTCCAGAACACCGCCGGAATGGATGTGTTGTTGCGAAGGCGAGTGATTCAGTATCGTGCCATCGGCGGAACTCTTGATTTCCGATTCTTCTCTGGCGACTCCTCCAGCAACGAGGGAAAGAACAGTCCCAACACCGCCATTCAACAATACGTAAACTTTATCGGCAACCCGGTCATCCATCCCTATTGGTCTTATGGCCTCCACCTCTGTCGATGGGGCTACACTAACGTTTCTTCCACCCAAGCCATCATTGACTCGATGCGAGCCGCAAACATTCCGCTCGAAGTGCAGTGGAACGATATCGACTATATGCAAGAGTTCCGCGATTTCACCACCGATCCTTACCGTTTCCCGCTCACCGAATTTGCTGCTATGATTTCCAAGCTGAGGCAGAATCATCAGCATTATATTCCGATTATCGATATGGCTATTCCCAAAGCTCCCACTAATTCTTCGGATGTGTACTATCCGGGTACGAGGGGGGACGAGCTGAACGTGTTCATGAGGAACAGGAATGGAAGCGAGTATATTGGAGAGGTTTGGCCAGGATATACGAGTTTTGTAGACCAACAGGCGGAGAATGCGCAAAAGTGGTGAACCGAGGCGATTGGGAATTTCAGTAAGGTGGTTGACTTTTCGGGCATCTGGTTGGATATGAATGAGCCCAGTAGTTTTGTTATTGGCAATGCTGCGGGTCGGGAGACGAACTTGAGTGATACTCCTGCTTATACGCCTGCGACTAGCGTTGCTGGGTGGCCTCAGGGGTACAACAACCAGACTTGGGGCAACTCTGGTAACCTTATTATCAATGGTACTTACACTTACCGTGATGGACCGGTGCAGAACAACGATGATTCGCAGCAACAACGTCGTTCTCTCCTCCCCACCTTCTCGCCAGAAAAGGATGTAGTCCCGGCTAAGCGACAGCAGGACGATGGAGCCGACAAGTATGGACCCAACGACCCCAACTATCAATACTCGAACAGCTCGCAACGCTACCTTACCAACCCACCCTACGCAATCCACAATGGAATCCACATCTCCGAAACCCCGCTCAACATCAACCTTGACAAGAAAACCGTTTCGATGTCTGCCGTCTCCTCCAACTCCTCCATCTCTTTCTATGACGTACACAATCTCTATGGAACACTTTCCGAACAGCATTTCTACAACGCACTTCGTTCGATCCGACCTGATGAACGACCGTTCCTCATCTCTCGTTCAACTTACCCTGGTGCTGGTAAGTTCACCGGTCATTGGCTCGGAGACAACTATGCGCTATACAACATCCTCCCTGCAAAAGAAGCGTACAAAGCAGGAGCGGGCATGGCACAGAGCATTGATGGAGTACTACAGTTCCAAATCTTCGGAATCCACATGATCGGTGCCGACATCTGCGGGTTTAACAGGAATACGGATGAAGAGTTGTGCAATAGATGGATGATGTTGGGTGCTTTCTTGCCGTTCATGCGCAACCACAACACTCTCGGTGCTATCGCTCAGGAACCGTTTAGGTGGGATAGTGTGGCGAATGCTAGTAGGATTGCGATTGGGAAAAGGTACGAGATTCTTCCCACGCTGTACAGCCATATGGCGAAGAGCGCTGAGAGTGGTGAACCGGCGGTTAGGGCTATTTGGTACGAATTCGAAGAGGTATTTGAGGAGACCAAGGATTATGCTCATCAGTTTATGTTTGGTGATAACCTCCTAGTGTCCCCCGTACTGGAGCCTAATGTGACCGAGGTCAAGGCTTTGTTCCCTGACGCAGGGGGTAAATGGAGGAACATCTTCAGCTACGAGTCCCTGGAGGTGGAGTACAACAAGAATGTTTCAGTGCCAGCTCCTCTCAGCACGATCAACGTACATCCTCGACCGGGACGCGCGCTTCTTACTCACTCTCAACCTGCATACACCGTTTACGAGACCGCTCAGAGCCCCTACGGATTAGTGGTAAACCTGAATAACGACGGAAAAGCGAAGCAGTGCTTCTATCTGGACGACGGAGCAACCCCAGCTCCTGCCCCCAACTCTACCTTGACGGTGACAGCAGAGAGTGGAAAACTGGAGGTTAAGCTGCAGGGAGACTTCAACCCAAGCCAGAAGCTCGGTTACGTTGTTGTGCTGGATGTCAAACAGAAGCCTAACGTTGTGACTTTTGCAGGAAACAACAACACCCAGTTCAGCTGGGACCAAGGAAAGCAGTTGCTCAACGTTACCGGATTGCATATCCATCTGAGCTCCCAGTGGAGTTTGCAGTGGTCGTCGTAGACATCACCTTCACCCTTCTTTTGTTAACGAATCGCTTTTCTTTTTTTCTTTTTTTTCTTTTTGATGCTGTGTCTTGCAATCAAACCCTTGATCTACCATCCCCTGCATTGTGCTTCTTGTGAGAATTCAGCTCGAACGAGATCAAGAGTGACCCCACAATCAAGTCTTTGCATACGCCGGACTGCGGTGGATGTGGTAATGTATAAAGATTGCGTTGCTTTAAGATATACGGGGACCGAAACACTAACACGGCTCTGGGGGAGCAATTATGGAAACTAAGTATAGTGGCATAGATGAGAATACAAAACCCCCCTTCGCCTGCCTGGCGAAGTGATCGAGTGAGAAGGGCTAAGTTGCGCCTCTTCCGGCGAGCTTAGGCTCTCTTATCGCTACTCTTCTTCTGACTCAACAGCGAATGCAACGTACTTATCAACTCGATCCTCCTAATCGGTTTGCTGACATATGCCGACATTCCAGCCTGCAAACACTTCTCCTTATCACCCAACATCGCATGTGCTGTCAATGCCACGATCGGCACCTGTTCATCTCCGAGAGTCTTTTCAAACTCTCGAATGGCCATTGTAGCTTCAATTCCTCCCATAACTGGCATGCTGACATCCATCAAGATCACGTCGTACTGTCGTTTCTTCACCGCCATGACAGCAAGATGGCCGTTGTCGACAATGTCAACTTTGTGACCTTGGTTGGTGAGAATCTTGCATGCCAGTTTCTGGTTGACGACGTTATCTTCTGCGAGGAGAATGTCGTAGGTGACTTCGTTGGAGCCTTCGGTTGGGGTGGCGGCGGAAGATTCGAGGGAGGGGAGGAGGGCGTAGTAGAGATCAGCGACAGAGGTGGGAGTGTTGATGTAGGAGCTTATGCCGTGGTCTAAGCAGTAGGTCAGGTTGAGGGTCAACTGAGCAGGAGAGACGAGGTTGATAGGGATGTATCGCAAGTGTTCGACGTTTCTCAGATCCTCCACAACAGCAAGGGAATCAGCAATGATAGCGTCGATACGTGGCATACCGCGCTTGCGATGTGATGCTTCTTCCACACTGTGCACTGTGAATGGCTTGAGACCGAGGTCTTCGATCATAGCCTGAACACCCGTCTCGTCGTGCAGCGTGTCGAGGTAGAAGATGTTGCGTCCGGCATAAGGTCGGATCTTCTCCTTGACTTGATCAGGTGAGATCTGATCCAACTTGACCACCATAGTGAAGAAGAAATCGGACCCTTTGCCGTAGTTGCTGCGCACCCAGAGATCACCACCCATAAGGTTGACAAGTCGTCGCGAGATCGAAAGACCCAGACCAGTACCACCGTACTTGCGCGTTGTTGAGCCATCAGCTTGGCAGAAAGTATCGAAGATGACATCGAGCTTGTCCTGCTTGATACCGATACCCGAGTCTGATGCGCAGAACTCGAGCATAGCTTGGTTGCTATTGACCATCTTAGAGAGTTTGCATTTGAGCGCGACACGTCCGCCCGCATCGGTGAATTTGACGGCATTGCCGATCAGGTTGGTAATGATCTGCTTGAGTCGGAGTGCGTCTCCGATAAGCGGGTCAGGGCAGTCAGGTGCCACCTCATACATGAGATTCAGCTTCTTCTGCGTCGCTCGCACCGAGAGTGTTTTGAGGACGCTGAAGACGATACCACGCAGCGAGAAGGGAATCTCTTCAACGTTCATGCGACCAGCTTCGATTTTGGAGATATCGAGAATATCATCGATGATAGCAAGCAAGTTGCCAGCCAGCGTGGAAACAGTGACAAGGTTTTCACGCTGCGAGCGCGACAATTCGGTCTCCAATGTGAGCGCCGTCATACCAATGATACCGTTCATAGGTGTTCGAATCTCGTGCGACATATTCGCCAAGAACTCGGACTTGGATCTGTTGGCCAGCTCGGCGGCTTCCCTCGCTGCGGTGTTCTTCTGGATACTGTCGCGAAGACTGTACACCATCTGGTTGATCTTGGTCTTGAGCGAGTCCATCTCACCTGATGCCTCAACGGTGACGAATCGTGTAAAGTCGCCGTCGGTGGCAGCAGCTGTAATTTGGGCAAAGGCACGCACTTGCGAGGTCAAGTTGTTGGCCATGATGTTGACATTGTCCGTGATCTCGCCCCATGTGCCCTCGATATCCTTCTTTTGCGCCTGGACACCAAGCTTGCCCTCAGTACCCACCTCGCGAGCAACACGTGTGACTTCGGAAGCGAAGAAGCTGAGCTGGTCAATCATGTTGTTGATGGTGTTGACAAGGTCGAGCATCTCTCCGGACACGGGGATGGTCACCTTTTGCGTCAAGTCACCGCGGGCTACTGCTGTGGTGGCGTGAGCAATGGCACGCACTTGGAGCGTCAAGTTGGCAGCCATGGTGTTGACTGAGTCGGTGAGATCCTTCCATGTACCGCCGACACCAAGCACAGTAGCACGACCACCAAGCTTGCCTTCGGTACCGACCTCCTTGGCGACTCGTGTTACCTCGAAGGAGAAGGTTCGCAAGGATTCCACCATGTTGTTCACCGTCAGCTTGAGGTCAAGGAACTCGCCGCGAACTTCGACGTTGATGGTCTTGCTGAGGTCACCGCGTGCGACAGCGGTTGTGACAGTGGCAATTGATCGCACCTGTGTTGTCAAGTTGCTGGCCATCATGTTGACTCGCTCGGTCAGCACCTGCCACTGACCCTTGACGTCGTTGACCTTGGCTTGACCTCCGAGTCGACCTTCGGTGCCTACCTCGACCGAGACACGAATGATCTCATCGGAGAGTGTCTTGAGTTGACGAACCATGTTGTTGACGGTGAGCTTGAGATCGAGGATCTCACCCTTGACATCGACGTTGATGAACTCGGTGAGCACACCTTCGGCGACACATTTGGTGACGCGTGCAATCTCTCGTACTTGCGATGTGAGGTTGTCGGCCATCTTGTTGACATTCTCTGTCAAGTCCTTCCAAGTACCTTCGACGTTGGGCACATGCGCTTGACCACCAAGCTTTCCGTAGGTACCGACCTCCATGGACATGCGGATGACTTCACTGGCAAAGATACGGAGCTGACCGACCATCGAGTTGACGGTATCTTTAAGCTGTGCCATCTCTCCTTCTGCGTCAATGTCGATAGTCTTGGCGAGATCACCCTTTGCGACGGCAGTAGTGACCATACCGATGGATCGTACCTGACCGGTGAGGTTGGAACACATGCGGTTGACATTATCGGTAAGCTCCTTCCAAACACCTTGAACGCCCGGTACGTTGGCTTGACCTCCGAGCTGACCTTTGCTGCCTACCTCACGCGAAACACGAGTGACTTCGGTGGAAAAGTGACGAAGTTGGTCCACCATGACATTGATTGTGACCTTGAGCTCGAGAATCTCTCCGTCAGCTTCGACTTCGATCTTTTGGGAGAGATCTCCACGAGCGACAGCCTTGGTGACGAGGGCGACACCTCGAACCTGGTTGGTGAGGTTGGCAGCAAGACGGTTGACGACATCCTTGAGTTCTTTCCATGTGCCTTCGACGCCGTGTACTTCGGCTTGACCACCGAGCTTGCCTTGAGTTCCTACTTCGAGCGAGACACGGGTAACTTCGGCGGCAAAATGCGAAAGACGATCGACCATCTGGTTGATGATATCCTTGAGTTCGACCATGACGTGACCTTGAACGGGGACGGTAATGTGCTGAGTGAGATCTCCAAAAGCGACGGCTTTACAGACGCGAGCAATATCCTGAACCTGAGCTTTGAGCAGACGTAGCTCTTCTTGAGCAGAGAGGCCGCTCTCGTCGTTGTACTTTTCGAAGGAAGCGATGGGGTCGTCGTTGCGTGATGGTTGACCGCCGAGTAGTACAGGACCGTTGAGACTCATGCCGAGTGGGTAGCTGAGAGGATATGAGGAGCTTTGAGGCTGTGCATGGGAGAGCGGGTAAGGGAAAGACTTGCCAAAGAAGAGGTTATTGTTGTGTTGTAATGGGTCGGAAGGATCCTCCTGTGCGCCTGGAGTGCGAACGAGCTCTTGACTACGAGCTACGACTTCGAGGTGGTCTTCGGCACGCCATAGCCTCTCTGCGAGCTTTGAGAGATTGGCCTCGATGGTCTTGGTCCGCTCGTCGCTCTGGGGAGAGTTGAACTGGGGCAAAGGCAAGCAGACAAGGCCGTCGGTGTGTTTTTTGGGATGGTTCAAGTCAATGGAAGCGACATCATCTGCGAGCTCGTGGCCGTGTTTCTCGAAAGGTGCACCATTTGCGCTTCGTGTTGGATCGCTGGACATGGCACGCATCACGGCAGGCGGTGGTCTAGAGTTGACCAGAGTCTGTGTGATGAGGAGAAGGTGATCTAAGAAGTCGCTTGGAAGTGAGGAGAGATCCGGGAGAGGGGAGGAAGTCTGGCGGGTCATGAAGGTGCCCTGATTCGGCAAAGCCGACTGGGCATTCAATGTTGTGGCCATGATGGCTATGTGACGTGGAGGAGATGCCGATAGCCGAAATCGAAAATGTCTAGGGGTAGGCTCGACTGCAGCTGCGTGTGTTGCGAGCAATCAAGAATATACGGATGCGGAGCGGCAAGGGGTGTATTCGACGTGGAGAGATCGAGCAAGAGGACTCCGGAAACCGTTCGCTTGTGGATGTAGAAGCGAGAGCGGATAGATACAGATGTTGATACAAGTAAGAGGAGGCTAGGACGAGGTGGGGATCAAGAGCGGACAATAGATGCCATGCTTTGAAAGACGGAGCTGTGATTGGATGTTGATGACGTCGACGCTGGGAAGAATGCAGCAAACAAGAGAGCACAATGCGGTTGATAATCCGTGGGTGGCAACAAAGAGGTTGGCAATAAGCGCAAGAGTTGCTAGCCGGAGCAGCTCGTGTCTGGTGTGCGAGATAGGATGTGAAGTCGCTAACAAGCTTTTGGTGGGGGCGTGGTATCGACTGAAATGAAGAGTGACAGTTGCTTGTACGAGCTCGCTATGAGTCTATAGGCTAACGAACAACGAGAACGATGGACAACCGACAGTGGAAGGGATCCTCGACCAAATGCAGAGATGCACAGCGCAGCCGGATCCTTGCGATGATAAGGGGATTCGAACGGGATTGATGATGGGTTCGGCTTGCTTGATGCGATGGGTAACGTTGATGATGCCGCCGAAGATTCAGATGTGAAAGCCGTATATTCGTACGGAGGTCGGGGGGGTGGGGTTGAAGACGATGACGAGGAGGGGATGCGAAATGAAGTGAAGATGATGGAAGCGGAGAGGGATGAGGAGGGAGACGAGAACAAAAGAAAGGGTGTTGTTGAGTAAAGGCAGAGACAGCGGAAAGGGTTTGTCCAAGTCAGTCAAATGAGCGTGAGCATTGAAGCTGCAGTTGCCAAGCACTATCTCGCACGCACGCACGCAGAGTGGCGGAAGCTCTAAACTCGAAATGAATGTGTGACGACAGGGACCATGAAAAGGGCACACACACAGGCGAAGTGAGGCGAACCGAGGCGAAGCTTGAAGCTGAGCAAGGGCCAGAGTGGCACACTTGCCGTCTTATCGCGCCCCTCTCCAAAAAAAAAGAAAGAAAAAAAGAAAAAAAGAAAAAAAGAAAAAAAGAAAAAAAGAAAAAAAAAGAAAAAAAAAAAAAAAGGTAGAAAAATATATTACAGGCAACACACAGCTCACACGCAACAGGCAGCTTTAAAAATAAAAATAAACACACACACACACACTGCTCTCACGCCTCGACAACCATCAAGAATCAACTTGACTGGCTTTCTTGCTGTTCACTTTCGGCTCTTCCGACAAACAACGGAGGGGCCGACAGTTGTTATGTCAGGCAAGTAAGAAAGCCTTTTGATCGCTCTCTCAGAGTAAGTGAACAGCTAGCAAGGCTCTGAAGCAACCCGCTGAAGCAAGGAGACGGCAGCATCCGGACAGCAACCACCGAGGGTGAGCATTGAATTGTCGCAGGCGGGATGGCCTCTTTCTTTACAGTAGTCAGATCTGAGGAAAATCGTCGTCCGGCAAGAGAACTCGGCTTCGGAAAGCTACACGGCCAGAGCAAGCCGAACTCAGCTTCACTTTGACTCTCTCTGCTCATACCAGCAAGCTTCGCTGAACAGCCATTGCGCCACTTCTGGCAGCAGGCTTGCATGAAGGGCGCGCCTCTCTTGCCAACAAGCGTTCTTTCCCAGCTTGGATTTCGATTTGCAAAGTGTCGGAATCCCGCGTCGAACGCTTTTCATTTATTTTTTCATATTCATCAATACAAACTTATCCTGCAGGTGTTCCCTCTCATCTCCGTCACCGCAGCACAGATTGAGGAACAGTCGGACAATACAAAAGCCATGATACAATGCAGGTCAGCGAGCCACCTCGCTGGCTCAAAGGCTCCCAGCACGACCACCTTTCTCTTCCCACAAACCTGAAGCGGCCTCTCGCTTTCCTTAGGCAGGGGGGTGTTTTGCACCAGGCTGTGTGCCCTATTGCATTGCTTGGCCATTTGGCCTGTATAAGTGTCTTATGACGTGTTTTGGTAACAATTCCTCTTAGATCCCCAATCAAATTGGACCACAAAGCAGAAGTTATATAGCACAAAGCCCTCACTGCATTCCCTGAAAGCTCCACCATCTTCCCTTCACACTATCATCTCAACAATACAACAACAGCCCTCAACTAACAAACTCAGCCAGTCAAGTTAATCTTTATTTTACGCAACCTTCAACAGCTGTCTGTCAGCAATCAGGAATTGGATAACCAAATCGAAACATAGTGAGCAGTAAATCATAGGACCAAATGTGCAGAAGAACTGGACCCACATGAGAGAGGCCATTGTCACGGGAGCCGGTCAGCCGAAATGGAGTCTGCGCCATCTGCGCAGACTGAGAGGTTAAATCGGTTGAGGGCCAGGGTAGAGCCTGACTCTGCAGATCCCAGGGAGATCTGGTGATTGACCGTAGCTCACTGGACATTGTGGACTGCCAGTGGCAGGAACAGATGTGAGGGTGGTTGATCAGCGCCACCCTGTTGCACATGTGGGGAGTCGATGTCGTTGATTGACAGCAATTGGACACATGTTATATCGCTCGGGAACAATCACTCTGGAAGTGTAGTTGACTTGGCGGCTCAGGGAGGTGCCAAAGTCAGCAGTACCAAGCAAAGGCCTGAGTGGTGTCACACGCAGGTTGTGTGGTAGCGCTAGATTGTGGCATCGGTACAGTGCGTTTTCGGATATATATACAACCCTTCATGCTACTGGATGAGCGGAGACTCATCCACTCTACTATACATTCACAGATATCATAACCATATGTTATACCACACAAACAGTAACATTCCTTATATGACGCACATCGCAATATCATCTATTGTGATCATCACAAGTCTGAGTCTTCATCATCGAACGAAGAGTATTGTATACGACGTCATCGACACCTACATTGACGCTGTAGCACTACAACTACAGGCGGAACCTCCACCAGTCCCTATAACCCAACACTGCCAACGACATCAACTGAGCACTAGCTCCGTTGCTCTCAGTACTATGTCGACGTCTCGACACTCGCACCGGCATTGTACTACACCATCGCTAGGAGTGAACTGTTGTCATGGGAATGGATGCGCAGAAGCCAGAAGATCTGTCAAGTTCATATGAAGGGAGCACAGGAATCAATGGATCGGGCAGATCATGGGAATTGAGGCAGACTTCACTGAGATCAGTAGTAGTGCCAGTCCTATGACAGATCTCACTGAAATCGGCAAAAGGAAGGATAGTACTATGATGACAAAATCAGCACGAGAGAGGATGGTACTATGGATCACACCGAGATCAGTGATAGAAGAAAAGCTATGGTGGATTCTGCCAGAATCAGTGGTAGGAAAGATCCTATCACGGATTCCGCAGAGATCAGTGGTAAGGATGATAGTGTGGTGAAGCTTCACATGCAGGCAGTGGGATGGAGTGCTGCCAAGTGGGGACCAAGCTCAGGAGCATGCAGCTGGTTACCACTCAGGGGCACACAAGATAGGAATAAAGGGGGACCGTTGCTGGTCAACAGAAGGAGAGCAGTGTAAGAGAAACTGGTGAGGAAGACATAAGGAGGAGGAGCAGTGTCAATGGAGTCGGCACAGCTCAGGAAGGACAGACGGGACAGCGCGGTGAGGAGGAGGAGCCTCATTGAAGACTCCTGTGAAGTACTCGATGCTGAAGGTACTCTCTGGAGAGAGAGCAGGAGCAGTGGTGCTGGTGACACTGTGAAGAGGTATAAAGCCATGCCTTCTTGTCACTAGTGGTCGAGTGGATCCTCATCCACTCTATACACTCACCATACAACTAGTCAATACTTTAGAAACATAAGTACTCATTAGTTTTCAGTCAGCATAAGTTGCAATCAATAGATTGCTCCTCATCGAAGCGCGTGTGTTGTATTGCCGTTTCCTGATGTCCGAAGGTGGTTCTTAACAAACCAGTGGTCCGGATATCAATAGAACCGAAGGCAGTCGTCCACTGCGGTCCGGGGATCACCTCAAGCATAGTCGACACACTGGACACTTGTGTCAACACCACCTATCCATATTCACACCAGACCTTTGGTGTCATCAGCAAGCTCACATAGTTATTAATCATGCCGAGCTACCTCTGAATGGAGTGTCCAACAGTGGTCAGTCAAAAACTGCAATAGCATCATCACAACTACAGATTCGAGCGAGAAAAGTAATAGAGACAGCTCTACTGCATATCTCGTGAAGAATCGCAATACCACAAGCGCTGTCGCATAACTCGACAGAATCGGTAATAGTATTGATACAACTACCAATCTCAGGTTTCAGGCACGCGGCCACTGACAGTTGTCAGAGGTTGCGCGCCTGAAACCTGAAAATCTGTAGTAGTACTGATACTACTACCGATTCTGTCGAGTTATGTGACAGTGCTAGTGGTATTACAATTTTTAGTGAGTTATGTGACAGAGTTGTCTCTGTCACTTTTCTCATTGGAATCTGTAGTTGTATTGTCATTATGACATATTTCAACTAACTGCTGTGGACACTCTGTCCAGAGGTAGCTCGGCACAATCAAATACTATATGACACTAAGTGAACTTGATATTGACACCAATGGGCTGGTGTGAGTATTGAGTGATGACGTTGACATGAGTGTCCAGTGTGTCGACTAACACTTGAGGTGATCCCCAGACCACAGTGGACGACTGCCTTCGGTTCTATCATATCCAGACCGCAGGTTTACTATGAACTGCCTTCGGACATCAGGAAATGGTGATACAACACATGCGCTTCAATGAGAAGTAATCTATTGATTACTACTATGCTGACTGTGAACTAATGGTACTTATCCTGGAAGTAATACTAGTTGTATGGTGTGTAGAGTGGATGAGGATCCACTTGACCAATGATGACAAGAGAGTGTGTTTATATAACCTTTTGATAGTGTCACCAGCAACACTGCTCCAGCTCTCTCTCTCTTCAGAGAGTACTGCTCTTCATCGAGTACTATACAAGGGTCTCCAACGAGGCTCCCCCTCCTCAATGAGCCCTGTCGCTGCTAACTTCCCTGAGCTGTGTTGATTCCTGTCAACACTGCTCCTCATCCTCCTGACTTGCTTGCCGGTGTCCACCACACAGCTCCTCTTCCTTCAACCAGCAATGGTTTTCTTATCTGCACATCTCCTGAGCCCCCTGAGCGGTAACTGCCTGCATGCCTCGTGAGCTAGGTCCTTGCCTTGGCAGTGCTCAATCCTCTTCTTTTATGAACATAGTTCCTCTCGCATGTGAAATCGTCATATGAATGTTGTTGTCACTGATCCCAGCGAAATCTGCCTTACTATCGTGCTTACTGCAGATTCTGGTAGGATCTGTGATATGGACTTTGTTCATGCAGATCCTAATGAGATCCATCATAAAACCAGGTCTACTACTGATCTCACTGAATTCTCCTGTAATCCACCAATCTGCCTGATCCTTCAATTCCTGTGCTACCTCCATATGAACTGTTGGGTCTTCCTGCTTCCTGCGCAGTCAAGCCCCCATGACATGAACTTGCTGCGTTACCTCTGTATGGAGTGCCAACAGCGGTTGGCCGATATCTGTTCCCCAGGCCACACTCATCGGGTATCACGGTTATCCGTCGAGAAGAGTCTCCTCACCAGTTCTTCGAGAGGTACACTCAGTCAACACTCCTTACCTGAACTCGCTGAGATCCGCTGAGACGGCCCCTTCCGCAGAGAGTCAGGTGTTAGGCACATGACCGCTGACAGCCATGCGCAAGAATCGCGGGATTAGGCAAGCAGTGGGTTCTGACAGAGTTTATCAGGATTGGTGGGATCAAGAACTTACAACAGATCTTGGCAAAACCAAATAGAGGGTGCTGCTTCCACCAATCTCACAAGTTGCACCACAAAAGGGAGATGGTCGAGGCCACTGTAGACAACTGGCAGTGACTCACAAGGAGGAGTATGCGAGGGGAGGGCTCACCACTCAGATGAGGTTGGAGGGACCCCTATACAACAATGAACTCAGTGTAGAAAGGTTGGTATTGTCATCAGAGGAGAGCAAGGAATTACAAGGGGCAGGACATAGGAGGATGTACCCTGCCACTCTGATGAAGTGGGAGTGACCCCTGTCAGCAATAAACTCACACTGGTTGCCCTCAACCACAAGGAGCAGGAGGAGCAGAAGTGATGACAAGGCAGAACACATACAGAGTAGGGCAGTAGCTAGAGGGTTGGACACCTCTAGGAGGAGCAAGAGCAGTGCTGCAGGCAATGCTGTACCAACCTATATATACACTCACTTCACCATAGTAGATGAGTGGATCCCCATCCACTCTACACTCTTAACTAACTATATCCTTACTGTAACATATACTTAGTTGTCTTACCAATAGTTGCAATTGCAGGCCATTGCTTCTAATCAGAGTGTGTGTGTTGTATCACTGCTCCGTGATGTCATGCATAGGCAGAACTCCACTGTGGTCTGGATATTGATTGACACCAAAGGCAGTCTCATATTGTGGTCCAGCTCTCTTGATCTCATACCAAAGGCAGCCTTCCACTGTGGTTTGGATAACAACCATTCCAATCCAAACATGCAGCTGTCAACATTATGGAGACTTGTGTCAAGACAGACACCATTGCACAATATGCTAGTAAAGAGCTCATACAAGAGATTTCACCAAAACCAATTCTAATCAACCTTTCCAGTAGATTTGAGGGTCCAGGCACACGACCGCTTACACGTTGCATTCCATCCTGCACCAACATGCTCGGATCACTCGATTACCTTGATGAAAGCCTGGCCCTTGTCTGATGTGTGGTTGTGCCAAAAGCACATCCGACCGCATATACGTCAACTGTGACCATGTTTGCTCCTTGTGGTTAGCCGCAAGCGCAAGTTTGGAAGCACTGGTTGGCACGGACTCTGCAAACATAAAGCAGGCATTTGCACTAGTTTGTCCCAAAATCAGCCAAGAGACGGTGGAACTGATACTGAGCGTATACTTGAAGGAGGCGTTAGAGTACTTGTCGGCATGGCCGACGTCTTTGTATTGGGCTGAACATTTTCGGTCCATCCGAAGATCGTATCAAGCCGCACACCTCGGCCCTCCGACGACCGTATCAGCAAACGATAAGGTCGGCAGGAGGTGAGGGTCGGCAGGAGATAAAAGACTGTACTCTATCACTGTATAAGACCTTTTTTGCACTGCCTTTTCGTGATTCAGACTGCTCCTCTGCTCCAACATGTCACTGTATCATGCCCAAGCTAGGATATATAAAAAGCACCCGAGCTAGTTAGTTCATCTCCGTCTTATCATCCATCTATTTGTATACACAGTTCACCGTCGATATGTAATACTACCGCGTCCTACCACTCGAGTCCATCACTTGCTCCAACAATAGTAAGGTAAGTATATAGAAGATAAAGTGTAGAGTGGATCATCTTGCGCTCTTCGCAGAGTTGAAGTTTTTCGTGTGATTGATGATGATGGAGCTGAGTACAGATGCGAGTCAAGCATTTTCAGATTTTCACTACTTGCGCACTGCTGCGCTCTCCATTCCGCAAACCCTTTTACTCGGCCGTGAACACTACCTCTATGCTTTGTGTGGCTTTATCTACTTCAACTCCCCCCCCTCAACAGCATATGTACTCTGTTCACTGTGCTGTTGTTGTTTGACACAGCCTCCATGCTTCAGTACTGTTGCATAGCTTGGAGATCCCGTTCCGTGTGTCGCTGGTGTTTGCAGGTGTAGCCCGGATTGTGCTTGTTGCATCGCTTGCCTTCCAATGGGCTTGGTGAGTACATCTGCTAAGTTTTGTGTTGTGTCCACGTACTTAATCTGCACCTTTCCTTCTTGGACGTTGTTGTGAACAAAGTGATACTTGGTGTCAATGTGTTTGAGCTTCCAGTGCTGCACTGGGTCCTTACTCACCTGTATGCAACCAGTGTTATCTGAGTAGACTGTCAGGGTCCCTGTAGCAATGCCAATTGAGTGTAGCAATTGTTTGAGGAAGAGCACCTCGCATGTTGCCTCTGTGGCAGCAATGAATTCCACCTCGACAGCAGACAATGATACACATTTTTGTGTTGCTGACTTCCAGGCTACTGGGTTCCCATACACCAATGCCACTGACCCTGAGGTACTCTTTCTCTGTATGGTGGTGTCACTCACCCAGTTTGCATCACTGTGCACGACCAGTGGCTCTTGCGACTTGCTTGCTCTATAGACCAATCCCACCTCCTTCATGCTTTCTAGGTAGCATAAGACCCATTGGGCCACCTGATAATGCTCCTGCGATGGTTCTCGCATGTGTCTGTCGAGAACTCCTACAGTGAGACTAAGATCGGGCTGGGTGCTGTTGGCAACCCAGAGTAGCTTGCCGATGATCACTGGATACTCCTTTTGCTGCTCTGTGCTTGCAACAAGGGTTCCCTCTGGTATGCTCTGCATTGGGACCATGGTTGGCTTTGTACATTTGTCCAGGTGCTTTGCCAGCACTTGATCAATGTACCCTGACTGACCAATTGTCATGGTGCGCTTTGCACAGTCTCGACTAATTTTGATGCCTAGGAAGTGAGAGACCTTGCCACTATCCTCCATCTTCCATTTCTGGCCGATCTGCTTCTTGACCTTTAGCACTGTCTCCAGTCGTGGTGCTATGACTAATGTATCATTGACGTAAATGACCACAATAGCCATATCTTCACCCTGTCCCTTAGTATAGATGCAGGGAGTGCACTCTACTTGGAAGAACCCCATGTGTCCCAAAGACCTGTCGAACTCCTGGTTCCATTCTCGACTGGACTGATTTAGGCCATACAAGCCCTTAACCACTTTATACACCTGACCGGGCGCTACTCCTGCTCTTTCTGGCGGCTTCATGTAAATCGCTTCCTTCAATGTGGAGTTCAAGTAAGCCATAGTGATGTCCAGGGCATGCACCTCCCAGTTGTTCTGCACTGCTAGCGCTAAGATGGCTCTGATTGCTCTGAGGGGTGCTACCAGAGAGAAGGTTTCTTGGTAGTCAATTCCCTCTCTCTGTATGAAACCCCTCACAACCAGTCGCGCCTTGTGCTTGACGGGCACACTGTCAGCGTCGAGCTTCAGCCGAAGCATGACCTTAGAGTCCACAAGTGGTACCCCTGGTGGGTGATGTACCACCTCCCATGTTCCCATTGCCTTGAGTCCTTCCAGTTCCTTCTGTATGGCCTCCTTCCAGAGGTGGGTGTCTTCACCATCCATTGCTTCTCCTAGCGTTGGGTCCAGGTTCAGTACCGCTGTGTTAGCAGCTCCTATTGTGCTGTCTATAGCTGGTAGGAGGTCCTCCACTGCAGCCTCTGATCTGGTTTCCTCCTCTGCTGTGGCTGGTGTGACACCCTCCTCCTCGTCCTCTGTGGTTGCCACAGGCCTGACTGCCTCCTGTTGGCGATCATTCCATCCTTTGTCCTCATGGAACATTGCTGAGTTGCTCCATTGAATTGACGCAGGCTGGTCCGGGTCGCAGAACTTCCATGCTTTGTGTTCATTGTCATACCCTATCATGATGGCCGGCTTTGCTCTAGCCCCATGCTTGCCTTGCTGATCCTTCTGTTGGACATGGACCCAAGCCAAGCATCCGAAAACCCGCAGCTGCTGGGCCAGCTTGTGCGCAGTGGTCCCATAGAAGGCCTTGTGGGGAATGGTCTTGGTTGCTGACAGGGTGAGGTTCATCACATGTGCCACTGCTGTGATTGTGTACAGCCACAACTCTCTGGGGCAGGCTCGACCAATGAGCATTGAGCACATCTTTTCTTGGACCAATCTGATTGCTCTCTCCACCCGTCCATTTTGGATGCTGATCCCTGGGATGCTCTTTTGCCACTTGAAACCCTCCTGAGTTTGCCAGTCTTCGGCTGCTATGCTGCACCATTCTCCTCCATTGTCGCTGCGGAGCATTTTGAGTTTCCTGTCTGTTGCCCATTCCATCCTGGCTATCCACCTCCTCAGCGCCATGAGTGTGGCGCTCTTGGTGCAGAGTGGTTCCACATAGATCAGGGAGGAGAAGTCATCCACAGCAACTAGTGCATAGTGGTAGTTGGCATGACCCTTGGAAGCTGTCATCAAATCTATGTGTACTAGCTCCAGGGGTGCTCCCGCTCTTTTCGACTCTGATTGACTCATCCGCACTTGGGTCTGTTTCCCTTGACTGCATGTGTCGCAATGCTTCGACTCATGCTCCATCCTCTCATCAGTACCGAGGTAGTGTGCCTGGATCTGCCTTGTCTTATCTCAACCCGGGTGTCCAAACCTCTCGTGCCAGAGGTAGCTATCTCGATCTTCTGTGTTCTTATTGTCCTCTGGGAAATTGTTTTGTCTTCCTGTGTTCTTGCCGTCCACTGGGACATTGTTGAGAGTCTCCTCCAGCTCCAAGGCCAGTGCTTGTCCTCGCACTTTGAAGCGGCCTTGTCTCCTGTTCCTCCTGAATTGTACTTGGGTACCATCGTTCTGCTTTATGGTAGTCCCAAATTCATCAAAGATCACTTGTGCACCATTCTCGACCAAGCCTTGTATGGACAATATATTAGCATTAAGTTTTGGCACATAGAGTACATCCAATAATTGGATGGTAGCCTCACTGACCCGAAGGGAGGCATCTCCTATGGCCTTCACCTGAAGCCTTTCGTCCCCTGCCGTACTGATCTGGCTGACCTTGCTCATCAAGATGAGCAGCATTCTCTCATCATTTACCATATGATGAGTTGCACCTGAATCAACGATCCAGGTGTCACATGCTGACTGCTCACTCCCGTCAATCACTAGGAAGGTGCACCCGAGTTCCTATTGACTCTCTTCTTGTGCTAGATGAGCAGTGGGTCCACCTGTGCTCGGTGTAGGGTTGTTGTTGTTGTTGTTTGTGCAATTGCGGGCAATATGGTTCGGTCCTCCACACGCGTAGCACTTCGGAGGGGTTGTGAGGATCACACCTGCCTCTGGGCCCCTGCTCTGCCTGACCGGTACCCCCTTGCTCCGTACTTGTAGCAACCCTGGCTGCTCCTCTGATGCGACCTGATATCTCACCATCCTGCTGTTTCTTCGCAAGTGCATGGTAAGCTTCCTCGTACTTGCAGTCAGGTTTGGCCATCTTGAGTGCATCAACAGAGTTGGTGTAGAACCAATCTTGAGCTGTGCAGCAGTAGAGGGTAGACTTCTTAAGGTCTTCGTCAAAATGTTTCTCCAGGTGCACTGCATCATTCCAGATGAAGTCCAGTTCCCTACCCAGCCTGACGATGTCTCTATTGTACAGACGTATGGTATGGATGTGGTCCTGCAGGCCCGCTCACTTTACCGCTTCGTTCAATGTTAGTGCCTTTTTCAGCTTAGCATAGAGTGTGCTACCAAGCTGAACCTCCTCATCTGAACCTCTAACAGTGTATGTATCAATGTGACTATCTGGACTGTTATCACAGCAGGCGTGGATGAGACCCATGAGGGCCTTGTCCAGGTCCTTGTTGTAACCCTCACTCCCGGGTGCAATCTCTCTGTACAATATTTCCTTTGCATTGTGTACCCGTTGGAGACAGTCAATGAATGTGGGTTCCCAAGTGTGCCAATTGCCGTCACTCAGCTTCTTGATGTGTGCAATGGAGCTCATCATGTCGTTGGGGATCTTCTCAGCCTCCCCTCATGGAGCCTGGTTACCAATGCTGACAAGGCTCATTGCTCGTACGATCACTTCCTCTGCTGTCAGTTCTGGGTTTGCCAACTGTAAGATCCTTACTATCTGAGTGAGCCAACCCTCCTCGCGACCATTGCCTGCGGCTGCGACTGCTTGATCATCATCTCTCTCCTCCCTTCCTGTCTGTCCAGCTCTAGTTGATGGTGGCATTGTGGTGTTGTTGCTCGTCGCGCCTGTCGGGCTCTCGTTGCTGCACGTCTCGCCTGTTGGACTCTTGTGCTGCTCGTCGGCTGAATGTCATGGGTTCGAGCCCCACGTTGGGAGCCAGTTGAAGTTTTTCATGTGATTGATGATGATGGAGCTGAGTACAGATGCGAGTCAAGCATTTTCAGATTTTCACTACTTGCGCACTGCTGCGCTCTCCATTCCGCAAACCCTTTTACTCGGCCGTGAACACTACCTCTATGCTTTGTGCGGCTTTATCTACTTCAACTCGCAGGTGCTTTTTCTTCTGCTCTTGCCGAAAGTTGGGCGCAGAAGCAAGGCTTAAGTGACAGCAAATCGCCGCGGCCAAGACAAGGGCCACAAGCCCTTGTCATCCAGCTGCGCGCGTACACTTGTGTGCCTTTTGTTGTGATGCTCGATGCTATATCATTGTGGCCTGCCTCGCGATCAAAGCTGCCATTGTGAAGATCAAGGACAGAGAGTGACTTTGTCATTGTTTGTCCTTGCTTGACGCCAGCAGAAAAGGTCGACTGGAAATGGATCGAAAAAAGGCCAACAAAAAGGTTTGGGAAAATGAGAGCTGTCTAGCTAGCAGAGCTCTTTCTCTGTCAAGTTTCTCACGAGTCTTTCATAGCAGCTCAAGGTGCCTATCCGATCATTCAATCATCCCATCATCCAATCCGTCCTCTGTGGTCTACATTATGAGCCTTCAAGGCCATCGGGCATCGCTTCAAGTCATCAGACATTGGCAATGCCTATTCCAAATTGAGTCAACTATCTCTCTTCAGCCAACATCGATGACTGCAGCTCCGTATCTACTCTACTCTGCTTGATACAATCATCGAGCTCGCTCGTTTCTTTCACTCTCTCTTCAGCCGAAGCACGGTCCGCCGTAGACGATCACCTTTCCTTCGAAGCTGCAAGCACGCGTGCGTTCCAGACCTCTTCGATACATATGTAGTCCTTGCCTCCAACCCACCCTCCTCAAATTCGAGAGGCGTGGTGACGGTCACTTTTGGCCCTTCCCACACCAACACGCTAGCCACACTTCATCTCTTTGCTTGCACTTCCCGCTTCTCGCCAACGCCAAGTACAGGTCCGAGCGCCAAACAAAAAGGGTACGTGCTTCATCCAATCATCTTGCCCAAGGCGATCAGAGCTGGTGATTTGCTTGTCTCCGTTGTGGGCCCATGTGTCCGGCCCTCGCATGGAGTCAACGCTGGACTCCCGCTTCCGCGCAGGTCTGTGGCTCGGCCAGCCTATCTTGCTGTGCAACAGGGAAAGCTTCCCACGCTCTGGTGGGAACCAAACGGCGGCTGTCAAATGATATAAGAGCAGGTCACATGTCTTCCTCGGTCTAAGTTGTGCCTCCCTCCCTCCTGCCCCCCTCTCACCTTCCTGTTCTCAGGATCGCGATTACCGCAATCCTCGATGCTAGCATGGTCAAGTTCAGATCATGGACAGGGCATGGATGTGTGCCGACGCAGCTCCTCCTCTGCCTCTTGATCGGTCTACGACTCGTTTCGTCGTCAGTACAAGGAGCCACCAGCAACCTGCGCTTGCGGTTCACTCCTTCATCACAGCAGCAGCAAGAGACACATGAGCAGCATCACATAGCACCACGAACACCCAAATGGACCGAAGCGGTGTTTTGCGACCCTGAAGCACAGCCAAGGCTACAGAGACGCAACAGCACCCTATCCACGTATTCAACCTCGGACAAGACAGATCAACAAGAGGCTCCAGGCCTGACACGATCACTTTCGGACAAGGATGACGATTGTCAGCCGGGAACTCACAGAGAGCATAAGGGCGGCGCTTGCGTTGGCCAGCCAGCGAAAGACTATATCGAAGACCATGCCACCGACACTGCCACTCCCTCCGGAAACACTATCAAGGAGCAAGCGTCCGGTTCTTATGAAGGATTCTCTTTAACCTCTTCCGCACCAGATTCAGGCTTCTCCAGCGACAATGACTCCAACTCGAATTCGCCCGACTTCGGGCCTTCGAGCTCCATTAGCAACAATTCCAATAACACTTCCCTCGCTACCTCGGCTTCCTCCAATCAAGATTCTACAGAATCTTCGAACCTACCTTCGTCCACTTCTCAAAGTCCGCCTCCTCCACCACCAAATCGGTCACCATCCAATTTCAATTTTGGTGGCAACCTCAACAATGCGTCTCGGACTGAAAGTCGGAATGATAACAGCGCGGTTAACAACAGCAACTCAACCCTATCGGATGGCAACGTCAACTCTCAAACCAATCATCCTTCCTCTTCGAACAACAAGACAAAAGCAATCGCCGTTGGCGTCACTGTCCCAGTCGGCATACTTGCTTTGGGTCTCATCGCCCTTGTCATCCTACACAAACAGCGACAGAGGCAAAGGAGGGCAGAGCAAGGACAAACCTTGAGTGGCGGGAAAGACGAAGAGATGACAGATACGCCCGCTACTGGAATCAACACACCTAGAATCTCTGTCCGCGAGGTTGTCCCCATAGCGGCGCTCGGTGAAGCCTCGAATGATGGTCACACCGACCCAACAGCAGAGCATGGTGCAGCGGCAGGAGAGCAAGACGAAGCGGCTAAAGCAGGAACAGAAATGTCTTCGGCGCCATCCCATACCACCGAATTGACTCATCCCGCAACGCCTATGTTGGCGGGCACAGAAATCGTCACACCGGCAACAGAATCAAAGCCAACTCCGGGAAGCGAATCCAGCCCACAAACCGGAGTATCAACACCATCTTCACAAGCAGGAGGTAGTCCAGGAATGCGAGGCAGATCTCTCAAACGCAAACCTGTCCCAGCACTACTGGAGATCTTCGACCCGACCAAACTCGACCCATCCTCCTCCTCAAGAGCTGAAGCTTGCTCAGCGCCACATACTCCCCTAGCAGCTGTGGTCGATGAAGCAGCTTGTATAGCTGGTCAGTCGCCTGTAAACCAAAGCTTGACCTCTTTGCAATCATAAAAAAAAGGGTGCTGTAGAAAGTTCTCGATTGTGCGATGATAGAAAGTGAGTGTGAGTGTGAGTGTGTCTGACTTTAGTGCGGAGATTGCGGTGCGGAGGACGAGGGGAAAAGGGTGAGCGAACATGCAGGGTACAACGGCACTTTCTCTCTGCGCACGATCCAGCCAAGATTTCAAGGTAACTACAGTTTCAGTCTGGAAACCAATGCTTCGAACTCAGCTCTCTACCACAACAAGGACCTTATCCATCATCCTGCCTTCCTCCTACGTCGAAGTCGCTTGTCTGATTCTCACAACCAATCTCTGTCGTTGAACATGGGTCACCATTGATGGAAGCGACGACCGTCAGCGATTACTACAAAGTCAAACTCACCATCGAGCATTGGTTGTCTCTTGCGCCTTCCGAGCAGCTGCTGCAGATCCACTTTCAACAATCAACCGCCGTATTCACACCTCTACCTACAGAGCCTCTCGAGGGGAAGATCAAGTGGCATAGCTCGAAAAGGAGAGCATTCAGTAGGCTATACCACGACACAACTTGGTCGGGGAGGATTGTATGGGAATCGGTTAAAGGTAGCTTTCTTGCTACTACAACACATCCTTACTCCGCCGCCGAAGGAAAAGAAGAAGTGCAAGAGACCAAGACGCAAGAAGAAGGTTAGGAAGAAAGCGAGTGAAACCGAGAAGAAGCAGACGTTAAAGGAGTGAGAAGGTCAGCAGCAATTATGGCTTTCTCTTCCTCCTCCTCCTCAGAAGGCTCGACTTGTTCCTCCGACTCCAATGCACCATCAACTCCACCACCGATACTGCAATACCTCCCTTCTTCGACCCCGCGTTATGTATGCGCTGATTGCGGTGCGCATCTCGCTTTACAAGTAAGTTCCGTACTACCAGGCCCTTCCCTTCTCTGAGTCCTCGTGCGCTCTCATGCTCATCTTCCTCCCTCCCTCTTCTGCCCTTTCACACTCCCAACTCCGCTCGATGCGATGATAGGATGAACTGATCAGCAAATCATTCTCAGGTCGCGACGGAAAAGCATACCTCTTTTCCTCTTCAATCAACACCACCCTCGGCAATAAAGAAAATCGTCACCTCCTCACAGGTATGCATACCGTTTGCGATCTCAGTTGTAAAGGTTGTACACAAACTTTGGGTTGGTACTATTGGAAGGCCTTTGAAATTAGCCAGAAGTATAAAGAGGGCAAGTGTATTATGGAGAAGGGCAGGTTGAGTAAGGTGAACGCTTGGTAGACCTCACGCTTAGGTCCAAGAGGTTGGTTTTGGCTTTCTATCGCATGCTTGCAGCATTCTTGTTAGTTTTCTTCTCTTCTTCAGTCTCGGTCTCATCATTATTCTTGTTCTCATGTCAATGTTATCTCTGGTGTCAATGTCAACTCAGTGGATTTGTAGAACCGTTTCAATCGTACCAAGTGCGATTGCAAAAGCGACAAAGAGAACGAACAACATTGTGGTAAAGCCTACTTCTCGGCAGAACCCCCGATATTCGACCCTCTGTAAACGGTAATCCGCTTATCCTTACCTCCCGCAACCAGCTCCTGTCCATCATTAGACCAGTCAAGCCCCAACACACCCTTCTCTCCTCCCTGCTCACCAACTGCTAGACTGAATAGAGCCTTTTTAGAACTTCTCGAGTCCCAAACCTTCACAGTATCCTCCATCCCGCTCCCACTAGCAAAGAGATGCGAGTCTGTTGGGTGGGCAGAAACCACGTCTACGGGCCCTTTATGGGCGTTGTTGATGGCAATACCTAGGGTTTGTACGCCTGACGTGGAAGGTCGGGAGTCGAAAATGTGGATTCCTCTATCCATGCTTCCTGCGACCAAGGTGGAAGGCGCTAGATGGGTGAGTGAGATGATAGGACGAATTTCGGAAGAGGTAGAAGTGGGAAGGGAGAGGGAGGTGTGGACGAAACCACCGGATGAAAGGTCCCAGCCTTTTAGTTGACCGTTGAAGCCGCAAGTCCATGCTCGGTTGGCGTCTTTGGAGGAACGGGAGCAAGAAAAGAAGGAGCGTTCAAACAAGACAGAAGTAATGCGAGAGGAGGAGGTGAAGACGTTTTTAGCGCCGGTTATGGAGTGGGACGTTGGTTGGGCATGCCATAGGATTGTAGTTGGTGATTGGGTGCCAGCTTTGCTCGGCGTGGTCTTCGAGCTTTTACCATTGCTGGTTTTCCGGCGCTTAGAAGCACCTTCGTCCTCTGAATTGTCTTCGGATTCAGACTCGACGACGGTATCGGAAGTGGAAGAAGAAGGAATGTCGTCCCACAGCGCAACCATTCCATCCCAGCCGACACTCAATACACTTGCTCCAGATGGGCCTTGTGCAGTGTCCACCGCGCTGATCGGAGCATTGTGTGCTTCTCCGACCCACTTTCTTGAGCTCGTCCATTCTCCATCCTCCCCCTGAGTTACATTCCAAAGCTGAACCCTACCGTCCATGCCACCCGTCACAATTGCATCTGCTTTTGCAGTCCATTTCGCACTAGTCAAACTTCCATTCTTGCCCGCCTGAACTGTAGCCTTGTTCAGCGTCGAAAAGGTATGCTCTGCCTCCGCAGCATTACTCGGTGAAAACAACCTCACACTTCCATCGTATGCTGAAGTCATGTACACCGACCCCACCCCACCAGCATGGCCGCAATCGACAGAAGCTACCCAATCATCGTGCTCAAACGCAGCGAGGCGGATGGGAGGAAGTGTCGAGCGGACATATTCGATTGATAGCGTTGATTCGGAAGTGAGGCCTTGAGTATCAAGGTATTCTCCCAAACTTGTGCGGAGGAGTGAAGAGTCGATGATAAAATCAAATGGTACTGTGGTTGCAGCAGAGCCTGTGGAGGAGGAGGAGGCAACAAGCTTGTTGACGAGTGTAGATAGATGTGTACGACGCCAAGAGACAGGGACCATGTACGGGCCTGATGGGATGGCGTATTGGTCGAGGGAGGTGGTGAGGGAGATGGGTACTGTTTGTTCCACCGCGCCGCCGGAGGCGGTGGTTTCGGCGGTGAGGGGAGCGTCGTAGTCTGTTATTGAGTTCATGGTTGCAGGTGATGACAGGTATAGAGTAGATGATGGTGGTGAAGAGATGATGGAGAGCAATCAAGCAAACCTCCACGACAGCGAGTTGCAATTCGCCTGCTTTTCTCCTCTCTCTCAAAATTTCTTCTAGAGAACAGGGAAAAAAGTCACAGCGTTGTGAAAATGCGTGTTCCGTAATCCGCGTTCCGCGTCCCCAGTTCCGCGTTCCGAGTCCCGACATTTTGATCATTGCTCTTCCCCCCTTTCATCGTCCTTAACTTTTCGACAGGCCCCCAGGTCATCCTCCTTACCTCCTCCTCCTTACCTCCTCCATCCATTCGTCCGATCCGTTGTCGTTCGGATCGCTTCATCAAGGACCACATCCGAACAAGCTTTGCGATTACGCATCATTTCCCTGGAACCACCCTAGCAACCCACTCGGCACAACATCATCGAAACTGTAGTGACTCTTCATCATGGAGATCAACGCGGATAACGCAAAGCAGCTCATTGCTCAGCACGAGAAAGAGCTCAGCGCTCAGTCACATGCACTCAAAGAGAAACCCATCGCTGCGACCACCTCAACTGCCAATGGTGCTGCTTCCAATGTCACCCCCTCCAATGTCATCCCCTCCAATGTCATCCCCTCCACTGCCGCTGCCAGTCCATCAGCGCCTTCAGCAGCCTCAGCCCCAGCCCATGCAGCCAGCGCCCTCACAAGCTCTTCTGCTTCCAAAGCTGCCGACACTGGCGGCCGAATACAACTCATCGACCAAGAGCAAAAGTTCAACTCCTCCCAATTCGCTCCCAGTCTTCAAAACTGGGGTCTCGCAGATGCAGGTTTTGGTTACGATCTCTGTGCCGTCCTCGGTTCGCAATCCACTGGTAAATCCACCCTGCTCAACAAACTCTTCGGAACCAACTTTGACGTCATGTCTCAATCCGCCCGCCAGCAGACCACAAAGGGAATTTGGATGTGCAAAGCTCATAAAATCAACCTCCTCGTCATGGACGTCGAAGGTACAGATGGTCGTGAACGTGGCGAAGATCAAGATTTCGAACGCAAATCTGCTCTCTTCTCGATGGCCTCTGCTGAGGTGCTTATTGTGAACCTGTGGGAGCATCAAGTCGGTCTCTATCAAGGTGCCAACATGGCTTTGCTCAAGACTGTTTTCGAGGTCAACCTTGCCCTCTTCCAAGCGAGTAAAGCCAAAACCCCAGGAGCCAAAGATAAAACTTTGTTACTCTTTGTCATTCGTGATCATATCGGCGTTACACCCTTGCAGAATCTTTCGGAGACCGTCATGGCCGATTTGACCAAGATCTGGCTCTCGCTTTCCAAACCTGACGGCCTTGGCAACTCGCAAATCTCCGACTTTTTCGACTTTATGTTCACCACCCTACCGCACAAGATCTTGCAACCTGCCGAATTCGACAAAGCCGTCGGTCTGCTGCGCCACCGCTTCGTCGACCCAAACGACCCCAACTTTGTCTTTAAGACGGAATACCACAAGCGAATCCCCGCCGACGGTTTGCCCCACTATCTCGAGTCCATCTGGGAACAAGTCATGACCAACAAGGACCTCGATTTGCCCACACAGCAAGAGTTGCTCGCCCAGTTCCGATGCGACGAGATTGCAAACGCCGCCTTTGGCACCTTTGCAGCCAGCATCAAGCATTTCCGAAAACACATCGAACGAGGTTCGATCTTGGAGACCTTGGGTCCTGATATGGCACTCCATCGTTCCACTGCGCTCAGGGAGTTCGATCGCGATGCAGGCAGGTATCACCAAGATGTGTACAAGAGGAAGCGTCTTGATTTGCTCGACAAGCTCAATAGTTGCCTTTCGCCCTTCTTCCTCGGTCAGCTCAAGAACCTTCATCGCCACATGCTGCAATCCTTCAAAAAGAACGTCTTGGAACGAATGCGGAACGAGACCGACTACGATTTCGGCCAGGTGGTTTCCAGCGAGAAATCCTCCGCTTTTAGCCAGTTCTCCGCTGCTGCACAAGCCCTTCTCCTCGCGGATACCGATTGGACTATTGATGACGAGCTTGCGCAGCTGGACAGCGAAATCCAATCGATCAGCGATACGATGCGCGTCGACGAGACCAAGAAGATGGTCGCTCAAATCGAGCGGACATTCAAGAAAAACATGGCTGAACCTGTCCAAATGGCTCTCAACAAGCCGGAGCCGGATATGTGGGATAGAGTTCTCACCGCCTTCCGCACCACGCTCGAGCAGGCGGAGGCGACGTATTTGAGGAAAGCAAAGAGTTTCAACTGCACCGAAGAGGAAAACCAACATGCCTTGGTGGCCTTAAGAAGGAAGGCTTGGCTCAGTCTCAAAGCCAAGGTGGACGAAGAAACGGCGGATTCAGTGATTGCAGCCAAGTTGAGGAACAACTTCGAAGATCGATTCCGCTATGATCAAGCTGGTGTGCCCAGAGTTTGGAAGCCAGAAGACGACATCGATTCCGCCTTCCGCAAAGCTCGAGATGAAACCCTATTGCTTATCCCACTCTACTGCAAGATCAGCCCTCAAGACGCCTCACTCTCCATCGACTTTGCCTCCATCGACCTTGCCTGCACCTCGGACTGCCACCCAGCGTCTGTCTCTCTGGGCGAGGAAGAAGACTTTGATTTCCCTTCAACGCTCACTGTCCTTTCCGAGGCTCGCAAAGCCGAAATCAGCGTCCGCTTCCGCAAAGAAGCAGACGCACTCTACGTCGAAGCCAAGCGATCCACCGTTCCTCGCGTCGCCCAGATTCCTGTTTGGATGTTCGGTCTCATGGCCTTTTTGGGTTGGAACGAGTTTATCGCCGTCATCAGCAGTCCCGTTTACTTTACCTTCTTGTTGGTCCTCATTGCAGGTGTCTATGTCGTTTGGAAACTCAACCTCGGCGGTCCGTTGGCGAGTGTCGCAAAGGCGGTAGGGAGAGAAGTGCACAGGCTGGCACATGATCAGTTGAGAACCCATTTCACTCAGCCCATTCCACAGCCAGCCGTGTTGAGCGAGTCCAAACCCCAGGCGAACACAGAAGAGATTGCCTTACAGGACAAGTCATAAACCCCTCTCACGTTTCTACTTGGACGACTAACGAGGAAGATATTGACATATTCTGGTTTGGTAGATGAAATACGATACACGATCCAACCTTGCAAAGGCGTGAATGCATTGTATGTGCTCTTACTATGATGTGAAGGGGTGTGATACTGTGCAAGTGTAGCGAGAGCAGGCTAGTGGCAACCAGACCGATACTCGTCAACGAGACTTGTCAATCCAGATCCATACGCTGTCTTTTGCATTGAGCCGCGCCATCATCGTCATCCGTTGCTGGTGCTGGTGCTGGTGCTGCTGTGGCTGTGGCTGGTGGATTGGACACTCCAGCCGCCGAGATCGAGGGCAGCGCAGGGTGCATGTAAGCGTTCCAAATCGAATTGGGCACCTCATTGAGCAGCTCGTACAGTACTGTACTGCCAGCTTCGCCAAAATTGGACCGATAGTCTGTGCTCTAAACCTCCGCATCCCTGGAGCTTATCAGAGGCCAGTCCTTCACAATACACAGCGACGGTGGAGCAGGAACGCACAAGTCCACAATCACAGGTCTATTTCAACGCAATGAGGGTTCCGTTCGAGAGCGGAGTCCAGGATATTCAGGTCCGTTAGAAAGCGAAGCTCAGCACAATCGGTTCCGTGAAACAGCGTAGGTCAGCATCTCTTGTCTTCTGTTGTCCTTTAAGCGCTAAAGTACTTACTTGCAAACGACATCGTATGTGACTGTTCCATCAAGGCAAAGCGTTGTCAGCACGTAGTCTTCCTTCCTTTCACTAGTTTCACCTAGACTTACATATGCGGTGCTTGTTCCATTTGTCCTGATCGTACTCCACCAACGCAGCGTTGACCAGCACCGTCTCTTTCGCTCCCTCATCCTCTCCATGCTTCAAGAGATGCACACCACGAGCTTCGTGTATATGGCCAAAAACATGTAGCAGTGGTTGCAGAGCATCGGGTGAGGAGGCGGGTGCCGTGAGTCTTCGAGTAAGCTTTTCGCAGCCAACGGGCGTGCCATCGTGGATAGCATCAAGTCTGCCGAGTTTGTGAGGTGGTGTATGGGTTATGAGTAGGTCGACGTTGCTTGGAATCGCTGAATGGACCTCTGTACAGCTCGATCGATGGCAAAGATGTTCAAGAGGGGTCAGCTGAGCAGGGTCACCCTGGAGGGTAGGAAATGGCTTTGTGGATACTCACGCTTGGCTTCTTCCCCACGAGCATAGTTCCAAGCCCAATCTTCGAACTCTGGCGACCACTGTTATCACGAAGCAACACAATCAAGTTATTAGTACTTGAGCAATCTCTCTTCTGCGTCTCATCATGGACTCACCGGACTCCCCCAAACCTTCCACAAATGGTGCCTAGTCTCCTCTCTATCCACACTAAACTCGAATGCATCATCCTCCAAATACTTCAACCGCCCTCCCAGGCTCTCCTGGCTCAGAACCTTCTTCGCCTGCTCAACATCATCTTTAGCATCTTTCACCTTGTACTTTGCGTTGAGATCTCTGCCCCTTGTTTCGTAGAAGTTCTTCGATGTGCATGCGGAGAAATCGTGGTTTCCGCAGACGAAGATCTTCTGTTTATGCGGTAGAGACTTCAGCCATTCGACTTGAGAGGAGAGGTCGCAGGGTTGCCCGAGAGTTGTTAGGTCTCCAGCATGGAGCAGGACGTCTCCGTCAGGGATGAGTGTTGTTTGGGAATGAGAGTCGGAGATCAGGATGAAGCGGACAAAGTCTGGACCTGGGAGATGTGGTGGTGAGGAGACATCGTAGTCTGTGTACACTCGTGTGCCGTGCTTGGAGGTTTCGTTGATCGTTGTGGCCATCTTGAAGTGATCCTCAGCCTCGTAGCGGAGGATAAGGTCAGGAGTGAAGCAAGAACGATAGGACAAGGAGGACGGATTCTTGACCCTGCATAACGCATTGTCTCGCTCGTACGGGGACCCCCCCAGGGTCCAACTCGATTGACTCAAACCTCTTGATACACACTTGAACCAGGAGATCTTGGGTCATAATGCATCGAGTTTGACATGCTTGTATCTGCGGCCATAGAACCTTGAAAGCACCGCATCCCGTTCGATCTGCGAAGTTAAGCAAGGTATCGCCTAGTCAGTACTGCGGTGGGGGACCACGCGGGAATCCTAGGTGCTGCAGTTCTTTTTGCACGCTTCTCAAGCGCCTTGCGCCCTTCAACGAAGCTTGCAAGCTGAGCAGTCGGACGGAAGTGAGGTAAGGGTTGCATTGAACGAAACTGTATGCCAAGTACGACCGAGAAAGATAGGAAGAGCAAGGACAGATAGTTACAAATACACGAGACAAAGTAGACGAGATTCGACGAGAGGGAAGTTGCGTGATGACGAAGATGTAGCAAATGAGGTCGGGAATGAGGGCTGGCGTTGTTCTTTGTCTTCAGAAGTAGACTCTGATCGCCTGATTGAGGTAGCTTTCGGCGGGACAGTAAGGACACTTAAATCGCCTGTTTAAGCAAAGTTAAGTGAGTCAGTGTTGGTCGTCTTCAGCATCAGAGCTTCGAATCGCTTGATACATACCCTTTCCCTTTGGCAAGACGATTGAGCGTCTCCAGACATAGCACGTGTCCACAGGCCAACATCATCGGCGGATTCTCTTCCGTTCCCTGCTCCTTGGATACAGGACAAGCAAATATCGAGTGGAAACGGAGCTTGGTCGGGAGCGGGATCTCGATCTGTTGTTCAATACAATACAAGGCTTGTCAGGTCAGTACCATGTCTCTTCTCTGACTGTAAGCTCCGACGTTCTGTACTTACTGGAAGCTCGTCGGCCTGGCTCCACTCGTTGCCCCTCTCTTTCATTACCGCTTTGACCTTGATGATCTTGTTGAGCGCTCCACCAGCTCCAACTTCCACACCGATGGCAAGAGGTGCGTCCTTCGCGATGCGGTTGCGCGCGCAGAACTCGAGCTTAAACAGTGGCTCCAGCAGCGGTGCATTGACCAGATTTGCATCTAGTAGTGGACGATAGACGAGCGGGACTGTTGGAATGAGGTGTTCGACAGGAACCGAGTCGAGGCCTTCCGGACCGTAGGCAGGAGCAGGGAGAAAGGCGGGCAAGAAGGCAAGCAGCGTAAAAAGACGTTGGATCTCGCCAAGATATGTGCTGCGGAAAGGCTTGAAGTGTTCTCGACCGTAAGCGAGAGCTCGTTCGACATTGGTTCGTGGCAGTGGCATGCCAGCGGGATCGGTACTTGTTGCAGCTGCTGTGACGGTAGAAACAGGCGCAAGCTGATCGATGGATGCGCTCATTATCTCGACATTCTCGCCATCTGGATCTCGATTAGCAGTAGCAGCATCCTCCGCGCCACCCGGTAAGATCGCACCAGCAGCAATGCGTATGAATTGACTCCTGTGCAGCGCGAACTCGAGTGGGCTCTTTCTTGCCTCCAACCATGACCTTTGCACTTGTGCCCATGCAATAGCTGGTCGTAGATCTCCTCGACCCATCGCAGCTACTACATTGTGCAGCTCTGCATACAGGGCCTCGCTTTCTGGTGATAGATCGAGCCCTGCTTCAGCTGCAAACTTGTAGCTTGTCGACCAGTCTCCATGCCTCTGCAGGTGATTCAGAATAACTCGCTCCAGTGCAGTCTGTGCTTCCGGTGAAGAGAACAGTGATGGATCAGCGACGCCATCGATGGGGATCGGAAACTTCTTGTCGAGTGCCTTTGTGGATTTGGAAAGAGCAGCATGGAATTCCTTTTGTCGATCAAGGATGGTCTTTTGGGTGCTCTCGACTGAAGCTTTGAGCTCGGCAAGGACGACCGCTGGACTGAGCTGATATGATGATGAGGCGGCATCGAAAGTCGAAGAGATGGCGGCTTTGGCCGCTTCAATGCGTGCGATCAGCTGGTCGATCGAGTCGTGGACGGTGGGTGTGGCAGCAGCTGCTTTGGCGGAGGCCGAGCTGGGGTGCAGACCGGGTGCGCGCTTTGCTAGCTGCTCGAGCGTTTTTTGTACGGCCTCCATCGTGGATTGCGACTATGTTGTGGTGCTACAGATGTCCAGTCGGAAGTTCTTCGTGCAGAGGTGTAGATAAGAATGTTGACGAACAGAACCGGTAGTGGAGATAGTGTCACAATAGCCAAGGTTGCACTTCGCAGCTTGGCCGTGTATGCAAGTACGGAGCGTGGATATCAGCGGGCGTCTGTCAGAATAATGCGCTGCTTGATGCGGTGATGATGATGGTGGTTGATGGACACAAGGCTTCGACAGCCTATCTGTCCTTTATCGCACTGTGCTGTGTCAGATCGGCAACACACACAGCACAATCCGATTTTTGGCGACTGCAGGCGTGCATACTGTTCATTCCCCAGACTGCGATCCTGCCTGCTCTTTTTTTCGGCCGTGTTGCTCCGCTCTGGTCAGTGCCGTGTGGGGAAATATAGGACCCCGGTTTTGGCTGCTCACATCTGACCGATCCAGTCGTATCACCCGATCCACACCTTCGCTTTAGAGCTGTCAAATTGTCTTGACCTCAATCGCAGACGATCTCCTATCACAAAGGCATTGGAATTCCTATCGAGCTATCATATAATGTGCACAGTGTTGAACGCTGCTGGTGTCGCTTTAGTCGACCACAACGTATCGACTCTTGATGGGCCTCTTCTTGACTGTACCCGTCCTAGAGCCTCCAGGAGGGGGCGGCGATCCCACACCTGCAGGCGTCGATGTACCCGCTGCTCTGCCACTCATTGGAGGCTGAGCAGCAGGCGGCATAGAGTGATCCGCCAGGTTGCTCCTTGCCCTCGTCAAACCCCTCAGACCGGGAGGTCCTCGGTTAGGGGCCAGTCCAGAGCTTCCCTCATCGTGCCCCTCACTGATAGGAAGTGTGGCTCGACCCATTGTGAAGCCGGCCATGGGCGGGCCTCGCATCGGCGGCGCACTCGATGCTCCAGCGCTACGGTCAACCGATGCTGGGCTGGCAGACTGGGCTCTTGCGGGAGGTGGTGGGGGCGGAGGCGTACTAGCCACACTACCGCTGTCGCCGGCCTTCTTGTTGACCCATCGCTTGAGCTCCTTGTCATAGACAAAGCTCGTTTCTTCACCAAGATGCGCCTTCTTAGCTTTAGCCTTGGCTTGCTGCCCAGCACTGTCGGTCGAAGAGCTGCGACCCCACAGACGGCCAAACCAAGATGCAGATGGCTTGAGCTCCGGCTTCTTGTCATCATCGTTGCCCCCGCCGCTGCTTCCCGCATCGTCCTTCTTGCTGCCTGCATCGCTCTGTCTGCTCGGACCAGCAGCAGAGCTGGTCGTGCTGTCACGGCGTGATGCATCACCCGCTTCCCAGCTCCCTGCACCCGGGCCACCGGCGTTGCTCGCCTTGCGACGGCTGCTCGCATTTCCAAATCCAAGATCGTCGTCTTCCTCATCCATGTCATCCTCTGCGTCGTTCCGCCCGTACGAATACGCGTATTGGTTGCCTTGAGATGAGGGCTGAGGCGTGCGGCTGTTCGACGAGAGCGCATCGAATGGTGACACGAAGCCGCCTTCCTCTCCAATCTCAAGAGCACCTTCAGGAGCGACATTGCTGACGAACTGCGGCTTCTGGGCTCCGTGAGGATCGTAGCCGTAGAACGGAGCTTGACCAGTAGCCGAATAGCCGCTCGTGTCGCCTTGCTCCTCGCCGCCAGCCTCGTCTCCCTGTCCGCGCTCACCATATGAGCTGTATCCGCCATAGCCGCCATAGCCTCTGTAGTGTCCATATCCGCCAAAGCCAGCTTCAGAGCCAGCACGGGGTCCGTTGGCATCCGTGCTTGGATGACCAGAGCTCTCAGCATCACGTCCGCTTTGACCGCTAGCATTGCCGTGCCATGGTGCAGTGTCAGAGGTAAAACTCGTCTCAGCCTGTCCACCGTAGGTCGAGGATGCCGTCGAGAACTCGGACGTCTGCGTGTCGTGTCCAACACCGTAGCCTTGACCTGGACCGCCCTGCAGGCTGGCACCGTAGCCGTAAGGGTTCGCTGGCGCCTCCGAGCTAGAGCGCATATTGTCGCGCTCGTAGTTGCTGACTACTTCGTGGCCGTTGCCGTTGGTCGACCCTCTTTGCGGCAGCCAATTTCCATATGGGCCCGAGGCGAGCGGTCGCATCGACAGTGCTGAGGACGCGCGATGCTTCGGCGATGCAGCCGGCTTTGTAACATTGCGGAAGTCCATAGCAGAGCCAGAGCGGGAGGTTGGAACGCTCGGTGATCCCGTACGCAGCTCGCTGTACGACTGTTGCCTTGTCATGCCTCCCGAAGCTGCATCTGGTGTGATGGCGCTATAGTGCGAGAAGGGACCAACACTTGAAGAGACCGAGCCCTTGCTGTTCTTGTTGGGCAATTCTGCCTCGATGCCTCCTTCCTCACCAGCGATGAACTTGGTAAAGCGGCCTTCGAGAGCGCCCCAAACACCATCGAGCGTGGGACGCTGCATCTTGCGCGTCACCCAGTTGCCGCCAGGTCCTGCGTGTGGTGCGCCCACAAGTCGGTCCGAGAGTTGCTTTGACTGGGACAGCAGCGTCGAGTGCAAGTATGGCGAGTGCTTGATCTGCTTGAGACACTGTGCAATGGCTTCGCAATATCGCTGCGCTTTGGCTGTCTCGCCGAGGTCGGCCAGCTGCTGTGCGTGGACGAGCTTGTAGGCTTGCAAATGTGGGATGCCTGCAAAAGCTTCTTGACCCTTGGCGGCTGGCACGAGTCCTTGGGCGAACTCAAGCACCTCGGTCATGAGAATGCCGTCCAGGTCCTGCAGGAACGTGGTCGAGCCCTTAGGATTGGCGAGACCAAGCAAGGTGAAGCGAACGCCGGTCGTATCTGCACCACCGATAGGCGAGGTCGAAGGCGAAAGCAGGTAGCAGAAGTGTGCAGCTTCAAGCAAGCCACGTGTACACAGGCCATCACCGATGGCTGTCAGAGCTGCAGAGTCGCTTGGGCTACGGTTGCTTGCAACGATTGCCGCAGACTCCTTCCAGCTAGGCAGCGCTGTCGAAACAGTCGTTGCCTCAGTAGGAGCCGGCTGCAAGCCGCCAACCTGTCCGAGCTGTGTCTTGGTCCGGAAGAGATCAAAGATCGACACGGGGTCTTGACCCGAGAAGACGTTGTAAGCAACCTTGAGGCCTTGGAGATCGCCCTGACCTTGACTGCTCAGGGAAGCCTCAGCGGCAACGACTTCCTGCTCGATAAACTCACTGACGACCTCCTTCCAGCATTCCTTATCGACACAGCTGGCAATCGTCATGGCATGAGCCCACATCTTTTGGGCCACAGCGTATTCGACAGCCTGGCGGCGCTCACCTCGCAACAGCATGGTTTGCACCTTTTGCAAGAAGTCGCTACGCAGCTCGTGCGAGGTGATGACGGTACCCTCTGCTTGCTCGCTTTGTGCAGTCGAGCTGACGGACATAGCAAATCCACCGGCCGCAGTAGATTCTTGAGCATCAGGACCAACGATCAACGATCGGACACTCTGCTCAAACGCGGTTGAGCTTGTCTGACCGTCGTTCTCGACAAGGAACTTGAGCAGACGCAGCAGAAATACTTTGTCTTCGGTTCGACGTGCGTCAAGCTCACTGCCCTGTTCCGGAGAGCCTTGCTGGGAGCCTGCAGCTAGGGCGGAGAAGGATGGGCGTCGTCGGAGATAGCCTAGACCAGCAGAAAGCTCCTGTACGCGCTCGTCAAGATGCTTGATGAGTGCTGCCTTCTTGCTCTTGTTGGCCGAGGCTGCACCTGTAGCTCGGGAGAGTGCGTTGGTGCCAGCGGCACCTTCAAAGACAGGACCAGGGAAGGTGAGCGGATCGAAAGCAGATGCGTAGGCGGACGATGGGACGTGCGACGAGAGCGCCTGTATGTTGACTCTGGTCGGGTAGCTAGAAGCATTGTACGAGTACGATCCGTAGACATTTCCTGAGCTGCCCGCTGCGTCTGTGCCGTCAGCACCAGAAGAGCCGCGGGAGATAGGGAAGTAGCTGACGAGCTTGCCACCAATGCCGAAGCTGGCAACTGGGATAGTGGCATTGCGCATTGTCTGAAGCATGTCGGCCGACGCCTCCGAAGCCGCCTGCGACGGTGAGTCATTGGCGGCGCTGTGAGGGCCTTCGCCAGCACCAGCAGTGCGAGAAGTGTACTGATCGGGTGGCGCATAAGGCGACGGTGGCATACCGTATGGGCTGTTGAGGCCGTACTGCTGAGGCGAACCAACACGGTTGCCATGATCGAAAACATCAGCCTCATCGCGTTGTTCTGAAGCCTGTCCGTATCTTGCATTTGTGTCGCCCGTGCTGGGAGCAAGGCTTTGGGACGCCCGGCCATGGGTGTCGTCGGCAGCATACGGATCAGAAGCTTGGTCGTTGGCAGAAGCGGGACCATACGGATTGTAGCTTGAGTAAGGATCAGCAGTGGCGTTTGAGGGTGGCGCGTAGACATTGTTGCCGACAGCTGCTGGGCTGTACGGGTCGGGTGCTGCGTCGTTTCCGTAGGCTGACGAACTGGAACCGAGCCAGCTGCCTTGCTCGCAATGAGAGGCCAAGGGCGTCCTAGCCTCAGCGTCTTCCTCGCCTTTCGCGCTCGGCGTATAAGCTTGTTGACCATCGTTGGCAGCTCCGTTCAGATCAGAGCGAGGAGCATAGCCATAACCATTCGCATCATGCTCTGAGCCATACGCATGAGCACTGTAAGAATCTTCGGTCTGTTTTGGCTCGTCTGAGCCGGTTTGCGGCTGCTGCAAGCTGTAGGAAGCATAAGGGTCGTAGGTTTTCGCAGTGGAAGTCATCTGTTCGCCCTCCTCGCTGTATTCGTTCCAGCCAGAGCCGTTCTGTGCAGGAGTGTTTGAATGAGGCTGAGTTTTGGGAGTAGCATCGTCTGCATCGCGTGTGAAGCCATCCTCATCAGCGTAGGCGCCTTCGTAGTCGTAGCCAGTACCCGCGCCCACGTTGACATGCTGGTTGGAATCGAGATTGAGACGATCGAAAGCGTTGGCAGCATCATTAACAGCCCCGTGACGAGCCTCTTGGCCGTATGCATCCTCACCAACTTTGCCATCGGAGCCATTGTTGTCAGACTCGTCAGTGACAGTGAGGGTGGGAAGCGGACCGTCATCACCATTGGAGGCAGGAGGCGTAGCAGCGGCTTGCTCGAGCGAGTCGACCCACGAAGAAGCAGGACGCTTGTAGGTGGTAGGCGGCGTGTCAATGGTGCCGGTCTGGTATTCTGACCGCTTTTGAGGAGTCTCGGCTTGATTCGGCCAGGCAGGCGAAGGCTCATCCTGACTTTCCTGCTCTAGTGAGACGGCAGCGGAGTGACGCCTTGGCGGTGTCGAAGAGTCAAAAGCCGGAGACGAAGACGAGCCGGTAGCACTGTGAGCGTTGCGAGAGGCAGTGCGCCAAGTGCCGCGAGAGGGCCCCTTGGGAGGTCCCTTGGGCGGACCTTTGGGAGGTGGCGGCAAGGCAGCGCTCTGTGATGAGTTCGTTGGAGGAACAGCGTATACGTTGTTGGAGGAAGCGCTCGTAGACGTGGGAGGAGCGGCTCCAGGTAGATCGCATGGGCTAGCAGCACGTGCGGATGCCTGTCCGCTAGGATCGCTGACTGCACCGTAGCTATCGTATCCGGACGTTTGTGATTGTGATGGTTGAGAGCCGTATACGTAGCTCTCATCGGTCCACTGCTGCTGCTGCTGCTGCTGTTGCTGTTGTCGCTGAGGAGCATTAGGATCGTATGCAGGATCTTGCTGCTGCACGTAAGGATCAGTGTTCTGCGATTGCGGTTGATGTTGGTGCTGGGCCGTGAGGTCGGGTGTGTGGTCTTGACTGCCGTATGCTGAGTAGGATGCATAGGGATCTTGCGAGCCCTGAGTTTGATCCAACTGAGCATCAAACGCAGGAAGAGCAGGTGGCGGGGCATCGTAACTGTAGCCTGAGTTTTGAGCATAACGTGCGTAGCTGGACGAAGGGACCTCGGTGGTGCCGTACTGTGCGCCGGCTGAACCGTATTGTGCGTCTGCTTGGTAGTTGGGATCAGAAGCATATGCACTCGGGTCGTAGCTCTGTGTAGCAGCATCGTTGACGTAGGCAGACGAGGCAGGAGCATAGGGGTTGGCAGGAGCGTAGTTGGAATACGACTGCCAATCGTAGCTGGAAGGATCGTACGCTTGTTGAGCTGAATCGGACTGAGCGTAGTCTTGTTGATTGTCGTAGCCCTGCTGAGCAGAAGTTTGCAGACCATATGCTCCTTGGTCGTAGCTTTGCTGCGCGTAAGGGTTCTGATCATAGCCCTGTTGCTGGTGGTCGTATGTTTGCTGCGATGAGTCATAGCCCTGCTGCTGATAATGGTATCCTTGGTGCTGTTGATCGTAGCCATAACCTTGCTGTTGTTGATCGTAGCCGTACTCCTGCTGCTGTTGGTATGCCACGATCTCGCTGGTAATGGGACGACCGTAAGCGTCGTAATGTGGCTCTGGAGCGATAGAAGGTTTTGTATGCTCCTGATAGAGCCAAGACAAGGAGCGTTGACCGCCATCGGAAGCTCGAAAAGGGACAGCTTCCTGCGTCGCTGGGCCATCACCATTCGTAGGCGCAGCTGTAGTCGACTGGCTCTGATCATCTCCTGATGCAAGCCAATCATCTTGATAGCCCGTGTCGGCAAAGAGACCACCGGGGGAGACTGGGCCTGAGGAGGGACCGCTTGCCTTTGCGTGGCCATATGGCACTGTCAGGCTCTCGCCGGTAGTGGCGGTAGGCTGAATGGCAGCTTTGACTGCTTTGGCGTTTGTCGACGCAGGTTGCGAGGAGACTGGTTCCAGGCCGAAGATGGAAGTGAGAGGGTCAGCAGAAGCTGTTTCGGTGGATGTGCCATTGTTGCTATGTGTATGAGGAGCTGCAGAGGAGCAGAAGAGGTGTGGTTCTTCTGCCGCCGTCTCATCTAGCTGGGAAAGTGAAGGCGTGGTGCTGGGAGCGGTGATGCTCGAGAAGGGGTCATCGTCGCCTCCAGACCCGAACAGCGAAGCAGCGATGCCGATACTAGGCTTAGGCGCATGGCCCTTATTGTGCGGTGTTGTCGAAGGCGACTGCAATGAAGATGCTGAAGCATTAGTACCCTGGTCTGCCGTAGAAGGAGAAGCAAGGATCGTGGACGACGCTTCGACAGAAGAGGCAGGCTTGTCGTCCGAGATTGGTGGTAAGCTGCTCATGCTGTGTGTCGAAGGCCGGCTAGCTCTCGTCCTCCCAAGAGAACAAGAGTGTTGTGTTGGGCTCCTTGAATGTAGTGAAAGTCGTTTGCTGCGATCCTCGTCGAATGCAGGAGGGTCAAGATGAGGCTTTCCAGAAAGCGCTACCACCGTCAAGCAGCCACGAACGTGAAGCAAAGGCAATAGTGTCGGGGGTTATATGGATGAATGTAGCAAGCGATAGAAGATGGTCGTGAAGCTGGAAAGGTTGCTCTTTCCGAGAGAGGCTGACGCTGATCCTTTCCTGCTTGGTACTTGATGCTATCTATGGCCTTTGTGCCTTGGCCTTTCTGCTTTCTATGGCCTATCGCCTATCGCCTTTCTGCCAATCAGGTCTCGTTGTAAAACGGCACTCGGGCCACGTCAAAGCGCGATTGCAAACGGTCAGCAGCTGCTGCGCTTATGAATGCATTCGACAGATGAGCCTTGACGTGGCGACTCTGAAGCCCTACAATCAGTCTTTTCTACCACATGTTGTCATAGACATGTCAAAGCTCTCACTTTATCCTCCGTAGCTTTCACAGTCTTTACTCTCCAACCTTTCTCGCTTTGCGTTGGTGCTCTCCGATCGCCACCAAGGGAGTCGAGTGTGAGTGTGAGTGGCGGGCTGCGAACGGACCTACGAAACCAGAGAGAGAGATTTCCTCCCTAGCTGTTTGTTTCGAAAATCTAACATTGTTCTTGGCGCGCATCGCTCTCATGAGCGGCGACTCAGCCTCCATTTGCAAGGAAGAACACCACGAATTCTGATCGAGCTTGTTCACATCCATCCTCCTCGTCATTCACTGCATCATTCGTCTTCCAGCCACAATTATCCTCATGGTCTGAGGTCGGAAGGATATGGCAGCCATAGCTTCAAGCTCGTCAGCTGCCATGATGGCCGATAACATGGACCCAGCCGACCGGGCTTGGGCCATACAGGAGAACCGTTTCCGGGCCCGAGCAAGGCTTCGACTTGAAGCAAGAGCACGAAAGCCTCGCACCATCCTCAACAATAGCACTGCTGCCTCTGCTACAGCATCCTCTTCAGCATCGCAGCAATCCCGGCAGCCTACGCCCAACTCGAATGTACCATCCATTGGCCCTAATGCCAACCTTGGCTCTGTCCCCGCTACCAGTCGAAACGCACAGCTCGACCCGGCACAGCTCAAAGTCGTTGGCAGCAAAAGCAATGTGGCTCGCACACGCAAAGTCGACGAGGCAGAGATCCCACTCCAGCGAGACAAGTCATTGGGAGACTATATCGAGTTTGATCTTTCCAAACTTCACAACAGTAAAGGTGGTTTCTTGATCGATGACCAACATCCCGCCGCTTCACGGAAGACTTTGGACGATCTTCGAAAGGAAAAAGAGAGACAAAAACAGCGTATGCGGGACTATGCTCAACCAGGTATCTCTCTAGATCTTCAAACTCGACCGACATGCGAGAACTGCGGTAGTCCCGAGATCATCGACCACCCCTTCAAGCGGGTCTTTGGTATCTGCGTCTGTCGCAAATGCGAACACGAGAAGCCCGAAATTTATTCGCTGTTGACCAAGACGGAAGTCAAGGAAGACTACTTGCTGACGGATGCAGAGCTGAAGGATGAAGAGCTTCTGCCGCATCTACTGAAGGCGAACCCGCACAAGGCGACATATAGTAACATGATGCTCTTTTGCAGAAAACAGGTGGAAGAGTTTGCTTTCGGTCCAGGCAAGTGGCGCTCAGAAGCTGGCTTGGATGCCGAGTTTGAGAGAAGAGAAGAAGAGAAAGCCAGGAAGAGAGGTAAAAAGTTCCAGCAGGGCTTGGTGGATCTCAGAAAGCGAACGAGAGACAACGTTTGGCAGAGAAGGAAGGATGAAGAGCACCTTCATCAGTGGCAGGAAGCGGAAGAGAGAGGTAAAGCAGTTCACAGGTGTACACAGTGCGGATATGCTGTCGAGGTCGAAGTCTTTTGACCTCTCTCCATCATCTCTCTCTCCACCATCCGCCTCTCCATCATCCACCTCTCCATCATCCACCTCTCCACCATCCGCCTCTCCATCATCCACCTCTCCATCATCCGCCTCTCCACCATCGGCGCTTCCCGTCTCTCATATACCAAAATCTTTACTTGTACTTGTATCATTGTGCCAATCACACTATCTAACTAGCCTCGCACATGTCGACTGAACCGGGAAATTGCTTCTGATTCGAACATGCTTGCTGGCGATTCAATGTGAATCATGGAAAGATCTCAGCCATCATGAGAGCTACGGTACTTGACCAGCCAGTGAACGGATAGCCTCGCTGTCCATGACCATCTGTTGGGTTGTATTGCTCGAACACATAGCCTGTCTTGTTGTACTCTTTGAATGTGTTGTCCACGACGTTTTTCCTCAAATTGTCATAGATCTCCTGTGCTTGTTTCTGGTGTGGGCCTGATGTGGTTGCGTACTTGTTTCTGAGCGCTCTTAAGCTGAGATAGCTCATATGAATCCAAACAGGACCACGCCAGTAGTTTTCGCCTTGACCAAAGAACTCGTTTTTGCGACTGAGACTTCGAATGCCATATGGAGACCAGAGTTGCTCTGGATCCGAGAGCAGATTCAACACGTGGCCAAGGTGCGCCGAGTCGGGAGGAAGCAGCTCCAACATGAAGGGGAAAAGGGAAACATAACCCGCGTGGCAAACGTGGTAAGTCTGATCCTGTTCGTCGACGCTGGCATCGCAGTACATCTTCTTTTCTTCGCTCCAGTGAAGATCCTCCAAGTTGGCGACAATGTCTGCGTAGTGCCTCTCGTACTCTTCGACGTCCTCCTCCTTGCCGAGCACGCGTGCAATCTTGCACATGGTATCGGCGAACGAGCCCATCCACGAATGGAGATCCACATGCAGCTCACCCGTATGCGGGATTGGTGCGCGTGGGTAGTCATCCAGTCCACTTGCTAGCACATGGTCCTTGGTCCTGCCTCGCCATCTGTAGCCCTCTGTCTTTGATGTAGCATCACGATCCCACTCGCGAATCTCGCCTCGCTGAGTACGACGGAACCACCTGTAGTGGCGACGCAACTTGGGGTAGATCTCGTGCAAGAAAGACTGTCCAAGCGCGGCAGAGGCCAACATCTTCTCGTAAATGGGTACCTCATCCAGACCATCCAAGTCGGTCAAGACTTGCTGTTGAGCGAAAGGTGCAGCAGTGAGACCGAGCTTCTCGTTGCGTGCTACAAGACGATCGATGTATGCGCTGACCGCCAGGATCAATGTCGGAGGGTTGCCGTACTGTGGATACTGCGTCTGGAAGCCCTCTGGCACACGAGATCTTGCCTCGTCACCGAGAATCTGCTCGCGAGCTACCCAGCCATCGTCGTCAATGAGCCTGATCCAGCTGCCAAGTATGTCAAGACTGAGATCATTGTCCCAAGCTCCAATGTGAGCAAGGTGGAAGCCCTCATCCCAGTAAAAGCCGCGAGGGAAGATGTTTCGACATGGTGTAGCTGTGAACAATTGCTCTGGTTCAGTAAGCTGTGGATCCGCCTGCCCGTGTACTTGGGGATCGTAGACGCCCGAACCGGACTCGGCGTCATACTCGTGCCGGAAAGACCGGTCGACGATAGCTGAGCCGTAATAGAAGCCGATACCACCAGTGATGGACGAGGTAAGATCGCGAGCAAACTCGACTTGCTCTAAAGTCAAGTTTTTAGACGCAAGACCAAGGGTTCGGTCGAAGCGCTGATCGTAGGCTTGCTTGGACGCTTTCAGTGCTTGAGTGAGAGCAGCTGAGGAGAGAAGCTCACCCTTGGGTGTCGTAGCACTGTCGTAGAAGACGTCGAATGTAAAGTTGCCAGTGAAGGACTTCTGAACTGCAAAGAATGTGGATTCGGCTGCCACCTGGTCCGAGAGACGCGTGGTGAGGGCAGGAACAGGCATGCTACCTTGACCGTATGTCTGTGCTGCTTGCTGCAGTTGAATCATGAGATCGTTCTGGATGACATCCTTAGCTTTCCACACTGACTCGACAGGAATGTGTTTGCCAAAGACATGAGTTTTTCCTACAGTATCGGCGTAGGCTTTCGCATCAGCGCCAGCAGTTGGGTTGGTGACGAATTGATTGCCGTTGGTGTTGGAGTTGCCATGTTGAGCATCAGGCTCTACGATTCGCAGAACAAAGTTACCGAGACCAGTAACCGAACCTGCTAAGTGGAGGGGCTCGTCCCTTGGAATGCCGCTACCTTCTTCGAAGTCGGTCTGCAGTCCAAGCGCACTACCTAGGCTCTCGATGGCGGTGTACCAGAAGGTGGTCAGCGAAGCCGGCTTTGATGGATCCATGACAGTGCCGGAGATGCGTGCGCCCCAGCTGCCTCCATTTTTGTTCGAGGTGTCGACCTTGAGAAAGCTAGTCTCGAGACGGTAGTTGTTGACATTGTCGTTGATCTCTTGAATACCGAACTCACGACCGTCGTGGTACTTCCATGTGAAGCCTTTCATGCCATCTTGATCGCTGCATTGATGGCGAATGTGCTGAAAGCCGGAGTAATCTTGCAGGCCGAACCACGCCAAGCCGGTGAGGAGCGAGTCAGCAAGACGTGGCCGCAATCCAAAGTAGATCTGTGGACGATAGCTTCCCCACAGTAACGAAGCATCTGCCTGAGCTTGTGCCTGTACAGCCTCCGGTGGCTTTATCAAGGTTGCCTCGGCGGCATCGTCGTCATGAAAATCATCGTCCGCATAGTAGGCATTGGTCTGACCAACGAGCACGAGCAAGAGGAGGAGCGAGGGGAGGACAAGGGCAAACGCCCTCCGTATCGCTGATCCGTGGCTCATTGTGGACAGAGGAGGGCAGCAAAGGCAGTTGCTGAGTTGACTATACGCTGTCAGAGTGATGGTTGAGGAAGGCTCTTATGCGAGCAACGTGGAGGACGTGCTTCGGAAGGATGGTTCGTGCGAAGAGGAGGACGGTTCGGGACTCGGAGAGGAAATCCAGCTTAAAAAAGCCAATTTTGTTGAAAGTAGACCATCCAACATGGTGATGTAAGCAGACATAAGACGATGCGAGAGAGATCGGGCACAGCAGATCTGATCGGAGATTAGGGAGAGACGATCACGACAGGGATCGGGAGGCAACCTAAAAAGGTCCTGCTCGTTGTCAGGCATCATCATTAAGTAGATAGCGTCGGTATCAGCCTCAGAGATGTATATCTATTTAGCTCGTAACGTTGAGCCACATCGGATGTCGATTCTGCCTCCAACCTCCTCGCATTGCAGTGTGAACGTGGACATAGTATTGTGCAAGACTTGTTAGAACAGGCTGGCGCAGTGGACATGGAGTGTGTCAGTTGCTATGGCCTTTCAAAGAGCCAGTTGATCTCTTGGCTGCAAGATTTTGGATCTACATACTACTCTGCAACTGGTAGATGGCCCATGATTTACACTAGTTCGGGCTGGTGGAATGAGTGTGTTGCTTCTAGTGCATTTGCCGCCGACTATTCGCTGTGCTAGGCTCTCGCCGTATTTTCCACAGTCAGTTTAGTATATGTTTCTGCTTTAAAAGAGTAGTGACATTGTACTTTTACTATCCCCGATCACCCGTATGGGGACCTAAACGACGTTAACTTTCCACAGTCGAGTGCCTTTTATATATTTGGCTATTTTCTGGTCTATTTTTTGCCTGTTTTTTCGCATGTTTTTCCATCTTTTTTTCCATCCCTTTTTCCCGTTTTTCTTTTTCTTTTTCTTTCCAGTTGGCGCACGTCCTCAAGTCACACTGACACACTGACACACTCACATACTCACCGCCGCTAGAGTGACAATGTAAAGGCTGGCCAGCTAGAGCGCAATTTTGACTGACCGTATGCCGTTGTGTGCCTGTGCGTGCCTGTGCGTGTCTGGTTGCTGCTCTTTTCTCTCTCTCGTGTCCTCGCTTCGCCTGCGTTTTGACCTTGTTCGAGCTGGATTTCTCTTGCTGTTTCCACGCTGCCATCTCTTGCTGTTCGTCATCAACACCCTCACTTGCTTCCTCACGCAGTCCTCAAACTCGCTCGAATCCAAAACTTCTTCAATACTCTGCATCCAGCGCCCTTTCTCTACTCCCCCCTCTCCATCACTCGCCGACTGGCACAACGAGGATCTCTTCGACTCTACCCAAGCCGCCGTTATCCGGTCTCATCCGCTTGTTCGTCCTTCCCCGATCTTGGAAGTGGCATAGTGGATCCAAGTAGACCATCCACTTTGGTCCTGACACTCGCTTCAACACGCTCACCACTGGGCACTCCTTTCACGTAGCAGTATAGCTTCCCCTTATGATTGCACAGGTAAGTAATGCTCTTCCACTCCTCCCCAGCTCATCTAACATACCCTACTTACTCTCTCCAAACCATCCTCCTTCCCACAAAAATATCACCAGAAACGACCCTCTCCCGCCATGTCAGCAACTTCCTTCTTCTCCCAAATCTCTTCCTTCTTCGCAGGCAATGCAGATCACAACACATTATCCCCAACACGTCCAGCCACCACTTTCGGCTCTGCTCTCTCCTCCTCATCCCGTCGTCGTCCTCCTCAGCCGCTCGATCCCAATGCCTGGGCAATGCCCTACAGCAGCCGTAACAACATCCCAGCCTCGCCCGCTTACACCAACAATGGTGTCACATCACCTGTCGACAACCAGTATCCACCTGCTTCCGGTATCGCCCGCGCTTCCTCTCCTTACGCACATGAGCATTCCAACCCTCTATCCACCAGCTCCGTAGCCGAGTTCAGCAACATGTATCCCACTGCATCCACCTCCACCCTCGTTCCTGCCGTTCGTGTCTCTGCAGCAGCCTCCCTTCCCACCAGCGCCTATCCTCCTATCCCTCATACTTGGAATCGCATCCGCAAATGGTGCAGAAACAATTATCCAGAGTTATCCGACACGCTCAACTGGCCTTGCACCGAAGAGGCGCTCGACGAGCTCGAAATGACCATTGGCTATGCTCTTCCTACCTGCGTGCGCGAGTCCTATCTCACCTACGACGGACAGGAGCTCGAGTCCAATCAATCTTGCCACGATGGTCTCTTCTTTGGTGCTGCTCTCCTCAGCCTCGACCAGATCGCCCAAGAGTGGAAGTTCTGGCGTTCCGTCGATGAGGATCCCGAGACCGCTGCCAACCCGCACGTTCGAAATCTTATGGCAAGTTGCCCGCACAAGTGGATTCGAGCAGAGTACTCCTGTCGCGGCTGGATTCCCCTCATCACCGATCACGCAGGCAACTACATTGGAATCGATCTCAGCCCGCACCCAGCAGGCCGAGGTTCGCCTGGACAGGTCATCATCTTTGGCAGAGACTTTGATACCAAGGTCGTATCTTGGAAGGCGGACGGTGCCGGCGGATGGGGTCGCTTCCTCCAGACCTTCGCCGACGAGCTTGAAGCTGGTCAATTCTGGTCTCTCGAGGAACCCACTGCTGGCAGCGATGATGAGGAGGACATGATTGGATACGAAAGCTACTTTAGTGGTGGAGGCGCTGGCGCCAGTCAGGGTAGTGCCAACCGCGCAGGCGAAGGAGCTGCTGCCTTCCGTCTCACGGGCGAGCACAAGGGTTGGCCTGTCTTGGAGGCCTGGGCCGATCGATCCGTGCGTCTCTGGGAGTCGGTTGGCTTGGCTCCAGGCAAACCTGTCGGCAATCCTAACCAGCCGCAGCCTCCGATGATGGTCGACAGACAAGCGCAACGCATTTCTGTCTTTGGCGACGAAACAGGTATGCCCCCAACATTGCAGGCTGTCGATGGCAACGGCGAGGCTATCGATCCGGAAGGGAGCGGTTCGAGTCGCCCACTCAACGCAATGGTAGGCAAGGAGTTGACAGGCCAAGTCTCTGTGGACGGCCCTGCGCATCCCCTCGCCGACTCGTCGCTTGCTGCCGACGCCAGCTCCGAGGTGCTCATTGCTGCCACTGACGCCAGTGTCCCGAGCGAGAGCTCTAGCATGACCATCGACTCGGCAGCTAACACAAGTGCAGATGGCAACGACAGTGTCGATCTTAACAGTAAGCCGACCAATAGCACACGTCGCGTTTCCGGCATGCTCTCACCCCCGCTACCAGAGACTAAAGCCTCGTTGCGCAAGCAGAAGCAGCGAGAAGAAGGCTGGGGGTTGCCGATCCTCAATCAGTCACCCATCTTGGCACAGGAACCCATGTCGCCACGCCGTCGCACTGCACGACCCCCACCGGCTCCGGCGCAGGCATTGGATCTTCCCACGATCGAAGACGTTAAAGCAGTCCAGGCAGCCGTGCTTGCTGATGATGGCAAGTCGCACAGCGTTCAGTTTGACTCACAATCGCAGGGTCGCAGTGCCTTTGGAAACCTCGGCTTCCGCGACCTTGCCGGCAAGATTGGTGCACCAGGCATGGGTGGAGTTGGCAGCCCCAACGGGCTCGGGAGTCCCAACGGACACACTAGACGCGAGGAGTCGGTCGAGTTGGAAACAAGGAGCAGTGTCGAGAACAGATCCGCAAACAACTACATTGTCGGTCAGAGGGGTCGAGCGCGCGGACTGGGTCCAGAGAACGGAGACGTCGATGCGGAAGCAGACGGTGCGGTGAAAGCAATCAGCGCTATGTCGCTGGTTTCACCTCGAACCAGGGTAGTAGACTTGCTGCCTCTCATTGATGCCAACTCCACGCCTGGTTCTCCTGCTGTCAAGAGTGGTGGAGCCAAGTTGGGCGATGCCCAAGTGCCCGCCGCTATCGCCTGAGGGTCATATTCTCATGTGTTGAGCTTGTAAAAACATCTTCTCCGTCAACAATGGACACTTTCTTTTCCATGTCAGAGTTGCTGAGCGTCTGAGTGTGTGGCCTTGGGTGATGCTGCTGCTCAACAAGTCGCGTTACAGAGTGTTAGGAAGAAGTGGGTTTCAAGAGTTCCGGCGAGGGCAAAGTGGCAAAAGTAGGGGTATTATTGCCCCTAGGAGCGGAGCAAGCATGCAATGAAAAGTACAAGTATGCGGCCGAGGTTGGACTGATTTTCGCCCTTACTTGGCGAAAGTAGGGAAGCATTCCGCCAGAGTCTGTTCCGCATTATGGACCAGCCAAGTAACAACGTTAGCAATCGCCTTTCCTTCCAGGATCTCTAGCTTCCAGTCGAAGGAATGCAACGGATACTCACCTTGTTGTGACGATCCGAGGCGTGCTGTTGCAAGGCGGGCTCGCGGACGGTGAGAAGGAAGGTTTGACGGCAAGTCATACACATGACGTTCTTGGCTGCTTCGTTGACCTTCTTCTGCGACTTGGCTTCGCCGCCTGCCGCCTTGGCGTTGCGCTCACGCTTCTGCTGTGCCCTGTAGTACAATTAAATCGAAGAAGCCGAGAGGGTGGACCCAACGAAGGAGTCAGAAATGAATGTAGCGATGCAAATTGTTCAAGTGTCGATGTTGCAACATACTTTGCTCCGTTGCCCATGATTGTGTCTGAGATCGAAAGAAAGGATGGTGGAAGTGAGTAGGAGAGGAAGAGCGAGGGCCGAGTGTCGTGTGTGATATGACAAGGTTCCATAGGACACGTTTCCGAGAACAAGACCCTGAACCCGAACTTTTCCAACCAAGCCGACTCGAAAAAAGTTTGATGTTTTCTGAGCTGTTAGATCCTAATGTCCCGAACAATATGAATCTCCCCCCCCCCCCCAACGATGTTAGATCCTAATTTTATGAACAGAGTGAGGGCTTTTTCTGAAAAGTGTTGTTCTGCGGAACACACAGTTGCCATCTTTGTTTCAGCGTTCTTCTTCCCGTTCTTTGACCTCTACCATCACACTCTCGTATACCTCCGCTCATCGACAGCAAGAGTGCAGATCATTAGTGCTGGCGATGATGGTTGGACTATCAGCAATACGAGGCTCTACAGCTGGTGCCACTCGCCCTCCGACGAGCGTCTCCCGGAACGGTCGCAACAAGAAGCGCGCTCTCCTCCGCACCCTCTCGCTCCTTTCGGTGTTGATCCTCGCCACAGCACCTGCCGCCGTCGTCGCTGCTGCATCCTGTCGGGACGGCTCTGTCATTTTCGATCCTTTATCGTCTTCTCCTCCCTTCAACCCAGCAGAATCGCTCACCGAGACGCTCCTACTCAAACCTTTGCCTGACGGCCGCATACTTTCATCTTTCACCTTCGCGCTCTGCTCAGCTTCTTCATCACCTTCCAACTTCCGGCTACTTCCTCGCACGTTGCTGCAGCCGATACAGAACTTTGGTGTTTCCGAAGTCCACCTCTCGTTGAACTCGGGGAGGTGGAGATACAGCTCGTGGGGCTCACCCGTCACAACCCTCAAGAACAGGAACAGCTATGACCTTCAGTCTCAGCAGCCCGGATCGTCGAGGGGCGGAGAGAAGCGGGTCAAGGTGGGTGAGGAGAGTGTAGGGCCCGGTGCAGAGTTATGGGCGATTTTCGATGAGGCAGTCAAGGACGAAGAGGTGCAGAAAGGCTGGAAAGGTCTGACAAGCGCGCTCGCCGGCCTGTTCTGTGCCTCCTTAGACGCCATCGACGAGCGACAGACAGTTCAGCCTCACTACGCCTACTCCTCTCAGAATGCTGCAGCTAGCAACAAGACCTCCCAGACCATACATGCCCTCGTCCCCACCGAAAATGTGTGCACCGAGAACCTCACACCTTTCCTCAAACTACTTCCTTGCAAAGGTGCCGCTGGTCTCGCCACGCTACTCAATCCGCTATCACTCTTCAGTGCTGACTTTCATGGCCTTGCTGTGCATGTTGAGCGCCAACCTCCCGCACCTACGACCACAAATATTCAGAATGATAGCACACAGCAGGGCTGGAAAGTCACTTTGACATTCACTGCGGTCTTCTCGCCTGCAGTGACGAGGGACATCAGCGTCCGCGACTGGTCTCTTTCCTCGTTGTTCGGTCGCAAGCTCGAGTCGACTTGCCCCTTATCTGATGAATCGGTGATCAGAGTCCTCAAGCCCTCCGGAACAGGGTATGTGGTGGAGCCCTTGCCCTCGTTTCCAGCTTGCTTTGTGCCGGGTGCCAAGGACTGTGGCAAAGCCAAGGGAAAGGCGACATACCTCCCTGTCCTAGGAGAGGAGGATGAGGTCACCGACGAGCTTGCATCCGCTGGCCTACTTGCATACGAAACTGAGCAGGAGCAGCAGGAGTACGACGAAAGGCTCAAGCAGCGATGGGCACACTATTTGGAGAACGAAGATGGAGAGTATCTCTATGACCTCTCTTCCCGTCCAGGGAAAGCAGTGGACATCAGTATGCGATGGCCAAACGAAACGCGCTTTGCTTATCCCGCTTCTACGCCACTTAGTAGTGAGACAGGCCAAGTAGTGGGTGTCGAGCGCGCGCTTGTCGGGGCTGGCCAGCAGAGGGCGACTCTCCAGGTCGTCTTGACCAACTCGGATCCACGCCTCGCTCAGCGAGTACTGTGGTACGAGACGCTCGGCTACTTCGTCAGACCATATCTCCACACCCTCAAGCATGAGACGCAGTTCCTTGAATCCACCTCCAACACGACAGAGGATGCCGAGCTTCTACGTTCAGTCGCTGATTTGGAGTCTCCCATCGAGGAGCTCACGTACCAGCCCGCCACAGGCAAGAGAGGAGAAAGAAAGCCATTCGTTCTGGAAGGCGTGATCCGCCTGCCAGCTCAGAGTAAAGTGGTGCTGAGCATGGAGTTAAGGAAACAATTCGTCCCTTACTCGCAGCATCCACCAGATGCACACAGAGGCTTCGATCTCAATCCTGCCATCGTCTTCCCTCTGGCGCCAATGGATCCAAGAGAAGCAATCCTCCTTGCACAGCATAGGCAAGCTTCGGGTTCGTCCAAACGTGAGACAGAACAACCACCACCACCGCTGCGAAATGCAAAAACTAAAGCAACAGCAATTTCCAAATCCCAATCGCGCATCTATACCTTGCCACGTCTTGTCGAGTTGGCTACACCAGACTTTTCTTTCGTCTACACCAACATCATCTTCACCAGCACCATCATTGCGCTCTTCTTCGGTTCGACACTGAACACGCTTCTGCGCACTTTCACGGATATTGTTATGTGAAACATTGACAAACAGCAGCTTTCCATCAAAGATGGCCTTTCATTCCCTTGCAAATGGCTTGCTGTAAGCAGCCATGTGTATTGTCCAAAGATAAAGTGTCAACGTGTGTGCTAGGAATACAAAACCAAAGCGAGAAATCGAGACTATCCACCCCATTCGAAACACTCGCTGACGACATTGACAACGCCTCTGGTATCACCACTGCGTACCTTCTTGGGATCGATCTGCTTGCTGACAATGCTCCTGAGCACAATGTCGAGCGATTTGGGACCACAGCCAGCCACAAGCGTTCGACCTTGGCTCGACTCGACTTCCTGTCGAATGATGCGGTCAAGCTTAGGGTGGCCCGGCTGGGCGAGTTCGGCTAGGACACGCAGATCGAGGTCCTCCTCTGCGTCCAGGTCGATGGGTGCATCCTCGAGCGGTGACTTTGGCGAAGAAGCGGATGGCACGGCCGTGTTCATAAGGTTGAGAGTGGATGAGCCAGCGCCACCACTTCGCGGTGTCATGGGGCGACGCATAGCTTCAGGATCGTCAGGGTGCAGCAAGTTGGAGCGAGAGGAGCTGTACCGACGGCTGCCACGGTCGTACTCACCGCCGCCATATGGAGTCGCCAGAGGGGATGGTGTCAGGCGAGGCGTGGTAGCTCCAGATGCGGCGCCAAAGGGCGGAAGTGGAGCGAGTTCGTTGTGTGACGATCCAGGGCGCGATGGGCTGGGCGATACGTACGCAGCCAGAGGTCCGAGACTTGACTCGGTGTTACCATAGGGCAACAGCTGGCTTGCTGAATGTGGTGGAGAGTACGGGTTTCGATCTCTGTCGCCTGCCATTGCCGGGCGATCGGGTCGAGCTCTGTGCTCTGCCGTCCAGGCCGCTTCCTCGAATCCATCGCCGCCGTGCAGTCTGCCCCTAGCATCGCCAAGATCATGCTCGGCAGTGTAGCGCGCACGCGAAGGACCGAGAGCTTCTGGACCGCGTGGGGTTGCGACTGTACTGGCAAATTGAGGTCCGTCGGAAGGACGCCGCTCCGGGTCGTAGGGCTGCTGTGGTCTGAGGCCGTGACGCTCTTCATACATGGCTCGCTGGGCTTCGACCACCTGTTCATCGTGATCCAAGTCGGCGTTGACTGGCTTGCCTCCTCGCCCTCCCTTACGTTTGACCGTGTTGCGTCGCGTCTTTGCACGTCGCAGTTTGCCTTCAGAGCGGATGCGCTTGTTCATCTCCTCTTCCAAAGCTGTCGGCGCACTTTGATCTTCGCCGTCGAAGTGGGTGAGATCGTATGCTGTGATGTCGTACTCTTCCTGCTCAGGCCCCTCAGTGAAACGGGCAGCGCGCGAGTAGGTGGCATCCGAGCTCGTGAATGGTCCCTGATCCCAACCCGGCCGGCTGTCGTAGCTGGCACCTTCGCTGAATCCTGACTTGTGAGGTCCATAGTCTTGACTTGGTCCTCCACTGAAACCATTCCTAGGGCCACCAGGAAGTGCCGACCGGTGGTTGAAATGCGTCACGTACAGATCTACCTGCAAATGCTCGGGCGGAACCATCTCGATGCATCTTCTGAGCGCAGCAGCGACCCACTGTAGATGTGAGAACTCGCGCATGATCCAGACGAAACGAACTCGCTTTGTCAAAAAGTTCTTGCCACCCTTGCCGTTTTTGCCAAACTTGATCGCGCCTACCATGCATGCGCAGAGGTGCTCGAGCACAGACATGCCGAAGCTGACGCCTGAGCCACCGCAGATGATGACCACCGTCGAGTGAATGTCCCAGTGCGTTCGATCTGCTGAGCCGTACGGGCCATCAACGATGGCACGGAGATGCACACCGGTAGTGTCTTTACCGAGAGCCGGCACAGCCATGGTGCCGGGCATTCCATACATACCTGAGCCATGCTGAGCGTCGGCAGCAGCTTGGATCTGCATCTGTCGCTTCTTGGCCACAAAGTTGCAGAGGTGGCGAGTGAAGCCGTGCCGGCATCTTACCAGCAAGACCATGGTGCGCTCTTCGCCCTTGGCCTTCTGTGCGTGGGTCAGTCCCTTCTCTGCATCGGCGTCGACAAATTCTGTCGCGACTGGGAAATCGGCGTCATGGGCAGATGCAATGGTGAAAGGATGCGACTCCCAGAAGCGTACACTGGGAATGTTGAGATAGACCCACTGACCGGGTTTCCAAGAAATTTTGTTGGGTGTTCGCAGTGTGAGACGCAGTGTCTTGCCAGGCAGAAGCTGAACGAAAGCAAAGCCAGGTCGGATCAGAGCTGCGACATCGGCCGACATAGCAGGCCGTGGCTTGAGCTGACGTGGAAAAGCACTCGAAACGACGCTGAACATGGTGGAGGGTCTTGCTGACATAGCTGATGAATCGCTCTGTAGCCTTCCGGATCGATATGGCGGATGCAGCTGGCCGGTATGTGGTGGAGACCGTGTCGACTCGGAAGGGTCCTGCAGGGAATACTTGACATCACCATTGCTTTGGTTGGCAAACTGGATTGGAAGAGACGGCAATGGCTCAAGCGGCGGATAGACATCAACATTGGTATGTTGGGATGGGATGTAGTCCTGTATCAGGTCGTTGACGGGGTCATATCGAGCACTGACACGTGTAGCTCTCCTTTCAAGTGTACTCTCCTTGGTATCCAAACTTTGTTCCTCAGGCACTTCCAACGGATGCGCTCCAGCAGTTATCAAGGGGTCATCTGGACCTGGGTTGAAAGGCGGGCTGTAAACTTTGCGACTGTCGCTGTCTGGCATCGAGCCGACTAAAGTGTGTTCGTACTCGGAGCTAAGACGTGATTGAAGCACAGGTTTGTGAGACGAGGAGGAGCTGGTAACAGTCCTTGTACCGCGAGTTGAGCCATCGTTGGCGGTGGGAGGGCGTGTGGCGTAAGGATTCTGTGGATAGTGATTGCTGTAGCCATGGCTGTGGTAGTTGTTACGCGGATGATGGTGAGATGGAGGTGGATGTCGCTGCTGGAAACGGTGAGGACCAGGGTGGTGGGACGAGGTTGCCGATTGTGAAAAATGAGGCATGGGAGGCTTTGGCGCCAATGCAAACTGCGGCTTACGGCCTGCAAATCCAAGACCGTTGATCCATGCTACCTTGAGTGCTCTCGTGAGACGCTCTGCGATCCACCAGGCCAAAGGAATGTACATCCACTGCGCTAGTGGAGGGTGGTGGAGCATGGCGGTGATGATGAAGCCTGCCACGGTGACGAGGTGTGCGATGTAGAAGGATTCATAGAAGCGATTGCGGATTGGAGCTATTGAGAGGACTATCATAGCAGTGAGGAAGGCATAGGAGACCCAACCCCAGCGGAACTTGGTCCACATAAAGACAAAGGACCAGACTGGCTCGCCGATACGGGTGTCCTTGTTGAGCTGGATGCACCAGGTCACGAGGTGAGCGGTAGCAAAGAGCCAGATGATCCTACCTCCCCATTTGTGAAGAAAAGAGAGGCGGTCGAAACCATATCCGCCAAAGAAGCGTGTTGAAAGAAGAGCAAATGGAACTTGTTTGAGGGCCATGATGAGGACGATGGGTACGAGGCCCATAGTGATGTCTCCGGTGCGATCGCCTGTTGTCCACCATGTGCGGTAAGGTAAAGTGCGAGTAGGAGGATAGGTGGTGACCGAGGGATATGAGCCTTGACCCCACAAAACACGCCTGGGGAAAAGCTGCAAAGCACGACGAGACATGCCAACTGTGTTGGTGGTTTGCGATGGCCAGCTTTGAGAAAAGTCAAAGAGGCCGAGGTTGGGACCGATGAAATCAGCACCGACAAAGGTCAAGACGATAGGTACAGCGAGCATGAAGAAGAGCAACACGACACGGCCAAAGCTGGGAAAGGTGACAATCTTGCGAGGCTTGAGTGGCGCATAGGCGCGAATGAAGCCTTTGCTGTCCTTGTCGATGGGGTTGCCGTGAATGTCGACACGCTTTCCGAGCTTGTAGACACGGTTCTTGGTAGCCCATCGCTTCCATTTGGCACCAATGTAGGATCTGTCGCCGACACCGAGCATGTGGAAGGAGCCAAGAACGAGGCAGACGGCAATGGTGAGGAACCATAGGAGGTAGACGTAGCGATAGGATGGAGGTGGGAGCATGTGGGCGTTGAAGTAGCCTTGTAGATATTGATACTTGAGCTGATTCGTGTCGAAGCATGAGCCTGAACAACCGCTGCCAGACGTACCCGAGCCAACGCCTGGAGAGTAAGCTCCACCGGCAGACGACATGACGGCTGCGTCGCAGTGGGAGGGTGATCAGGGAGCGTTGGGAGTTGAGCCAAGTATCGACGACGTATCCGCACAGCCCTCTAGGCAACCTGAAGAGTCGTAAAGAGGTTCCAGGCGTCAGACTGTGGTAAGCCTTTGGCGAGGGTCATCGCATATCCGGACGTGATATTTCTGAAGGACAAAGGTGGTCTCGAACGATTTCAGCTGATTCCGATGCCGCGTGGAAGTAGACTGAGGCGATATAAGATGCTGGGGATGTTAGTGCTGGGGATGTATTGCGCTGTCGAGTCGTGTGGACAAGATGCTACGATGCCAGGGCGATAGGAAATGAGCCAGTGTATGGTGAGGATGATGCGCTGGCCAAGCTAATGGTAGGGGAGACGGACGACAAGAAGGAATCCTATCTGGCGTCGAGCGGGCCCACGGAAGGTTGGAGCGGATGGACGTAGGAGAACAAGCAAGAGCACAGCAAGTGTCGATACAAGTTGACCGGTTCTTGCCGTCCTTTGTTTCATTACTGTACATCGATACAACATCCTGAGTCACGTGCGAGTGACTAAGCATTCCTTGGCAAAGCCGAGGCAGAAAAGGAAAAAAGAAAAGGGAAAGGGAAAAAAAAGGAAAAAGAAAAGGGAAAAAAAGGGAAAAAGAAAAAGAAAAAGAAAAAGAAAAAAAAAGAAAAAGAAAAAGAAAAAGAAAAAGAAAAAGAAAAAGAAAAAGAAAAAGAAAAAGAAAAAAAGAAAAAGAAAAAAAAAAAAAAGAAAAAAAAGAAAAAGAAAAGGTGGTTGTGGCCAGTGAGAAAGGAGCAAAGGCGGTATGATGCCAAGCCTCCCTTCCCTCGCTGCGCACAGCAACTCCAATTGAACACGGAAATGCGTCGACCGGCGTTTAGGCAGTATCTCTCGATCTCAACGTCAGTCAGAACTGCTCACTCTCGCTCCCATCCTCCGTTTCACAGACCGTATGATGATCTTGGCATCTCTTGCAGAGAATATGGTGCATGCAAAGGTGCTGATCTATGTTGCAGGTAGGATGTTGCAAGTATGATGTCGAGACAGGGATTGACAGCTCACTCCTTTTTGGTCGACTTGCGACGGTTGGACCGTCTAGTGGCAGATGTCTTCCAGTCCTTCTTCTCATCTTTCTTGTCTTGCTTCTTCTGCTCCTTCTGCTCCTTCTTCTCTTGCGCCTCTTTCTCCTCCTGCTCCCCATCGGTCCAGTTCCATACCTGCTTGAACTCGCCACGGAGTGCAGCTGTCAACAAGACAGCACCAGTGCAAGCCGGGCTGAGGTACAACAGCGCAGGCTGAGCAGCTTTGAAAAAGTGCATTACACCCATCGTTGTCGCAAGGCCGCCCACGTAGGCAGCGAGCGTAGCCTGGAAGTAAGGCTTGGTAAAGCGCCTGTACCCCTTGGTGAAGCTGATTGACGGCTTTTTCTCGCTGGCAACAAGCTGATCATATCGCAGAGCCAGTGCGACAAAGATCCCTGGGATCACAATGTCACCAAGGCCTAACATTGTGAACTGAAGCTTTGGCAAAGCTTGACCAGTCTTAAGTGCCCAGATGGCCTCGAGAATGTTCTTGGGCCACACAATCTTGATGGGTGCGTCAAAGTTGCGAGCCACGGAGACCATGACGGGCGTTGCGAATACCCAAAAGATGTCGTAGACAAACAATCCTCCAAGCATGATGGCACCTGTTCGAAACGAGTCGAGCGACATCAGGGCGATTGCGTTGAGCGAGAGCGAAAGAGCGAGGAGATTGCTGATCATCCAGTTCTTGGTGACCAGGTAGACGCCAACGAGCAAGGCCGAGACAGCGACTAGGCCAACATCGACGGTTGTGAACGAGAGCTTGAAAAGACGTCCTTGTCCGCGCTGGTCGAGCTGCAGGCGGAAGTTGGGCAGCTTCTTCCAGAGCTCACGACCCACGATACCACGAGAAAGCGAGACGAGCACTTGACTGAGCGCTAGGCAGCCCACAAAGCCAAAGTAGAAGCTGAGCAAAAGGTTGACATACTTCTTGTTGAGATACTTGAAGATCAAAAACAGGCCAAAGAGGACAGCAGAACCCATGATGGGAAACCACATGGCGTCCGACGAAGTCACTCTGTCCAGAACATCGTCATCATCAGAGTCTGAATCTGAGTCCGAGTCGCTTTCTGAGTCGTCCGAGTCGCCGTTTGACTTGCGCTTCTTCTTGGCTGCTTTGACAAGGTCGCGAGTAGTCTTGGGTGTCCTGAGCGAGGAGAAGGAGCCAAAGTAGATGGGTGCTACAGCGCCGGCCATGAGCACGCCATAGGCGATGAACAGATCTCTATCCCCAGACATGCTTGTTGTCAATACCTTGAAACGTGAGAGCAAGTGTGAAAGGTCAAGCCAGAATGTCACCACTCGAAAGCTCAAACCGTTTGCAGCCTTTGTAGGTGCCGAGTTGTTGAAGGAGGTGCCAAGTTGTTGAAGGGGGTACCGCTTGCAGATGTTGTCTACGTGTCCCAAATGAAGGCAGGCGTGGGAGAGCCGCTGAGCTTGTGAGTTGAAGCTCGCGGGTAAAACGCGACTGTTTGGAGCTACTAGCAAGCTCAACTTCACAGGCGTATAACCCTTTTTGAAAATGCTTAACAATTCTATTGATGGGTGTTGCAGTGTGAACATATATATACTTGATGGTCACCCTTAGCATGTACTAGATCGTAATGAACTATTCTTCATATCACCCCTGTGTTGTCACCTCCCGAGCATTACTGTCTTCTGAGTATTGTAGTTGAAAAACACCTATATGTCCCACACACATATTGATGCATGTCGACATGCAGCTCTGACTCACTGATGTCTTGCTTGTGCTCCACAGACCCCTTCATTCCCATTGTGATGCCAACACATCTTCAACTCCCCCCTTCGACAGCATCCTCAGTCCCAATGACTGTGCTAGCTGGGATGTCATCAATCCCTTCAGTGGCTTTGTCAAGATATCCGCTACATTGCTTGCTGTTCCAACAAATTCAATTGCTATCTCTCCATCCTGCACGTGATCTCTGACAAAGTGATATCAAGTGTCTATGTGCTTCAGTTTCCAATGTTTTGCCGGATCCTTACTCACCTGGATACATCCCTGACTGTCGGTGCATAGGACTGGTTGGATCATTCCCATCTCCAGATCCCTGAGAAGATAAGAAAAGAAAAGTGCCTCTCTTGCTGCCTCTGAAGTGGCAACAAATTCTGCTTCCACAGCTGATAATGCTACACACTTTTGGATGTGTGATTTCCAGCTAACCAGACATCCATGTACATATGTTACTGCTCCTGATGTACTCCTCCATCTGTTTGTTGGGTCTGACACCCAATTTGCATCTGTGTACGTGAGGACTGAGTGTTCCGAGTGCTTGTTTGATCTATCTCCAAAGATCAGCTTATACTCACTGGTTTGGTTTAGGTACTTGAGCAGGTGGATTGCTGCCTTCCATGCGCTAGTAGTTGGACTTGACATGTATCTCGCTAATATCCCAACCATGAATGATATGTCCGGACGTGCCGTGTTTGAAACCCATAGTAGTTGTCCAACTAGCTCTTGATATCGCTTGGCTTTTATTGGATCACATTTGTCTCCCCTGGCGACACTGGCTATTCCTTGCATTGGCACCCAAGATTTCTGACTGATCATTTGTAGCCATTTGTTCACCATTGCTCTGATATAGGCTGACAAATCAAGGGACATCTTCTTCTGTGCCCTATTTCGGTTGATGCATATACCCAGAAATTCTTTTACTGGCCCATTGTCTTCTGTACCCCATTTAGCCATTATTTCCCTCTTAGTTCGATCTACCTCCTCACGGCTGGGGGGCACTATGAGCATATCATCCACATATGCTGTAATGATAGTTAAGCTGCCCCCGGTCCCTCTCGAGTACAGACAAGGTGCACTTGGCATGCAGTAGAAACCCATACTTCACAAATGTGAATCCAGTTCCAGGTTCCACTCTCTGCCTGATTGTTTTAGTCCGTACAGTCCCTTGATTAACTTCAGATACTTTCCTGGAGGGACTTTGGTTCCAACCGGTGGTTTTAGGAACACATCATGGTGTAGCATTGAGTTCAGATATGCCTGTTTGACATCAATGCAGTCCACTTCCCAATCTTGCACAGTCGCTATAGCTAGGATTCCTCGGATAGATTGGATGGGTGCCACGGGTGCGAACACCTCCATATAATCTATCCCTTCTCTTTGCATGAACCCTCGAGCTACCAATCTTGCTTTGAATTTCGTTGGGATCAGATCTGCATCTGTCTTAATCTTTAAAACCCAACGCGTGTCAACAGCGTTCATTCCCTTCGGGAGGTTGGCAATTTCCCATGTACCCATTGCTCTGAGCCCATCCAATTCTTTATGCATTGCTTCTCCCCAATGTTTCTTGTCTTCCCCGGATAAGGCTTCACTTACAGTTGGATCTAGATTCCTTTCTCTATCATTGCCCATTACCATGAGTCCGAAGGTTGGATCGCTGGCCTGCATTTCGGGGCCGGTCTCGTTCTTTGTATATTTTGTTGTATCCTCAAAGGGGCCCTCATCATTGTTTGACCCATTGATTGCATTCATGTTTAGGTATTTGTCGTGGGGTTCCCTCTCCCTCTCATCGAAAAGATTTTCGTTCATGTATCCTAAGTCACTGAGATCTGCTTCATCTGCTAGCACTGGCAGTGATTGCATTCTCATTGGGTGCCATTCTGTTCTGTCGGACCAGCACTTATCTTCCATAAACTTTACAGAGTTACTCCAGAATATATTTGGATTGTAGTCTGGACTATAAAAGAGCCACCCTCTTCTTTCCAAACTATACCCTATGAATATAGATGCCATCGCTCATTGGTCCAGCTTTTTGTTGTCTCTTTTGACTTTGGGAACGTTAACCCATGCCAGGCATCCAAAGACCTGTAAGAACTTTATGAGCTGCTCCAGTGACTTCCCAAATATAACTTGGTATGGGAATTCACCATCGACATTGGGTGTGAGATTCATTTTGAATGCTGCAGCCCAGATCACATACGGCCAGAAGCTTCTTGGTAGTCTCTTCTGCATGAGTAGTGTTCTCATCTTTTCTCCTAGACTTCTATTCATTCTTTCCACACATCTGTTTTGCTTGCTGTTGTATCCAACTGTCATCTGCCATTCTATGCCTTTATCATATGCCCATTTGAGTGTGTCATTGCTTTGCCACTCAGTTCCCTGGTCTGATTGTATGGCTTTTAAACTCCTTCCCATCTGTTTTTCAAGGTACAACACTATAGCTTTGAGTTTGGGGAATGCATGGCTCTTCCATAGTAAAGGCTGCACATATGTGTACTTGCTGTGGTCATCAACCAATACAAGTGTACATGTATACTCTGCTGCGTGTGATGAGTCGATTATCAAATCAATGTGAATGAGGTCAAGTGGGGAGATGGATTTCTCGCCACTGCCTTGTCCCATTCGAGCCATTGTGCTCTTGGATTGGATGCATTGCTCACACGTTTGAGCCATATCTGGATTCAGTTCAGCTATGTTCTTGCCCTTTAAAAGTTTGTGATGGCCCTTGTCTTGTCTTGGCCTGGGTGCCCTAGATGCTCATGCCATAGTTGCTGCTTAGATATCCTGACCTTGCTCTCTTTCCGCTCAAAATCTTCATCAACACCCTCAAATGTTGGTGTTGATGTGATCATTGTGTTCTCTTGCCATGTATCACCTCGGAACTCTAAAAGTCCTCGCTCGTGATTCTTTGTCATTTTGAGTAGCATGCTGTTCGCTAAGTATATTTGCCCACTGGTGGAATCCAATATCACTTGTGCTCCTTTGTCTGTCAGTGAGTTGGTTGACAAGAGGTTAACATTGAGGTGCCTGACATATAGTACATTGTGGAGTAGTATATCTCTGTTACTTGTCAATATGCTGGCATCTCCAATAGCTGTTGCTTCTAAAACTTCACTTTCGGCCATGAATACATGTTTTTGGCAAGTTTTAGGATTGATGAGCATGCTATGAGTATTAACCATATGATAACTGGCCCCTGAGTCTAAGATCCAATGAGATGTTTCTTTAGAGCCTGGGGGTCTCTGCCAACTTGGTGCGAAGGAGCACCATGATTCCTATTTGGTCTTGGTGAGGGGGGAGTTCTCCGGGATGGTTACTGTGGTGTCGCATTGGTTGAACCCATGTCCCAGATGCTTGCATACCCAACACCGAAGCCTTCAAGGCCGAGCAGTGGCTTTGGCGTTAGCGTTGTCCTCGTCCTTTTCATCCTTTGCATCCTCTCCGGGTGTCTTGTCCTGGTTGTCACTGCTGGTGATTCTGGTGCTAGCTTGACGAGGATCAACCCTTGAAACCGGGTTGTTCTCAATCGCTGATTGCCGGATGGATAGAGCAGTGGCGAGGGTACTAAAACTAAGTTGGCTTATGGTGGCAACAGTTTCCTTGTACATTGGGTGTTGAATGGTGCACTTTTGTAGATTAGAGAACACGGTGTCATCAGCAAATGGTTTTCCCAGTAAGCTACTCTCTGTTTGGATGGTCCTTATTTCTTAAATGAGCTTTCATATGTCTGAGTTGTACATCCTGAGTTCTCCTAGCTGGGTGATCAATGCAATGTGATGAGATATGGTGGTAGCTTCAGTGGTGAGTCCATTTTCAATTTTCTTCCATACATTATGGAATGTATGGTGTTCCCTGATAATGTCAAGAATTAGGTAATTGATATTGAATTCTCCGGTGGTGTCAATGGTACTACATAGTGCATTCGTTAGGGCATCATCAAACATTTGGTTCCACTGGGAGTGTTTCTTGTTGTACGTTCCATCAAGATGCTTCATAGCGTGGGGAACACATCATAAGAAAGATTTGATGTGGGCACTCCAACTATAGTAGTTGTGTGATGTGAGCTTTGGAACTGGTTCAAGTAGCTTCGCTAGGGTATGAAAGTTGTATTGCTTGCTGTCGTTGTCATGGTCCAAGTCAGAGTCTGTTTCTTCATCAGCATTGTCGTCGATCACCCCGGTGTCTGACTTGTTGGTGACCTCGTTATTGGTGATTTGCATTTGTGCTGCCTTGCCCTTCTTTCCTCCTCTGGCCTTGCTTGCTACGGCTTGAGCTTCGGTTTCTTGTACCATGTTTTCAATGTTCCCGGTCAGCTCGGTTGGTTGGGCTTCAGACTCTTAATCAGTTGAAACTCATGGGTAAAACGCAACTGTTTGGAGCTACTAGCAAGCTCAACTTCACAGGTGTATAACCCTTTTTGAAAATGCTTAACAATTCTATTGATGGGTGTTGCAGTGTGAACATATATATACTTGATGGTCACCCTTAGCACGTACTAGATCGTAATGAACTATTCTTCATATCACCCCTGTGTTGTCACCTCCCGAGCATTACTGTCTTCTGAGTATTGTAGTTGAAAAACACCTATATGTCCCACACACATATTGATGCATGTCGACATGCAGCTCTGACTCACTGATGTCTTGCTTGTGCTCCACAGACCCCATCATTCCTGTTGTGATGCCGACACATCTTCAACTGCGTAGCTGGAACCGGAAGGCTACTCTGTCGAGTCATGTGAAGCAGATCGAGGCCGAATCGGCTGTGTGCTAGATGACGATCAGGATCGAGGTGTTAAGCAACCCAAGATCAACGCAACAGGGTCCGAGCGAAGCAAGAGGTGGCAGCTGGGATCGATGGAACTGTTAGCTCTCGACTTTCGCACATCCCTTCTAGCTTATAATCGGAAATCGGGAGATGAGCGGAAAGAATTTGCAAGATTTCAGATTGAACCAAACAGGCAGAAACGCGCGAGACAGGTTCTGAAGCCATGGAAGGCTTTGGAACAAATTTGGCGTTAAAAACATAATAATTCAATACCCGAGCTCAGCTCAGACAGAAGAACTACAGAAGAACTTCACCAAGGCTTTCAGCTTTGCTTCGAGATGTCACTAGAATCTATCATCAGCCATCTCTCCGAATTTGAGCCGCAAGCAGAGGTTTGTGTCCGTCTCTGCGTCGTCATTGCTCTTCGGAAGTTTTTGGATTTCCAAAATGTGTGAATTTCGTCAACTTTTCAACAAGTGCGGCTGTCGGCTGCAATCTCGAATGTGCTTGAACAAGTGCTTGCTCGCGCTGTGTGGAATTTTTTCTTTTTCTTTTTCTTTTTCTTTTTCCCCAAGAGCCGAAGCGTTGGAGTGTCGCCTTTTGGTTCAGAGTTGCCCAGCTAATTCTACACTCGCTCAACCACTTGCCATCATCTTCTGTCTCAACATCATCCATCAGACCTCCAACATCTGCTCCTTGTCGTACCACACCACCACTCTCACATCCCACCCCATAACCGCTTCGAATTAAGGCGCTACCACATCTCTCCAGCTAATTACAAATCGTCGTTGCAGGTCTCACAAGTTACACTCCCTTTTCCTCCTCAAGCTCGCATCAGAACCAGTATCGCTGGTCCTGTCGCTCCCACTCCATATATCTGGCCCGCTATCGCATAACAGCTCGATTATACCTACGATTGTCTTTAGGTCATCCTCATTCATTCGGCATCAACAATGGTTAAGGAGTCAAAGTTTTACGACCTCCTCGAGGTCCCACACACCGCTTCCGAGGCGGAGCTCAAGAAGTGAGTAGAATTCAATCGTCCAATGCTGCCCCTTTGCGCACCTCTTGTTTCCGTACATGTCATTGCTGACGCCTCTTCTTTTTCGCCATCCTTCTCTTTTCGCATCTTCTAGGGCTTACCGCAAGAAGGCATTGAAGGAGCACCCAGACAAGGGTGGTGATCCCGAAAAGTTCAAGGCCATCACCGCCGCATACGAAGTTCTCTCGGACGCAGACAAGCGCGATCTCTATGACCGTTTCGGCGAGCAGGGTCTCGAAGGTGGAGGAATGGGCGGCGGCATGGACCCCCAGGATCTCTTCTCCCAGCTCTTCGGTGGCGGAGGTGGCGGCTTCTTCGGCGGTGGAGGCGGACGACCACGCGGCCCGCGCAAGGGCAAGGATCTCGTCCACCGTGTCAAGGTCTCGCTCGAGGAGCTCTACGTCGGCAAGCTCACCAAGCTTGCTCTTCAGAAGCAAGTTCTCTGCAAGAAGTGTGATGGCCGTGGAGGAAAGGAAGGTGCCGTCAAGACATGTGGCGGATGCAATGGTCAGGGTATCAAGGTCGTCCTTCGTCAACTCGGTCCCATGGTTCAGCAGATGCAGCAGACCTGTCCCGAATGTCAGGGCCAGGGTGAGATCATCAACGCCAAGGATCGCTGCAAGGAGTGCAACGGCAAGAAGATCAACCATGAGCGCAAGGTCCTCGAAGTCCGCATCGACAAAGGTATGGATGATGGCTCGCAGATCACATTCAAGGAAGAGGCCGACCAGGCACCCAACACCATTCCAGGCGACGTTGTCATTGTCATTGACGAGAAGCCTCATCCGCGCTTCAAGCGTAAAAAGAACGATCTCTTTATCGACGTCCAAGTCGACCTGCTCACCGCGCTTGGTGGTGGTAAGATCCTTATCGAGCACCTTGACGAACACGCTCTCTCTGTCGATATTCCTGCCGGTGAGGTGATCAAGCCCGGCGATGTCAAAGTTCTCCGCGGACAGGGTATGCCCAGCTACCGACACCACGAAATGGGTGATCTTTACGTCAACCTTTCCGTCGCCTTCCCCGAGACCATCGACATTGACTGCATCCCACTCCTCGAGAAGGCGCTCCCACCACGAAGAGGGCTTCCCAAGACCAAGAAGGAGATCGACGTCGAGGATGTGCAGATGGACGACCTTGATGAGCGGGAAGCCCGCAACGTCAGACCTAACGGCGCCGCTCAGCATCCCGGCATGGATGATGATGATGAGGAAGGAGGCCAGACTGGAGTTCAGTGCGCAAATCAGTAACTTGGGCGCGCAAGCATCAAACCAGTTGACACTGCATTCCATACAGATGAGATCACTTTTATCTTTGTGTCGTTGGTTTCAATATCACTACTTTGCTTTCGACTGCTTCCTGGGCCCCCACTTTTGAGTAAGCCTGAGTGAGAAGCTAGTAGCCTTGCTTTCTTTCTCCCGACTTGTTTGGCATCCTTGAGCACACGCACAATGTTATATTTAGCGAGGGCGGGACAAGTAACAGCGTTAGTCAGAATTTTGGCCCTTCACCGCATCTCCTTTGGACGCTGCTGCCTTCTTGGAAGCTGCAAGAGCGTTGCGATCTAGAGGGCTGGTGTTGTCGAGACTGTTCTCAGGCAGCTTGCCCTCTTTTTCCAATTCTTGGCGAATTTTGAGATCAAACGCTGGCGCGAACTTGCTCAAACGGCGGATTTTGCTGCCATAAACGTAGAAGATGTATGGGAATGGTGTAAGAACTAAAGCAACCAAGCCTAGCAACGAAGCAGCCCAGTTGGTTCCCAAGCCATTGAAAGCCTGTCTTGTAAAAAGAGGAAATGCAGCTCCTACTGCCGATCGAAGGATGGTGTTGGCGGCCAAGGCCGATGCGGCATAGACGGTATAACAGTCTACGATGTAGCTGAGAAGGGAAATGAAAACCAGCGTGAAGCTCATGCCGATAGGGACGAGCGAAAGAGCAGGCACGTACCAGGGCACAGCTACGTACTCGCCAGTCCATCCCAGCCAGAAGGCACCCAGAACGAGAAAAGGCCCAGCAATCATGGATCCGATGAGTCTCTCCTCGGGAGGAGGCATGCCGCGCCAGAACGGCGTGAGTTGTCGGTATCGAAGCTGTACAAGCACGTTAATCATTCCACCAATTGTCGTTCCAAGACCAACTGCGATGAAAATGAGACCAGACTCTCCCAAGTTGAAGCCTCGCTTCATCTCAAAGATGACTGGCACCGCCTCGAAAAGTCCGTACAGGATTCCATAGACGATGGAAACATAGATGGTGATGAGGACCAAGATGGGCTCCTGTGCCAAGATCTGAAAGGGTCGTAATAGCGTGCGGTGAGCGATGCCACGCAGCGACCAGTCGCTCCTCTCGTGAAGTGCGTAGAGGTCCTTGTTGCCTTGGGGATCCAGCTTGCGGAGTCGCTTAGCTTTTCGAACTAAAAGCATGGGTGTGAAAGTCTCGGGAAGGAAGAGCACAGTGATGACCCAGCAAAGACCGGCAAAGATCATCATGATCCAAAAGACCCATCGCCATGCCAGGTAGGACTGAGTGATGAAGCCTCCGACGATGGGACCCATGACAGGACCGATGAAGACGGCGCAAGAGAAGAGACTCATGGCGTAGCCTCGCCCGACGGGGTCCCACATGTCGGCAATCACACCACCAGCGTTGGTGAGCGGTGCAGCTGCACAGACACCGCTGATGAATCGAGTAATAAATAACGTCTCTGCGTTCTTTGCCAAGGCTTGTCCAAGGATGAAGAGGGTGTACATCAGCATCGAAATGCTGAAGATTACCTTTCGACCCACGAGTTCCGAAGTTGTCGACCAGATGATGGGGCCGAGGCAGTAACCTGCCAGAAACAACGACGTAATCAGTGTGGCGGTAACCATGCCCATCTGAAACTCCTGGGCGATTTGTTGGATGGCCGAAGATGGAGCGGAAGATGCGAAAGTGACGTTGACAGTGAGCAAGGAGCATAGCAAGGTGAATGCCCATTTCTTCTTCTGCGACCAGTTCTGCGGGTTCTCAGGATCGTCAGGACCATCCCAGCCGACCTGGTTCAGATCTTCAGCCTCATCGGGGTTGCCTCTTGGACGGCCTTGGTCCGAGTTGGTGTCATTGTCATTATTGTCATCACGGTCATCACTGTCATCATTGTCATCATTGCGACTAGAACTTTGTTGACCCTTTGACTTGGACTTGTGTGCGCCAGGTTGAGTTGGTGAGGAAGGCACACGAGTCCAAGTTTGGCTCTCTGCTGTTTCGTCGGGTGGAGCGTTGGTCTCGTATGCCTGGTCTTGTGGATCTCTTGGGTCGTCACCGCCATATCGAGCTGTTCTGTGAAAGATGGCCTCCACCTCGCGATCTAGTCCGCCTGAGTTGGGTCTAGAACGATGCGACTCGGATTGTCTAGGCCTTGCTGGCGGTGCGCCTTTTGGGGTCTGTCCAACGAGACGCTTCTCCACCTCATGAAGCCAGCCGTGCTTGGGAGTGTGGAAACGCCTCGGTGCGTGACCGCCAGCATGCGGACTCTGTGCTGTATTTTGCGACATACTGAGAAGAATGGGTGGCGTGGAGCGCGAGCTTCTGTCGAGCAGGATGTCGTGCCAGTTGGAGTATCAATTGGAGCGATGATGATAGCGAGGAGGCAAGAGTACTGGTCGCCTCTTGTAGGGATAGGAAGATGACACGGGCGGAACAGAAAGCTTGGTTCTGCAAGGTAGTAAGTCAGGCACCTCTGTAGGACGGCAGTTGCTACGTCAGAGTGGAGAGCATTACCTTATAGATGCCAGCTAAGCGAGCAGAAAGCGGTCATAAGATTCGGTTGGCGAAAACATCTGAAGGAGAAAGATCAGAGAAGCTTTCGACACCGAAGGCCAGTCTGGGTCGGTAGAAAGTGTAGATTCAGCGTCGCATCGCATCGCATTGCATTGCCGCTGCAGGGGGAGGCGTCATTTCTTCTGCCTGAACTCGCGGCGAGATGAGGGCTGTCATCATCATTTCAATGTTCAAGAGACTCAACGGCAGCTCGTTACTGATGTTCAAGAGACTCAATAGCAGCTCGTTACTGTGACCGAGAATTTTGGAATTGCAGTCCATCAGAGTTGCATCCGGTGGCTGAGGAGCAACAGACATTGGAATGCCTTACACCATGGCCGGAGTTGGAGGAAAGCAAACCCTTCTTGACGAAGCCGCCGAGGTCTGGCATGCAGGGTGACAGACAAGTTCAGAGTCGAAGCATGAGCTAAGAGCTTGCGCGCTTGCGCGCTGTTGCGGCTAAAGCAGTGCGTGACAGCTGGATATAAAAGCGGCCGTTGATGTGGTAGCATTGCGCTTTCAGACAGCCTCCGACCGAGTATCGGCAAAGATCTAAGAGGCGATCTCCCGATGGACTCCAACAAGAGTTTGCCGAAGGAAACAATCCAACATGACGATATTGCTGAAGGTAACGATCCAGTGATGACGCTAACAAGTGACGCAAGGGCGACGAGATCGGAGATCGGGGACAACCGATCATGTTAAGGATCGGGTACAGCCAAGTCCCTGCTCGTTGTCAGGCTAGATGATTAAGTAGGAGCACTCCCACCTTTGGCATGTGCCGCCCAAATGTATATATATCTCACTGAAAGCGCTAGGCTTTCGCCATGTTCACTCAGGTCAATTGAGTATACGTTTCTGCTATAGAAAGTAGTGACATCGTACTCAGACCATCCCCGATCACAAGTATCGGGACCACAAACGACCTCAAACTTTCTCAGATATATGCTGACATCAATCGAATCGGGCCGGAACCGAACTGTCCAGAGATCGGGTCCAACACAGTCGCCGCTGTGCCTCATAGATGTATATATATATATCATGCCGAGAACACTAGGTTCTCACCACGTTGACTTGGTCCATTGAGTATATGTGGTTTTCTCTCTTCAACAGCAGTGAGATTGTGCTCCGACTCGAAGGGATCGTCGACTATCGGGACAAATCTTCTTTACAGTTTCGATCGAGATGAGGCTCAGGTGTTTATGGGTGTGAGCTTAGAGTCATTTGCGGCAGGTGACGAACCTGCTAAGTGGAGGAAAGGACATCGAGATCGACGCCTTATGTGCGGCTCATCCAAGGCACGGTTAAGGAGGAGCGGAAGATAGTGTCTCGCAGTCGAGCAAATGAGTTCATTTCCCTCGCTGAAAGCAGATTAGGTGAGAATTCAGGGACTTGCTTCTATTTAGGGCAGCATGCGTTTCGAAGAAGAGTCGCCTTGGCCCCCGCCTGTTCTTTCGGTATCTTATACTGTCTGTTTGACAGCGCTCAAGTGGGAGAGAAGCTGCTTCAAGAAAAAGCCCTTGCCTTGGAAATTTGTTTGCCCAGTTTCCGCCAGCGAAGGAGACGCTATGGTAAGAGCCAGGACAAGAGCTAAGCTAAACTCATGTGAAATCCTTGTTGACTTGACTGCTACCCATACCGACGTTCAATTGAGAAGCTAAGCAGACATTCTGATCTCGATATATGCTTCTTCATCCCTTTCCACAATCTCTCTCTTCCATCCCACTACCTCAAGAACTCACTCAGCCACCGCTCCTCCTCCTCGAGTACACTCGCAAATACGCAACCTCGTTGTACCACCCTCATACCGATCGTCGAACAGCTCCTACCACACCATCTTCCGCTCTCATCCCCCACCTGCTCGAGCTACTCCAGTTCAAGCTCGACGTAGAAGAGTCGTTGCCATCTTTGCAGCACGCAAGTCCGAGCAAACTTGAGATTCATCCAAATCTGTGACTTGGTCGAAGCAAAGCCGGCCTCTTTTGCAGCCGGTCATCCAAGTTCGCCATTGCGACCCCAACGAAACTCTCAAGAATGATGCACAGCAAGATCGACTACTTTGGCTCCAACTCTCCGCTCGGCGGTTCGTCAAGCGCTGGAGCTAGCCCATCAGCTTCCGAAATGATCAGTCCAGCCTCGAGCTCGGTAGCTACCTCGCAGCGCAACTCCCCTTCCACATCTGCCTGTACATCGGTCAGCGACCTTTCCTCCGAGGCAGAAAAGTTGTCGCTCGCCAATGCAAAAGCAAGCCGCAAGCCAAACCAAGACACAGCCAGTCAAGCCAACCAGGAGCCAGAAACAAGCGAGGCAGCAGCGATACAGGCTCAGAACCGCCGGGTCGAGGAGGAGCTCGATTCTGCTCTCGCTTTTGGCACGCAAATTGTCCAACGAGAAGCTCGAGCGCTGGCAATGGCTGCAAAGCGTCTCTCCAAGCATTCTGTGCAGCAACACGGTTTCCGTCAAGCTGTTCGACTTGTCATGCGAGCTACCACGGGTGAGCGAGGTGGCAAGGTGGTCCTCACTGGTGTTGGCAAGAGCGGCATCATTGCCAAGAAGCTCTCCGCAACCTTGCTTTCTCTCGGCACACCTTCCATGTTCCTGCATCCCACCGAAGCGCTCCACGGCGACCTTGGAATGCTGACACCGCATCGTGATGTTGTCATCGCCCTCTCGTATTCCGGATCTTCGTCAGAAATCCTTTCTCTGGTACCTCACCTCAACGCACGCAGGTGTCCGATCATCGCACTGGCCGGCAAGCGAGAAAGCGCACTCGTCAAGGCATCGGACGCATGGATCGATTGTGCTACAGGCAAGGATGATCCTCACTCGGACTTAGAAGACGATCAGTGTGAGAGCTGTGATAAGCAGCGAACCGCTAGGAGGACAAACTTGCCAAACCCAAGCACCGACGAAGCATGGGACGACGTTCCTGCTCCTTCCAGCAGTACAACAGTCGCTTTGGCGATGGGAGACGCTCTTGCTTTCTCAGTGACACGAGCAAAGGGGCTTGCAAGGGATATGTTTGCCTTTAACCACCCTGGCGGCAAGCTTGGCACCGATTTCGTATGCAAGGCCAGTCTGTGCCGTTGCAGCCTTACAATGCCAAAGGAGGTGAAAACGTCGTGACTACCCCGATCGCTGTATGATTGGGACGATGCTTCCGATTCTTGTTCTTCTTCTTGTTGCTTATCCCTCGCAGTTTTTGTCTCAACCGCTATGAAGCAAGTGATCTCGATCAGATTCCTATTATTTTTAATACAATCTGCCAAAAATGCCTGACAAGTCGTCCGAGGGTGTCTGTATGGCAACGAAGCGAGCCAGCAGAGGGGGAGGGGGGTTGGCAAGCGAGACTTGTCGTTCAAGGTCTAGTGCCTGCGAGTGTCCAGCTGATACTGACGAGGCATATTGACGATGTGTGTCGATCTCACCAGGTCAAGAAATTCCTGGTCGGTTTTTGCTGTTTTTGCCTCTACCCTTTGACGCGATCCGTCGTCGGGTCTCAACTGCAGGGAAACAGAGCCTCCTTGACCAAGCCGGGGATTATGTCAGCTTTAGTCAAGCCGAGTCGAGTCCTTCTCAGGTTCAATTCGTCACTGGAGCCTGCCTCACCTTGTCGCCATGAACATATCGCTGCAAATCCAACCTTGTTGCCCTCCATCACTTGTCTTTTCCTTGCTATCGGCTCTTCTCATACAGCCCCTTTGCTCAGTCCGACTTGGACACTTGCCATCCCCACCGATTTTGTTTCATTTCATTGCAATTCGACGGTCCGTATTGCAGCGCATCGCACCCGCCTTCTCTGGACTCAACAATCCTCGACGGCTCCTTGCACCTTGCTTTCCCGAGGGAAGCACAACTTTCACAGCTCACGTTATGCTCGCTCGTCTCGACCAGATTGTCGATTCGAACCAACAGCTGCTGATCCGCCTCACCTAGTCTGCACAACATTATCCGCGACTCTCTTCCGCTCGATACCATGTCTGCCACCCCGCCTCGCCATGGCGGCCATACGACGACGCCAAATGATGCAGACTCGGCTTATACTGCGACAAATCGATGGGGCACTGTATCTGGAGGTCTACGGAGCCCACCTCCTGCGCCATCTTCAGGTGCCGGCGTCCGCCGCAATCATACCATCCATGGAGCCCGTCACCATGGAAAACCAAGGCTAGAGAAGCACTTCGAGCAGCCCGAGGACTGCCCCACCAACCCACCCATTGTCGACAGCATAGCATCATCACATACGCAGTACTCCTCAGCCAGCGGGCACAATCACACACATCGACAGGAAGCATCACTGATATCGTCCAATAACCCCCCATCACCATCACCATCATCCGACAGCGCCCGAGAGTTCGTCTCCTCGCTCACCCCTCTGCAGGCCCTCTACTCCAAGTCCAGCGTCTCTCGCAACCTGTCACTGCCAAGTCGGCATCCTCCCAAACTCACTTCCAACTTGCCCCACAGCGCCACTCAGGGTCGATCGAGTCTGTTCAACAGCCTTTCGGCCATCACTGGAGGCTCCGATCTGGACGAGCACGATTGGGAGAAGCTCATCCATTCCAGCAATGCGCTCAGCGAAGAGCACCAGCAAGACTCGATCGCTGCTCAGATCACCATGAGCAAGCGACCTGACCACCCTTGGTCCTCCTCCTTGTTCTCGCAAGGTCAGCTTGGTCCAGCAGCCGAATCCTCCCATCCAACATCACCCATCGCAAGAACGGATCTCTTCACCAGCTCGCACAATCCTGATGGCAGTTCCAGCGCCATAGATCTGTTTGACCAGACGACGCTCCCTGATGCCCAGGCCCTGGCAACTTCGCCCAGCTTCGTTCGCCGTCGCCAGTCGCTCAATCATCACTCGGGTCGCTCGGCCGCCAGCCGCCTGGCCGCTCGTTCAACTGATCTGCTCAGCCGCTATGCAGGCGATGTCGCCAATCCCGCCACCTCTTCCTCTGCGTCGCGATCCGATGCTCCTTTCAGCCCGATTCGTCACACGACAAGCTTGTCAACAGCTAGCAGCCCAGTCATGCCGACTAGCTTCTCCAAAGCACCATGGAATCAGCCGACGCAGGATCCCATTGGCTCGCCTTCTCGCTTTGCCGGCTCCTTCCCATCGCAGAACCTTGACAACAGCCCAGCTAGGATGCTATCTGTCAATGACACCTCTTCATCCGCTCTAGCGGATATCAGCAAGAACCTCTCCAACCTCGATATCTCGGGCTCTTCTGCGCTGGACGGAGACGACACCGAGACATCTGTGATACCAACCAGCTACTCCATACATCCTAGCTTATCCTCCCAAAGCAGCACCGACAGCCGACCTGCAGGTGCCAGAAAGCTACCTCAGCTCGTGACCAATCGAGATGCTTTGCAGCGAGGGCAGCGAACGAATGCAGTATCTGGTCCCATCTCAGCCGCCTCCTTCGTTCCGCCCATCGGACACGCTCATTATCGGCATCAGTCCAACGATCCTTCTGCCTTCAGTGCTTCAAATTTCCATGACGATCAGTCCCAACGATTCGGGCCGTTCACCGCCGCACCAGCAGGCAGCTGGGTGGAAAAAGACCATGTCACTGGTCGCTTCAACGACGGAAGCAGTCAAACAGGCGGCCCCGCTTTCGACTCGCAGCTATGGTCGCAGCAGTCCGCAGCAGCGCCATACCCAGGCATGGCTATCGATCCGAATGTGATGGCGCTCAGCATGGCTTTGGCGCAGGAACAGCAGCGCAACACCATCTTGCAGGCTCAACTTGGCGCCCGTAACAATGCAGCGGGAATGCAAGATCCTCACTTCTTCGGCATGCAGCCTATCGACCTCAATGGGCCCATGCAGTCTATCGGTCAGCAGCTGCGGGGCGCTGCCTTCCCCACCTCTTCCCCACCGATGGGAGCGATGGGCAATCTTCCATCGCGAGGCCCTCTCTTCCCGATGCAGCATCAACAACAACAATATCGACCACCGATGCACAACCAATCTCCAAGCCCTCGTCCTCCAACTGGACAGCCTTTCCCGGGCGCAGGGCAGGACGCAGAAGCTAGCAGTGCAGCACCACCGACGCCTGTCGATCCGGCCTCGCTAGCCATGCAGAAGGGCTACAACCCAGCGCCGGGCACTTTCGACCTTGCTCCACTCGACGCACGCTTCTTTGTCATCAAATCGTACACCGAGGATGATGTCCACAAGTCACTCAAGTATGAGATCTGGGCATCAACGGATAAGGGCAACCAACGACTCGACAAGGCGTTCCGAGAGAGCGCACACAACGGGCCCATCTATCTCTTCTACTCCGTCAATGCCTCAGGCCACTTTTGCGGAATGGCTCAGATGCTGACACCGCTGGATTACGCTACCTCGAGCAATGTCTGGGCCCAAGACGGAAAGTGGAAGGGAACGTTCAAGGTGAGATGGATCTACGTCAAGGATTTGTCAAACAACCAGCTCCGACACATCAGGCTGACGAATACGCCGGAATGCAAGCCAGTGACACAGTCAAGAGATACGCAGGAGTTGACGCCAGAAGCAGGGCGTGAAGTGCTGAGGACTATGGCAGAGTATAATGCCAAGACGAGCTTGTTGCAAGACTTCAACTTCTATGAGATGCAGGGTCGTGGAGCTGCCTCGCAAGGGCCAGCACAGCAACAGCAGCCGGCGGTCGGAGTGTCAAGCCCAATATTGGGTCTGAGTCCCAAGCCGACTGGATCGCCAGCTCTCGGATTCGCAGCTGGACTGCCTTATCCTACTAGCCCGGACCTAGGTCTCAGCCTTGGTGGCATCAATGCCGGTGCTTCACCGAACGAAGGAGCACGTCGAGCTCAGCTAAGCGGCGGGACACCTCAGCGTCTCATGCATGGTATCTCAGGTCTCGGTCTTGTGCCAGGCACACCTCGCTCCAACAACAGCGGGGCCCAGCCGCCGATTAACGACCTTCGCGGTGGCGACAAAAGCGCTGAAACCACGACACTACCCAACTCAGATGCAAACAAAGAGGCAGTGTCAGCCGCACAGAATGCCGGTCTCGCGCCTTCAGCCATCTAACCTATTGTAACATCAAACAACGCAGCCGAATCGCTGTTGAATTATCGTTCTCGCATGTAGTTGTTGTCATCTTATCAGTATCGCTGCCTGTATTGCAAAGCAAAGCGCAATCTCATCCTATTACTCTATTGTCCGTCTTTGTGTGTTCTAGTAGACTGGGAAGTTGGGATCTTTCTCCTTGGCGTAAGCTCTGAGACCGCCAGCTAGGTCACTGATCTGCAAGGCAGTGACGCTTTGCTTTCTGTTGGCTGTCGCATCAGTAGCTGCTGTCGCTTCCTGTTTGGAGGCGATGTCGTCCAATGGATGTGCGGGCGCTTTTGGAAGAACTGGAGCGTTTGCCTTCTCCTCTTTCGCTTGTTTTCGTTCCTGCTCTGCCTTCTCATCCTGATGCTTCAACAAGGCCTGCACCGCCAATTGAGAGTCATTGCCCTTCTTGCAGACCACCAGCACTGAAGAAGCCGACGATCCTTGCTGAGCTTGGTGTATCTTCTTCCACGCATCCTCGCGGTCCTTGAGCAGCGACTGAATAGGCAGATTGAGCGAGCCGTCCAACTTCGTAATCCCGTATTCGACAGTAGATCGCACATCCACGACCAACGCTTTGGGGTCCATGAAGGACACCCTTGTTCTGCGAAGAGTTCCATCGGTAACTGGAGGAGCGTTGAGGCCGCAGAAAGAGACATAGTCTTCTGTCTCGAGATTGGCGATCATCGGCTCGGTGACTTGTGCCGGATCTCCGCAGGAGCGACAGGTAGAGATACGACGAGGTCGGATCTTGACGCATCGGAACGGTGTAGATGTGAGCGGAGATACTAGCGTCAGAAATGGTGGTGTCTCTTCGCCGATGCCAGCAAGGATCTTGACCGCTTCCAGGGCCTGCATCGTGCCCACTAGACCTGTAATGCCGCCAAGCACGCCGCCATCCTCGCAATTAGTGACTTCATCTGGACGAGGCGCCATCGGGAACAGACAACGATAGCATGGTCCGCGGACAATCTGATTGGATGCTGCTGCAGACACTTTCGGACCAGCAAACTCCGGCTTGATTCGCTTGTGCAACACGACAAGCTGACCGTCGTATCCTTGTGCAGCGCCAGAGACGACTTCGACACCTTCAAGTACGGCAGCGTCAGAGATGAGGTACCTAGTGAGTGGGTTGTCGGTGCAGTCAAGTACAAGGTCATGGCCCCGCATCATTTGACGAGCATTGGTGGAGCTGAGTGCTTCTGCCAGCGAGACGGCTGTGATGTACGGATTAATCTGCTTTGCCGCTTTAGCCGCCGAAACGGCCTTTGACATACCAACTGTCCCATCGCTATGCAGAATCTGTCGAGCGAGATTGGAGGGCTCAACCACGTCGTGATCCAGAATGGAGATCTGACCGACACCAGCAGCTGCAAGGTATTGAACAGCGGGACAGCCAAGACCGCCTGCACCGACCACAAGCACCTTAGCATTCCGGAGTCGAAGTTGTCCTGGAAGGCCAAAGTCCGGAAGAATCATTTGCCGGCCGTATCGTGCATACTCGGGCAGCGACATCGGCAGGGAGGAAGGCTTTGGCGCGGCTGCTTCCTTCTGTACGGACTGTATTGACGATGAATCTCCCTTGGTCGCAGCGTGTTGCGCAATGTCTCCTCCCTGCTGGGTGTTCCTCTGGCCAACGCTTCCTTCCTTGGTTTTTGTTGGATTGACCGTCGAGCTCGGCTTCTTCGCAATGGACGCCGGCAAGGTGGCAGGATCGAACTCGTTCGCTCTTCCGTCAAGAACATCACGAATGTGCTTAAGTGCAGTAAAGCTCATGAGCGTATTAAGGTCGCGCTGCTCCAAATCGTCCCGCTTTGAGTCGCTGCCCGTATTTCGATCTAGCCAGTTCTGCTCGAGCACGCCAATGCAAGCTGATAGCGCAGAGCCGATGGCCCTGTTGGCAGTTGTCAGCTTTGCAAGTTGGTCAGCAAGCTCTGCGCTCGATCTTGGGATTGAAACTGGTTGTGCTGGCTGCACAGGATCGAGACCTTCCGCCTCGTTGGCGATCGGCAGCTTTGGTCTGGTTCTGCCTGATTCTGCATGACCAACGGTGGAGGCTGTGCCACTGCTGCGAGGCCCAGTCTGCGCTGAGAAGGCTTGATTGAAGCCAGAGGGGAAGCCGGACGTCTCGGGTTTGTTGGTACCGTAGGCACCAGCAGCTGCTGCAGCAACAGTTCTCGAGACATTGGCAAGTGCGCTGTTCAAGGTTTGTGGCAGCTCAGCACGTTCGTACCAGCTCTTTGCAAAGTCGCTGACGCCCTCAGGCAGATATGCGGACGGATTGATGCCAAAGGCTCGAGGTGCGTTCGGATCAGAATCAGCAGCCGCAGCGCCCAGAGGGTCTCGAGCCGAGGCAGGCCCTTGCCAGCGTCTCGCATCAGGTCTGGGTAGATGCGTCCCTACATGGCCATTTCCTGCATTCGTCTCTCCCTGAAGGCGTCCCCAGGGTGAAGGCCTTCCTCCAGCTGCAGAAGGAACCCTTCCGACAGTGGCAAATTTTTGTGCTCCGTAGCGTTGCGTCGGTGAAGCAGGAGCGTGCTGCGCCGTCGACGCTTCTTGGGATGATCCGTCAACGGATCGCACGGCAATCCCTAGAAGATCTCTGTTCTGCATGACGACTGTGACGCCAGTGCTAGGTTGACGGCCATGATCTCTCATGTATATGGCTTGCTTGACCAAAAGACTCGGCTGTACCTGAGCCTCTGCAGGATATCGTAGTAGACTCTGCAAGGCTGAAGTGTGATCAGCGGCAAGAAGCTGGTTGCGAATGCGGAGAAGCATGGCGATGCAAATGTAGTCAATGAGCTCGAGAGAGCCGGCGGAAGAAAAGAGACCGTCCCAGATAGCGATAGCGTTGTCCAAGGCAAATTCGCGGGTGAAGATCATGCGTATCCAACGAAGACAAAAGATCTGCGGTTCGATGCCGAGAGTTTCGAGATGCTGTGCCAAGGCTGGATCGATGTGTCGCAAGAGATCGAGAATGTATTCGCACTTGGCGACGATGGGGAGGGGTCGGCGTGGCTGTTCGGCGGACTCTCGTGCAGTCGACCGCTTTCTCGCAGCAGAGGAGGGAGAGGCGGCTGGGGAAAGTTGAGAAGCAGTCGTTGTACTGGCACTGTCGCGCCAAGCATACCAGCATTTTGCGCTCTGCATGAGGACGCAGAAGAGGGCATACACGTCGTGCTCGACAAAGACATCGGCGAGAGCATGCTGAAATGGAGTATCTTGGCATGACTGGGTCGAAGCATTTGGTTGGGAGCGGGAAGCAAGGTGTCGTGCGTCAAGAGCGCCGTCGCTTCGAACTTTCCAGAGGAGAGCTGCGAGCTCGTGCATGCCCTGTCGGTAGCCGACGTCCTCATTCTGGAGGGCCCAGAGAAAGAGGATGTTGGTCAGAGCCTGCTGAACGCTCGTTTGACGGAATACATCAAGGTCAGGAAATGACCTTTCTACATCTTGTAAGATAATCCTCCGAGTCTCGAGAGCCGAGTAGTACGTCTTCCAAGGATTGGATTCGTCTAGGCTGAGCGGGTTGTTGACCGAAAGGTCATTGACCAGGGAGCAAGTAGGTCGCCTCGAATCACTGTACGGACTGTTTCTTGAAGAGGAGGAGGAAAGGGTTGCTACAGAGTCCAGAGTCGTATATGTGCCGTCGAAGCCCAGTTGGGGCGGATAATTGCCATCTGGAGCTCGAAGCAATCGACATCGCAGTTCATTGTAGGTGTCCCTCTCCCGCCCCAAGAGAGCAGACCATGACGAAGGGATGCTAGAGATGTGTTGGGTCAGAAAGAGCTTCCACTGTATCCATCGAAGTGATGCATCTTGGTCTTGCGATATCTTGCCTTCTATGGCACGGGCTCGAAGCGATTCTATAGATAGTGAGACGCCTCCTCTGAAGAACGAGTTCCACCGTCCGCTCAGGGATGAGTCTGCTCTTTTGACATGGCTTGGTATGCGGATGGGCGACTGCTGATGCCATTTTGATGTCGGAGGAGCTGATGAGAGCGCAGCAAGAGGGTCGGCCATCCTGCAGTGGGTGTGTCGACTAGAACACGCAAGAGCCGGGCGATGGATGTACTTGAGCTGGACGTTGCTTAGGCCGCTGTGAGTTGCACAGAAGATCGGATCGCAAGGGCGACAGAAGCAGGACTGCACAGAGCTCTAAGCCATGTTCTGCTCCCGGCGAGATGGATGTCTAACGAGGAGGTTGGCAGCGTCGGTGCCAGCCAGATATTAAAGTCGAGTTGGGTGTCTTTGCCAAATTTTGCCAGACCAACATCCCAAGATCTTTCTTCCATCTTATCCTGCATCCTTGATCTGCTCGGCAGCAGCTTTGAGATCACCTGCTCAGCATGCTCGGTAACCATCCCTCACAGTGCAGCACCAAGTCCATGGCGTACTGATGCTATACTACAATGGCATCAACGCCGACAGTAGCCCGCAACGGTCGTGCGCGGCATCCGCTTCAAGATCGCAAACGGATCCGCGCCTGTTCCATCGCCCTCTCGTCAGGCTCGTCTCTGCTTGGAAACCTGCAGTGCTCGGAGCTTGGTCAAACACTGGTGGCGACGGAAGAGGCCCTCGTCATCTTATCGCCGCTAGGCGGTCTGCATCCAACTCTGGCGGCTCAAAGCCGCATGCAAGACATCGAATGTCACCCCGACTGGGACGGTCGCTTTCCGCACTCTCTCTACCACATCAACATCAAGACATTTCTCGAGAATGAGCCCAGCATTCGTCGTAGGACTATGCTCGAAGCCGACCACTCCGCAGTCGATGCACGCTTCTTGAACCTGCAATGGTCTTCCGCTAGCTGGTCGAAGCCTGGGATGGGCCCCAACGGAAGCTGTCTCATCCTTGCTACCACCTCAGAGCTCGATCTCTTCATCCTTGGCGCACCCAGCAACGCTTGGACCGGTGAGTGGAAGCTCCTGCACGCCCTCGATCTCAGCCCCGTTGCCCACCTAACTACCTCACATCCTCGTCCCTCCCCTCAACACATGCTGATCAACGACCATCACAAGCCCGTCTTTACTCCGCATCGCTCACTGCTTCGAAAGAAGCAGATGGCCACAGAAGTGCTTTGCGCCTCCTTCTGCTATCTCGATAGGCCCTCACAGTTTGGCGATCCGCTGCTGTCAGGCCGATCAAGCTTACCAGCTTGGACAGCTTACATCCTAGCTGGCACCCATTCCGGTCACATTGCTGTGTGGCAATGCCATCCACTGACAGGGCAATGCACCTTCCTTTCCGCAGCTCAGGTGAGCGAGACAGGCATCGAACAGCTCATGCTGACAACCCAGGCTGCAGCGCTTGAACCCAACTCCAACGTCAGACTCGCCTTCCGAGATTCGGGTGGTATCAAGCTCTGCGACGTTTACGTTTTCGATGACCAACCTCGCATTCAGCTCTCCTCACGAGTGCCCCTACTCTCGCATCACTGCATGATCTCCGCATGGCACTGCTTCGATCATCACTTCATTTATTCAACCATAGGCAGAGTCCACGTCTACGACATCCAAACAGAACAGACGGTGACCTACACCTTGGACACCCATCCAAGCAGCAACTACGATCCCTATTCACCCGCAATTTGCATCAGCCGTGCTTGCAACGCTGACGACAGAGCCAGAATTGTGCTACAGGATCTGCGCGAGTACGAGATACCTCTACTCAGCGCCGCTGAAATGCCAAGTCTACCTCAGGTCTTGCATCCAGTATACCCTTTACCTCTCTCAGGATATCCGCCCTTGACCGAGACCATGCAACGCAAGCATGATCTGCATCAAGCCTTCCTAGGCTACGAAGTTGAGTCGAACCTCAAACTACCGTCAGCCTCGCTTGTGGGTGCAGCTCTCACTAACGAGCGTGTCGCTTTTCTCGGCTACAATGTCTCGGAAACGATCGGCTACCAGATGGAGATACTCCGGCATGGCGATGCAGATCCCGCCGCAGTGCTCCATGACGCGCTGAAATGTGTCGCTTCAGAGAATGGCGCCCCTCCCTATCTCGTCGTGCATATTCTTCTTTCGCTGCTGTACACCAGCGAGCAGCCGGGCGCCTTTCGAAATCAACTCATATCCGCGGCAGAGCAGAGTTGGCAGTCTCTGCTCAATTTGACCACTGGTCCAAACGGCGACGCCATAGGAGAGAGGAAAGAGCTGCAACACAAACAGGCGTGCTTGCTCTACCTGCTTGCGTCCCGATTGGAGATGCCCTCTGATTCCGCATCACCACTGATATCCTTTTCGAAGCAACACAAAGTCGATATTCTGAGTGACTGGCTACAGAGATGGCTGCGAAATCTCGCACAGAGGATATCAAAGGAGCAAGCATCAGATCAAGATCAAAAGCTGCTGCTGCGACTACTGACGGCTGGAAGCATGCTTCCAGACGCTGATCCTTGCCTCCGTGACGAATGCACCGCAGCAGCTTCCGCTTTGAAGTCAGCACAAAGCAGCCCAGTGCCAGCACAAGATGCTTCCGTTCTCACTGGTGAGACCTGTGCTGCTTGTAGTACGCAGCTGACCCTATCGTGGGATAATCAAGAACAAGCTTTCGGTTGGGCCAAATGTCAAAGTGGCCACGTCTGGCGTGAGTACTCTCCCGTCTTTCCGCATGAGCCAGCGACCGATAGACATGACGGTTGGCGTTCGATGTTCATCGTCATCGTTCCGGTTTTGTTGGTTCGCGGTGTATCTTGGTTGTGATCGCTATCTGTTCCTGCTCACTAACTTTGTCTTCTTTGCGCATTTTCCTCTAATACCACAGCACGCTGCTCGGTCAGTCTGGCCACTATCTCGGATCGCCAAGTTCGCGCTTGCACGGGATGCTGGGCCAAGTCGTTGGTCCCAGGCAAGCCAGATCAGAGCTCCTGGCAAACGCTCATGCTCGAGGCTGCCAGTATGTGCCCATACTGCGAGAGCTATTGGATTGTGCGATGATGGGCCAGGACTGCTCGAAGCAATGCGGACCTCAACCGTCTGACCGGGGGAAACCGGGTTTGGTGTCGGTTGTACCCGATCCTCAATCTCCGATCAAATCGTCCTTTACTCGATCCCTATTGTAACTGCTTACGTCACTCCATATCATCACCCTGGATTGTTTCTTTCAGTAGCTTTTGGACACAGTCTAACATGAGATCTGCAGCGTCGGTTGCAGTGATAAGCCAGATTATTATTCTCGGCTACGCAAATTCAACGGGCGTGGAAAGATAAGAAGAATTGCAGATCTCGCATCCATCAAACTCTACATCATCACCGGCTTACGCCAGATCCTTCATCATATACTATCTCTAATCGTATTCCTTCCTTCGCTCCCTCACCACCGCCATGAGCCAGCAGCAGCAGAAGAAGAAAAAGTATGTCTCCATTGCTATCTTGGTGGCCGACACACCGCCTCCTCCCGTTGTTGCAGTTCGAGGCGACTACACCAAGCTCTACCCACGTTTCCTGCGGGAGTCGCTCAACACAATCAAGAGACATCCGTGGCAGCCGCATGTCGAGCTTCACCTGCGCTGCTACGATGTGGTCAATAAGATGGAGTATCCTGACAAAGGTCAGCTCGGAGACGGATTGTGGGATGCTGTAATGATCACAGGCAGTGCTTCTTCGGCATATCTCGACTTGGAATGGACTAAGAAGCTGGCAACTTTCCTTCGCTCGACAGCGGAGAACCACCCGCTAGTGCGACTGATCGGCATCTGCTACGGTCACCAGATCCTTGCTCGCGCTTTCGATGGTGTAGTCGAGGCCAACCCTAAAGGCTGGGAATTGGGAACCCATTCTTGCAAGCTCACCGAACAGGGCAGAGAGCTTCTTGGCTATGGCGAGCCAACAGATGACAATCAAATGGCCATTCAACAAGTGCACAAGGATCATGTCGTCGACATTCCACCCGACTTTGGCGGTGAGAGCTTTGAGAACCTTGCATCCACCGAAATCTCGCCCATCCAATCCCTCATCCTCAAATACCCAACCGAAGCACCACCTCTTGCATCCACTGCTCAGACATCAGCTTACATGGCCTTCGACATCGAGGACTCAGAAATTGCCTCATCGGGGCCTCATCCGTTGCGATCGTTGCACGTGCTCACCTTCCAAGGTCACCCCGAGTTTGACCGCGAGATCGTCGAAAACATCATCAAGGTGCGAACCGAGATGGGCATTGTCACTGGGGAACTCCGTGAGCGTTCTCTCGAGAACGCTAAGAAGCCTCACGATGGTCTCAAGCTCGGCCGTGCCATCCTTGCTATGCTTGGCGTGGAAGAAGCTCGTACTGACTCGGGCGACAGCATGGTCAACATCTGAATCAACCTTTTCAAACGCAGCACGCTCATGTTTAGACTATTCTCACTCTAATCACGACGCAATCGCGGATCCTTAGACTTCTATATTGATATATGAGATGCGACACAAGAAGACATGTAGCTGAGAGAGCGTGCAGGATGGGGCACAGGCTATTGTTGAAGCACTGGCCAGGTATCAGTGAAAAAGCTGGTATTGAGATACGCCAGAAACGAGAGAAGCAGGAGCGAAGCAGGAGCGAAGCAGGAGCGAAGCAGGAGCGAAGCAGGAGCGAAGCAGGAGCGAAAGGCAGCCATTATTCGTTGGAAGCAGCGGCGGACTATTGAGGCTCGGATGGGATGGGTCTGAGTCGAGTCAATGTTTACTTAGGTCGATGCGGAAGCAGCCGCGCCAGTGGGAGCAGAGGCACCGTTGACCTTCTTGTCCTTCTTGCCCTTCTTCTTGTTCTTCCCTGCGGCTTCCGCAACCAGGCGTTCGAGCTCTCTTCGCCCATCGTCACCTTCATCGGGCTGCACCGACTTGTAAATCATACCGATAAACATGATGGCCTGGGCACGGTTAAAGAGAACCTTGTCGCTGACGCCCTTCTCGTTGAGGACCTTGTCGCAGACCTGTCGAAGAATGCCAGAGATCTCAAAGCGGGTACCTCTCCAAGTGGCGAGGAGCATCTTGCCGCTCATGTCCTGTTCGAGAGCGCGAAGCTCATCTTCGCGGATCTCGCCCTTCTCCTGTCGACGTGCCAGCTCGTCCATGGATGCCTTGACGTTGAGTGCGGAGCCCAGCATACCCCAAGTCTCCTTGACAACGGCTCCGCGCTCCTTCATGCGACTCATGAAACCACCGAAGCCAAGTAAACTGTGCTTTTTGGTCTTGATCCATGTAGTTGCCTTCATGACGTAGATGTTACCGATGGCGTGAAGCAACTCGACACCGAAGGACTCAAGCTTAAGATCTTCAGCCTCCTCCTTTGTCTTGCGCTCGAAGATCTGAGTCTCCGAATCGTCCTTGTCTCCTGGCTTACGAGCCTCGACGAACGGTCGGATGCGATCCTTGAGCTTCTGTGCGAGGTCTTCGACTCGCTTGCGCTCGTTCTCCTCCTTTTCTTTCTCGAACTCTTCCAACTTGGCCTTCTGTTCAGGAGTGAGCTTCTGCTTCTGCTTTGCGTCCTCTTTCCTCTTGGCTTCGGCGATCTCTTCTGTTGTTGCACCGGCTTCGGCTGCCTTCTGAGCAGCGGCATCTCCGGCCGTTGTAGCTTCCGAGGGCAAGTCAGTCTTGGTGGCATCAACAGCGGCAGGACCTTCAGCGGTAGGGTTAGCCTTCTTGTGCTCTGCCTTCATCTGTGCTTCGAGCTCCTCCTTCTCCTCTTCGGTCATCATGATCTCGGATGCCTTGCCAAAGTCCTTGATGAGGCTGATCTCTCCGATCAAGTCGACGAAGCGCTCGCCTCCGAATAGACTGCCGAACATGTCTGTGGCCTCCTTGAGTCCGACTTCGTCTGTGGGCTTCTTCTTGCCGTACTTGTCGTAGTCTGCACGGAGGTGGTTGTCGCTGAGGACACGGTAAGCTTCGCCAATCATCTTGAAAGTCTCTTCGTCACCGCCCTTGTCTGGGTGGTTTTTGATAGCGGCTTTTCGATATGCCTTCTTCAATTCGAGATCGGAGGCATCACCGCGAACGCCGAGGAGGTCGTAGTATTCCATATCTGCGATCTTGGTGCCATCCCGGGAGATGTCGCGAGCGGTAGCGGGCTCGCTGGGAGCGGCGGGTGCCGGGTTTGATGTTGATGCAGCGTCAGCCATGTTTGAAGGTGTCACTACGAAAGGGGATAGAGCTTCGTGGTAATCCGGCTTAGTTGTACTGCACGTATGTGTCGTTCCTGGTGAACTAATTCGTGTGTTACTTCAATGAAAAGCTTGACCAGGAATGGTGGAGCGGGCGCTGAAAGAATGGTGGTGGTGGCGGTGGTGGTGGTGGTGATGGATTAGTTGCAAGCAAGGATGTGAACCAGAATAGACCTCTTGGTCAAAGAATTTGCAAAGTCGGCTTGGCAAACTTGGTGATGTATGGATGCTGCTTGCTTGAAACGGCTTCCATCGGCACTGTATGTGTGGCTTTCACTTTTCTTGGGCTGTGCTGTGCTGTGTTGTAGTATGCAATTTGAACTTTTCAGGCTATATTCTCCAGCTCAGCTGTGATTTCATCGTTGTGAACGATGAAATCACTGAAATCAATGAAATCACAGCTTCGCGTTGCGTGTGTCTGTTTGAAATCACGTCCCCGGATCTCGGGCTCAGCACACCTATTTCGCAGCGGCCCTTCAAACTCGAAAATGACAAAACAAAACCACATTCGCGCTCGTTCCATTCATCCAGCAAGGTATGCGCAGCGCTTTGAGGGCTGCTCTTCCAGGAGACTGCGTTTGTAACCGTTGCAATTTCCTGTCTGGGAGAGTATATATTCCAGACCCTGACCCGCATCCCCGCTGTTTGCAAACCACTCTTCTGGCCTATTGTAAGTATGCACCTAACGCTTGCAGAGCCTCCAGGCCTGCAATGCTTACTTGGCGCTGTCGATTCACCGCTTTCTGACTGTATCCGCATCTCTCTCTTTCTCTCTCTCTGGTTCTACTGCGCTTCTCAAACCATACAGGGCTTAGATCATGTGTAGTATCTGTTCTAAATAGATTGACATCTATTTCTCCTCGCTCCGGCGAGGATTATTTTGTCATACACTTTTTCCTTGCGGGAGATCACCGTTCAGGTGCTTGCACCTCGGGATCTCGAGGATGTCCTTGGCCCTACACTTCCGCCTTGAGACGTCCGCCGTTCTCTCTCTTTTTTGTCTCCTCTTGCTTATGTAATGTCCAGTCATCCTTCTCTCTTCAAGGACATTCAATCGTGGTGATTTTCTTGAAACTGGATGCTGAGCTGTGTTTGAGTTTTGTTGTTACGAATTCGAGAGAAATGACCTGGAAAATGCGGCGAAAAAAAAGAAAGAAAAAAAAAAGAAGAAAAAGGCCCACCGAAAATCATCCGTGTTATTTTGAGCGTGTTTGCCTCTGCCTCTGCCTCAAACAAACCCACTGGGGAAACTTTGCCTGTCTGCCCGTTGTGCCAGCAGTCGAGGTTTCTAGCACAGCCGATGTGTACCGACGTTTAGACCAAGTGAAAGATGGCAGTGGAAAGACTGAGTGAGCAACACAAACGCGCTTGTCGCGTCGAGCAGCTGAGAAATCACAAAATCACAAATTCGCTGGGCTAAAGTTTCACACCAACACTTAGCCTTAGGAAGCTCGAACCTTTGCTTCAACTGATTCCGCATGCTCTTCAGCTCTCCGCTCCCAACCACCACCATCACTTGCCTCATTCGTTCCGTACGCTACTGCTAGCGGATAGAACCATAGCGAACTTAGTAATGTTCGCGCGTAATAACGTCTCGAGCTCAAGCGACCGTCCGCAGGTGCGCTCCGCCCTCGGCAACCTCAAACGTGAGTGGTCGGGCAACCAGCACGACCTCGGCTCATCAGCGCCGCACGGCTCAAGCATAGACGCACTAAAGTCGAGTCAAGAGGTCTTCTACGAATGGTCCGACTCGCCTTCACCACCCGCAAAGTCAGCAAAGCTGACCCTGCCTAGTGCTGACTCAGACAAGGAGAATGCAGTTTCCGCACCGCCAGAGAAGAAGGTCAAGGCGGACACAGCCTCATACCATACACCAGCAGCGATGCGACCAGCTCAGCCTTCGAATGGATTCGTTTCCGCATCAACCGTGGCTCGAAACTCGAGCTACAGCAGCAGTGCATCGGCATCCACCCACTCATCTTTTAGACGCCCAGAAGCGAGCATCTCTCACCGCACATCTTCACATCCTTCTCGAAGTAACGATCTTGCAACTCAGTTCTCCTACGATCGGAACCAGGCCCGAAACGCTCCAATCGCAGCGTCGAACGGACTGATTCAGCAGAGAACAGGATCCAGCGGGAGTGGAGCCTCCAGTTCTTCCTTCCGTACATCCTCTGCACCGTCGATTCCGTGGATGAAGACCGCCTCTCAGCTGCGGAATGAGAGACGCAACGATCCCGACGCATTCCGTGCCAGCTCGCTTGTCTCGAAGAAAGGCGAATCCAACAGTGGCAGAGCGTCTCCTTCCGCCGTCGCATCCAGCGAAGCCGATGGAAAGAAGCGTGTCAACAAGATCTTCCTCTCGCAAGAGCAGCGAAAAGTTTTGCACATGGTCGTCGAAGAAGGCAAGAATGTCTTCTTCACTGGATCCGCCGGTACAGGCAAATCTGTGCTTCTCAGAGAGATCATCAAAGAACTGCGCCGAAAACATGCCAAACGTCCCGACTCGGTGGCTGTCACCGCCTCCACCGGCATTGCCGCCTGCAACATTGGCGGTGTCACCATTCACAGCTTCGCTGGTATTGGACTCGGCAAGGAACCGACTGCACAGCTCGTCAGCAAGATTCGCAAGAACCGCAAGGCAGCCGCAAGGTGGGCGCGTACTCAGGTATTGATCATCGATGAGGTGTCTATGGTAGACCCGGCGCTCTTTGATAAGCTCGAAGAGGTAGCTAGACTTATCCGCAAGAAGCCAGACAAGCCATTCGGTGGCATTCAGGTGGTCATCACAGGCGATTTCTTCCAGCTGCCCCCTGTCAACCCTGGCGGAAGTGTAACCTTCGCCTTCGACGCTCAGAGCTGGCACAAGGTGGTGCAGCACAAAGTCAACCTGACCCAGGTCTTCCGTCAGAAGGACGAATCCTTTGTCAGCATGCTCAACGAGATGCGCTTTGGAAGACTCTCGCAGAAGACCATCGAGGCTTTCAGGAAGCTGGAAAGAACGCCCAAGTACGATGATGACATTGTTCCCACCGAGCTCTTTCCAATGCGCAACGAGGTGGATCGAGCCAACATGGGTCGTCTCTCGGCACTCCAGAGCGAGAGTCAGAGCTACCAAGCACAGGACGGCGGTACACTAATGGGTGAGGCACGCGAGAGAGTGTTGCAGAACTCAATTGCTCTGCCTGTCTTGCATCTTAAGAAGGGTGCGCAGGTGATGCTGATCAAGAACGTCGACGAGTCGCTCGTCAACGGCTCCGTGGGCAAGGTGGTCGAATTCATGGACGACACCGAGTATGACAAAGCAATCGGTAATCAGGAGATGGCCGAGATGCAGAAGGAAGAACGCGACAAAGCCGTTCGCGTCTCGACCCGCAAGTGGCCTCTGGTACGCTTCCACCTTCCTAATGGCGGAACGAGAGACTATCTCGCTAGGCCAGAGACATGGAAGACCGAGTTGCCGGATGGAGAAGTGCAAGCATCCAGAACTCAGGTACCGCTCATTCTTGCATGGGCCATGTCCATCCACAAGTCACAAGGTCAGACTCTACCTTGCTGCAAGATCAACCTCAACCGCGTGTTCGAGAAGGGCCAGGCGTACGTGGCCTTGTCGCGTGCTACATCGATCGAGGGCTTGCAGGTTCTCGGGTTCAAGCCGGAGAAAGTCATGGCTCATCCGAGAGTCATTCAGTGGAGTCAGTCTCTTATCGCTCTCAGCGACTAGTTGTGTCCTTACCTATCGCAAAACCAATCACAGGAGCAGCTCAAATGCAGAATGCATCAGCATTGTCATCCCACATGGATCCTAACGTCTCCCGCATTGAAACACATCGCTGAAACGCCTCGCTCGGAATTGGTGACCAGCCTCAATGCCGGTTATTGAGCCGTAAAACCGTATTTACATCCGATTGGCTCATCGATAGCTTCCAATCTATCCATCCTGTCTCGCCAAGTCTACAGTCTTTGATCAAGCTCCTGCGACGCAAAGATCTACAAAGAAAGGGAGCCTGAGCTGAGTTAACATACACTAGTCAGGCACCCAAAAAGAGAAAGTACAGCACTGTACATACCATCACCAAGAACATCATCTTGATGTCCCGTCTGAACACAACCGCACGAAAGAAAAGGAAAACGAGCAAAAACGAGCAAAAACGAAACTAAGATGGATTGCGGCCAAAGACCCGTGAGGTCCTCAAAGCTCGACAAGGAGGCTCGCGGCCCGCCGTAACAGGGGCCGGTCGAGCGCAGAAACGAGCGGCAAGGGAGGGTGGGACAGGGAGGGTAATTTTAAAACGTCAAGCCAGGCTGCTAACTGTGTGTCTGGCTTTGGTGGAGATGGTGATGGTGGTGAAGAGAGGAGCGGAGAGCTCCCTCGCTCTTCACAAAGGGAGCAAAAAATTTCTTCGATTGTCTTGAGTCCAGCCCAGAGGCGCACGCCATTTGATTAATCACGTGATGCATGGAGAAGAAAAACAAGCTCACATGAAAGGAAAAAGGCCGCGAAATTAAGCGGGCACCCAACGTGACTCGGCTCGGAGCTTTGAAAGGGGGAAAAAATCAAGGAAGCAGCACACGGCACGGCAAAAAGATGACGTGCGAGATACATAGCCGCCTACACTTCTCAAACGCCTTCAAGTGGGCCCGCACCGGTCTTTGGCCGAAATCTTGTTCAACAACACTCCTTTCTTCTTCCTACCACCACCGATACCACACTTCGACGTAGCACTCAAGCTCGTCATCACTGTCACCAACATCATGGCTGCTAACGACATTATTCCTGCTGGCTTGCCCAAGCCAGGCCTAGCAACGGCAGCCCTGCATGCCGACCACCCAGACCACACCAACGACGCCAACTATGCTGTGGCTCCCTCCATCTCCCTTTCCACTACTTTCAGGTCACCTCATCCTAACTCAGCCCATGCCAAACTCCTCGAAGACTTTGGCAAAGGCGAGGCGGAGTTCGACATGCAAGACCCTGGTTTCCACATCTACTCTCGTTACTCGCAATCGACCAACATTCGTTGTGAAAAGGTGCTGTCGCAGATCATGAAGGCTCATGCGTTGACGTATAGCTCTGGACTCTGTGCTGCACATGCAGCTGTGACGCATTATGCGCCTTCGGTGATCGCGATCAAGCGCGGATATCATGGTGTGCACGTTTCAATCCAGCTCTACTGCCGGGGACGCAATGTGAAGATGATCGATCTCGATGATGATTATGTGAAGGCGATGGGAGGTGCTCCAGCTGCTGCGGGTGAAGTGGGCTCGGAAGGAGCTGTCAAGCGAGGAGGCTTGCTCGTATGGGTCGAAACCCCACTCAACCCCTCAGGAGAGGCAAGAGACCTGGCAAAATACGTCGGCAAAGCCAAAGCAATCTCCAACGCCCACGTCGCAGTCGATTCGACCTTCGCTCCACCTCCCCTGCAAGACCCCTTCGTTCAGGGAGCAGACATGGTCATGCATTCTGGAACTAAGTATTTCGGCGGACACTCCGATCTTCTCTGCGGTATCGTCGCCGTCAAAGACAAGAAAGAATGGGACAGTCTCTGGGCTGACCGTACCTACTTTGGTGCCAACCTTGGCAGTATGGAAGCCTATCTCCTTCTCCGATCACTACGCACGCTCACCGTTCGAGTGCAGAAACAATCGCAAACGGCAACTCAACTGGCTGCTTGGCTTCACTCTCTTGCTTCCGCTTCCCTCTCGGATTGCATTGCTGGAGAAGAGGCACCTTTCGCAGCAGGCAAAGTCATTGCTCGAACCTACCACTCTTCCCTGCAACCGCGAACTGACCTCGACGAGGTTGTCACAAAAGGCGTTACTCCTGAAGATCCCACTTTCGACCCTTCAAGTCAAATGCCTGGTGGACACGCTCCAACATTTGCCTTCCGAACTACCAAGGCTGAGTATGCCACTTACATTCCACACCTTACGAGCTACTTTACACCTGCTACTTCGCTGGGCGGAGTGGAGAGCTTGCTTGAGCACAGAATCAAGTCGGACCCGACTGAGGACGCAAGGATTATTAGGGTCTCGGTTGGTCTTGAAGATTTTGAGGATTTGAAAGCTGATCTGACGGCCGCTTTCAAGGAGGTGCTCGAGAGGGAGAGCAAGGGGCAGTTGAGGTAGAGAGTTGAAAATCCTGTCTGCCAAAGCTTTTCAGAAGTGATTTGTAATGCATTCATCTGATGTTGAGGTCCTTGTTGCGAAAGTTGTGTCTCATCATGTCTCAATTGCAGCGAGCTGAAGAACTGGATGGGATGAAAGTAACAGATGAACGCACGCATGAAAGAGCGACAATAAGGCATATATATTAAGCAAAGCATCGAGATTGTGATAGTATACGATGAGAGCACTAGCTGAAAAAAGCATGTCCAAAAAGGGTTCCAAACCGGATTCAAGAAGAACAAGGAAAGGATCGCGAGTGGGTCCACATGAAGCGAGTGTGAACGATTAACAAGACGAGAGAGCCAAAGGCAAAGCAGCAGATTGTCAACTCTAGAGGAAAAATAAATAAGATGAATAAAAGGCAACAACAGGGTTGAGAGCACTTAGACGCTGCCACGGTGAGCCGAGAGGTAGGCGCCAAGGTTAGGATGGTGCGCACTGTTGCTGCTGTTCGAGGCAGTTGCGTAGGGCAGTCTGTTGTCACCCGCACCTCCAGAGTATTGGAGGGGAGCGGCATTGTGACTGCTGTGATCGTGGTGATGTTGACCAACTGACGACGCCGCGGGAGCGCTTGCCTGGAGACCCGACTCAGCAGGGGCGCCACTGAAATGATAGACCAGCTGAACAGCGTTCGGAACTGCCGAAACGGATGACATGCTGTAGCGACTGAGATGGGCCATTGGTCCAGGCAACTGACTCAGTGCCGGCAGACTGCCACCTGTGTGCTGGTTACCAAAGCCACCCCGGGCGGGAGGAGGAGCAAGCGGAAGAGCTGAAGCCGATTCGGAAGCGCCGCCGATGAGTTCGCTGTGACCAGAAGACATGTCACCATACGCGGAACTGCCGAATGCCGGTCGAAGCACTTGCTCAGTCAAGCTGGCCTGTCGGGCCTGCCTGCGCTGCTCCTCGGCTTCCTTCTGCTTGCGCCAGGCTTTGCGCATGTCCTTGAACTCGCTTGGAGATCGTTTAGGACCGTGCTTCTGCATGGCGACGTGTGCGTTGAGGTGGTTCAAGGTGCCGTAGCTCTTGGTGCATCCAGGCCAGTTGCAAGGGTAGAGTCGCTCAATCTCGTCGTAACGTCGACGAGGTCGCTTCTTGCTTGCGCCTGTCCCGTATCCGCCGCCAAAGTAATGTCCGCCGTAGCCATGAGAAGACATGCCTACACCCGAGCAAGACATCATGCTGCCGCCGTCGTCGCCTGGTGCCATGTAAGAGAAGACCTTGCTCGATGCATTGGCCGACGCTGATGGGTCAGGCATCGACATGCGTCGGTACTGATGGTAAGGATCCATGCTGGCCACGTGTCCACCGGGAGTGTAAGGTCGCCAACTAGATCCCATCGAGTTGCCCACTATCGAGTTCTCCGACGAACCTCCATGTGAAGCTGCGCCAGGACCACCGAGACCAAATTGGCCGTCAGCGGTATGCGGTCTTGCTGAGCCTGATGCGTTCTCCCAGGCTGCCAGACCGTGCAAGCGTGGTGGTGCTGGCCCGGCAACTGCATTCTCGTAGCGCTCTACATACGATGCAGAGTCAAGCACAGGTCCTGAGATGGATGCACGTTGCAAGTATTGTGACATACCAGAGTGCGAGGCATGGCCTTGGTATTCGTCATCATTGAACTGGCTGTGATGAGCATGGTTTGCTTGAGGGTGTGCGTTCTTATGAGGATACGGTGCTTGGAAGGTGGAGTTGGTTGCCTCGGGACTTTCCAACTCGGGCTTCCTATCCTCCGAGCCATGTTGCTTCCAGCTCTGTACGTGCTGCAAAGGCGAAGTCATGCCGCTGTTGCCCTCGACACTGCCAACACTAGCGAGGATGGGCGAAGATGTGTTGAAGGGTGCAGAGAGCACCGAGACTTGTTGGAGAGAAGGTGTTTCCAAACTGTAGTTGCTGCTTGCGCTCATCTTAGGGGAAAACTCGCTGCCAGAATTCGAGATGTTGAACGTGTTGTTGTCCGAGCTGCTGCCAGTAGTTGGCGAAGGCGAGCCTGGGAGTGGGGCAAGAGGGGGTTCCAGCGACGAGAGACCGAGTTGAAGGATGTCGTCGCACGACTGATCCTGGAGGGGGTCGAGCAAGAGTTGGGAAACAGTCTTGGATGTAGAGTCTGAGTCCAAGGAGGAGGTTATGGTCCTGAACGAGGTTTGTGGAGCTACGGCGTCGTTAATACCTGATGAGGGCCAGAAGAGCGATTGATGGGAGCTAGATTGAACGCAAGGGTCAAGCTGCAGAGAGGCGGCTGCCTCGTCGTTGCCGCGCTTGAGCGAAATTTGTGCCGACGCGGGTGCTTAATGAGAATAAAGCATTCGGGAAAAGAGAGTAAAGAAGACTAGCAACCTCGGTTGCTTCAGGGGTGCAGATGTCAAGACGTCTGAGCGACTCGACAAGGGCGGTGGAAAGAGTAGCTGGCTTAGCCTCTTTCAGAAGGCAGCTGGCGGAGAGGAAGCGGAGTGATGGATCTGCACCGCTGCGAGTGAGCTTGCAAACAAAGCAGGAGGATGGATGGGCGAGTGCAAACAATCAATGGCCGAAGAGAGGGGTTCCAGATAAAGTAGCTAGGCGAGCTAGAAAGAAGACTGATCGCAGATCAGCTCGATGCGAGGGCGTAGGTGATTGCGGGGTGGCCGTGTGCAAGTCTTATGAACGGAAAGGTTAGAGGTGAAGGCGCAGACGCGACCTGAGCGAGCGCCACAGTGACTGATCAGGTGGTCTTTATGGGCGGAAAACGAGACGACAATGGCGCCCGGACCTCTACCGAAAGCGTGCCACAGAAGCGGGATGCAACGAGTCGACGCACGGAGGCGAACCGTGCAATGTGGTGGTCAAAAGAAGCTAAGCAACGTCAAGGGCTAAGCTGGGCGCAACCGTCGGTTGAGCAAGAGAAGAGGTCTAAGCGCTGGGTGAGGTCGTTGCGGGTGGGATTGATCAAGCTAGTGGGATAAGTCCGAGCCGGTCAGACGTATGGCGGAGGTATGGAGACGTGTACTAGTTGGGGGTGTGGAAGTGAGAAGAGCAATGGCAGGTATATAAGAACGGCGGAAAAGGGGTTGTGGGAGGGGGATTCCTGATATGGTAGAGTTATGTATGAAAGAAGGAGGTAGGAGTGGAAGATGGGGGCCCGTTCGGGAACGCCTCCCGGCTATTTGAGGGAAAGCAGGAGGGGGGAGGAGCAAGCATGACCATGACGGCCGGAAATATAGCCAACCTCGGCTGGCCGACGGGGGGGCAGGGGGTGAGCGGAGTGGAAACAAGCGAGGCAGTCCATGAATGCAAGCATCAGAGGATGAGACACAGAGTCGGCGAGAAGATTTAGAGGAGATTCGGGTAGATAGAAATTGATGCGCGCTGTTGACATGAAGCGAGTTGGATGTGCTGTTTGGGCATCAGAAATCAGACCGGTCTGTTGGACTTGACAGACCTGCGGAGACAACGCGGCTTTGATGGGGCCAGCGAGAAGAGCAAGCATATAGACTAGAAGGGCTTTGTTTTGTATGGCGTGTCCTCACTGTGTCGTTCATGAGCGGCTGGCCAAGCGACGATGCAGACAACGCATACGATGCAAATCGACCAACAAGAAGAGGCAACACAAAAAAGGAGAAGGTGATACGCCAAAATCAACCGAATGAGACTGTTGAGAACAAACGATCATAAGACAAGCGAGACGAATCAACGGCACAGAAGAGAGCACAAGAGAGAGCGAGAGACTAAGAAGAGCATTGCCGAGGTGAGCATGCATAGACACACCACACACAGAGAAAAGCGCAGTCAAATAGCGCGCATACATTGGACAGAGATGGCTGTCACACAGTGGAAGTGTCCATCGCACCCTTTGTGAAAAAAGAAAAAGAAAGAAAAAAAGAAAAAAAGAAAAAAAGAAAAAAAGAAAAAAAGAAAAAAAGAAAAAAGAGTAAAAATAAAACTTATTTTAAATGGAAATGGGTGAGACCCAGAGGCATCAGCGTCAACCCTCTCTCCTCGAGTGCACTCACAGACTTGACACATTGGCCTCTTCCTGTGATGCTAACAGAGATAGAGAGAGAGAAAAGAAAAGAAAAGAAAAGAAAAAAAAAAGAAAAAAAAAAGACCGAGATCCAGGTTTTATGCCGTTGATAAAGCGAGTTGCAGTTCAACTCACCAAGGTGATACCAAAATGACCAGCATCCTGTCAGCCATTGCGACTTTTGTTCCTTCTATTTCCTGTCCGTTCCGTTGATATCTGCAGTGACTAGGAGAGGGTATATTTTGTCACCCATTGCCGCTTAATGGTAGGCCGTTCACAGTGTGTCTCCAGATAATGGAGAGATAACGACACAGCGGCAAACGTGTGATTCTACTCAGGCAGTGTTACCGGACCTTGATTTTTATGCCGCTGCCAGAATCCTGTTAGAAGGGACCTTGGAAGGTTGTGTTCCATAGAGCCGTGCAGATCCAAATACCTTGGATGCTGCTGAAGTTGGAGAGGGTCTAGCTGGTGAGGTCGTAATGCATAAAGCTCTTCCCTTTTTGCTTCCATGCAGTGCTTGGGCTTGCGTTGTTCATCAGATGCATTGTTGTAGTGAGCAACCAAGAGGTGCAAAGGAATATGAGCAAAGTTGGCTTGATCCGGATCGGTTGAGGTGCAAGTTTTCAGGTCGAGCACATTCTGCCGGTCAACTGGATATCGGCGTACAACGGCGTTCAACACGGTTGCTGGTTATCGTCGAGACTAGTGAGAGAATGCAGGCCGCAATCACACTTGCCTATCTGGAGCGTTCCTTGCTAGCAATGCTTGTCACATCCAATCACAGCTTTCCTTAGCCGCACGCTGGGTTGTTATAGGGGCGGCGGGGCAAGCTAAACGAACTCGTCCTACTGACCAGATTGCTTGCTTGCTACGCCAAGAGCACGTCACATCGGCACCCCTTTGGACAGCGCAGTTTACCATCATCACCACCAAGCAGCAGCAGCAGAAAGCAAGCATGCTCTCACCTCGGCCGACATCCTGGCTGCTCAGGCGCAGGAGAGCCGAGCAAAGAGAGGGTGAGGACGGCTTTCTGCTCAGTTACAGCAGCACATGCGCGAAACAGCAAACAACGACGAGTCTGGTTCAGATATGTCTCTGCTCGCTCAAAATCAATTTAGAAAAAGGAGCTTTTCAACGATAACACTGACCAAGTGCCTTTTACGACTTTAATCCTTCCACTTTTACTCCAATTTGTTTTTGGGTTTTGGATTTTATTTTTTGACGGCGAATCACCTGTATCACGTTCCGTCGGCTGCGGCTCAGGCGCGCCCCCCAGGCCAATATCTGAAGCTCTGCGTCGTGAATCGACCGTTGACCGTTGATCACAGGTTGGATGAATTGCAGTGACACAGCGCCGATACGCATAAATGCTCAACGGACTCGCTTGCAAGCTCCGCAACCTTCGCTTCGTCGATGCGAGCCTCCTTTTTTCTTTTTTTTTCTTTTTTTCTTTTCTTTTCTTCCTTTTCTTCCTTTTCTTCCTTTTCTTCCTTTTCTTCCTTTTCTTCCTTTTCTTCCTTTTCTTCCTTTTCTTCCTTTTCTTCCTTTTCTTCCTTTTCTTTTCCTTTCCTTTCCTTTTTTTCGCCTTTGCCGCTCTCAATGAGGTCTCGAACGTTCTTGTCTCTCTCCTATTTCTCTACAGCTTTGCCTCGTCTTACTAGCTACCAGCCTGCCGTAATCAGGTTCGGGTTCGTTCGGGTTGCACCAATCTCTGCCGCTTCTGACTCAAATATCGGCCTTTAACTCGACTGTTTCCTCTCGCCACCAATACCTTCTGACACCGATCTTCTCCGTCTTTTCCGCATCTGTGTCTTATGATGTGCCTTTTGAAGAAAGCAAAGATTGGACTTAGTATCGCTTTTTCGAAAAGGCATCGGTGCATGATTTCGAATCTCGTCAGTTGTTTCGAAAAGTTAGCTTGCAACAACTCCCAGCGACGAAGAAAAGCATGAATGGTACCATCGACTCTGCTGCTTCTTTTTGTTCACCGACCCAATCCTCCAACAGCAGCTGACGCACTGCAGCGCATGCATGAGCAGCCCAACCTGTCTTTTGCTCACTTGACACAGGCTTTTCTCTCATTGGCTCAATTTGTCGTGACTATCAGATCTGATCTTATGCTGTTGGTGTTTGTCGGCTCATCCCAAAAGTCGTTCTCCCTCTTGCTCTGCCCAGTCACTTCAGTAATCGGACTGCTTGATTGACCCTTGCACCCTCGACCCTCCTGTCTCTGGCGCGTGCCCTGACTAGAAACCGCGTCATCCGAACTAAATTTGCAATGCTAAGTCCCAAAATCACAGTAGCAGTGACCGGCGCAATCGCTCCATTGGCAGATCATGACTCGGCAGAAACACAGCTCTTCGCTTGGCTCGAACAACCTGGACCGTATTTACCAGCTTCAGCTTCGGCATCATCATGGTTATGATCATCGTCGTCGTCTTCGAAACCTTCCCGGAACGTCCCGAATCGGTCCAAAGCCTCTTCAAACTCAGCCAGAAAGCAGCATCCTATCCTTACATCACCAATCACACCACCTGCTGACCGTACTCATGTGTGCTTTTCCCCGTCTTTCAGTCGGATTCCTGGTCTATTTGTGGAGGCTGAGACCATCGACATATTCCAATTCTTGCTCCTGCTCTCGACCCACACAAGCACCAAAGAGCTCTCTACATGCTATGTGCGCGCCAAAACGAATGGTCATGTTCGGGAGCTTTCAATCACGTCAAGCCGCACCATGATAGCAATGTCTCTGCTCATTGCCGTTCCTTGAGGCACCGTTGCTGACACCCATTTCATCTCAAAGCCTCGTCTGAGCATCGGCAAAGTAGAGCAGGGAGCAAGTTCCAGCTTTCTGCTTGTGTGGTTTGCTATTCGGCCTTGACTTTCCGCTCCAATTCCAGCCAGGTCGTTTTTCATCCGAGTCAGATGATATCCTCTTGATCGACCTCTTTCTGTTGACCGCAAGAGCCGTCTCACTTTTCAACGGCTCCTGACGCTTTCAACAGCAATCCACTTTCTCCTTCTCCTCCTTTGCCGCCTCTCAGCCTCGCCAGCAATTTCCCAAAATCTCGAATCCGAACCTTCAATTCATACCATAGCAAAGACAGTAGGAGAGCATAAAGGGGGGGGGGGCGTGTTTAAGATTGCTGGATGAGCGTGAGAGTGCTCACAGGCTCGAGAGGCTCCCGGACCGCCGTAAGGGGGGCCCGGATGAGCGCAAGAGAGCGGGAAGACAAGATGGGGGAATACAGGGTGGGAAAAACACTTGAAGAGTCGGCGAGATTCTGCTAAGCGAGCTGCTGCGAGAATGGTGGTGATTGGAGAGAGAGAGCATTCTGCTGCTGCGCGATGACTTAGGCAAAAACTCTGACCACGGATCACATCACCTGACCTATGTCACGTGATTCCCGTTCTCCAAAATGTCCGTGGTCTTTCTCCTTCTCCCTTCCCTTGAAGAGCAAACCAAATTGCCGGGTAGCCTTTTGCAGTCAGTCCCTGCATAATGGAATCTGGCTTCGACACCATCGTCTTGCGCAAATAGACAAGATCTGGAGTAAGTCGAGCGTCTCTCGCACGTATCGGTATGGCAGTGATCTCAAGCCGATCGTTCTGATTGCCGATTCACACCCAGACCTACTTGCATCAGTTCGAATTGCACTAACTCTACATACAGGACATGCAACGTCGCAGAGTGTCAAGAGAACTACATGATCATAGTGGTGAGGGTGTGTGAAGATGATTCGAGCAGCCACTTTGCTGCAAAAGGGCTCTCGATGCGAATCAATCTAACGCAACAACAACGCCCGACTGCCTTTCATTTACCTCGATACGTCGTTGCCCTGTCGGGGGCTTAAAGGTTAGTACATTGCTTGCGTCCGTCTGTATTACTCACCTTGAATGCGATGGCTTGTTGAGGTACGGTTCGTCAGCACGATTGCTGTTTCTCGCTGCTTTTGGAATTTGTGTTGGGTATAGAGACCAGAGCTGAAACACAAAAGCGTGTTGTCTCAGCCTGCTCCTCTTGATGTGGTGAAGGGATGATGGGATCGCAGCAAGCTGTGTCGGGCAAGGATTGAAGCTTGGAGCAAAAACTACCCTTGCAAAGCCGAAGCCAAAGAGGTCGATAGTATGCAGATGCATACGGAGGCTTTGAGACAACAAAGGGAGTAGAGGTGCTTTGGGGTGCTTGACGATCAAAGCATCCTGTCGGCAGCCTGAATGCTACACTAGCAACACCGTATCAGATCATCTTGACACGTTTGCTCTCTGCTTCGCGATCATCTTCTTCATATTCGGCCGTGTCGTCCTCGTCGAGGAAGCTGCGTTTGCGTTGCGCAGCCATGTCGTATGTTTCTGAGGTGGGTAGCGAGGAGGACGCAGCATTGATGTTGTCCTCCTCTCCTTCTATGTATTCGACAATTTGCTCCTCCGCTCCTTCTGTGATGGAACAAAGATGTTGAGAGTTGGTTATAATGATGGACTTGTCAGTAGGAGCCTTCGGTGAGACGGCCGTCCGAGGCGTGCTCAACGTACCTTCCCATGCTTGTTCATTGTTAGCATCGTCTCCGTTTGTGTTTGTCAATTCTCTCGCTTCTGCTGGATGCGCATTGTGTAGCAGGGCTGCGCCATTGTCTTCATCGACTGTTGCCTCTTCTGGCTCTTCCAATTCATCCTCCTCTGCGCCCGAGCCTTCGTTCACGGTAGTGTAGAATGTCCGCTCAGCTTCTTCGCCGATCTCGCCGGCCTGATCCCCATAATCCTCATACTTTTCGGCCTCTGCTTCTTCGTCGTATTCCTCGCCTTCCGCCTCCTCTTGATACTCCTCTCCTTCCACTTCGTCTTCGTACTGTTCACCTTCTACCTCATCTTCATCATACTCATCCTCCAGGTCGATTACCTCCTCCTCGTCGTCTTCTGCCGCAAGGTCGATTACCTCCTCTTCTGCCGCTCCTGCGTGCTGTTCTGATCCGCATGCATCCTCGGGTGCCCCATCTTGTCCTTCCCCTTGTCTAGGACCATCTGCATCGTGTTGTTCCGCTATGGTCCCTGCCGTGTCCCCTTCTAGTTCGTCTTGCTCTTCGTGAACAATGTCTCCTTCGCCGACTTGGGCGTGAAAGCTGTGCTCTTTCGTCTGCGATGCTGTCGGTTTGGACCCTCCAACAGCCTCAGACGCGGCCTCGAGGTTGCCATCTGCAGCGTGCGCTAGCGATGCACCTTCAGGCAGGGCATTCGCCTTGGGCTCGCTGAGTAGGACAGTAGCTTCCGTCGTGCTCAGCACGTTTGCCCGGGTTGCCTCGCTCGAATTTCGGGCACCGTGGCCTTTATTTACCTGCACCTCGGCCACGCTGACTTGTTGAGGAGGATTTGGTTTGTGACCATTCTGCAGAGCAACAGATTCTTGGTCGCCCGCAACGCCATTGTAATCCCCTACTTGCTGACCAGCATTTGCTATCTCGTCTTCCTCATCGCTACTGTGCAGCAGCTGATTGCCAATGATCCCCGCCACATGTTGAGCGAGCTCGTTGTACTTGGTGATGAATCTCGGACGTTCCGATACCTGCACATGTAAGCTCGTCTCAAGGCCAAGCCCGTGATGGAGTTGCAAGAGGTCACCCAATGTGATCTCTCGACAGTAGAGGTTGTCCTCGGCGATGTCGAGATCAAGATCTGGGAAGTTGAGATGCAGCTCGTGAGTCTCTTCCAGAAACTCGCCCAGAGCTTTGCGTTCTCTCAGGCCAGCAAAAAGGCTATCGAGTGGCTGCCCGAGCACGCTTTGTGGAACGTCGAGGGCAGGCGCTTCTATCTGCATCAGCTCGTCCACTTTGTCGTCGGTCTCTGCCTCTTGAGGTTTCGTTGAGAAAGCAACATATGCGGGAATGTCTGTCGAGGACCACATGACAAAATCTTGACCGTTGAAGGTGACGCAAACGGTGAAAATCTCATGATCATCGGGATCATAGTATTCTTCTGTGTTTCCTCCGTTGATTGTTTGCGTTGTATGAGCTTCTGCACCGCTTATCTGCTGCTCTTGCTCTCCCTCACCTTCGAGTTGGTCAGCCTCCTCTTCCTCTTCTACTTTCACTTTTACGATGGCAGCTGACGCTGTTCCGTCATGTGCTGAGGCGCCCCCAACACCCTGATTCAGCTCATCTTGTTCTTCTTGTTCTTCTTCTTGTTCTTGTTCTTGGTTTTCTTCTTGTTCTTCTTCTTCCTCTCCTCCAACGTACTCTCCATCGTTCTCGGTCGAGTTGGCTTGCCATTGATTGGCAGCATCGTTTCGTTCGTCGTTCTTATCCGTTACGCCTGCTGTGATGATTGTGCTGCTTTCCTGATGTGTTTGGACGGCTGTCGTGCCAGTCGGGAATGCTTCTTCGGGCGCTTTGACTTCTTCTCCAACAGTGATCGTTGGGCCCGATTCGTAGACATGATCTTCAGATGGGCCGTGGCTAGTCTCGGCAATCTGTCGGTCTACAATGTAGCCTGGGGATTCTGACTCCGGTGCTTGAGTGCTGAATTGGACACCTGAGCTTGCATGTTGAGTATTGGCGGAGTCGTGAAAGTCAACGTCGTAGCTTGCTTTGTCGATAGGTTCGGACTGCATGCCAGCATCTGACATGGGCATGCCTTCGCTGCGCACGTCATCCATGACTTCCTCCGCGCTTCCCTGCATCGATGCATATGGAGCCTGCGGGTCCATCTCGTAGTCAAAATCCGGATCCTCGTCCATCTCTACACCTTAATCGTTGCTGCTGCGCTGTCTTGACTGAATGCGAGCAGGCTCTTGTTGAGGTTGAGCTAGGCGAATTCCAGCTCTACTTGCGGCTGAGAAGAGGTAGCGTGGTTGCTAGAGGCTGGTGAGAGTGACGGCAGGAAGGATCAAAGGTTTCTCATGTTGCGCTTCTCGAAAATGCTTTTCGCGTTCAGTTTGATCGGCGCGTTCTGCTAAAAATTCAAGGCAGCCTGTCACTGATAAGTTTTAGGTCCCGATACTTGTGATCGGGGATAGTCTAAGTACGATGTCACTGCTGCTAAAAGACAGAAACAAATATACTCGATTGACTTAAGGAATGTGGCGAGAGCCTAGTGCTTTCTGTGAGATATATATACATGTGAGCGGCACATGCCCAAGGTGGCAGTACTGCTACTTAATGATCTAGCCTGACAACGAGTGGGACTTGGTTGTACCCGATCCTTAACAAGATCAGTTATCCCTGATCTCCGATCTCGTCGTCTTTGTGTCATCTCTTAGTGTCGTCACTGGTTCGTAATCTTCAGCAGTCACGTCTCTCATCAATCTTGCGCGCATTTGCGCTCTTCAAGCGTGAGTCGGCTCACATTCATCAATGCTTGGAATGGGTTGCGCTGTACATCCAGACTCAATGGCTACAGTCTTCTGATATGCGCACATTCAATCTGAATGCTATCTTATGAGCTCGAGCATACCTTGTGTTGCTCGAGTCGATAGGGATCTAATTTACAGGGACACGTTGTAGGCACACGTCTTCCGGGCGCTTGATCACTTTCTTCATTTTAGAGAACAGATCAAGCGGAAACGATGAGAGAGGCGCAACCCATACCCGTACCGACGCACATCGAGGTGACGATGAGCTTCTTACCGCCCTGGCGCTTAGCTTCGGCAAGACCAGTGGCGATCTGTCGGGCACCAGTGGCACCGAGAGGGTGGCCCATGGCAATGGCACCACCAACAGGGTTGACCTTGTTCTTGTCAAGGCCGAGGTGCTCGACTGAGAAGAGAGCCTGCGAAGCGAAAGCCTCGTTGATCTCAAAGATGTCAATGTCATCCTTGGAGAGACCGGTGAGCTCGAAGAGGCGAGGGATGGCGTAAGCGGGGCCGACACCCATGATGTTGGGGGGAACACCAACCACGGCACAAGTAACAAACTTGCCGATGATGGGGAGACCGTGCTTCTTGGCAGCGCTGCGGCGGGCAAGGAGGACCGAGGCGGCACCGTCACTGACCTGCGATGCGTTACCGGCGTGCGTGAAACCGTCCTTGGCGAAGGCGGGCTTAAGCTTGGAGAGCGACTCGATGGTAACGCCCTCGCGGATACCATCGTCCAAGTCGACGGTGCGCTCGTTGCCATCGTCGTCAACGTACTTGACGGTGATGATCTCGCTCTTGAACTTGCCAGCCTTCTGTGCGGCAGCGGCCTTGGCGAAAGAGTCGGCGGCGAAGGTGTCCTGCTTCTGACGGTTGATGTTGTACTTCTTGGCGACGTTCTCAGAGGTGATACCCATGGGCATGAGGCAGTCGGCAGCCTCTTCGTTCTCCATGACGGCATCGGACATCTTGGAGGGCATGATACCGGCACCGTAGTTGAGGGTCATCGACTCGACTCCGGAACCGATACCAATGTCGATCTGGCCAAGAGCGATCTGGTTGGCAATCTGGTTGACGGCAGCGAGACCGGAAGAGCACTGTCGGTTCAAGCTGTTGCAACCGGCAGTGTTGGGGATACCGGCCCAGAGAGCACCCATACGGGCCTGGGTGGAGCCACCACCGGGAGCGAGGACGGTACCGACGGCAACATCCTCGATGAGCTTGGGGTCGATCTTGGACTGGGCAAGAACACCCTTAAGAGTCCAGCCGAGCATCTCCTCGGGGGCGCACTGCGAGAGGCCACCCTTCTTGCCCTTGGTGATGGGAGTTCGGAGAGCCGAGACAATGACGACTGTGAGGTGTGACAAACACAAGGAGCAAAAAGCATGCGGATCAGCAATCGTTCGCAGCCATCTTCTTATGGCCATGAGGTTGCCACAGCTACGGGCGACAACTTGTTCCTCTCTAGTGCTCAAGCACTGCCAGGGATGCAGTTGCGATGTAGCATACGGCTGTACTTACCATCATCGTCGTGCTCGGCGAGGATGTTCTTCTTTCCGTGGCGCTGCTCAACGACGGACATTTTGAAGTACGGGTGAATGTGAGATGAGGGAGGGGTTCCTGTTGTCTTGTGTTGGTGTGTGGGAAGAGGGCGCAAGCTGAGTTGTGCGATGCGGGGTAGATAGATGCGAATGGTGGTTCAGGAAGAAGAAAGTTGTAGTTGAAAGCCGCCTGTTTAAGAAGGATAGCTAGCGTGCGTGTGAGCCTTCAACTACGTCGATTCGGCAACTTTGCAGTCTGTGGGAGGCAAATAGCAGTTAACTGAGCCGGCACCAGAGTTGAACAGCTATGCCCGGTCCAACTCGATCCGGCAAGCCAGCAAAACACATACACACCACACGCACACACACACACACACTCTCTCTCTCAGTCTCAGTCTCTCTCGCGCGCACACGGGCAGGGGATCAACGGCTGTATGCTGTAAAAGTGCCAGTGCACAGGCTTCAGTTGCCTGGCTCAGTTTCAAAGCCACGAAGCCCTCTGCAGCCTGTTTCTTGTGAATCGAGCGAATCCGCCTTTTTCTGGAAACTACTCATTTCGCTGAGCGACCGGATGCGTGAAAGCCGGTTTGACAGTCCCCGCGCGGGCCGATCCATTCTCTCAAAATCGGGAGGACCCTCTCAATAAGATCCCGATTCCTCTTTTCCAGACTTGTCAGATTGCAGCGGCGCGAACGCGAAGCTTAGTTCGACAACCAACCAACACTTATCGTTCAAGAGGCAACAGCTCGCCGACTTTTGCTGTAATTCGAACCAAGGCAAGTGTGCTCATTTAAATCAAAACGGACAGACCGCACTGATGATGTATGGCTGGACCAGATAGCATTGAGACTATTCGGAACCAATTACGAGAAAGCTAGAAGTACAAGGGTGAAAGGAAGAAAAAATACCACGACAAGAAAAGGGGGGGGGATGAACCAGGGCTAAGCTACCAGCAACATGAAAGCGCATATTGGCGATGAAAAAATAATAATACGAAATGAGCAGATGATAAGGAGGGAAATGAGAGAGCGCGACGCGTTTAGGTGCGCTCACCGCGGAGTCGGCGGGCAAGGGCAATGTCCTTGGGCTGGATGGTGACACGCTTGGCGTGGATAGCAGCCAAGTTGGTGTCCTCAAAGAGAGAAACGAGGTAAGCCTCGGCGGACTCCTGGAGGGCCATGACGGCGCTTGACTGGAAGCGGAGGTCGGTCTTAAAGTCCTGAGCGATCTCACGAACGAGACGCTGGAAGGGGAGCTTTCGGATGAGGAGCTCAGTCGACTTCTGGTAACGACGAATCTCACGGAGAGCAACGGTACCGGGGCGGTAACGGTGAGGCTTCTTAACACCACCGGCGGAGGGGGCGGACTTGCGGGCAGCCTTGGTAGCGAGCTGCTTACGGGGGGCCTGTTGATGTCGAGCGAATGCGATGCAGTAGATAGAAGATACGAAGCGGTTAGAGACTGTCTCACCGTTGGATGCTATCTGGAGAGAGAGAGGGGGGTTGGTGGTGGAGGAGATTACTTACCTTGCCACCGGTGGACTTTCGGGCGGTCTGCTTGGTACGAGCCATTGTGAAGATAGAGAGATGTTGGAGTGCGAGTGTACAAGTGTGGAGATAGAATGTTGGATGAGGAAAAGAAAAAAAGGTCTGAGAGAAGGATCGGCAAGGTGGATGCTTATATTTGAATGGAGGGTCGAGTTGGATGGGCGGCGCAGAGTGTCGCTTCCGTCTGCCTCTGCTGAGCTGGAGAGAAGCTGTCAAAGAAAGCTGCAGCTCGGCAGCCGACAAGTGGAGCGGATAGCGCTGCGCGATAGCCAAGGCACGAGACGCCGAATCAACGGTCACTGCATCACTACTCAGCAACGTTGAATTTTGTGCCAGTTGTGTGCCAGTAAAGTCAATTCCACGGGTGCTTAGGCTTCAGATCAACGACTGAGTAAAGTCGCTTCGGTTCGGCTCGCGCAGGCCAAAAATCGCCGTGACGCGAATTTGGAAAGTCACATGAATCCAACTGATGTGCACTTCCTCCTAGGATCTCTTGGCGTGCAAGCCTGGTTTGCCTGATTTACGAATAATATCATAGATTGGCCTCGCCGAAATCACGGTCTCATCTGATCTTGTTGGGTGTGCGACCGTCGAAGCTCCATCTGCAACGTGGTTATGAGCGATTCCACCGAATCTTTCACTGTCGACGACCACAGCTAGACCGACAACAACATCAACAACTCATACACTCGTCCGTGCCTGTTACGCTCGAAACTGTCCCACGATCACGTAGGCTTGACTCTTGAAACTTGTTGACGAAATGAGACTTGTATCCACAGCATCTCATGAGTCTTTCGGCTGTAAGGGCATTCAGATTCGTGTTCCATGAGCAAGAGATAGGAGGAACCGCGGGTGCCTTCAAGAGGAACGATCCCGCGAACCTCGTCTAAAGATCACCATCACGGAGTTTCTACCTGGCACGGGGTTTCTGAGGATCATCCATCGAGGTTTATCGCGTTCAATCGCGTTGTTTATACGATGCACCAACATATTTGGTGATGGGTCGTGTTAGACTTTGTTAATTTGACCGTTTTTTCAAGTTGCGAATCACCGCAACCTTTTCTGGTTTGGCTACGGCAGCCCATGGTTTTTGCATATCGCAATTTAGACCTAGAGAATCAGTAATACACCCGAGACAGGTGAGAGGCTGCATGCCTCCGCGCGCGTGCCTTGGACCTTGTCAAAGATAGCTCAGCCAACTCAGCGAGAGCGTCACCGAAGCCGCACGCTCAAGCCCAATGCCCAGCAGCAGCAACAAGACGCCCTAACCAAACCCCTCCGCGAGACTTTGCCGATCCCGCATCGAACCCGACTTTGATACAAATACAGCACACTCGGCTGGCGTAAATTCCCTTTTTCTCTCCTCATCCATCTCATCTCTTCAAGAGCCTCTCCACACAACACTCTTTTCCCACCACCACCAACCAACCAACACATCAATCAATATGTCCGGACGAGGAAAAGGCGGCAAGGGTCTCGGCAAGGGTGGTGCTAAGCGTCACCGCAAGGTAAGTCTCCCAAATACACACAAAGCCACTTGCGGAGTCCGCAATAGCGTTCTCGACTCTGGTTCGGCACTCGACTCCAACGATACAGCTTGCTGACCATCGCCCCATTCTATCTTTTGTTGCCTGTATTTTTCTTTCAACTCTTTCAGATCTTGCGAGACAACATCCAGGGTATCACCAAGCCCGCTATCCGACGTCTCGCGCGTCGTGGTGGTGTTAAGCGTATCTCTGGGCTTATCTACGACGAGACCCGTGGTGTCCTCAAGCTCTTCCTTGAGTCGGTTATCCGCGACTCGGTCACTTACACTGAGCATGCCAAGCGCAAGACCGTCACCTCGCTCGACGTTGTCTACGCTCTTAAGCGCCAAGGCCGAACCCTCTACGGTTTCGGTGCTTAAACAACAGAATCACACTCTATCTCACCATCTATTGTCTCGTTTCTGGTGTTGTCTCTTGTACTTGTAGCATTTCCGATATGCCTCTCTTGTTGCGGCAGTCTCTGACGCCCAGCTGTCCATGGTAATTCGACCTTTTTACACCCTGCATCTCTTTTTCCCAAATCTGTCTACCTGCCCTCGCTTTTGTGACCGTGTTCTTTTGCCTTCTTTGAGCGATAGGATCTCTTGAGTGAAGATGACTCCTCGCGAGACTTGATTCCAACATCCTGGTGAGCTGTTTCCGCCCACGCTTGTAGCCGATGATCTGCTTGAGATTCCGTGCGTGAAGGATCAAACCAGGATCGGGACCCATTGCTGTTGAGTTCAGATCTGAGAGAGGCCTTGATATGCATTGGCTCGCTGTTGGTCCGGTCAAGACTCTCACGTCAAACATGGACCATGATACTCGTTGCGCTTTATCGTTGACCCTTGAATGTTGTTGGGATCGACATGCTGTTTCGCCATGTCCTGGCTGTCACGTTGTCGGATCGATATCTATGCTCAGCAAGCTCTAACTGACTTCTCACCGCGTGTCTGTGTCTCTCTCCACGTTCCGCATCCGCGATCTGGATCAGATACATCCGCTCAGGACGGACGACAAGATCATCGTGCAATCAAGAAAGCATCGTCTCTTGGATTTGGACGATCTTGATGCTCCGTTGGGGCGCGGAGAGAAGGTGTATGTATGTAGCGGTTTGAGAAGGCCCAAAGTGGGGAGCGAAGGCAATACAAAACAAAGGCAAAGGCGCTGCTGACCAGTGGCGGTGCAGAAGAGGTTCGCGCGGGCCTTGGCAAAAGAGAGCTCTGGGATCAAAGTCAAGCTTACGATGAGAGACGACAATGGATTGAGAATGACGATCCAATAAGATGATATTGGTCGAGGTAAGCAGATACAAAAGGGATCGGGTGGAGGACAGTCTGCTCGGAGATCGAGAATCGGGTACAACATAGTCCCGCTCGTTGTCATAGCTCGTCATTAAGTAAGATCTTTTCCCACCTTCGGCAAGTAGCACTCATTTGTATATATATCTTCTTTGCTTAGTCAATTGAGTATACACGTTTCTGTCTTAAAAACAGCAGTGACATCATGCTCCGACTCTTACCGATCGCCAGTCATGGGCGTGCGATCCACTTTGTCGCCTGGCTGTGCGAGCGGAAAGAAAATCCAAACAAAACAACACTACGGGACAGCTCGGGGATAAGCCTCGAATAGTCTTGCCCCTGTTGCGCAAGATAGTTGCGGTGTTGATTATTGCTGTGTCGAACTCTCACCTACTCTAAGTTGAATCGAGCATGGCTGTTAAAGTTTCTTTTCCTTTTTCTTTTTCTTTCTTGTGAACAGACAACGCCCAATTTCCCCCGCAATCGCTTGGATGGCGGTAGATTCATCATTTGCCTTCACTAAGCTCAGTGCAGATCATCGTCGCTGCCTTGCGTCTGCCCTGGCCGTCCTAACTCAGCTTGGTCGGCCAAAGGCGGTCGAGCCATCGTACATACAGTAGACGTAAAGCAAAGGTACAGAGTCGTCTAGCCACCGATCCCTGCTGTCCCCAGCCCGCACCGCTAACGCTACCCTCAAGGCTGTGCTCCGCTTCGATTTGTTCAAGTAGACCACTTTCGATTGCCGTTTCGGTCTTTTCACCTCTTTCTACCATCATCTTCACATCCCACATAATGCGCATCGTAGCCGCACATCGATGCCTCGCAGCACTGCTGCTAGTTCTACTCTTGACAGCAACGCCAATCGCAGCTCGAAGTCGTCAAAGTGGACCTCTTCGACGCATAGCAAGGACGACCGATGTCAAGCTCGATACCTTGACACCGACAAGGTCATCTGCACACAAACGCTCCAACAATCAGCCAGCGACACAGCCACCTCTACGACTTAGCTTCCGCGCTTTCCAACAAAACTTTCACTTGCATCTCCAGCCCAACGAAGACCTCTTGCATCCTGATGGCACCACGGTCAAGTACTATGGCTACAACGAGACCACAGGCGAAAGTTTTGTCACAAGTATCGGCAAGCTCTATCCGGGTGATGTACGTGCCTACCACGGCGTTGTCGTTCACCCTTCACACTCTCTTCGACGATTAGATGAAGATCGAGCCGGCATCGCTCGTGATATCTACCAGCACCGTGATCTAGGCGTTGTCGGTCGAGCCGCTATCCTGCTCCATGATGATGGTTCCGTTACCGGAGCACCGACCTTTGAAGGTAGCTTCGACTGGTTTGGCAACGTTCATCATCTTGCAACACCGCAGAGCTACCTTGCCAAGCGACAGCTGAACGACCCCTGGATCGAGCCACGATCACAGCAGATTGGCTCAATGATCCTACATCGAGACTCGGACGTCGCTCTCGAGTCCAGAGATGAGCAGTCCAGCTCGCGCTCCAACGTCACCGTAGCTTTGGGATGCTCATCGGATCTCCTTGACTACAACACACATAACCGACTTGTACTCAGCCAGGACCACAACGACGAAATGAGTCGTTCCATCTACTCGTTTTTCAAGCTTCCAACGCCAGCTCGACTCGCTCGCCGTGATCTCTTCTCGGGCTGGAACGACCTTTTCACACGATCGGTCCAAGACCAAGTCATCGAGTCGCCACAGGCATCTTCGGACGACTTTGTCTACCACGAAGACCTGGATGACTACCTCGAGCCCACATTCCGGAGGAGGCAGGCAACTGGTAATGACATTGGCAACGTTGGCAACGAAACCAACAGCTACCAAGACGTCATTGGCTCGACCATTGGATGCCCAAACAGTGCCCGAGTCGTCTATGCAGGTATTGCCTCGGACTGCGCTTATACACAGCGTATCGGCAACCAGGACGACGCACGCAGGGAGATCTTGAGCAACATGAACTCGGTCTCGAACGTGTACAGATCCACATTCAACGTCTCGATCGGCGTGGTCGAGCTCGATGTTCGCTCGGGCAACTGTCCCTCTTCCCCTACGCAGGATGCTCCATGGAATTTAGCTTGTGGCACCGTCAGCATCGACCAACGCCTCAGCGACTTCTCCCAGTGGAGGTCTCAGCAGCCTGGAAATGGCATCGGACTCTGGCATCTCATGACGGCGTGCAATTCTGGTAGCGAGGTTGGTGTCGCCTGGCTCGGTACCGTTTGCATGACATCCGCATCGAGCAGCAGCGGCCAGACCGTCAGTGGAACAGGTGTCAGCTCGATCGCTACGCGGCAATGGCAGGTCATGGCACACGAGATGGGGCACAACTTTGGCGCCATTCACGATTGCACCGACGGCTGTACGAGTAACTCGAACTTTGCCGTCCAGAATGGTGGTGCGCCATGCTGTCCACTATCAGGAACAACGTGCAACGCCAACGCTCAGTATATCATGAACCCATCGTCGCGAGCCAACACCCAGAACTTCAGTCAGTGCTCGATCGGTAATGTCTGCACTTTACTCGGACGGGGCTTGGACACGTCTTGCATCCAGAACCCTGGACAGCGAAGTACGCTGAGCACGGAGCAGTGCGGAAACGGCATCTTGGAACCGGGCGAGGAGTGCGACGCTGGACCTAATGGTTCGCAGTGTTGCACACCTCAATGCAGGCTGGCACAAGGCGCTCAGTGTGATCCAGCAACCAGCGCTTGTTGTTCCAACTCGTGCAAATTTGCACCATCATCCCAGATGTGCCGTCCCTCGGTCGATACGCGATGTGACACGGAAGAATACTGTACCGGTACTTCCGCCGAATGTCCCGCTGATCAGACTAATGCTGATGGAAGCTCTTGTGGCGACGGACTGTCTTGCGCTAACGGCCACTGCACCTCTCGCGACCTTCAGTGCCAGCAGGCTTCCACGGGTCAAATCACCTTCCGTTCCGCTTGCGCTGCTTCGAACGCCAATTCGTGTCAGTTGACGTGCCAGAGTCCCAACTCGCGCAACCAGTGTCTCATCCTGCAGCAGCCCTTCATCGACGGCACCAGCTGTGGCTATGGTGGACGCTGCGAGAACGGAGAGTGCAAGTCGGGCTCGTGGCAGAGCACCTTCCGAAACTGGTACACGGACAACCTCAGGATCTCGATCCCAGTGACCATCGTCATTGGCATCATTGTTCTGTTCATTCTGTGGGGTATCGTACGTCGATGCTGCTGTTCGGGGCGATGATCAGCTCGCACTTAGAGTGCAGGCTCTTCGGGACAATTGCGAAGGTCAGGTAGGGACAAGACGGCATACAACGTGCCCAAATCAGTGGCAACACCGCAAAGCAGCTAGCACAATTCGCAGCCTGGCGCTGGCTACTCGGCGCCTCAGATGCAGAACTACGGTCAGCCGCAGTCATATGCTCCCACCGCCGCAGCCATACGGACACTCAAACAATACTGACTGGGTCAATCCTGCCGCCTACAATGGATCTGGAGGCTACAACGCGCCCAATCGATACTGATCAACCAATGGCAGATCTCAGGCATCAGTTTTCTTGTGACCATTCGCTCTTTCTCTGGACACTTCTTTTCTCTCTCTCTCGCTTCTGGTTTGTTGCCTCATCGTAGATATCTCAGCATCAAATTCGTTTCTTGCACACACGCAATTCATCCTCAACTGTCAGAGAAGCATTGCAGACATGCACTGTACTATTAGATTCAGATCAATCATAAACATCATTATTGCCGTCCTAGTGAACTTGTCATCCAAGTCTGATCTGCGAGCCCTTCAAAGCATCTGATAGTGACGCGACATTACCGTGATCGCTTCCTCGCCCATCTCCGAGGGTATTGCATCTGCAATTGCAGGCGTCCGACCTTCTGGATCTCCAAGCGTGCGGCTTTGACTTGAGCGCAAAGACTTCGACCTACTGCATCGCTCTATGTGATAAGTTATCCGCAGAATGCGATTTCAGAGATTGCAAGTGCACAGACTCATCTGCAAGCATCTAAGTCATTGCATCCCTTGATTTTGCAGCACGAAGAAATCAAAGCCAGGGTCCTGGTTTGACGACTATACACAGGCAGCAGTTGTATAGAATGGAAAGCCGACTCGCCTGCTTTCCTTTGTGCGTCTCTGAGTGTGGTGTGGTATGGTGTGATATGGTGTAGTGTGTGTGTCACGTGCGTCCAATGGCTGGTTTCCTGAAAAGCTCGAGTGAGCACGTTCTCGCCTCAAAATGCACATGTAACACGGACGCACCTCTTTTTTCTTTCATTTTCATTTTCCTTTTTCAAATTGACAGAAGGCTGATTTGGGCTGAGCTCAAGTTTGGCTCCACAGCAGAACAATTGATTGACCAAAAAAAGAAAAAGAAATAGGAAAAGAAATAGCAATAGCAATAGCAACAGAAATAGAAATGTAAATAGAAATAGAATCAGAAATAGAAATAGAAATAGAAATAGAAATAGAAAAACATCAACAGCACAGCAGTTCACCGCACAAGCTCAGCTCAGTATGTTTGAGCTTTGGGCTGCTCGTTTCACCCTTTTCAAGCAACTCCAATGTCTTTAACGTCTGACACTTTCAACGTGGTTGTGCTCGTCGTCGCCATCATCATCGCTAACACCTTCCTTCTCCACCTCTCTCTTTCTTAACTTTCTACCGACGCAGACTTGCCTGTCGACCATCACTATCCTTGTCGACCGTGCAAAAGTGCACATCATATTCTCGTCACGACGCTCAACGCGACCAATAGGACGACTTCCAAAGTACACGGACGTACGACCCGCAATACTGCCCGCAGTGACCGCCTTCGCGCTTCTTCCTTTCGTCTGCTTCGAAGCGGCTTCTTCGCACACGCAATCCTTGATTCGGCCAACCGCACCTTAATTCGACCACTCGCGGCCCTTGCTCGGCCTCTTGTGCAACAACAAGCAATCCGCAGCTGTGGTAGATCATCGTTTGCACTCCGCTGCAGCGATAGTAATTCAGCACATCGAGACCGACTGGCTCAAGCTCCTCTTCACTTCTCAGCATCCATATTGCAGCTTGACTGGGGAAGCGGTCCGATTTGTCTTGGGTCTAGTACGGATCTGACGGCGTCGACTTTCGCTCACCTTGAATACCTTTGATTCCGCTTTTTAGACCCGCTCGCTGTGATCTCCGCAGTGGCTGTTCCGTATATTCTTCCAGCCTGAAACCATGCTCTCAAACAGCCCAGATCACCCTTCTGCTGCCTCACCACCGCAGTCCTCCTCCGTGAGCTCTTGCTATACCTCCTCATCGTCACAAGCTTCCTTTCGAGCTCGCCCCACCTTGTCCGACCCTTCATCCAGCTCCACCAGTCCCGCGAGCGCCTACGATCGAGCACCCGAGCACACACAAGGGTCCGCCTTGACCAAGCGACCCTCCCACTCTACTTTGCTCTCCGGCAATACACCTTCGAGTGCTATTCATACCCACGTAGACGGTCGATCGTACGAGCCATTTACTAGCTCTTATCAGCCAATCTCATCCGCATCTGCATCGCAGAGTGCACAACGAAACAGTTCTGCGTACTTGACCGCGATGGAGCCGCCTTCGAGCACCGCCTACGGCACAGCCGACCCTCGTCATGCTGGACCGTCGAGCAACATCATTTCCGACTACCCTTCATACAGCTCAAGAAACTTTCAGTCCGCTGAAAGCCCGGACAACAGTCGTGGTCCCGCACCCAAAACTCGCCGCACCAGCCCTGGTGGGTCCCGTGCTTCCGGCAACCTCGATCCGTCGTATACCTCCGCACAGTACAATAATAACGCCAGCTCGCATTCTTTCTCCCACAGCTCTAGATCTCCCCGACAGAGCACCTGCATGCATCCAACCACACACACGTCGACGAGTCCTTCAACGACCCACAAGGCAGGATCGCATCAGTCAACTGGAGGATGGCCTGCTGCGGGCGCTTCTAGCCAGATAGGAATCGTCAGACCCGAAGATCGTTCTACGGGTTTCAGCAGTCAGTGGCATGGCTCTGATGCGATGCCACAGTATAGCACACAGGAATCTACGTCAGCAATGCCCTCGCCACGGACGCGGACAGAGGAAGGTCATGCTACTTCAGCGGGTCCGGCATCCATCTCCGGCACACGATCCTCTGCTCTAGCGTCTCCTCAGGTCTCCTCCAGCTCCTTGACCGAGCGTAACGATAGGGCAAACAGAAGCAAGCCGCCACCGCTGCCAAAGATGAATCTCGCCACCTTTGCGTCCCAGGAGCTGCTCAAAATCCTTGCAACATTGCTGCACGAGATCGCCACGGCTAACGACGAGTTTCAACCGGACGGCAGCAAGGACGACTTGTCCCGAAGCAAGAGAGCTGCGCGCAGTCGAGATCGCCCAACACCAGCTACACCTGCAGACGGTGGCCATTCAGTTGATGCGTTGTCCATGCACAACTGTGCAGTTCCTCCCGGCTCGCATCTCTCGTTCAGCGACGCTCGACGCCCATCGGTGACCACAGCAGCTTTGGGAGCGCTTGCGACTCCCTCGAGCACCTTGTGCTTCCATGCTCGCAACGTACCAAGCATCAGCATCGAGTCGTACTTGCTACGAATCCTCAAATACTGCCCCGCCACCAATGAGGTATTTTTGAGCCTGCTCGTATACTTTGATCGCATGAGCCGGATGGGAACAGGCGCCAAGTTTGGTGCCAACGGTGACGGTGAGGTCGCAGGCGAGGCAGCCGGCCTTCCTCGTGCCGTCGAACGTGCTACAGGTCAATCCGATTTGGGCATCGATGCTTCAGCAAGGCAGTCCGATGGCAGCGCATCATCCATGTCTACGAGGGAAGCACAGCCGTACACCCATCCTGGTATCCGCGGCTTTGCCATTGATAGCTACAATGTGCATCGTTTAATGATCGCCGGAGTGGCGGTGGCGAGCAAGTTCTTCAGCGATGTCTTTTATACTAACAGCCGTTACGCCAAAGTGGGTGGTCTACCGCCGCATGAACTGAACCAGCTCGAGCTGCAATTCTTGCTCCTCAACGATTTCCGCCTCACCATCCCGCTTGAAGAGATGCAACGATACGCGGATCAATTGCTGATGTATGCGAGCGGAAGACAGGATATGGTCAAGATGACCAAGGAAATCAACGCTTGCCCTCCTGTCGCCGAGCGTGCTGCCGCAAGGACGAAGCAACAGGGACCGCAAAGTCAAAAAGCGCTTCAGACGCAACAGCAATCCACAGCACGGCCGAGAACAGATCAACACACGGTGCAGTCGCTAGCCGGATCGTAGTTGATAGTCAAGGCGACGTGCAGATGTCGGATGCTTAGAGATAAGTAGGACACCTAGCTTCCCAGGGACAACGCCGTTTCGTCCGACAGCGAGTCGCATCGAGCCCAATTTGAAATCCCATCGACTCTGGTAGCATTGCATGCGAGCGATCATGCACGGCATGGTCAGTAGACACAGACATAGCCGCACTTCGTCGAGTCAGCGTGGGAGACGGCACGTAGAGACAATAGCAGATCGCAGATCTTCCCCAATACTACTTGAGTTCTAAATGTAGCTTTTTCGCTCAACCGCCACCGCCGTGTTTGGAGCTCGCCAGTCGATACACTGTGTCTCGGTTGAGACCAGTCGGTTGGGGATGGTGCAGTAATTGCCCAACACAAAAGAATGAGTCTCGAAGTCTGAGATCCATAGTCGCCTCACCATACGCACGCAGACCAACCCATCAACAAAACAAAACAAAAAAGAGCGATTGTCTATTGCGTGCATCCGACTAATTAGACTGCATCCAACATGGGACAAACAGGAGGTCAGAACAATGCATGTCTGGCTTTGAATTGCACGCCATTGTTGCCACTGTGGCTATAGCAAAAGACATATCTGCATGGTCGGATGGATTGTTCGGATGTCAGGATTGGAGACTCAGCAGCGCAACACTGCTTCTCTGGGAAAGATGGAGAAGCGTGCAATTATGAGAAGCATTCAGGGCAGCCTATTGCGCGCTCCATTGTTGCGTGCATGCAGCATCACTCACCATTCATGGGATACTTGCATGCCGAACTATCCTCGCTTTCGGTCAGAGACCGAATCCGGTCCCTTTCCTCTGGGGAAAATAGCAAGATAGCGAATGCTGTCCATTATCAAGCCTTTTGTTGTAATGTTTGAAGATGTTTGACTTGGTTTCTGCGCTCCGCTTTCCCAAGTTTGTTCAACAGCCATTGTAGATTCTTTTCAGATCTTGATCCGACCTGAGAACGTCGCTTAAATGGGGATAGACTCGCCTGAAACAGCTTCGAGCGTCCAATGACGGACCAGCAATGTGTTTAGACAGTTTCAGCGCCATTTGCAGCAAGCAGGCCTGCTAACGACTCGAGCCCTTCCAGCAAGCCAGTCAAGGCGACCAACTGCAGTCTGTGATCTGTAGACCAGATACAGTTAACAATTCGGTATCTATGCTCAAGTAGGTCTTGGACACCACGTCGTGATCCGTGTCGGCTCCTTGCGCGTTTCACAAAGCCGCGGCTTCGACGTTGGGGTGGCACGGCGGTGGTCTATGGAGTGCAGTAAAGCGATCGGCTCAGGCATCCTATGGGGATCGAGAGCTTCTAGAGACGGCGGCAGCCTTGGCAACAGGCCACGAGGATTGAAGCGCGGAGAGGAACAAAGGGCCGTCGCTCAAATGGCAGGTCCCGGAATTTGTGTGACCGCATGGTGTCGTTACTGCTTGGCTTGCATGGCATTCCTCTCTGACTTACTTCCTTTGGCAACAAGGATCCTTTCCGAGTCCGGGCGCGATGGAGCGGTGTGCAAGCGCCACAGCTGCCGAAAGAGTTCCTTTGGAATTGCTTAAGAGGTGATGCCAACCCCCTACCACTCTAATCAGATGGCGCTCGAATGTCGGCCGATGCGGGGCGTTTCGCGCGCTTCCATAGTATACACGACTGAGACATTGACAGTGCGAAATGGGAAACAAGTTTTTTTACCAACGCTTTTGGCGCCTGCAGCCTCCTTGCAAGACAATAGGAAGCAAAAAGCAGTTCATATGCAAGAGAGGCAAGTTGGTGGCGTTTACTTGCCATTGTTTGTTTGTCCCGAACTGCAGTCGTTGACTGGATGCTGCAAGCCCTCAAGTTTTATGGTAGCATCTCTTGTTCCACACGTGCCCCGCTAGACGTTCCGGGAGCGCCGTCAGAGTATTCCTGAGTCTATAGCCCTCCCAGACCCCTTCGGTGGTACGGGCTTGGCTTGGCTGCCATCGCCCTAGCTTCCGTGCACAGTTCCACACCCCGTATCATCAAAAATCATTGGCACTCTTTACAAAGCCTTACACACTCCGCAGCGCTCGACTGGGCACCGACAACGCTTGACCTCGAGGGAGATTCAAGTCCACTGCGCAAGTTGAAGATGTGTCGGCATCACAACGGGAATGACAGGGTCCGCGGAGCACAAGCGAGACATTGGTGAGTCAGAGCTGCATGTCGACATGCATCAATATGTGTGTGGGACATATAGGTGTTTTTCAACTACAATACTCAGAAGACAGTAACGCTTGGGAGGTGACAACACAGGGGTGATATGAAGAATAGTTCATTATGATCTAGTACGTGCTAAGGGTGACCATCAAGTATATATATGTTCACACTGCAACACCCATCAATAGAATTGTTAAGCATTTTCAAAAAGGGTTATACACCTGTGAAGTTGAGCTTGCTAGTAGCTCCAAACAGTTGTGTTTTACCCACGAGCTTCAACTGATTAAGAGTCTGAAGCCCTACCAACCAAGCTGACCGGGAACATCGACAACATGGTACAAGAAACCGAAGTTCAAGCCGTAGCAAGCAAGGCCAGAGGAGGAAAGAAGGGCAAGGCAGCACAAATGCGAATCACCAATAACGAGGTCACCAATGAGTCAGACACCAGGGTGATCGACGACAACACTGATGAAGAAACAGACTCTGACTCAGACCATGACAACGACAGCAAGCAATACAACTTTCATAACCTAGTGAAGCTACTTGAACCAGTTCCAAAGCTCACATCACATAACTACTATAGTTGGAGCACCCACATCAAATCTTTCTTATGATGCGTTCCCCACACTATGAAGCATCTCGATGGAACGTACAACAAGAAACACTCCCAGTGGAACCAAATGTTTGATGATGCCCTAACGAATGCACTATGTAGTACCATTGACACCACCGGAGAATTCAATATCAATTACCTAATTCTTGACATTATCAGGGAACACCATACATTCCATAATGTATGGAAGAAAATTGAAAATGGACTCACCACTGAAGCTACCACCATATCTCATCACATTGCATTGATCACCCAGCTAGGAGAACTCAGGATGTACAACTCAGACATATGAAAGCTCATTTAAGAAATAAGGACCATCCAAACAGAGAGTAGCTTACTGGGAAAACCATTTGCTGATGACACCGTGTTCTCTAATCTACAAAAGTGCACCATTCAACACCCAATGTACAAGGAAACTGTTGCCACCATAAGCCAACTTAGTTTTAGTACCCTCGCCACTGCTCTATCCATCTGGCAATCAGCGATTGAGAACAACCCGGTTTCAAGGGTTGATCCTCGTCAAGCTAGCACCAGAATCACCAGCAGTGACAACCAGGACAAGACACCCGGAGAGGATGCAAAGGATGAAAAGGACGAGGACAACGCTAACGCCAAAGCCACTGCTCGGCCTTGAAGGCTTCGGTGTTGGGTATGCAAGCATCTGGGACATGGGTTCAACCAATGCGACACCACAGTAACCATCCCGGAGAACTCCCCCCTCACCAAGACCAAATAGGAATCATGGTGCTCCTTCGCACCAAGTTGGCAGAGACCCCCAGGCTCTAAAGAAACATCTCATTGGATCTTAGACTCAGGGGCCAGTTATCATATGGTTAATACTCATAGCATGCTCATCAATCCTAAAACTTGCCAAAAACATGTATTCATGGCCGAAAGTGAAGTTTTAGAAGCAACAGCTATTGGAGATGCCAGCATATTGACAAGTAACAGAGATATACTACTCCACAATGTACTATATGTCAGGCACCTCAATGTTAACCTCTTGTCAACCAACTCACTGACAGACAAAGGAGCACAAGTGATATTGGATTCCACCAGTGGGCAAATATACTTAGCGAACAGCATGCTACTCAAAATGACAAAGAATCACGAGCGAGGACTTTTAGAGTTCCGAGGTGATACATGGCAAGAGAACACAATGATCACATCAACACCAACATTTGAGGGTGTTGATGAAGATTTTGAGCGGAAAGAGAGCAAGGTCAGGATATCTAAGCAGCAACTATGGCATGAGCATCTAGGGCACCCAGGCCAAGACAAGACAAGGGCCATCACAAACTTTTAAAGGGCAAGAACATAGCTGAACTGAATCCAGATATGGCTCAAACGTGTGAGCAATGCATCCAATCCAAGAGCACAATGGCTCGAATGGGACAAGGCAGTGGCGAGAAATCCATCTCCCCACTTGACCTCATTCACATTGATTTGATAATCGACTCATCACACGCAGCAGAGTATACATGTACACTTGTATTGGTTGATGACCACAGCAAGTACACATATGTGCAGCCTTTACTATGGAAGAGCCATGCATTCCCCAAACTCAAAGCTATAGTGTTGTACCTTGAAAAACAGATGGGAAGGAGTTTAAAAGCCATACAATCAGACCAGGGAACTGAGTGGCAAAGCAATGACACACTCAAATGGGCATATGATAAAGGCATAGAATGGCAGATGACAGTTGGATACAACAGCAAGCAAAACAGATGTGTGGAAAGAATGAATAGAAGTCTAGGAGAAAAGATGAGAACACTACTCATGCAGAAGAGACTACCAAGAAGCTTCTGGCCGTATGTGATCTGGGCTGCAGCATTCAAAATGAATCTCACACCCAATGTCGATGGTGAATTCCCATACCAAGTTATATTTGGGAAGTCACTGGAGTGGCTCATAAAGTTCTTACAGGTCTTTGGATGCCTGGCATGGGTTAATGTTCCCAAAGTCAAAAGAGACAACAAAAAGCTGGACCAATGAGCGATGGCATCTATATTCATAGGGTATAGTTTGGAAAGAAGAGGGTGGCTCTTTTATAGTCCAGACTACAATCCAAATATATTCTGGAGTAACTCCGTAAAGTTTATGGAAGATAAGTGCTGGTCTGACAGAACAGAATGGCACCCAACGAGAATGCAATCACTGCCAGCACTAGCAGATGAAGCAGATCTCAGTGACTTAGGATACACGAATGAAAATCTTTTTGATGAGAGGGAGAGGGAACCCCACGACAAATACCTAAACATGAATGCAATCAACGGGTCAAACAATGATGAGGGCCCCTTTGAGGATACAACAAAATATACAAAGAATGAGACCAGCCCCAAAATGCAGGCTGGTGATCCAACCTTCGGACTCATGGTAATGGGCAATGATAGACAAAGGAATCTAGATCTGACTGTAAGTGAAGCCTTATCCAGGGAAGACAAGAAACATTGGGGAGAAGCAATGCATAAAGAATTGGATGGGCTCAGAGCAATGGGTACATGGGAAATTGCCAACCTCCCGAAGGGAATGAACGCTGTTGACACGCGTTGGGTTTTAAAGATTAAGACAGATGCAGATCTGATCCCAACGAAATTCAAAGCAAGATTGGTAGCTCAAGGGTTCACGCAAAGAGAAGGGATAGATTATACAGAGGTGCTTGCACCCATGGCACCCATCCAATCTATCTGAGGAGTCCTAGCTATAGCGACTGTGCAAGATTGGGAAGTGGACTGCATTGATGTCAAACAGGCATATCTGAACTCAATGCTACACCATGATGTATTCCTAAAACCACTGGTTGGAACCAAAGTCCCTCCAGGAAAGTATCTGAAGTTAATCAAGGGACTGTACGGACTAAAACAATCAGGCAGAGAGTGGAACCTGGAACTGGATTCACATTTGTGAAGTATGGGTTTCTACTGCATGCCAAGTGCACCTTGTCTGTACTCGAGAGGGACCGGGGGCAGCTTAACTATCATTACAGCATATGTGGATGATATGCTCATAGTGCCCCCCAGCCGTGAGGAGGTAGATCGAACTAAGAGGGAAATAATGGCTAAATGGGGTACAGAAGACAATGGGCCAGTAAAAAAATTTCTGGGTATATGCATCAACCGAAATAGGGCACAGAAGAAGATATCCCTTGATTTGTCAGCCTATATCAGAGCAATGGTGAACAAATGGCTACAAATGATCAGTCAGAAATCTTGGGTGCCAATGCAAGGAATAGCCAGTGTCGCCAGGGGAGACAAATGTGATCCAATAAAAGCCAAGCGATATCAAGAGCTAGTTGGACAACTACTATGGGTTTCAAACACGGCACATCCGGACATATCATTCATGGTTGGGATATTAGCGAGATACATGTCAAGTCCAACTACTAGCGCATGGAAGGCAGCAATCCACCTGCTCAAGTACCTAAACCAAACCAGTGAGTATAAGCTGATCTTTGGAGATAGATCAAACAAGCACTCGGAACACTCAGTCCTCACGTACACAGATGCAAATTGGGTGTCAGACCCAACAAACAGATGGAGGAGTACATCAGGAGCAGTAACATATGTACATGGATGTCTGGTTAGCTGGAAATCACACATCCAAAAGTGTGTAGCATTATCAGCCATGGAAGCAGAATTTGTTGCCACTTCAGAGGCAGCAAGAGAGGCACTTTTCTTTTCTTATCTTCTCAGGGATCTGGAGATGGGAATGATCCAACCAGTCCTATGCACCAACAGTCAGGGATGTATCCAGGTGAGTAAGGATCCGGCAAAACATTGGAAACTGAAGCACATAGACACTTGATATCACTTTGTCAGAGATCACGTGCAGGATGGAGAGATAGCAATTGAATTTGTTGGAATGGCAAGCAATGTAGCGGATATCTTGACAAAGCCACTGAAGGGATTTGTCAGCGGTCACGCGCCTGAAACCTGAAATCTGTAGTAGTACTGATACTACTACAGATTCTGTCGAGTTATGCGGCAGTGCTAATGGTATTTCGATTCCTAGCGAATTATGTGACAGAGCCGCCTCTGTCACTTTTCTTGTTGGAATCTGTAGTTGTATTGTCGTTATGACAGATTTCAACTAACCACTGTGGACACTCTGTCCAGAGGTAGCTCAGCACGATCAAGTACGATACGGCTCTATGTGAATTTGGTATTGACACCAATGGGATGGTGTGAGTATTGATTGATGGTGTCGACACAAGTGTCCAGTGTGTCGACTAACGCTTGAGGTGATCCCCAGACCACAGTGGACAACTGACTTTGGTTCTATCGTATCCAGACCGCAGGTTTACTATGAACCACCTTTGGACGTCAGTGAGCGGTGATACAACACACACGCTTCAATGAGAGGCAATCTATTGATTGCCGCTATGCTGACTGAGAAACTAATGATACTTATGCTAAAGTTATGACTAGTTGTATGGTGTGTAGAGTGGATGCCCTCCACTCAACTGTTTGTGACGAGAAGGTATCAGTTATATACCTTCTGGCAGTGTCGCCAGCGACACTGCTCCCACTCCCTCTCTCCAGGGGGTACCTTTCTTCGTCGAGTACTACACAGGAGTCTCCAATGAGACTCCTCCCCTTATCTGTCTCGTCTGTCCCTCCTGGGCTGTGTCGACTCCATCAACACTGCTCCTTCTCCTCTCGTCCTGTTCGCCGGTGTCCTCTACACAGTTCTCCTGCCATTTGACTGGTGATACTTCTTTGTTCCCCCTATCCTGCGTGCCCCTGAGTGGTAACCGACACCATGTCGCTGAGCTTGGTCCCTCCCCTGGCAAGGCTTGGTTTCTGGCCCGACGAAGCTTGGTCCTCTTCGTTCATGAGCCTAAAACTTGGGCTGCATGGGGCTCGTCGTAAGGGTGTCCTTGTCACTGATCTCCGCAGAATCTGCCGCAAGATCATGCCTCCTACAGTTTTCACCAGAATTCGTTATATCGGTCTGGTTCACGCATTTCTCGGAAAGATCTGTCAGAGAGTTGTTACTATTACCGATCTCACTGAGTCCTACTGCAATTCCTACGGCCTGCCCGATTCCTCGATTCCTGCACTGCCTTCATATGAGCTGACGGTTCTTCTTGCTTCCTGCGCATACCGTCCCATGACAGGATTGATGACATCCCAGCTAGCACAGTCATTGGGACTGAGGATGCCATCGAAGGGGGGAATTGAAGATGTGTCGGCATCACAACGGGAATGACAGGGTCCGCAGAGCACAAGCGAGACATTGGTGAGTCAGAGCTGCATGTCGACATGCATCAATATGTGTGTGGGACATATAGGTGTTTTTCAACTACAATACTCAGAAGACAGTAACGCTTGGGAGGTGACAACACAGGGGTGATATGAAGAATAGTTCATTATGATCTAGTACGTGCTAAGGGTGACCATCAAGTATATATATGTTCACACTGCAACACCCATCAATAGAATTGTTAAGCATTTTCAAAAAGGGTTATACACCTGTGAAGTTGAGCTTGCTAGTAGCTCCAAACAGTCGTGTTTTACCCGCGAGCTTCAACTGCGCAGATGAAGCGCAGGCTCAAAGCATTGGAGCATTCGCTGTAGGCTGAAATGAAGCTGAAAATGGGCAGTGGTCAATGCGTCTGGAAGGAGGATCGGTGCCTGCTTCTGGGATAGATTTCGTTTAAGGCTTTGATGCCTTGGTGCCAAAGAGCGCAAAGACAGCAAAGACAGCAAGCAGCCTCGCCAGGATTAGCGATGATTGGCTTGAACACTCCTGCAGATCAAGTCAAGTCGACTTTCCTTTGGTCTTCGACCTACAAGGCTTCCCCTGCCATAGTCTGCCTGATCCTTAACCCAAAAGTCTTCCTTGAGTCTCTAGTTCCCTTTGTTCTTTTGTTCTCGCATGTATACTTAGAGCCGACATGTAATCCATGTATCTTCCGAACAACACAATGTTATTGCTGGTCCTTTGTCCTTTGTACTTGCACAAGAATGTAGCTCCTAAGCTGCATCCCTCGAGCGCCCAAACCCCAGCAAATTTGGGAGATGCTGCATCCAGATACAGCATGAGCTACTTGGAGCCTCGCGATGTTGCATCAATGGCTGCCCATTGTTCTTGCTCCGAACTCATGCTCATTTACACATTGATGCTCTGTACCTAGCCTGCTCTATCATCACCCCGAACGCTTTCAGCGCAAGCGTCTGTCGAGCCCACCTTGTTCTTCGCGGTCTCGTTGCCCGAGTTGATGAAAGTGCGGCACTTCATTTGTCTCTTTGCCCGTGGTCGAGCGTCCCGTGGTCGAACGTCCCGGCGTCAACAGCATGCAACTTACAAGCGCCTTGTCACCTCTGCTGAGCACTAAGCGCTTCCCACATATTAACTTGGTACTCGAACGGACCATGACTGGTTCCAAGTCTCCCACTTCCCATCTCCTGCGCCATATTTTTACTGTCTTCGATTGGCAGCTATCTTCTTATACTCTGTCCCGGCCTACATCCGACAAAGGAAGCATTGTATCTTGTCGCACTTTACGATGGCTCCGACAACGACACGCCTCCAGACCAGGCAAGCCGGTCGAGAAGCAGCGAGAGCGGCGGCGCCGACCGACTCTGACCGTGGCGATCATATCACTGTGGATCTTTTTCATGGCTGGTCCACAGATCCTTCAGAATCCTCTGCTGGTAGTTGTCTCGGATCTCATCAGGAACATACTCAGGTCAAGCGATCCCTTTCTCAAGACGGTCTTGAGATGAAGCAGCCAGATAGAGACGCACCTCCACTCTTTCAGAAGATCACACTGGCAAAAGGCGGTGCATCTTCTTTGAGCTTGTCGCATTCCAGCTTTAACGATGAAGAGGATACTGAAGAGGCCGAACGGATCAAGCGTCTACCGCCCTCCAAGCGGCCTGGTGTTTCGCATGCCAAAAAAAACCCTCCAAATCACATCAAGCGTCCTCGCAATGCTTACATTATCTTCAGATCTCATACTGTCTCACAAAAGCTTATTCCCAAGGAGGTCGAGAACGATCACCGCAACATCAGCCGCATCATCGCTCACATGTGGAAGAGTCTGAATGCCGAAGATCGTGCCTACTACGAGGAGATCGCCAAGGAGGAGAAGGAACGTCACAAGAAGCTCTTCCCCAACTATCGATATCAACCCGCCACGCGCCGAGCTGAAGTCAAGCAGCGCAACGTCAAGAAACTCGAGAACGGCGAGGAACAATGCCAAGAGATCGCAGATATCATCCTCAAAGCGCAAGGTAAGGAAGGCGTCGTCGTTCGACCTGAGCCTTCCAAGGCCATCAAGAGAGCACGCGAGACGACGCGACGAAGCCAAAAACACTCGACCGCGATTCCAGCTCGCAAGCGAGCCAAGACGGCAAAAGGCAACGAGAGCGACGCTCAGTCCTCGGAGCAAGCACTTCAGACCGTCTTTCTGCACGCATCGCCTTCGACCTCGCCAACTTCCGGCTCGAGCGGTGCTTCGGGAGCGGTACCGGCGTCCTCGCCTTTCCGACTCACTTCAAGAACACCTTCGATCGAAGGCGGCATGCAGCAAGCAGCTCCGACGAATTCATGTCGCGTCGCGGAAGATCTGTTCGGACGCAGGGCATCAACTGTTCCACTTTTGCGACCTTGTTCGCCTCCGCCACCGTTCGTATCAGGGCCTCAGCCACCTTTGGATCCGGAAACCATAGACACGGACCTGTCGATTAGTGAAGAGGATCGCGAGAGGGTGATGCAGAATGGCTTCAGCACCAATGCAGTTCAAGGCCGAGTTGGCTTTGTCGATGAGCACAACATGCCCGCGCCTGCTTGGAAAGGTCGTAGAGCGCTGCCACCTCCTATTCCAAACACGTGGCAGCACTGCTCCTACGATGATCAGTCGCTCCCTTCACCGCGCTCGTTCGACGTTATGGGAGCGGCTGGCAAGCAGACTTCGGCTCGACCTCGTACGGCCTACCCTTCAACGCCTAGCTCCGGCTCGTTCCGTGGCTTCTTCCACCCTTGGGTCGACAACGGTACCGACTCGATGCTCATCTCACCCATGACTGCATCGTTTCAAGATATGAGGAGGCGTAGCTCCTCAGTCCGATCCGGTTTGGTCCCTGGTCGACGTCCCGGGTCGTTCGGCGTGGATCATCATGGTAACGCTGGTGCCAGGCCCAGCGTGGTCGATGAGTCGCATTCTTTAATGCCAACTGCCGACGCTCAATTCTCAGATGCTCAGCTCTTCGAGCAAGCCACTCGAGCTGCTGAGATCAGTCTCGAGGCGGAATCGTCGAGCGCTGCGTTGGAGGGGGTGGGTGCTTTTGCCTTCGATCCTGCGCTTGAGGGTGAAGGTGAACACCCACCGCCGCCCCCATCACCTTCTTCTTTCGCCGCTCCTTCAGGCCCCCGCGAACACCATGTCATCTCCTCTCCCGTTGCCTCGCCTCGTTTGATGACAAGTAGCCCGCGCGCCTCTTTCTCGGGCAGCACGCTCGCTGCAGCCGCACGCGACTGGGCTAGCATGAAGAAGCGTCGAGGTCCACAAGAGTCCCGAAGCGTCCTCGACCCGGTGCAGGACTCGTATGTTGCGCCCGCAGAGAACCCAATGGCTTCTCACGAGGCAAGAGTCGATGCACCGTCCAAGCCAAGCCGACCGAAATCCGCTCTCGAAGAGTCGGTGGAACGAGCTGTCATGCTCGCTCTCAGCAAGGACTCTGCCCCTGACTCTGATCGCGGCGAGCGCAACTCGAAGATCGTTCAGGAGATCTTGTCTTCTCTCAGTGCCGATCTCTCCCTTCAGCAGTCTTCAGCTAGCTCGATTGGAAGCGACTATGGCAGCATGCCAATGAGCGGCAAAGAGCCATCGCAGATCATTGAGCCACGTCACCGATCTTCACTCCGCGGTTCTTCCGTTGCTCCTTCCTACAGGTCGAGCCCGTACTATCCAGGCTCCACTCCAGCCGCCGAAAGCTACCGGAATACCAAGCCGCTGCCATCGCCATTACAGCTTGTCATGTCTAATCACGAGATCTCTTCACAGACACATTCCCAATCCTACCCCACATCTCAGCATTGCAACTAATCATATCATTATCAGAACGTTCTAATTGATACCACATACCATCTTAGTCTCATGTAATGTCAGCATACATACGGTGGCAACCACAGCATAATTATCCTTGGCTCTTGTCTAGCTCGCTTGCATGATGTGTGGTCAATGAGCGAGATGCAGTTGCCTGACCTCGTAAGGGGAGGTCTGCTTACATGACTTGTTGCTGAGAAAAAGTGGATCGCACGGATCCCGATGACTGGCGATCGGTGAGAGTCGGAGCATGACGTCACTACTGTTTTTAAGACAGAAACGTGTATACTCAATTGACTAAGCAAAGAAGATATATATACAAATGAGTGCTACTTGCCGAAGGTGGGGAAGATCTTAATGACGAGCTATGACAACGAGCGGGACTATGTTGTACCCGATTCTCGAACTCCGAGCAGACTGTCCTCCACCCGATCCCTTTTGTATCTGCTTACGTCAACCAATATCATCATATTGGAACGTCGTTTTCAATAGTTGCTTCTTCTGACTAACGACACTTGACAAGCCAACTTGCTGGTTCGGTCCAGAGTCTTGGAAGCTCGCCTGAGAACATTAGGTTGCATATTTTGACGTGAGGTTCGGCAAATTTCGACACAACTAGCGGTGTTACATCGAAACCATTGTTACAACCTTGCGAAAAAGAATGCCATTACGGACAAAAAGGAATTGTTGCGTCACGTGCTGAACGGATCAGAACTGTAGAAATTTGCAGATTTCAGCCACGATCAGTTGAGAAATTGACACAGAGGGGGAAATTGAGACTTTCCGGGCGGCAGAAGGCCAGCTTGAGAGCAAGCAGGCCAAAAACACGAAGACTTCGAAACTCTCAATCTCGCAAGCACAGCTGGCCAGCAGCAGGGTTTACAGACGGAGCCCAGTCCCAAGTGTTCGTCTCCTCGCAATCCACCTTGACACCGACATCCATCAAGATCCCATTGCATATTCCTCAAGAGTAAGTAGCCTGTCAACACGGTTGATTCGTCATCATCGATCTGAGCACGGCATCGGTATCGCCCAGCAGTCATCAGCAAGGAGTCCAGCAACAGTACAGAAGGATAGACATGACCGGAAAGGATTTTGTTCTCGGTAGGATAGGAGGATTTGTATGCCACAGGACACCCATCACAGTGGTGCTGTAGCATTGACGATACGATGATGATCAGCCAAGCCGCATCATCAAAGAACCTATCATCGAATGAACATGGAACTCACCATACTTGCCCATCTGTTTGCAACATCACCAACGACCAACAATAAAACACACACCAATCTATCGCATCGTCACTACCTTTCATTGCAAACGCTACTCTTCGTTTATATCACAGTGGTTCGCGGACCCAAGCACCACCTTAAGCGCCTGAACGCTCCCTCCTCGTGGATGCTGGACAAGCTGTCTGGTACCTACGCTCCCCGACCTTCCAACGGTCCCCACAAACTCCGCGAGGCCCTCCCCTTGGTCGTAAGTATCCCAGCCATTCGCAGGCATTCGTCAAAGACACCAGAAGCACCACGATGAAACGCAGCCGAACAGCAGGATATTGGACATGGCAATGGCAGACTAGCAGCACCACAGTATCGCAGCGCACGGAATTGATGAGGACGAAGCACGTAATGATCTAGCACAGATAGCAGGTGATGGTCGTCCAACACACAGTTCGAGAAGCGCAACCGGAAGGGTTCCGCAAAGTACCATGCACATCGGCATCGTCAAGAAAAGGGTCAAGGCAGTTCAGTAAGGTTGGGTTCTCGTGATAGGCGCCTCCGAATCCAACTATGCAACGGAAGCTCATGAATCTCCAAGGGACCGCTTTCACGATGGAAAGGCAGCGGCAGACCATGTGCATCATGAGCTACCTTACGCGACCACGCAGCTGCGTCGTTGTACAGGTGTTCTGGGCTTTTTGTTGGCTTGGGAAGGTTTGATTTGCGACTTGGTGGTGCTTCTCTGGTTGCCTTGTCGAAGGGCTTCATTGCAACACGCTTCGATCGCCTGAAGAACACATGCTAATTATATCTCATCTTGTCCTTTCCCTTTATCAGATCCTCCTCCGCAACCGATTGAAGTACGCCCTTACCGGCCGTGAGGTTAACGCCATCACTGCCCAGCGTCTCATCAAGATTGACGGCAAGGTCCGCACCGACCCTACCTACCCCACTGGCTTCCAAGACGTTGTCTCGATCGAGAAGTCCGGCGAGCACTTCCGCATCCTCTACGATGTCAAGGGCCGATTCATCGTCCACCGCATCACCGCCGAGGAGGCCACCTACAAGCTCCTCAAGGTTAAGAAGGTGCAGCTCGGTGCCCGTGGTGTCCCCCACATTGTCACGCACGACGGCCGAACCATCCGATACCCCGACCCTGCCATCAAGGTCAACGACACTGTCCGATTCGACATTGACTCGCAGAAGATCCTCGACTTTGTTGCCTTCGACACTGGTGCCACCGTTATGGTCACTGGTGGTCGTAACCAGGGCCGTGCCGGTGTTATCGTCGGCAAGGAGCGACACCTTGGTGGCTTCGACATTGTTCACATCCGTGACGTCCTCGGCCGTGACTTCTCCACCCGTCTCGGCAACGTTTTCGTTATTGGCTCCGAGGGCAAGCCCATGATCTCGATGCCCCGTGGCGGTGGTGTTGCTCTTACCATCACTGAGGAGCGTGACCAGCGACGACGACAGAAGGAGGCTCGTGGCCAGTAAACTAGCACTGCAATCATTTGCATGCTTCCTGTTTACTATCACTTGCCTCTTTTCCTTCACGTCACTCGCACATAAAAAATGTTTAGAGGTTCAGGGTAGAGCGTAAGAAATGCTCTGCTCTGTTTCTTGTGACAACCCTGCAGCTCGATAAGGGCAGCAACTCGGCATTCCATGTGGCACTTTGCGCTTGTTCCATTCAAACATACAAAAAGCTTCTCGTTTCACGCTGTTCATCATTTTCCCCGTTCAGGCGTACATGTCGCTTCAATGCCAAACTTGTATTCTTCCCATGCCCTAGCCTCGGGTTGTGTGGTGTGTATTGAAGGTAGTAAAAAAGCGTTACAGTAACATTGTTATTCTGAAATTGTGTGTGAGTTCTATTGAGACGAAGCCTCTCGGACACAGGGACGAACGGAGTTGAGCGTGAACATATTGAGAAAATGTGAGGAGAACGGGTCCCGATGATCAACGATCGGTGAGAGTCGGAGCATGATGTCACTGCTGTTTAAGACAGGAACACATACTCAATTGACTAAAATGGAACGTGGTGAGAGCCTAGTGCTCTCAGCTTGATATATTTACATCGAGGTGGCATATGCCGAATGTGGGAGTACCCTACTTAATGATCGAGCTTGACAACTGTGTTGTACCCGATCTACCTTACTTAGTACTAGCTATAACTTTCTCACAAGTATATTTAGTAGTTTCGTCAACAGTAGCAATTGCAGAGCATTGCTTCTATCATAGCGCGTGTGTTGTATCACCGCTTCTTGACGCCATCTGAAGGCAGTACATACTGTGGTCCAGATCTTGATCGACACCAAAGGTGGTTTCATACTGCAGTCTGGCTCTCTTGATCTCATACCAAAGGCAGTTGTCCACTGTGGTCTGGGGATCATCAACCATTCAGTTGACACTGGACACCCATGTTGGTGCAAGCACATTCACACCAGACCTTGGTGTCATCTCAAAGTACCTATTGGATATTGATCATGCCAAGCTACCTCTGGACAGAGTGTCCCCAGTGGTCAGTTGAAATCCGCAATAACCTTGGGTTACTATCCATTCCAGTGAGAACAGTCATAGAAGGCTTCTACAGCAGATTCCAGCAAGAATAACAATAGAAGGCTTTTACAATAGATCTTGCCAAAATTAGTTATAGTTGCCTTTTACCACAGATTTCGGGTAACCGCTGTGGACACTCCGTCCAGAGGTAGCTCGGCATGATCAATAATGTTGAATGTATTGCAAGACACCAAGGTCTGGTGTGATTGAGATAGTTGATGTCATTGACATGAGTGTCCAGTGTGTTGACTAAGTGCTTGAGGTGATCCCTGGGCCACAGTGGATGACTGCCTTCAGTTCTATCTTTATCTGGACTGCTGGTTTGCTATGAACCGCCTTCGGATGTCAGTGAACAGTGATACAAAACACACACTACAATGGAAGCAATCTACTTGATTGTGACTATGCTGACTGAAACTAATGTATACTTATGCTAAAGTGATAACTAGTTATGTATGGTGTAGAGTGGATGGTGATCCACTCACTTGCTGAGGCAGGGGACATGGTTATATACCTTTGGTGTAGCATCACCCGCAACACTGCTCCTCCTCGTCATGCCCCTTTAGGCTTCTCATCCATCTTGTGATGCTCCTCAATGACACCGCTTCCTTGTCCCTTGTGGATTGATGGACCTCCCCATTGCCTCCTCTCCATCAGGGGTCAGTCCCACCTCATCTGGGTGGCGACTCACCCCTTCTCATCACTCCCTGTCATCGGCGCCCACCTGCTGGCACCCACTTCAATGCCATGTAAGGCCCCTGCTTCATCCAGTGGTGATCCCAGCCATCCTTGCCGCTACTCTGTTTATCATGTGATCCTCCTTGCCATTGATCTCTGCAAAATATGTCCTATGATCTTGTGTACTGCAGATTCTGGTGGGATTTGTGATACCATTATGGCTTGTACTGATCTAGCTGGGATCTGCCCTAGAACTGTTCCTTCTACAGATCTCAGTGAACTCTACTGCAAGTTCCACAATCTGCCTGATTCCTCAATTCCTGTGCTCCCTTCATATGACTTGCCGGATCTTCCTGCTTTCTGCACATCCAGGCCCATGACAGTGGCGACCAATCAGGATATGTTTAGGAAGAAGAACACTGAGACTAAAGGAAGACAATGCCAAAGCTCCTTATGACACACCTATTGATTACGACTATGCTGACTGAAAACTAATGAGTACTTATATGCTGAAGTATTACTAGTTGATATGGTGTAGAGTGGATGGGGATCCACTCGACCATGTGTTGACGAGGAGGTATGGTTATATACCTCTTCACAGCATCGCCCGCGACACTGCTCCGGCTCTCTCTCCAGAGAGTACCGTCACCACCGAGCATTGTACAAGAGTCTCCACTGAGACTCCTCCTCCTCATCGAGTCTTGTCGCTCCTATCCTTCCTGAGCTGTGTCGACTCCATCGACACTGCTCCTCCTCCTCATGACCTTGTTTGCCGGTGCCCATCACACAGCTCCTCTTCCTTCAACCGACGACAGTTCTCTTATCTGCTTATCTCTTGAGCCCCTGAACAGTAACCATCTGCACGCTTCATGAGCTCAGTCCCTGTCTTGGCAGTGCTCGATCCTCCTCGCTTGCGAGCGTAGTTTCCTCTCGCATGTGAAATCGTCGTATGAATGTTGTTATCCCTGATCTCCATGAAATCTGCCATACTATCGTACTTACTGCAGATTCTGGTAGGATCTGTGATATCACCTTCGTCTGTGCAGATCCCAATGAGATCTGTCATAGTATCAGTTCTACTACCGATCTCACTGAGTTCTTCTGTAAATTCACTGATCTACCCAATCCTCCAATTCCTGCACTACCTTCATATGAACTGTCAGTTCTTCCTGCTTCCTGCGCAATCAATCCCATGACACCAGTATGCCAGTGCATTACTGTGTGATTGGTCTGGCCCAAGCCAACATACCCGCTACCCTCTAACATTATTAGAGGGCCCTGGGCATGGGGTTATTCTGGGGGTTAAGCGCAGGGCAGACATGTTTGGCATGTCTGATCTGAATCTCTGCGAAAAAGCCGTGCTCATGCTAGTCGAATGCGGATGCTGTAGATCAAGCAGCATTGTACCGCCTGTCGTTTCGGTGCCAGGAAGGACATCCAACAAGGTCGACTGAGAGGTCCCGATGAAATGGAACGCAATCGAAGTTCAATCGGCAATTCGGCCGTTCTCACCTTGTCGCTCACAACAAGCACCATGTCTCCAGTAGAACTTGACCATATGCAACCTTTGACATTTAATACTTGGTCTCGAAGAAATGAGATGACTGCCAGCCCCACTATCGTCAGTGGTGCCGGAATGTTGGAGCTCTCCCTCATTGTGATCAGATTATCTGATCACTTTCTTCTTGTCACAGGCACAGCTTGGGCGGCGACGATGATGATGCATGACCCTGATATTCGACATCTCACACATTCGATGACGCCTTGCTCGGCTTGTGCAGCAAGGGTTTCGAGTTCTTTGACGGAAGTGGTCTGTCTGATTTGCAGACCTGTTGGATTCCTTCACTTTGTAATTCCTTCTCTTCTCGGACTCCACACTCTGCGACGGAGAGGAGCGGTGTTTCAGTTGCTGTATTTGGTTTAGTGAGCAGCGTCTCTTCGGGGTCCGTTGCATAGCTCTTGCCAAGTTGCTCAGCCCAAGCTTGCTTCCTTGGCTCAAAACTCAACACCGAGATGATCTGCAAATGGCGAAATGCCGCGCCAGACAACGTGATTGTGACTGACAGACTGACTGAACCTCCACGCGCTCTTGCGCGGGCCATGCCTAGCAGCACTGTGTAAAGGTTAAGTCGAGTTGGCTCAAACACGGGCCGGCTAATGGTCACAAGCTCTCGAGTGACTCTTTTAACTAGGATTGAGTCAAGGAAGAAGCCTCAGGCTGTTGTGTGGGCTGCAATGTTGTCAAGGGGTTGGAAGGCGTGAGTACAGTAACGAGCGCTGAAAACAGTCGAGACCCTTGGCATTACGAGCACAAAGGCGAATGACAAAGGGCTGAGCCATGCGATGACATAGTAGTCAGACAGGGACCGTCGGCATCCTGCAAAATGCCAGGGCCCTTTCAGCCATTCAGCTTTAGTGTCGTTGTCGGTGGGTCACTGTCACCATAGAAAGATGGGAAGGTGGTTAAGAGAGGCTGTTATTGGAGCGCAAGTCCGATGACGAAGTGGGCTGTGGGCGGCCAACAGCGCAGTGGAAAGCTGATTCAGAGCTTTCCCGCCAAGGCTCGGCATCCGTGTCGCGTCTAAATTCGTCACACGCAGCGTCAATTTGGGCTCTGTTTGCGTACCAAAGTCAGGTCATCATACAGCTCGCAGTTCTGTTGTGTTCTGCAGTCTTGTCTGTGGGTTCGTCGACGTGCAGAGCGGAGTTTGACACTGCTGCCCAGCCTTTCCCTTTCCCATTTTTGGAACCAAGGTGGAGGGGAAAAAAAAGGAAAGAAAAAAAGAAAAAAATTGAAACGAACAAAGAAAAAGAAAAAAAAAAAGAAAAAAAAAAAAAGGAGCTCAGAAGCAGAAGCTGACCGTCGTCGCATTTATCCATTCAGGCCATCATCAGTGCTCAGCCTCGCGTCATCCGGCAGAAACTTCCGTGTGACACTGTTCGACACAGTCGAATATATATAGCCTGGCTAGTCTTGATCAGCTCCACTATTTTATGTTGACATCGCTCCTGTCTATATCACCCATCAACTCCATCCTAGCGATCTTCATCAAACCAATCTTTCACACCTGACCACCTCGGACAACGTTCACAATGGTCGACACTTCTGCTGCCATCCGCCGGGGCCACCCTATCAGCTTCATCATCTTCACCTTTGTTGCTTTCATTGTTGCCGTTATCGCTTCGACCCTCGTTGCCGACTACAACCAGAACAACAACGCACCAACCAAGGGTATTGAGAACGCAACCCGCTTCCTTCTCTTTGCCGGCTGGTGGGGTTTCATTGTCGGCGCTGCCTACGTAAGTATTTTCCGTATGAGCGAGCTGCACTGAACAATAAGCTTGCAGACTAAATTACTAACCATACTTTTTGATTTTGCTTCTATTCCTTTGACTCGTCACAGACTGGTCTTTTCCTCGCTAGCGTTGGTGGTGTGATCACATCGATTGCCGGTCACGCTATCTCGCTCGGCCTTACCTGGATCTTCTGGCTCGCCGGCGCTGCTGCTTTGACCGACCGCACTGGAGGCGTTACGAACTGCGCTGCCAAGGACTACCCCTTCCCTTACTGCAACTCGACCAAGGCTCTTACCGCTTTCGCTTGGATTGGCTGGATCATTCTTACCTTCATGTTTGCAATGGTCATCTTTGTCGGTGCTGGTGCCTTCCGCGGTGGCCGCTCCGTCAAGGAGTCCCTCGCATAAGCGATTGATCGATCCAGATACCTCTAAACAACATCCATTTCCACTTACCATGCAAACCTCCCGATGATACCACGTTTCGACATCAGCTCTTTGCCACTTTTCGTTTCGACTTTCTCAAGTTGGTGATCCCGCAAACAACTTGCATTCCATTTGGATACCCACTTTCGCGGCTGGCTACGGTTATTCACACGTGATCGCACCGGACAACGTATTCTCTCTGATTCCAGCCTGCCGGATAGACCTGCAAAACCGTTCTCTTTCCGACTGCGAATCTTCTTGACTCATGTGTATACTTTACCTTAACTTTCTGCTCCTTGCCAATAATCACTGTATGCCTTCTTCAGACTCGCTCGACTGTGAACAATTGTGGTGTCTGCTTGATACCGAAAGTTCGAGCAATTCTTCGAGGTTCTGGTCCTTGTGGGGCCCTACGGATAGGATCTCTGGAGTTGCTTCCCAAATCGTGACAGAATGCCCACACAAGCAACGTGTTCCTGGCGCAGGATGTTTGTTTGTAGCTCGTCCAGGTTAAGGTTTGGATTGAATAGATGACCATGCTTGACACATGCCGTTGCCTGCTTCTGGACGAGCTGTCTTCGATACTACAGATCTTGCTCAGTTCTCAACGCACTTCCTTTCTACACTCGTCGAGTGGTCGGAGCCACTCTCCGATGTGCCGTGCAGGCAGCCTTCATCATTGACCCTGACGCCTACTGCGCTGTTGAGGAAGCTCATGATGATTCATGCAAGTGTCCTACGACCGCTGTGTGCGAAGGCTAGACGAGGAGAGGAGTCGCGACCAAGCCACGCACTCGAGGCTACATATGTGGAATTAAGCCTCTGATCGCCGATCGCAAGGACTTAATTCAAAGTCCCGATTGGTTTATATCACGGCCGACAAAGATTCGGAAAGCTTCGGATCGATTTGGCACCGATGACGTCGAACTTACGCGTACACAGCTCCTGAGCCGTTCAAATTGACGAGCAACTGGCCCTCTCTTACTGTATCTCTTCGCCAAGGCCTGTAGATCGTCAGCTAAGTTAAGAGCCACGCTACGCTAAACAAACATATTTGCTGGCTCAGCGAGTGAGAGCGGAAAGACTGCCGGCTTCGCTTCCGCTGCTAATTGGTCTTTCTCAGTGCCATAGCCGTCATAGGTGTAGCCACTTTCCGGATCCAGTTAGGTAACAGTGTGTGGATGTGTTTCAACAGCCCCGGATGAACCAATATGAGGGAGGAAAGTGCTGACCAAAGACCTAGGAAACAAAAACTCAACTGCGCTTCCGACACTTCACTGTGTAGGCGGCAGCAAGCTGTTCGTTGTCTCTCCCGGGTATCGGCCTTGAAGATTCGAACTCCGGATCGCCCTATGCTGGTGTGTTGGAGCTCAGAAGAAAAAAGGAGAAAAAAAAATCGATTCGATCCACAGACGTTGTTTGAAAATTCGTCGTTTGCGATTGGCCCTCCGGTTTGTCACGGTGCGGAAAGAGTGTTTGCGTGCATGTCTGTCAGAATACTAGTTCAGCCAGTTGTGAGAGTCAACTTCGTAAGCTGAAATCGCCCTAATTTTACTGACTCAGGGTCACAGAAAGGGTCAGCCAGCAGGGCTTAGCGAAGAATCAGCTGGGAAAGCGTGGCTCTGTGGCTTTCCGGAATCGGCCTGGTCGATATATGGTCGACATCTCGTTGTTCCTTTCCACACTTCCCACCATAATCTTAGCGCAACACTTTCCCTCTACCAACCTTCAACACACACATACATATCTATCACAATGGGATTCAAGGACGGTGACTCCAAGAAGGGTGCTGGTCTCTTCAAGACCCGATGCGCTCAGTGCCACACCCTCGGTGCTGGTGAGCCCAACAAGGGTAGGTATTCTCGATGACAAGACAGAGCAATCATGGATGGTCTCGGAGGAACAATGACGACAACGACATTTGCGCACACACGCAACGCTGCCATCGTCATCTTGCGATTCGTCGGTCGATCGCTATTTGCTATTTGACGCCGCCGACGGAGTCAGCAAACGTACATCACCACATCGCTCCAGCTCCGCAGCATGCTGCGACGAATATCGCTGCTGGAGATACACAACTATCTTAGGTAGAAGGTTGATGTGGCAAGGTGATCTCGGAACACCCAGGGCTGCTCTGCTCTGCTCTGTTCTGCTCTGCTTTGAGGGTTCGGTGGAACGTTTGAACAACTTGACTGACAACGCTTTTCTCTTCTTTGCTCTCGCACACTCCCAGTCGGCCCCAACCTTCACGGTCTCTTCGGCCGTAAGACCGGTTCCGTCGAGGGCTTCTCTTACACCCAGGCCAACATCAACAAGGGTGTAACCTGGGATGAGGAGACTCTTTTCGAGTACCTCGAGAACCCCAAGAAGTACATCCCTGGTACCAAGATGGCCTTCGCCGGTCTCAAGAAGGAGAAGGACCGCAACGACCTGATCACTTACCTCCGTGAGGAGACCAAGTAAAATGGCTACTCCTTTCAGATAGACGCCTCTGTACGAATACAATCCACACACCCCTCTCATCGCATCTTCATTTCCTCATGTATAGCTCATGGTCAACGATCCTTGGCTAGAGATGCTGCGCTGCAGTATCTCTTTCCCTATAGACAAATTTCACATAGCTCAAGTCAAGTCTGTAGTATCGTGTGCTGCCGATTTGAGATGCTAACCTGACCTTTCACGTCCTCAATGAGTTGTGGCCGGTCTTGTGAGAGGCTCTTAGGCTCGCAAAACAGGAAGAATCGTTTGTTTACGGTGGAGGCTGAAAAATGCAACAGCGGTGAACTGCCGATCTGTGAGATCATTTTCTAACAAGAACCAAGGAACGCGTTGTCTCGCACGACAGGAAGTGACTGAATCGGGAGCCGACACAATCAGCATCGGGCAAGATCCCGTCTGTCAAAGAGTGCGGAACATCTTCCTCAAGCGGAACGTCGACTTGGGTCGGGTCCCTTTAGCAGCGGAGGGCCAATGACAAGCTAAAAGATGTCGTCGCTTCGAGTCGGGATAATGCGAGCTGAAAACCGCAAGTTGTGTTGGCTCTGATGCGGAAGGCTCGAACGCGGCTACACAACAGCATCGTCAAGAGGCGGAGATGAGCACGGCTTGTCGATGCGACTATGGCCAGTCACATGAGCTCGTTCTGTGAGCGGGCTACAAAGCCAACTTCCACATGCTTTGCGGACTGACCCTGACAAAAGTATAAACGCGGTTTTCTGACAGCTCTGGGGCTTGGGGGAGACAGAAATATCCCATTGACAGAACGGACGTTAGCGGCAGACTCAATTGTGTGTGATGACGAAACGCTATGTGAAGCTCAGCAACTCGTCGGATCATGCTGGGAGTCCTGATGCGACAAGGTGACAGTCACCTTGATCCAGCTCCGTGTTCTGACGCAGCATTGGCCAATACAGTCGGCAACCGAATGTGTCGGTCCGAAGCATGCTCATGGTCCTGGTCGTGTTCGCTGGCTGTCCAAGGCACAGCTCTCGAGAGATGCTGAGAAGCAGCTCCGTCTATTTACGGAGTTGAAGATTGACTACTAATGAGATTGAGACAAGCAACCAAGCCATGCAGCTTGTAACTTGAGTCATTGTGCGAGACAAGAAAACTTGTAGAAGCATGTTCAGCTATCTTTCAATCAAGCCCATGACGATAAGGAGGTCACGAGCAGAATACAGTTCCGTGTACAGACGGAGCTTCTGTTGTTCAGCTCCTGTTCTTGCAGCATGTGAACCGGATATGTTGACGAAGTCTGCTTGCGAAATTCTTCGAGAGCAACAGCTGGCCAATGTGGGAGCTCAAACTTGGAATCGAAGCAGTTCCGTAGTTCAACGGAGTCGATAATCCTCTGTGATAAGCTGTCGTGAACAAGTTGGAACAAGTTCATGGCTCAAGCAAGCTATACGGGTGCGTTCTGTACTCGTGTTGTCAGACGGTAATGAATCACTTGAACAAGACCAAATCACAGCTCCGTGACTCAACGGAATATCGACGGATTCGGCTACTTCATACGAAGAGACAGAAGCGGGTCTAGCACATCGGCAAAGTGAAGCTGAGAGCCGCCTGGTACGAAAGCAAGCAATGACCACAAGCGATCACAGTCCGCTCATGAAGCACGATTTTCGAATTTTGTGATCGTGATTGTGTAGCAGTACCGCTTCGAAACGGAGCTTTGCGACAATAGCTTGTTCAGTCTGATGCTTTGGTTCGGCTAGACCGGCTCGAAACTTGCGGATCGCAGCAATGAGCTCGCTCAACTGTGTCTGGCGACGAACAGTTGGTCACGCTTTGTGTACGTTTAGCAATGACAGACTCAATTCTACGGCTACTTTCTGAATCACGAGCTGTGTTGGTCAACAACAAGACTGACTTGCACATTGAGTAAGGATGTCCCGAGAGCTGGAGGACAGGATCTCTAACGTGAAGAGATCGCCCAAACTCGCAGTGTGGAGGACACGAAGAGGCTGCCAACAATTTGCTCGGCTTTCGCACGGACAGAAGCCTTACAGCAGGCTTCTCTCGCGAGACTTGGTCAGCTGTCTTGTATATCACGAGTCGTCAAGCGTCGCTTGCTGAATGGATCATGAATGATTGTGTTGTTCTAGGGATTACATTTGTTATCGGACCAATAAGCATACAAAATAGACACAGAATCTAGGCGACGCACAAACACTACGAACTGGGTCGCAACGTTGTTGATAAACCCTTTAGGAACGGTAACGGAACCCACTGTACTGGTCACCCTTAAGCGCCTTAGCCTCCTCCACAGTAGCGTACGTACCACCACCGCCAACATGCAAACGACGGAAAAGACCACCGATAGCACCGCCCTGCTTGTTCTCCTCCGCCCTAATTCGTTCGGCCTCAGCCTGCAGATCCTTACCTGAAGCCAACATAGCTGGGTCATTAGCCAGAATAGTCTCGTCCCGCAATCCAGCTTCTCGCTTACGGTTCTCCCATTGCAGACCAAAGAAGAAGATGGCGTTGCAGATAATCCCGATAACGATGTAGGCCAGTACGACTGAGTGTCCGAGGAAGAACCTGGGCGAGGTACGGCTAGGGTAAATGTTGGATGAAACGGCACCGTTCAAGTTACCGAAGGAAATGACGACACCCGTGACGACGGATCGTACGTATGCACCCTCGCTGTTGCCGGCTACAATGGCAATAGTGTTGGGAATCATGGGATAGATACCCAGAGCTGCGAGGTATACGCCAAAGTAGGACACGCCGGGCTTTCCAGCAGGGTTGTTGGCAATAAGGACAATATAGCCAATGACTCCAAGTAGGGAGAGACCGATGGAGTAGAGGGACCTGCGAGCCGTACGGTCAGCAAGGAAGCCAACAACAACGGTGAAGAGACAGGCCACAACGTAGACTGGGACTGAGATCAAGTTGGCCACGTTGCTCGTGTAGCTGGGATTGAGGGACTTGACAATGGTGGGGGTGAAGAGGGAGAAGGCATAGAGGGGGGCCACACAACCGATGTAGGCTCCCATTCCACACCAGGTCTGCCACTGAAGGAAGGTTTTCCAGACGTTAGCCCACTTGAAGCCCTCCCCAGCGGCTGAGAATTGCTGGTCTTGCTGCAAACGGTAGATGACCGCCCTTCGCTCCGAATCGGACAAGAAGCTAGCTGTGTCTGGGAAGTCCACGCAAAGCCAGAAGCTCAAGACGCCAGAAATAAACGTAGCTAATCCGATAATAATGAAAATCCAGCGCCATCCGCCGTAGTTGCCAATACCATCCATCTTGTTGATAGCGAAGGAGAGGAGGCCGCCGAAGGCTCCAGATATGGTGGCAGCAGAGAAGAAGGCGGATGCGCGTAGGCCAAATTCGCTACGTTTGTACCACCCACTTAGAAGCTGCAGATGAGGTGGGAAAAAAATAACAAAAAGGAAAAATGGGCAAGGACATGTCAGTCAAGGTTGAACTAATCGATCTGGATATTAGGGAGACGCTGTTGGATCTTTACATAGTTAGCACCGGGGAATAGGCCTGTGTTTGCCACCGCGTAGAGTGTAGAAAGAAGTGAAATTGTTGTCAGTAGGAAGCCCGGATCGATGTGGAAAGGTTTTGTACATTGGGCGGCTGCTGGACGCGTGATGAAGGTGTTGCCGATCGTGACCTCCGCCTTTTTTCGGGTGCCAAGTTCAAGGCATTGGTTTTCCGATAGAACAGGTCTCAGCTGAACAGAGGAGCCTGAGACCACAGGAGCAGCTGCAGGCAAGAGGCTCTGCCTTTCCAGAGCAAGTCGTGCGCGATGCATGACCAGGTTGTCCAGTGCTCACCTGCCCCCGAGGCAACTCCATAGGCCCTCTGTTGGACAATCCGCCAGGAAGGCTTAGATCTTCGGAAAGGGAGCCCTTTTCATATGCTGCAGCCATTCGGCGAAGCCCAATCTACGCTATAGGGTGCCAGTGGCTCTCCATCATGAGGGAAAACGCGTCAATCATCGTCAAGACGGGGCGTGATCGAGGCCTTGGTGAGAAGATCCGATCAATTTTATTCCCGTCGAAGGCCTCCCAGGTGTCTCCAGGCCAGAAGATTGCAATAGCTCTGGTTATGCTACAAAGGCTTTTGGCTACATTTCCGCTCAAATTTTTGGTTCAGTGATCCGGGAAGCTGACATAATCCCCCTTGTCGGCTTCTCGGCTTGGTCAAGACCCGTATGTTTCCCTCCAACCTGTTTTAAGAACTTACCCGCTTCAGTAACACCGAGGAAAAAACGCGCAACGAGCAATCCATGGTAGTTCTTGACCAATCCTTGAGAAATCATGCAGATTCCAACCAAGATAGTAATAGTCGGGAACCAGATCGAAGGACGAAGACGCTTGAGCAAGATGTTGGAAGGGACCTCGAAAAGGCCGTAGGGCAAGAAGAAAACTGTAAGGACAATGTTGTATTGCTGACTTGTCAGGTTGAGCTCCTTCTCGAGGCCGTACAAACGAGCGTTACCGATGGCTGATCTATCCAAAAAACTGAGTAGATACAGCACCGATAGCCAAGGGATCAGGTAGAAATCAATCTTTCTCAAAAGCTTCTTTTCGTCGACGTCGGAAGGAAAGCCGTCATTGAGGGAGTCGCGCTCATCGGGAGTGCGTCGATCTTCGCGGGAGATGGTGGATATCATGGGCCCACCGAGCTTCTCGGGGTTGCCATCGTAGGCTTTGTGTACTTCGCTGTTAGAGGACGACATGATGTCTCGCACTTATGAGGAGAGGAGGGGGAGGGGGAGGGGGAGGAGAGCAGGGACGTGGGACGAGGGGGTGTAGAAGGAGAGAAAACGCACAGGCACCTGTATTTAAATCAAACTTTGGGTCAGTAAAGTGCGGGGTAAGGTTGCTGAACAGCTGAGGTGAACGGCCAGAGTTGTAGCGAAGCGCTCACAAGAACTGCTGGGCGAAGAGGAGTAGAAGACACGGTGTCGTGGTAGAGTGGCTCGCCGTAGAAGCGCGCTTTTGCCGCCGCTACTGGCCATCTTTCCACTTTTGCCAATCTGCAATCGCTGACAAAGGGCTGGTGCACTCGAAATGTCAACCTCAAGCTTTGATAAGAACTGTTCACAAGCTTTACATTGAGCTCAACTGCAGAGACTAACATCGATTTGTTGCAGCGTGCACACGAACCCGTACAATTTCTGCAGCCAACATGCGAGTGGCTCTGCGGACAGGGCGCTCCACAGAAGCAGTGTAGCGCTCGGAAGAGAGAAGCAGAGCGAAGACGGAGGATGGTTACAAAGGAACACCTCGAGACGAGGCTCGCTTGAAGCATCAAAAGATGTAGTCATCCTCAGTCTGCCTTGGCGTGGGGGAGTCACTGACACGGCCAATAAATGAAAGAGAAACCGGAATTGGACTGCAGCCCTGACCGACGCGTGGAGAAAATGCGGGGCAAGTGCTGACGATGCCCTTCTGGACCTCTCATGTCGTGCCTGTTTCCCTTGTACGACCCTTACACGAGTACTCCATTATTATGTCGCTGTCTAGGGTGAATGTATCTCGCAACGGCGGAGCATGTGCACAAATTCAAGTTCCTATCCGTACGACTGCACTGCGCTGAGCAAGCCTAGTCAATTGACCGACCTGTTTTCTGCAACCTTGAAGCCACAATGCCGCCCAGCTTCTCTCTGTCGGATAAAGCAAACCCTACCCGCTCTGCCGCCTTAATGTCTCTGATTGACGGATCTTCCCGCGTTCGAGAACCACCTGTTCGTCCACCTTGCTGGAGTTGGAGGGAAGCAAATCGTTCTCAAACCCGGAATAGGGAGCTGTTCAGTTTGTTTGGCCTCGGGCTCTCGAGCTTTCCGCGTTTGCTTGTGACGCTCCAGCCCATTTGTCTATCTGTAAAGTACTGGAAAACCTCGCTAAGAAGGGTGTGACAATCAAATGCGCCAGTAATCCAGGCTCAGGCACCATTCGCAACGCAACCCGACTAGATCCTTTGCCACGAGGCAGCGCTAAGCTACTGCATTCTGATCAACAATCGCTTGCTCCTCTTTCGCATCTAACTCTAACCCTCTCCATCAACCCAATGCCATAGAACCCAAAACCCGGGATCATGGATCAAACCATCGTCCTTGTAGGCTTGGCAGATGCGGAAAGATGCGTCCGCATTGCTAGACGGAGACTTGCGTTTTCTCGTACTTGCACTTTGTCTCTCTCAGATCTCTTGACGAACGCTTGGCACTGCACAAGCTAATTCATTCGGACTGACTCTACGTGTCTTCCCCACATTGTATCTAATCTAACTCCGTTACGTGCAGCATGCCCGCACGTGAACGACCAACGTAACAGTACCACGGACGAGCCCACGCACGTTCATGGTCTCAACCACCGCGCAAGCTGACACTTGGTGTTCCTGGAAGACTGGCATCTTGCGCATGGCGTGCGATATCGATATTGCACGTACAAGTATCTGATTGACCACTTCATTACATGGTGCTTGGTGACGACGACTGCTGCTCATACCCTTTTTGTTGAAGAAGCACGGCTGGATATTGGCGACCTACTGAAGCAGAATGTGAAGAGGCTGCATTGCATCAACAGGCCAAGAAGCCTTTTCGCTGGCTTTCGCGCCTACGTTGAAGCCGCGGTGAGATTCCAAAGATTTTCAACGAGTTTGTTAGATCTCTCCTTTCCATCCGATTTGTTGTGCAGAAAAAAATCTTCAGATCAGAAATAGCAAAATTACGATCGGGCCCCGGCCGAGGTCAGTTCTCGGCCAGCCTGAAATTTTTAGTTGGCACAAAACAGAAGCACACAGCAATTTGGCCTTCACAAGTTAACGATGCTTGAAGCTTGGAGCCGTGAGCCCGAGAGAGGCTTGGCCCTGTCAACGTCGCTCAGGCGGCGGTGATGCGGAGAGCGTGTTGGAGATTAGGCCTCTGGACACCATCTTGACATTACCACCATCACCCATCGCATATCATCAAAATGGAGAACGACCGCGTAAGTTGCTGCCCACCCCCCACATGACAAAGCAGCATCGGAGAAATCAGCCGTCGGAGGAGCAGCGCATTTGACATCAGCAACAGCAGAAGTGTCGACAAATTGCAATGTAGGAGCATGACCAACTGCTATCGACAATTGTGGCATCGACCAGCATCAGTACTGTTGCAGACATGGACCGTCATTGTTGAACAGAATCTATCATTTGGATACACAGTCGGATACTTACAGCGCGTGAAGGTCGCATAGCAGGAGACCTGGAAGAAGAGGAGAGTGGAAAAGAGACGTGTTCGTCCTTGCAATAAAACTTAAGGAACGTCGAGATGTGCGTCAAATGCATTGGAGGGCATTCATCGATATAGTAGCACTCGATGCTGCTGGGGAGCAATGCGAAAGCAGTCGCTACATCAGCATCTCGCAATGGTTGCAGGTCATGTCGAAGATTCCTTCGCCCTCAGTATCAGCTGAACACCAACAGCAATCTTGTACTTTCATCCACCAATCTCGACAACGCGCTCCTCCAAAGCTCCCATCGATGATGCATGCTTCCACAACCTACCACCAACCACCAATCGAGCATCTCAACTGACCCTTCCACAATCACCACTACAATTATTGATACAGGGAGACCTTGTTGACCTTTACGTGCCCCGAAAGTGCGCTGCCACTGGCCGCATCATTGAGGCCAAGGACCACGCTTCGGTTCAGATCGCCGTTGCCGATGTTGACTCGAACGGACGTATGATTCCTGGTCAATCCACCATCTTCCCCTTGTCCGGATTCGTCCGTCAGCTTGGTGAGGGTGATGATTCGCTCAACCGTCTTGCTCAAAAGGAGGGTCGTAAGTATTTCAAATTGTCAACATCAAACAACATTGTGTAGGCCAGTGTCGGGAGGGCGAGAGAAGGAAGGGGAGGTAGAGAGTGTGGCAGTACGCCCTTGACAGTCTGCATTAGGCGGCATCATACGCCTTTTAGCAGGATTCCAAAACATTTTTAAAGGAGCGAAGAGTAATAAAGCATTGGATTAAGATCTCAATGCCCGGCCGTATGGCCATTTCAGTGGGCCCTAGAGAGTCAGACCTTTGCTACATTCACCGTCATCACAGACATTGTTGGTTTCGAGGCAGGATCGAGAAGAAGGGAATCTTGACACTGGCCATAGCTATGCTGCTTAAAACACTCAGCGCTCATCAGCGACTGACCCTTACATTCTCTAATCCTTGTTCGTTTATCGCCGCACGCATAGTCCTCCGCAACGTCTGGAACGCCCAGAAGTAAACCTTCTCTTTCCTCCATCAAGTGACGTTTCTTTCCTCTGTTTCTCTAGCATCATCACCAGCACCCACGCATCCTATCTTCATTGCAATGAAGTAGGTTCAAGGTTTTCTGTCGTCCTCATTTTCAAGAGGCGGCATTGTATCATCCCTCTCACACATGAAAAATAAAACCTTACACAGCTCATCAGCTTGCTTGGAAGGTTCGATTGAACGTTCATATGATGGGCCACGAGCTCACATTGCCACGTTAGACGAGTTTTGGATCTAGAGTTCGACTCGGATCACGGTGTTTTCAGCGATTAAGCTGCTCTAGTTGAGTTGAAAGTGAGAGAACTCACATCAACGATCTGATTGCAGTCAAGGCCAGTCTCGCAATCCAGTGACTCAATCAGAGCTTCGACATGAGAGCCGGGGACAAGTCACATCACACACTTGTGAAAGATTCAAAAACGAAACAATACTGATTCATACAATGCGCAAAGCGGTCGACACCTAGAATGCAAACAAGGAGAAGGAGAAAGATGATCATGCCTCAGCATTAGCCTCAGCAGTCTGTCCAGCCTCAGCCGCAGTGCCATTCGGCGCGTTCGCCTTCTCCCTACCACCGGCAGTCGCAGCGGCACTCCCCTCCACACCCTGCTGTTGTTCACCCGCCACCGGCCCCTCCTCTGTCACCATTCCGCGCTCCCCTCCCACTCCCGGATGATCGATAGCCTGCCTCCTCGCACTCAACCAATCGCTCCATCTCTGATTCCTCCTCTTTGCCACCACCGCCGCCTTCCTGTCCAACTCCTTCTTCTCATCCTCCGGCCTGATCCTCACAAAGACATCCTCGGTCCCATGAGCAAAGAACAACTTGAATGTCCTCAAACAAATCCTAATTTCCAGCCCACTCCTCGTAACATACCTCATGCCCCTCGCATCGTTGTCCGTTCTGCGATTACCTGAGAGGCAACGCCTGATAAACGGCGCTTGCGCTTCAGTAGGCAACCCTTCAGTCGGAGTCCATAGACTAAAGCTCGACATATAGTGAAGCCAGTTCTGCTCCACAGTCCTAGCGTCATCCAACGTCAAATCATCTTTCGACAACATCTGAATAAGCAAAGTGCACGAAGCCGGAACCCATTCCAAACGGAATAAGCTTTCATCTTTCCCAATCAGACCCTCCGCTGCCATCCTATCTGCAATTTGCTGCCTGTAACTGGTCAACGTACTATTGGAATTGGATCGGTGGGAATCCAACATAGCCTGCATCTCTTGACATTTGCTATCCGTCGTCAAGAACTGAACTACTTTGATCATGGCTCCGATCACCTTATCCAAGGTGAAAACGATGTAGCCGTCAATACCGTACATGTACCTCACGCTTTCCTCGTATGTACCCTGGTCAACATCGCCGTCGAACAGCTTTTCGCACATGTCCAAAAGCGTATCGTAGTATCTCGACGGATGTAAAGTAAGCCCGGCTTCCTCGTTGGTCGGCGCAACAGGTCCAAGACTGGACGCATTGGCAGCAGCCCCAACAACAGCAGCTGGTCCACTCCCGCCGTCTTGCAACCCAAGCTCGATGGCGAGTGGGTTGATCTTGCTGCGAAGCGGCTGCTTGTTCGACATCTGAACCCCAAGTTCTTTGACTTTGAGCAGACGAGAGTAGAGCAACTGCAAGAGTCGGATGAAGACAAAATACTGACTGTTGCAGAAAAAGTTAACAGGTCGGATGGAGGAGGAATCTTGGTCTTCGACAGCATCGCAAACGCTCACGTTGTGACCTTTGGAGGAGTCAAAGGTGGCGTTGAGGTCGGTGTTGATCCAAGTGGCTGCGTTGGGGTTGGATGGCTCTTCGGCTTCGGCAGGGGCGTCTTCTTGACCGGCTTCCTTGCTGGCCTCGCCGGCTTCAGTTGCCTTAGCAGCGTCAGCTTGCTCGGTAGAGGTGGCTTCCTTGTCAGCAGACCCCTCCTTGGAAGCAGAAGGATCTTCAACAGGCTTGGACGCATCCTCCATGTCGACATCTTCAGCCGAAGCAACGGCAGGAGCGACAGTGTTGGAGTTCTGATTGGCCATGGCCTCCGCCACAGAATCGACATCGGCAACGATAGTAGGACTCGAAGCACGAGCATTAGCGGAGGCAGCAGCACCAGTAGCATCAGCCGACTCCTCTACCCCATCCTCGTTCTGCTTCGAAGTCTCGGCCTGGCTCTTCAAGATCTTCTTGCGCAGATCACCAGCCTGCTTCTTACCTCTACGACTAGCAGAGCCAGAAGCAGTAGAAGAAGCATCAGTGTCATCGTCACCAGCAGTGAACTCACTCCTAGCATCGTCATCAGCAAGACTCTTGCCTTCATCATCGTCCAAGTCTACATCACCATTGAGCAGCTCCTCGAACTCAGCCGGATCCACAGCAAGAAGCTTAGGCACAAAAGAACGAAGGAAAGCCTCGATCCTCTCCCTATCATTCGAGCTGTAGCTCCCCGTCGCACGATCCAAATAACTGAAAGCAAGCTTGAGCACATCAGTCAAGACGTGCATGTCGTCCATCACATACACCAGCTGATGACGAGGCTTGGGCCTTGGCAAGGTCGGATCCATGCTAAGCCTGCGTTGCTGCTGCTGAAGCTTTCTCGCCTCGATCTCAGCAATCAACGCCTTCGCAGTGATCGCCTTCTTATCGGAAGCTTTGAAGTTGACACCCTGATGATCGAGACTCTTGTAGTAGTTCCTTGCGTCAACTTCACGCCAGACCTTGTTCCACTCTCGCTGAGCACGTTTCCACTCCTCATCCTTCTGCTTGAGTCGGTGCAGAACAATGGGAACCGAAACACAAGGAGTGTCGTGAAGTGCGTTGATGACTTCAAGACCTTGTTCGCGACCATAGACCTTCTTGATGACACGCTGGTAGATGCTCTTGCTCTGACCACCGAGTCCGGGTTTGAGTCGGAACGCGGCTTTCTCCTCGTTGTCCATGGTCGAGATACGAGCAGCGATAGGCTCGAGAAGAGCGATGGTCCTGAGGTTGGCTTCGATGTGGTAGTCGTACTCGTGCCTCTCCTCTTCGGATCGGTAGAGTGCATCTTCATAGGGGTTTTTCTTGTGAGGGTTGAAGCCCTCACCCTCCGAAGCCCAGGTGGGGTGACTGACCCAGCTGTCGTTGAGAACCTCCCAGCACATCGGGTCACGGCCAGAGCAAGCGAGGTTGACCTCAGACTTGGGCAACTTGCGGTACGATGCTCCGTAGACCTTGCAGTTATTCAGATCGACGCGCTCACGTAGGGGAGCGGGCACATTCTCGACGATGGGATCCTCATTGTCGAGCCAGCCGTGTCGACCCATGTCGTAGCCACACAAGCCTTTGAAAGTAGCAAAAAGCTCGCGGTTGCCACCGATGAAGAGCGCAGCGCGATCGACAAGAGTCTTGACATCGATGATGTCCTGAGTGTAGAGATTGAGCAGCTTGAGGAAGTCGAGGTAGGTGGTGCGGTCGTCGATGTGCTTTTTGACACGGTCGAAGAAGGCGACTTCGTCGAGGGTTGCCAAAGGAGCCTGAGGCTGACCCAAAGCAAGGCCATTGACGACGGTTCCCTGAGGCACGAGACCAGTAGCCTCGGCAGCGACCATCCCATCGATGCCGTAGACGTGGTGCATCTGTCCTGGGTGTGCAAAGGTGGGCGAGGCAGGGAGCGGCTCTTGCCGAAGAGGTGGGGTGCGTTGCTCCGCCTTATGGCCGTGCTTCGACTTCTTGGTCTTGCCAGAGCCAGGTTTACCAGACTCGTTGGCGCCGCTTCGCTTCTTGCGCGAGCCAGAAGGTGTTGCACCAGGAATGGCAGCAGAGCCTGCCTTGCGGTTTGCATCAGGACCCTCACTAGGAGGACCTCGGTACCCTGGCTGAGCTGGCATAGCACTTGATGGGCCGCCGGCAGCGTTGCCGCCAAGCCCCGAGGTGACGTGACCGAGCATGTTAAAGAGACCTCCGCTTGGCTGTGCACCGGCAGAAGTGTCGGGCAAGAACTGCTTGAACTCATCAAGGAGATCCTTTGCGTTCTCGAAAAGAACGGTGACTTGAGCGTAGACATCGTGGATGGGACGCTGCTCCTTTTGGTATGTTTGCAAGATCTCGAGAAACTGCTTGTAAGTGTCAGGGTCTTGGGAGAAGCGCTGCTTAATCTTGTTGACGTAGTTGATGGCGTGATTGAACTCGACTGGTGGACGCTTGGGGTCCTGGGCAGGCGTCATAGGACCAGCGGGACCACCATGCATGCCTGTGTGACCGCTAGAGCCAGGAGCGCCAGGCGGAGCAGCTACGGGACCGATGGGCATCGGCGATTGAGGACGGCCATGGCCGTGATGAGGAGGGACAGGACCCATCGGACCAGGACCAGGGCCGTGAGCGGGATGCTGAGGGCCACCAGGACCCATGGGCTGCCCTGCGCCGCCAGGGAAGTTGGCGCCTCCAGGACCATGAGCCATCGGATGACCGGATGGACCGCCGATGGGTGGCATAGCACCAGGAGGACCATCATAGCCATGAGGAGGGGGATGCATGTGCGATGAAGGCTGATCTGCGTGTCGGGGGCCAGAGCCGTGCATCATAGCCATACCGCCTGGACCTCTAGGACCGGTAGGCTGGCTGGATGGACCAGAGCCAGTGCCGCTCATGCGGTTGATGGCACCGGCAATACCGACACCGCCTGGAGTCTGTGTAGTTGTACCTGTAGGTGTTGTGACAGTGATGAGATTGCTTTCGCTTGGGTCGAGACTGCACTCGATGCGGTAGCCGGGAGGCAAAAAGGTGTTGAAGCCCTGAATAAGGCTTGGGTGTCCGCGGAAGAGGGTGGAAACCCTTTCGATGACGCCCGGGGTATCTATAGATTGGCTCTTGAACTGGGCAGAGTGGCAAGGGGGAAGGGGTGAGCGAGATGATGGGGGGCGGGGCGCTGGGCGATGAAGCAAAATGTGCTGAGGAACTTACGTCTTTCATGATATCAAGGAAGCGATTGTAGACATCGGGATGCTCTGCGAACTGGACCTTGACCTGGTCCAGGTAGGAGAGCGCATCCTTGACGTTGAGGGTCGCCTGCAATACAAAGTTGCGGGTGACAGCCGGACGGTAGGAAGAAGGGGTTTAGTTGTTCTGATGCGGCCGGCAGCTCGGTATGGTTAGAGGTTGAGATGGTTCTGGCGACTTACCATGATGGGCGGAGGATGAGCGGGCGTAGGTGTGATAGATTGCGCGCTTGCAAGTATGGGGATGGAAGCCGCGAGACTGAAAGAAGGACAGCGCAGCGCAAGCGAGAATGGTAGCCTAGGAGCTGCGGTCGAGGCGTGTCGGCTACGAAAGATGAAGATGGTCGCAGCTGATGGAAGTGCGGGGAGGAAGTAGGGAAGGAGTTGAGCGCGATCGTCGGGGTTGGAGAGTGAAGCTGCGAACAGGAAGGATGGAAGGCTGAAGCGGAATGAATGAATCCATCGGTTGGTCCAAGATGTAGATCGCAGAAGCGGCGGCAGAACCAGGAAATGGATGGAGAAAGTCAAGAAGAGAGCGCTTTACGGGCGAATGAATGGAATGAAAACGGTCCAGCGTTCGGGCCAAGAACGCGCAGAAAGGAGCAGCAGGCAGGAGAGGATCAGCAGCAAGTCCGATTTGCCCATTCCCGATTTAACCATCCCCGATTTGGGACCGCGATCGATCTGCAAGGAGGTCGCGCACAAGCCACCTCTCAACATGGTTTGCGAATAGTTTTGCCCGGCTTAACATTTACTTTTTTTGCTTTTCTTTTTTGGGCTCACTCACTTAGCCAGCCAGCCAGCCCTACATCTGTCATTGCAACAGACACGCATTCCAGTCTTTGATGCTTGGCTGCTGTCAAAAGTGTCGAATGCTCTCATCAACCTCTCCTCTGAGTCCGCTGACCATTACCACCCGCCTTCTATGGCGGCTGCATAGAAGCTCCAAGATGCAGCGTTCAGACGACGAGACTCGACCTCTCCTCGGCACCACCCAACATGAAGCTGCCATCCTCTCCTCCTCTCCGCCAACGCCACCGCCAACGCCACCGCCAACACCACCTAAACCAGACCGATCCCTGATCCGCTTTTTTCGAGGATTCCAACAGCAATGGCCCATCCTACGCATTCTGGCCTTAGCCCTGGTGTACGGTGCAGGCTTCTATGGCGCAGCTCCCTCCTACCTAGATGGTCTTCGAGGCTTCACCTGCTCATACCACTACTCTACACACCCCGACTTACTCCCCTCCGACCCGCACGCACCACTCCCACGAGATAGAGATAGACCATGCGCAGTCGCTGGCGTAGAAAGCAAAGTCGGCATCATAGTGGCTGTAGCTACCATGCTCAGCTTTGTTGTGTCGAGTGCCAGCATGCTCTTCTACGGACCCAAGCTGTCAAAGTGGGGTAGGAAACCGCTGTTGATCATCTCGCTATTCTCCAACATGATCAACTATATTCCTTTTGCGCTCCTCCCGTTGGGTTACCCGCTCGGGCCAGTGCCGAGTGAGTTAGTGATCCCGCCAGCTGTCTCGCTGGCTTTGATCCTGTTTTGTAGCTTCTTGGCTGGCTTGACGGGTTTTACAGCGCTAGTGTTGTGCGTGTTGCGGGCGATGATTGTCGATGTTGCTCCACCTACTCGTCGAACATTGGCGCTGAATTGGCTAGTCACGGCGACACTCTGCGGTGCTTTCTTGGGACCATTACTGGCTGCATGGGCACTAGATACCTCCGTTAGAGCTCGTACGAGTGTTGTGTTCGAAGCCCTCTTCCAACCTAGCATCGGCATCTTAGAGTTGCCTTCGGATCCAATGACTCCTCCACCTATACCAAGCACACCACAAGCTCCTTCCAAACACGGCAATCCAGCAGCTTTAGTCGCTTGCTGTCGGCTCTTCTCCCTGGCCATCATCTGGACGTTGCTCCTCGTACCTGAGACTAAACCAACTACCATCGCCCCCACCAATCCAGTAGATGCAAACATGGAGGCGGCAGCCCAAAGTGGGATCTCCTTCGCCGGTACCGATTTCAGCAGCACCACTCTCATCTCTTGCTCTATCTGCCCAGCTAGACTTGGGGCGGGCAAAGTGTTGGGTCCCCTATCAATCTACCTCCCGCAAGTAGCGAGGGATGGAAGCAAAGATTATCGGCTCACCTGGTTAGCGCTTGCTGGAGCATTTGCAAATGTGGGAACTAGTGCGCTATCCTATGTTGCAGTGTTTGCTGGTTATAGGTTTGATTTCACTCCGGATGCGATCGGGTTGTTGTTGGGGTTGATTGGGGCTAGTAGAGCGGCGTGGTTGATTTTTGCTATTCCACTGCTGGTGATGCTGTTGGAGAGGACAATTAGGAAGCCAGTTGAGATTGTCGGGTTGTCGGTGGACGAGTTGGAAACCTTGGCGAAGGCGGGATTGAAAGATCCTGATCTCACACAAACAAATTCCACCCGAGATGGCGAACTGGGCGATGGCGGAATAGCTCAATCACCCGAAACCAGCCATGATCAAGGATCAGAAGCAGAAACAATAGCACCAAAAGACACGATCCGAGCAGCAGTACTCTGGAAAGTATCGATGGACATAGCGATCGCCAAACTCTCCTATTTGGCCGACATTATCGGCTACCTCGTCGTATTTCTCTCGGCCAGCTTCTCAAATGCAGCAACTATGATCTTTGGCACCTTGTTTCTGTCGTTCGGAGCAGGCGCAGGTCCTGCAGTTGCCTCTGCTGCCATCGCTATCATTCAGGATCTCAAGAGACAAGAATATCCAACTCTGCATTCGAGCCTGCATCCAAATCCAACAGATGACTGGTTAGCAGCATTGTCGATATCGGATAACCTCGTGAATGGCTTCAGTCCGATCTTGATTAGTGTAGTGTATAGTTTGACGATCGAAACAGCATTGCCAAGTGCTTGTTTTTTGATCCCGACAGTGGGGTATATACTTTCGTTGGGGTTGTTGGTTATGGTCAAGACTCGAGATCTGCCCAGTGTGCGAGACTCGCAACGAGTGGAGAGATCTGAGGCAGAATCGTACCAAGTAGATGCAGATCAGATCCCACCTATACCTTCAACTTAGTACAAATCCAAAGCTGCACAGGTTGACAGGCCGAAGAGTGTGTTTGTGTTGTTCGCAAGAGATCTTTTGCTATTGCTTTGCATTTGCAAGAAAGAAAGAAGGAAATAAAATCAAAAATAAAGACTAACCAGAGAAATGCTAAAAAGAAATGCTATGGGGGGGAGAAGGTTTGCCAACCTGAGTGGGGGTTGGGGGAAGTGTTTGGGGTGCTGCGTGATTATAGTATGCTATTGTGTGACGGTGAGGTGTGGGGGTGAACGGTGACCGACTATGTTATGCCAAGTGAGAAGGACTGAGAGATTGCTAAAAATTGCTACAAAGAGAGAGTAGTAGTGTTCCGGTGATTCGGTTGTCCATCCTTCCCAACCTGCTTCTCCTTATCCGCATCAGGCGAATGTGGAAGAAGCGATGAAAGGAATGAGACCCAACCCGAATCCCGAGGATCAAATGGTGGGAAAGGGGGTTTAGTATGCGGCAGAAGACTGATGATGTCCACCCAGCATTCTAGAGAGGAGGTTGGAGCTGCTTCGTACGCTTCTCATCGAGTGAGATGTGGGGAGGTGAGCTTGACTTGGTTGTTGCATTTCCATGTGCGAGTGGGAAGAGGTGCTTTTCTTGATACTCGATGGCAAAGCTTGCGAGAGGTAACGATGCATGACTGAACCAGGCTTGTGAGCTTCGATCTCTTGGCCGTTGGCGACCATGACAGGATGGGACTGGCTGGAGGCAAGACTAGAGACCGAATGCTGTTGCATACGGACATCAAGACCTTGTTGCTCGAGATAGTCATCCTCGTAGTCATCGTACTCTTCAGCTGATGATGACGAGGAACCGTTGTCGTCGGTCAACTCTGCCTCGGATGAGGTGGAGCTGGCGTTGGACTCGATCGAGTCTTGTCGGCTCATCAACGAAGACTGCATCTCCTGTGGCGAAGCGTGGAGCGAGTCAGGCGAGTGATATGCGGCCGAACGACGATGCTGCTCGTAACGCGCCGCCTCGCTCTTCTGGTTCCAGCAAGGAACTTGAGAAGCGGGAAGGTTACGAAGGTGAACACGACGCTCGCTAGAACGAACGTATCGCTCGCGCTCACGACCACATTCGAGACCACGAAGGTGCATCTCGCGACGACCAGCCTCGGCACGGGTCTCGACACGACGGAAGAAGGGAGCAAAGTGAACCATCAACTCATCCTCTTCAACACGGAGATCGTAGTCAAGAAGGTAGAGGAGCTGCTTCTCCATGAGGTTGACCTCGGCCTGGGAGAAGAGAGCAGCGTACTTGGTCCAGTGCTTGTTTTTGGGCGAAGAGTCGTTGAGGTACTTGGCAGCGACGATGAGGGTGGCAAGGAATACACGGTGACGGGTGCAGTGCATACCCTTGGCAACGCGTGGCAACCTCGACCTCAAGCGCTCAAGGTAGACAAGTGTGCAGAGGAGGGTGGGGACCTGAACATTTGACCTCTCAACAAGGAGAGCGATGAAGGTCTCCAAGCTTGGGAGACCATTGATCTCGAGCTTACCGGCAGGGTCGGCTTCGGCAGAAGCAACCGAGCGTGTTGATGTCGCAGGTGGAGAGTCGGAAGACTGTGTGGAGCCGCACTGAATGACGTGAGCAGCCTGGTTAGCCAGGTAGACGACCATCTCGCGAGTGACGGGGCTCTTGATCAGGTCGGTGATGGCAGGGTTGTGCACAAGCTTGGGTATCAAGTTGGCAGGGTGACGGCGAAGAAAGCCAGAGTTGAGCGCCGAGGCAGATGTAGAAGCTTGTGATAAAGACATGTCGGCGAGTAATGTGATGGAGAGGGAGATGGGAGATAGTAGTGGTGAGGTAGAGAAAGAAGGGAAACGTAGAGAGATGTTGGATGACGGCGAGTACCACAAAGGTCTTTATAAATCGATTGGAGATGGAAGCTAGCTAAATGCCGCAAGGATGGCTACAGTGATGGCTGAAGAATGCAGCGAAATAAGGTTGCAGATAGGTAAATGAGCGGTCGAAAGCGTTTGAGCAAGTCGATGGTGGCTACTTTGTATGCTGATGCTGCTGTTGCGGGATGTTGGTGGTGGAATAGGAGCAAGCTTGTCTGAGACTATCAATCAAGGAGGCGTAGGGAAGACGAAGGAGGTGGGTTAAGCGAGGCGTGCTGGGCTGAGCGCGCGTGGATGGCTGATGAGAAGCAAGGGGGGGTTGATCGGAATTGGACGTGTGGTTGGTAGATGCGAGGGGTCTTTTAAGGAAAGAAGAGCAAAGGGTGGAATGAGGAAGGTGTAGATGTAGGCGTAGGTGTTGGACAGGTGACAGGGGAGGCTGGATGTCGGAAAAGGGTCAGGGAGAGAAAGTGAGTCGTGACGGTACACCGAGCTGTCGCAAAAGAGCGGGAAGAAGAAGAAGAAGCGAGGCAAAAGGCAAGGCAGGTGTCAGGAGAAGCAACGCAGATGAGCAGAGAGAGAAAGCACACGTCAAGAGAGCCGTCACGATGAATGGCAGGCAGGCTGGAGTGCAAATGATAGGACGGAGAACGACACATCGCTTCGGCGAGGATGGGAAAGGTAGGGATGGGCGGCGGCAGTGAAGTGTGCCTCGATGTATGCAACACCGAGGCGGTTCAATGGACAGCGAAAGGCAACGCCGGACCAACCATCAAGCAAGCAGAAGAAGTAGGAACGAGGAACGAACGAAACATAAGGGCAAATCAAGAAATCCAATCGAACCCTCGATGAGCGAGCAAGGCAAAAGGGTCAGAAGTGCGGACGATGGTCGATGGAGCGAACAGGCACACAAGGCAGCAGCCAGGGAGGACAAGAACAGCGGAAGGACAAGCGCCAATGTGCGGTGCAAGGGAAACGGACAGATGCACCTTTGCTTGACAGGTCCGAGATGCAGGTGCCAGGGAATGAAGCGCTAGCCGAACTGCAACGCAAAATCAGAGCTAGTCTTGCTCGAGAGTGAGCTAAACTCCTCTCTCTTAAGCCAAAGTCAAAGCGGTTCTGAAAGCCAGCCCGTCTGTGCGCTGCAGTGGAAAAGGGAGGGAAAAAGAAAAGAAAAAGAAAAGAGAAAAGAAAAAAGAAAAAAAAGAAAAAAAAAGAAAAAAAAAAAAGAAAAAAAAGAAAGAAAAAAAAAAAAGAAAAAAAAAAAAGAAAAAAAAAAAGAAAGAAAAAAAAGAAAAAAAAAAGAAAGAAAAAAAAAAAAAAAAAAGGAAAAAGGAATATAAAAAAAGGACCATCCAAAGCCCAAGCGAGACGCCACACATACTCCGGGTCAATAGCCGAGGTACTTGGCCTTGCTTGCCCTTTTGCGAGCCCGCGCCCAATTGAGTTGCCCTTGCTCGCTCTTTGCAAGAAGAAAGCCGTCCCCCACCCCTGTCAGCGCCTGAAATGACTGGCGTGTATCGCGTTGCTGCCCCTTACGTGGGATTGCTTCAGCACGGCTTTAAGGGGAGTCGCTTGCCAATCATAGGCAAGCGAGAGAGAGAGAGCATTGCGACGACCGAGCTGCTGACCAACATGCACATCGAGGGGCGCAAGTACCGCACAGCAGACAGCAGACTGCCGAGAACGCTTACTGCACACTGCAGGCAAGTACACCGAGAGTGCGAATCCATCTAGGCAGGCAGAAGCATATCGAGAACCAGGCAAGTGGACTGGCATGCCCGAGCCCCTGTTGAAGAAAGAGTTCACGATCCGCGCTCGTCTTGGTTGCTTCCTGCCGGACCGAAAGGAAGCCATCGAGACGGACATGAAAGATGAACTCCCGCTTGGCCTACGGCTTGATACATTTGATAGGGGCAGCAGAATAGGACAAGGCCTTTTGAGATGCTAGAACCCCGAGGCAGAAGCAGGAAACGTACAGAGAGATCAAGACTTGGCACTGCGCTGTAGTTTTCTGATGAGACAGCGAGAAGGGATGCAGCCCTCGATGGAAACCATATAAGATGGCTGAGCGGCTAAGGAGGATGCATGCACAAAGCGGCAAGAATTCGAATTGCACTCTGTCTCCGCTGCCGATTTCTTGCCCAACTGATTTCATCTTTCCATCAGTAATAATGGAATGAATTTCGTTTCCATCAGTAATAATGGAATGAAATTCATTTCCATCAGTAATAATACAATGAAATTCATTTCCATCTGTAATAATAAAATGAAATTCATTTCAATTTATTTCCATTTTCCTGAGATTTTGGCTTTTTCATCGCTTGTCCAATAACCAGTTGCCGAAAAGGCTCTCTCTCTCCATTCAAAAAAGGCCTGAAAAATTCAAAAGGAAATCGAAAATCGAAATGAAATGAAATTCTCTCCCTCTTCTTGAACGCCGAGCTCGGAATGGCCACGACTCGATCGAAATGAAATCAAGAAAAGGCAGACGCAACTTACCGCAGCACATCGTACGGTAGTCACTCACAGCTTGGCTAGAGACGGAGAATCTTATTCGCTCGCATCAGAGATGTGGCAAAGCAAGTCCTCTTCTCGACTGTGTGTGAGTGTGTGTGCGTATGACACGATGTTCTGACTCCAAACAAGCTCTATGGGATAATAGAGTTGTCTTGAGCCACGATTAGAGCATGAGCATGAACGAAGCGTGGCCCTGAGGTCGGTTCAAGAGCTGGCTGTTCATCGAGTGGCGCATAAGCCGAAGGTAGCGGAGCACAGCGGAAAGTGAACCAATCTAGGTTGAGCAAACTCAGACCCTGGGAAAAGGCGGAAGTCGCCCACGAAGAAGAGCTAGAAGAACACGAAGCAGGACTAACACGAGGCACCGGCGAGAACGAGGAGAAAGAAACCGGTACCAATCCAACACCCTGCAGTCTTCCCAGGCGAACAACGCTAGATTCCTCGTGTTCTTCTTCTCATGAACGCCCATGCGACGCCTTTCGCCGAGCCTGAGAAAGTTGTAAGCCATGCGACGAGAACAAAGAGAGGCCACACGCGCACCCACTCTACAAGGACCCGCTACCCTTCCATATGTGTGTGGGGGAGGGGGGGGGGGGGCCTTGCAAAGATGTGGCATGCTTTCTCTTCACTGCGACATGACCCACAATGGTCGCCATTACCGTCAGGTACAGCTAGTGAGATTGAGCAGCAGCCTGCAGTCCTGCATCCGGGCCATCGAGTGCAGCATGATGCTACACCTCCGGAGCTGTGGCCCGCGCCAGACCGGAAAAAGTGCTTCTTTGATGCACGTCTTTGCGTACATTCGGCGCCTCTCCAACGCAGCTCTCCATGGCTTGTTCGCAGCACACCGGCGAAAGGGCCGCGAAAAGACCCTCTTAGGATGACGACGACGATCATCATGAAACACGGGACCGGACGGTGATCGGACCGATACTTACCTTAAGAAAAATTAATGCTGGCGGCGTGGATGAATGGATGTTCGGCAAGGGCGGCGAATGCTGGCAGTCGAGACCAACTTGGCGTAATAGCGTAGATCTAATCGGGGCGAGAGGCCGGTAGAGTCGATCAATTAGAGTAATGGATCTCCTTGCGCACTTGACTCGGTCCCTGCGCGGGAACAAAGTGGTGTTTATGAACAGGCGCACTACTTCCGTCTGGTACAGAGCCAAAAGGCGCAGTCTTGTCGAGAGAGTGTCGGCGTTCGAGGTCGGAAGCCGTGTATTGCTGCTCCAAGGGGCTTCACCAAAATTTTAAGCTACGCAAACAATATCTGCTCGGTGGAGGTCTTCGAAAGACAATGTCTAGACCTCTGGCTTGACGGGGACAGCTGTGCCTGTGATCCGGATCCAGTCCCGATCGCTTAAGGCTGGAGAGCGTTGGTGATGAGGCAGTTGGCAAGAGCTGAATTCCAGGTTCGCAAGAGGAGGAGGAGCAAGCAAACCCCGAACCAGTCGAGAGCCTGATGAGATGCGAGAAGAGCTGATAAAGCAAACAGAAAAAGGCCGCAAAGAAAGAGAGAATGTGCAAAGCGTCGAGCTCGACCAAGATAGAGCTGATAGCGTAGTAAAGTGGTAAAGAGGCTTGCAAATGTCAAGAGCAAAAGTAAAAGGTCGGCGAACAACTTTGGGATGGTGGGAGCACGGAAGCAAGTATCGACTCGCTTTCATCAGTTAAAAAGGTTCGTCTGGATGACAATGACAGTCTTCCGCTATGAACAAGTCTTGCTCTGCACAGGAAAGGGCGATTGACTCCTGTTCGAGACTGCCAAGCCAGCGTACACGAGAGACAAGAGGCAGCACAGCGCTTTCTTGGTGACGGCTGGACTCTACTGACACAGCAGCCGACAATGACTTGGCTCGAGGTGCAAAGTAGCCGAAAACGTTCATAGGCGTTTCGAACAACCGTTCATAGGCGCTTCGACCAACCGTTCATAGGCGCTTCGATCAACCTGACTGCAGATAGAGCAGCTGGCAGTGCAGTCCAGTACAGCGATTGTCACTGCAGCGTCGAACAAGTAGGAGAGGATGCTGCCAGGCTTGAATGCTCAGCCGTCAGCGAGACCTCATTGTGTGCATAACGACGAGATTCTCTTTCAACTAATACAGATACACTGTAGTCTATATCGTGGGCTTCGAGGTTGATTGCGATGCGTCGGAAGGGCATCAAGCTTCACGTCAAGGCGCCGGCCAGACCTGTGGCGCCTGCGCAAGTGAAGCAATCGCGCAGCAGTATGGTAAGTGGTGACCAGAACATGAGACATTGGATGGTCTAGGTGGGATAGGCACCTTCTTGACGCTTTGATCTATCGCCCTGCACCTCGACAATCTGCGATGCAGGCGAGCGAGCTTAGTGGAGGACAGGCACCTTCGACAGGTCATACAGTGCAGAACACCATCACTGCCGAGAAGTGAGGCAAATTGCGCAGCAGTTCCAGCACTCCAGCACTGAGACATCATTTGGACCCTGAAGGAACCGCTGTCACGCCAATTGTGACATGTCGTTCAGGACCGAACCATTGGACTGGTCACACGCGACGGGAGAGAACCAGATCGCAGAGAATGGTCGCTTTGTTGCCCTTGTCGATCAGAATCTGGAGATGGCAAATTGCGTGGCCGAGCCAGGTGAATGTGATGTTTTCGTCGGATGAGGATGTTGCTTCACAGGCTGTCCAAGTGGGATTGTGGAGGATCTGAATCTCTGCGAAAATGCCGTCTTAGTAACTTGTGACACACATTCTTTTGATCATCTCGATCACTCTGCATTGCTTTGAACCAGGTCGGTTGAGTGTGCAGGCTAGTTAGCTTTCGTAAGGAGGTTTAGCAAAGTCAACCTTTAGCATCCCCCCAGCAGTGCCACTCAATAGCAACCTACATCGGCCTAGATTCGGATTCCACTCTACCCCAGTCACTGCTAGGGAGGGGTGCCATTGCGCAATAGTCCACTTTTTCGGTTCGGCGTTGTTCGCCACTTCCGCCAACAAGTGATGCTTCACCGTCAATTCCCCCGTTGTCCTGTCCAGTACCTGTTGGTAGATGGGTACATGGTTACGCTGACTCCTTCGCAGAGTACGGAAGATGTTGGCGAGTTTCACCTCACCATGAGCTGTGCCTGCTGCTACAATCGGGTGGAAAGCAGAGCAGGAAAGCGAGAGGACTCGGGAGGGTGTGTGGGAGATCGAACGCGAACGAAGCATCTCCTCCGGGCGAAGGGAGTAGTGAGCGATGGAGCCGTCTGCCATTTCGTGAACGAGGCTGCCACCGGTGAAAGGTGAGAAAGTGCATGCATAGTGGACTGCACGAGACCGTTCGATCGAGGTAGCGCTGCAGCGGGGGAGGGAGATGTATGCTGTCCAGCCATCGAGGGATACCGAGAAGAGGGTTTGGGGGAGGCAAGTGTGGAGGATGTGGCCGGAGGAGGAGATGGGTGGGGCGAGGACGAAAGTCAAGTCGGTGATAGCGGAGCGGTGGGCTCGGATGACGTAGTCTGGTGGCGGTGGAGGGATGTAGCGGGAGGGATTGCGTAGTATACGACCAACGTTCCAAACTCCAATCCAACCTTGGCATCCACCAAAGGCGAGCAGTTCTCCTCCAGCCCAGGAGAGAGAGGTGGCTGATTGGTGCAAGTGTTCGAGTGTGAGGATGGGGTCGAGGCGGATATAGAGAGGTGTATCTGCGGAGGCCTTGGCTTTTGACTTGGTTTGAGCAGCGCGTATGGAGTCAGGATTGGGGATGGAAAAAATGGATAGGCTGCCATCTGCAAAGCATCCTGCTAGCAGGCCTAATCGACGCAGCCTGCCTTGCATCCCTTGCTCTTCTACTCCATGAGCAGAATAGTCATGGCCGATCGGACAGAATGCAACTTTGTACGCCGCTCCCATTTCATGACACACTACCATCTCCAGTTTGGCTTCTCCTTTGCTCCCTTTCCCACCGTCACAAGCTGCAGGCGAGTCTGGAGAGACGCTCCAAACCTGCAAGCTTGCAGGCGCAGGACGTTGTTGCTTCTTCCCAACAAACGTCATTGGCGCCTTCGACCCGGCTGCAGACACCACAAAATACTCTTTGCCCGTATTTAAATGCACCGGCACAGGAACCCAACTTAGATCGTAAACATGGCCTCCAGCATTCATTATATGACCTTCATCCGGCACTATGCCCATTCTGTCAAGCCGTTCTGACATTCCCCGTGGGATTTGCACTGGTCTCTCTTGTCCCGGTGGCCCGACTGAAATGTGCAGCACGTCACCAGTCTGTGGACCTTTCTCTTCGATGCCAAGGTTGGGGATATTGGCAAACTTGGGATCGTCGAGGTTGATAGGCTCTTGGTTCGCATCAAACGCAGCAATGGCATTTTCGTCTTCGTTGGCGAATTCTTCATCGGACCCTTCGCCTGCATCGTCAGCTTCTCCGTTTCCCCCATCAGTCTTGGACCGAGATGGTTTCTTAGGTGTTTTGGGCGTGTCGGTAAGAGTGTGCCTCTTGAGTCGACTGCGCATGGAGATCTCCGGGACGGTTAGCTTCATGACAGTGGTCGGGTGGCGTACTGCGCTTTGTTGTGGGGTTGTTGTGTCTTGAAGAAATGGCTGTGCTGTTTTGGTGGTGAGAAGCTTAAGGGTGTGACGATGGGTGTCCAGCCAGCGCTGAACGAAGGGCGATCCTACTCGATCAGCCCTCTCTGTGAGACTTGAGTGGTTCTCGACCGACATCAGTTGCTGCCTTGCAGTCTTCACCCAAGCTGACCTTTCCTGACTCTCTCTGTACCCCGTTGCTTTGCCCGGATACCAAGCCATATCGTACACACCTTCATTTGGAATCCACCCAACATACCCGAGCCAGAACTTTTGCAAGCTCTTCTTGATCAAAGGATATGCCTTGGAATCCAAGCAAGTCTTCGCAAGCCCGTCTTGCGGCCAAGGAAGTGCCTCTTCCAGTGAGTGCTTTCCTCGAGCCGCTTCTGATTTCGCGTCCCTTTCTTGGTCAGCTACATTTTGCAACACGTCCGAAGTGGGCACACCAAAGAAAGTTGGCTGAACAGCACCCTGTAACCAAAACGGGCGCATCGCCTTCGCTTTGCTAGACTTGAGCTGCACCCTATTAACATCATGTATCGGACCTTCCAGGGTGAATATCTCGAGGTCGGGATCTCTGCGAGAGGATGTTTCATCGGCTGCATCATCGTTGTAGTCTTGGTCTTCTGACTTGGCTCTTGCTTTGCCTTTGCCTTTTGCACTGTTTTTTGGAGGTGGTGTTGCGAATATCACTTGCGGAGTGCTGGCAGTCGGCGTTGCGAGAGCGGTGGCAGCGGATCGTGGCGAGGTTGGAGTTGAAGTGCTTGGCTCTGGAGATGGCTCGATCGCATAGTCGACGGTCACTTTTTGCGTTGATCGTCTTGGTCTGTTTCGCGACGGTGATGAAGCGGATGCGGACGCTTCGACGTATTGCACTTGAGTCTGAGCCTCTGATACGGGTCCATTGCTTGCCTCTTTGTCAGCACTCGTCGAGTCGTGGGCAAGCTTTGCCTTCTTCCGCGCCGGTGTTGCTCTCTTGGAGGATGTAGCGGGCATCTTGAAGCGAACACGAGGTACTCCTTGGAGATGGGAGTTGATTGGACACGTCTCCGGTAGATTACCGTCAGACTGGCATGCCAAGCTCTGTTCAGTGGAAGAACTGCGGTGACGTTGAGATGGTGGGCGTAGTCATCGACGCACGGGCCTAGCGTTATGATGATTGCTCGGAAGCAACAAGTCGTGTAAAGTTATTCCAAAATCGCAAAAATTCAGGGTCCAGCTGCGGATCAAGACTGTCATTTCCAAGCAGAGACTAAAATTGTGAAAAGAAATTCAATTGGAAATTGAGGCACAAAAAAGGCATGAAAAAAAAACATCACAGGTCTTCAGTAGTAGGAAGTCAAAGTGGCGAAGGATCGGGCAAGATCGATCTAGAACGGAATCGGGAAAGGAGATCTGGTCATGAATCAAACGGGACCGATCTGACTAGAGATCGGATACAACACAGTCCCGTTGTCAAGCTAGGTCATGAAACAGCATTACTCCCACGTTAGGTATCAGCCTCACAAATGTATATATATCAAGCTGAGAACACTAGGTTCTCATCATGTTCACTTAGTCAATCGAGTATACATGTTTCTGCCTTAAAGTAGTAGTGGCGTCGTACTCGGACTCTCCCCGATCGCCAGTATGGGGACCAAAACGTCTTTAAACTTCAACAAGCGATAGGTTGGCCATTGCTCCGCGTTCGAGCGAATACAGTAAGGATTTAGATGCAGCGCTACAGCTCTAAAATTACAAGCGTTGTCGATGACCGGAGTGCCTAGAGTGATCTCAACTGAGCTTTGACTTCTAGAAGGCTGCCGACCATCTCAGTAAGATGGATCGACTTGGACCGACTTGACTATGGACGACGAAGCGAGCGGTGAATGGCAGGTGCGTTATGGAATCGGGAAAGATGAGCGTGGGGCAAGGGTGAAGAAATCGGTCAAGCCGCTTGATCCGGTCAGACCCGATTAACAGGACAAGAGCGGTTTTCAACTGCTCCCGGAAAACTCCACATTGAGCCAGCGCGCACAGACACCAACGAAGGCGTGAAAAGAAAGGCACAGTTGCGGAGAGAGAGTGTTTGTGCTCGAACCGCACTCTGCTGCTCTGTGTTGAAAGCACATCACATCCCGCTTTCGGCCTTTCGAAGAGCGAGGCAGAGTGTGGGTCTGCAGCGACCCGTGACTAATTAACACAATACAACGCAGAAAACAGACGCCAAGTGACATCGGACCTGCTCGGAAGCGTTCGACTTGGACACCCTCAAAACAGGCTGAACACCAAGATATCCAAGCACCTGCGCTCTCATCTCTTTTTCCACCAAACCATCACCATCCTCGTCAACGACCTCGTAGACACCAAGTCAAACTCGCTCCGCATTCACTCAAAACGAAACACATCAGAACAACCGACAAGATGGGCGCCGACGACTACTCTCCCCCTTCCACTGATATCATCACCTTGACACGACATGTGTTGACCGAAGGCTTCAAGCTCAGCCAGACTAGTGCTGCCAGTGGCGATCTTACCATCTTGCTCAGCTCGCTTCAGACCACCTGGTGAGTACGACGCAAAGCTGCCTTGCGCAGCATTAATAGATGCATGCCGAGTGACCCAAGTATAGCTGACACTCTTCACGCTCTATCCTCTCTTCATCTTGATACGAACAGCAAGTTCATCGAGAGCAATGTCCGAAAGGCCAGCTTGATCAACCTGTAAGTATCGTTTGATGCGCGACCACGCCGCGCAAAGCTGAAGAGCAAATGATAACGAGCTCAATCTGACCCTTCCCATTCAAATTGCAACAGCATCGGAGCTGCTGGAAACACAAACGTTCAGGGCGAAGACCAAAAGAAGCTCGATGTTCTCTCGAACGAAATCATGATCAACGCATTGCGTGCATCGGGCAAAGCCGCCGTCCTTGTCTCCGAAGAAGATGACGAGGCCATCTTTGTCGGCGAAAAGCAACAAGGCGTCACCTTTGAATCCACCAAGGGCAAGTACTGTGTCGTCTTCGACCCATTGGACGGTTCCTCCAACATCGACGCCGGTGTCAATATCGGTACTATCTTCGGCATCTACCTCGTCCGTGACGGATCCAAGGGTACTCTCGAAGACGTTTTGCGTCCCGGTCGTGAGATGGTCGCTGCTGGTTACTGTATGTACGGATCCTCGGCCAACTTGGTCTTAACAACGGGTAACGGTGTGAATGGATACACGCTTGATAACCAGATTGGAGAGTTCATCTTGACTCACCCCAACATTCGATTGCCAAGCCGCGGTAAGATCTACTCGATCAACGAGGGCAACAGCATGTATTACCACGAGCCTGTTCTGAAGTATTTGGACAGCATCAAGTTCCCCAAAGGCGAAGGTGCGAAGCCTTACTCGGCTCGTTATATCGGATCGATGGTGGCGGATGTTCACAGGACGTTGCTGTATGGTGGTATCTTTGGATACCCTGATGACAAAAAGTCTAAGGCAGGAAAGTTACGTATGCTGTACGAGGCTTTCCCGATGGCCTTCCTCACTGAACAGGTAAGTTCAACCCTCAAGACCGGATCTCGGAAGGTCTGAAGGCAGAAGCAGCGATAGTGCAGGATTGCTGACTCTGCTTCTACATCGGTCTTTGTGTTACATTCTTCGTTTTTTTTATTTTATTTTATTACTTCTCTGACAGGCTGGCGGTTTGGCCACGACCGGTACAGAGCGTATCCTCGACATTCAGCCTACCAGCATTCACCAGCGCTGCTCCGTCTTCCTTGGCTCGAAAGAGGACGTTGAGGATCTGTAAGTATACGCGTCAGACATGTCGACTGCAGCGATCGATGACATCTCGGGAAAGTCCGGCCAGGCCGATTTGCGAACCTTTTTACTGACTCCAGTCACCATTGTCTTCGACTTTGACCTTCCAACTCACAGCATGGAATGCTACCAGTGAAGCGCAGACATCCTGCGCGCTCTCGTTCCGATCTTACCTTGGCCGAATACGTACTTTGACCCCAATTGCAATACAGCCATATACTCTGAACAGACAATGCTTGTGCTCAGCGACGACTGATGGGCCTTACACAGCTCTGTTATGCGACGAATCACAGCCTCGGAGTGAGGAGAAGAAGATGCAGACTTGCCGAGTGAAACACAAAAAGGCCTGCTGAGGGAACGGACATGACCTATCTACCACTTGGTAATGCTGGAGAGCTCGGACCGGATGCAACCACCACCTGCAAGTTCAGGCGGTGTCTTATGTCCGGGCATGGCAAGCCCAGCTGAAACCTCCTACACTGCTGTCTTTGTTGTTTTTCTTTCCGTTGGAGTTGGGTTACCTCAGAACAGGTTACCACCACACACAAAGGGAAGATAGTATCATGGGAAGAAACAATCCAAAGGAAGCTGCTGACAATCCTTTTGTGCAGCAAGCTTCACAGCAAGGAACAATGCTCGAACAAAGCGAGGTGATTTAAAGTTCACGCAGATTGGAACGAAATTCTCAGCAACGTGGCAAAGGAGGGGAAAATCCGTTTCCCACACCATCATACGAACAAAGGGAAGTATTCGCATTGTAAGGGATCAGAGCGGGCCCATGAGAAACAAACAATGGGAAGGCTCCGATTTCCGCTGCAATCTAGGGAGCCTTCTTATACAGCACAGCTACCTTGGCTTGGTCTTCTTTTCTCACGCGAACAAAGGAGCGATCAAGGTAAAACTCCCATTGTGACGGGACTTTCTCCTCACTTGGAGAGAAAGCGGTTGGGCTAGAAGCATCATGCCAGATCCTGCAACACTTTGCATTGCTGTGCAAGCCCTCTCATCCGTGGCTTGTAGTAGCGATGGAGTGACAGCCTTTGTGTGTCATTGCGGTAACCACTGAAGTCGGCAATCAGGTTGCTGTGCTGGCGTCAACGTCCGCTAAGTTCCTAAGTGAGTAATCAGAGTGTGAAAGAGTGTATGTATCTATACAATTGACTGTGCTACGTGTTGACACCTGTCACAGTCAGGGTCTCGATAAGGGTCTTGGGGCGGGAAATAGAGGCTAGGCTCGACAATTGATTGGATAAGCACAATGGGGAGCGAAAGAACTTCTACCATGCGTGCACTCTCGCTGCACACTGAGTGTCACCGAAGAGAATGCTATGAGTGGCGAAGAGAGGATGGTCGGCAGGCTGGGCGTGGTTAGTCCGCCGGTATTTTGGCAGCAGCTTTGTGTTCCTGAACGCCGTGTGTCCACCCCTGCAGAGGGCTCTGTTACGTACCTGTCGATGGAAAGCTTGTCGAGACACTCTCATACCCTTCATCTACTATCCCTAACCCTTCCCGAACTTTGACTAGGCCAAGTCCCACTTCATATATCTCCTCCACCACCACTGCCACCTACTTTGACTTCTTCGCTACTAATTACCACACAACTCTACCCCATCAATCAGTCATCGAATACAGTCTCCCACCGAATGATGCAATTATGGCAGCAACACCAACGTCGACCTTCGAAACTCAACCAACAATGAAGAGAGAGGAGCTAATATCATCCCTTCACAAGATCGGTCGTTTGTACTGGCATCGTCCCGACACAGCAGACTGTTTGATCAAGGTGGTCAAGTTCTACACTTGTTCACATCGTCAACTTAGCGAAGAGGGGCAGAGGTTTGGAGCGACGAGTGTGTCGATGCCGAATTCTGCTGGTCCTTCCACCAGTCACTTTGTTGAGCGCGCTTCCACTGGAAGAAGCCCGCCCTCATCACATGTTCGTCAAGGCAGCATCGAAGGGGAAAACTATGTCAAGCGCCGAAGACTCGAACCTGACCAACACGAACGGTCAACTCTGCGAAGCATCCGGTTCTCTCCTCCCCACCACCATCTAGCGGAGAACAGACGAGGATCAGCACCACCAGCCACAACCTCCCCCTCCTCATGCCCCCTCTGTCCTCCTAGATCGGAAGGCAGATTGTATAGACTACATAAGGACTTTCTCATCGTCCAATCTTCCGCCCTGTCTCACCTTCTATCCTCTCCCTCGCTCAGCTCAACTGAATCGGAAGATCTACCGAGTATCGAACTTGCTTTACCGAATCCTACCGTATTCGACCTGTTCGTAGAATATTTTTACTTGGGAGACTTCACCCGACTCACTTGCGCAATGGAGAACGGCAAAGTAAGATGGGAGAGTGTGATGCTCAACGCTAGACACTTGGGATTGGACGAAGGCTTCAAGACTAAGCTTGGGGGTTGGTGGAGGCTGCGCTCAGGAAGACCAACGATATCGTCGAGGGCAGGACATAGGGGTTCGTTGCCTGCAAAGTCGCTAGTTGAGGCGTTCAGGACTGCAGCGAGGAATATGGAAGATGGCGAAGGGAAGAGGAGGGTGGGTGGTAGGGCAAGGGCTTACACCACAGGTTGCAAGCAAGATGATCCAAGGGAGAGGGAGAAGGAGAGGGAGAAGGAGAGGGAGAGGGAGAAGGAGAGGGAAAGGGAGAAGGAGAGGGAGAGGAGGGTCAGTAGAAGTGCCGCCATGACCCCGATCCATGCTTTTGCTAGTGGTATGCCTCTTCCGCTTCCTCCCATTCCCGGAGATACCTCTCCCATTAGCACAAGTAAGAGAAGCCGAAGTCCAGGCCACGGGTCGTACCGATCATACACGTCTTCCCCATACTCTCCCAGCTCCAATCAACCGCCAACATCAACATCAACACCAAACACCCCACTCGTTTGTTACGACACTTCTCCAGATGCTTCGCACCTCACTACCAACCACAGCTACTACCATCCCGAAAAGCACAACACACTTTCAGAGAAACAAGAATACAAGGAGCAAAAGCCTCCCTCAGCAGTGAAACAGTTGCTTTTGGGCGGGAAACGAAGAAGAGCACTTTCTAGTTTGGCCTATTACTGTTCGACTGGGATACCTAGTTCAACGTTGGGTGATGGAGCGAGAGCCGGAGGAGATGGGGTTGGAATTGGGGCTGCTGGGGGATCAAGCACTAGACCATCTCGGCAACATCAATGCTTTAATGGACATTTCCAATGCTGACACTCGAACATACTTGAAAGAATTTTGGTGTGTGTGTGTATAGATGTGAGGTTGAGCTCAGATCGGACCTAGATCCGGTTCCCAACAAGACGATAGGTTCTGTGGGGCCTTTGTGATGTCAAAAGAGGTGAAGAGATGCCATGCTCAAGCTGACAACCTCAGAAAGCAACAAGAGAAGTGTAAGGAGAGAGTACGCGAGTTAGACGCCTTGCCACGGCTGGACTCTATCCATGAAATATGACTTTACAACGTTACTCAGTCGAGTGGAACTACAACGGATCGCAAACTTGCCTGTTCACATGGAGAGCTGCAGTATGTAAGTTGGCCTTTGGCTCTCCTGGTGCAGAGGCGAGCGAATTGCATACATCCGAGCAAATTCAGGACTGTGAAGCGCATGTTCCTCTTGGCTTTCTAGGGTGCACGAAGTCTAAGCTGCCGCGTACTGTAAAACCTCTTCTGCTGGTGAGTGTGGGTGTATGAGAGAGAGGGTGTTCGAAAGGCAAGGATGAGGAGGAGGTCCCTGAAGCCTATATACATTAGTTAGGCAAAGAGAAAGCCCTGTGCCTGACTTGCGCTATATTGAGGCGTTTTTCAAAACAGAAGAGTTGCGCTTCTTGGCTGTCAGGCGCTTTGACCCTCTCTAACTCCGTCTTCCGAAGATTCACTCGGAATCCAAGACACTGCACACACACACTTGCATCTTATCTTCTTGCCGGTTACCAACACCCTCCCGTCGTGTATGGACCTATCACGTACAACCTTTCAGGGCTCATCTAGCGCAAGTCGAGCGATCCACCGTTGCTACCAACCTCGAAGCAGCCTATATACCGGCTAGCAGCGCACTTAGCATGCCTCGTCTGGAAACATCCTCAGGCTGGCCCCGTTTCATCTCGGACCTTCGATCGCTCTCCCCCTTCTCTCCAACCCCACCATCCTCCCGTCTATCCATCTTGAAATATCTCCTTCTGCGCTCAGTCCGCCTCACCTCCATCCCTCCTTCCTCTTCTCCTTCCACCCCACCTTTACTTCCACTCCGGATCCGCCCGTTTATCCTGCTCTTAACAATCTTTGTCCTTATCTTGCTCGGATTACTTGGTTTCCATCCCTCAGCATCGCTCCTCTTATCTATAAACGACAAGTTACTCCACTTTATCTGTTTTTTCCTCGCCACTGCATTGTTCTACCTAATATGGGACGTAGACGAGCCAGCCCGTTCCTCGTACCTCTGGCGAAACGCATCGTTGATTCTAACACTAATAACCTGTTTCCTAGTAGGAGGGGTGGGAAGCGAAATAGTACAGGGTATGTTGCCGTATAAGGTCTTTCAACTAGGTGACATAGTAGCGAATCTACTAGGGGCTGGAGGAGGATTGTTTTTCGCTTGGCATGGCGAGAAAAGGTGGAGAGCGCGGAGGGAGTTGGAGAGATTATATGCTCCGCTGGATAGCGAGGAGTATGGCGATTTGGATCTGGAGGAAGGAGATGAAGAGGAGGAATTGGAGACTATGCCAAGAATGAAAGATGGAGGCGGACCGTTCAAGTCTAGTCTGAAACAAACCGGAGCGGGCGGGGGAAGCGGGATAGGGGGCAAGAAAAAGGCTAGGTTTGGTGGTGGTGAGATTTGGGATGATAGCGTGGACGATTTCGCTGGAGCAAGTTCGAGTCTTGGTGGGAATGCGAGGCGAAGAGAGGATCTGTTTTCTATTGACGACGATGATGAGGATGATGAGGACGAAGGCGGAAAGACAAAAGCAAATGCCAATACTGCACCACTAAGTACTGGCGATGAAGATGTTTGGAAGCAAGCAGACAAGTAAGCCTTACCCTGAAAGCAAGCTTATCATGGACACGCTTTCAGCTCGGTGAGGCGGAATTCAGCAATACAATCCTCTCGCTGTCAACCGTTTTGACTTGCTATGGTGTGATGCTGGCATGTGAGAACCAACTTACTCCGAAACTAACAATCAGATCACCATTAGTGCCTGCCCTTGTGCTTCTTCGATCAACCGCAACCACAGACCTCGCAACGCATTCAGCACAAGTCATCGGAAACAAGAGAGAGAGAAAAAAACAAAAACAAAAAAACAACAAGCAGAATGCGATCACGACGTAAAACACAAGAGTGAAGATATGCGAGAGAGATGAGAATAGAATCGAAGAGAGAAAGTCCGTATTGGCTGAGTCGTTGGTGCAAGAACCCATCCTTGGAGCTAGGGTGAAGTTGCGATCTTTAGGCACCAGCATCGTTCAGCACCTGTTGGAAAAGCTGTTTGGTTGGGAGCATGTTCGGTGGTCTGTTTCTAAGCCACATTAGGGGAAGTTTGGAGCCGTCGAATGCCATCATCTGCAGCGCAAAGCTAGCCTCTCCCTTTGGTTTGAAGCCTGGACTGTTGTCCTGATAATTATACCAATTGCTGATCAACTCGAACTCCGCATAGTGATAAATGCTGCTCGTCTGCGCTCCACACGGATCGAGAACCTGAATATATCCATCTACAGGGAAAGGTTGGAGTGTGATGGAGCCGTTTGAATGGAATTGATAGGTTCCATGTTGCCAGATTAGCGAGGCTTTGAAACAACGGTTGGTGACGGCATTCGAGGCGAATTGATAGCGGGATTCCTCGAAATAGCCGTTGTCGGTGAAGGAGTAGGAAATGCCGGTAGTGGCAGGGAGGGTGAAGGATCGGGTTACGGGGTTGAAAAACTCGATTCCGGTGGTGACATTTTGGGAGCCAGAAGACCAGGTGCCGTAGATGGAGGTTACGTTTTGGAATGTTAGGCGTTCGTCTTGGGCCCAAACGCTGGAGGTGGCAGCAGCGAGTGCGAGGAGCAAGGTGGATGAGAGTTTCAACAACATCTTCGGATGAGATGATCGCTGGTCTTGATGGACAGCGAAGTGATGAAGTGGGTGTGAAGTAAAGCGCGGTAGGATTCAGCGCAGTCGCGCTTGTTGGAGGCGGAAGGATCGCGTTTGGATGTACTGTCGATGCTTTCCTTTAAAGCGAGCTTGGAAGTGGTGGTGATGGTGTGAGCAAAGGAGCGTGCGAGAAAGTGATGATGGTGATGATAGCAGTGAGTGTTGTTGGCGTCTAACCCTAAACCTGCGATGCTAGCCAACAAGGGTTATTATTATTATTTTGGAGGAAATCCATCAAATCGATAATGCAGCGATCCGAGGTAGCGCTTGCTCTCTCAAAAATGCATTTTAATTTCCATTTTCTCGGAGCATGAACTACGGTTCTAGAGCAGGTTGCCAAATTTCGAGCCAGAATTCAGAGGCTATCTTGACAACCGCCGATTCACAAGTCTGAGAGAGAGATCTTGAGGAAATCAAGATCCCGATTGTCGTCAGATCGCTTCTCTCACACAATGCTTCCTCCGCTCATCACTGACTAGCAATACGGATGAAAGTGCAATCGTATGATGTTGATTGATGATGATGAAATAATATCCCTACAGATCCATCGCCTATAAGTGCTAGCTGGCTGTGACACGGGAAACCCCTTCCAGCGCCTCTGCTGCAGCAGCAAGCGCCTCTATCGGACCACAATCCTTCAACCTTTCCAACACCGGTTTCGTCTGTGTTAGACACTTTTTCACCGCTTCTTGTCCCACTGCACCCCTACTTTCCCCCTCTCCAATTGCGGTAGTGGCACGACAAAGACTAATAGCCAGAGCACAAGCATTGCTCGCAAACTGAGGAGGCATCCTAGCATCTCTCCTTGCCAGCACCAAATTCACCATATCCAATGCACAAGCAGGTGGTGGCAGCGGATGCGAACAAGTAGAAGCCGAACTATCCACCGTTGACCTTCGCCTCGGCGCTCGTAGTGCAGCAGCTTCGCTATCAGAAGCCATCTCTTCGTCTTCCTCCTCGTCGGCGGTAGGTTTGGTAAGAAGCGAGAGACTGACGAGTTCCGCACCCATCCGTTCGCTTCCTACGAGAGTAAGGGCGATGATCCCTTCGTTGACCAGAACGGGGTATTTGGGCGAAGTGCGGACCATTTCTGCTAGCGATTGGATTACGTCCCTCCTCACCAACTTTTTTCTTGCTGAGAAGAGGGTTTCCTCTGAAAGCTCGGAACTGGGACGAGATGCCGAGTTCCATAGAGATTTGACGACGTTGACCAGGACTCGGGTCGCTTCCATCTTGGTCGGAACATCATCCACTCTTCTAATCATATCCACTACCGCGTTCAGCCCCGCACCCTCCACTAGACGGACAGCATTCTCCCCAACCCCACTGCACAAATGCTTCAACAACCCCACAGTCGCAAACTGCAACGGTTGAACCATATCTTTATCCTTACCCATAAACCTCGCTACTGCATCCACCACCCCCAATTCGCCAATTACCCTTTTGTTCGCGGCCGGAATGGAAAGGTTCTTCAGCAGCGAAACTAAGCCGTGTGCTACTTTGATATCATCCGCATCCCTCAGCAGTGCCGCGAGAAAGGGGGCGAGTTCGTGTTCTTGTACGAGAGAAAGACAGTGTCCGTCGCTTCGAGCGAGGTTGCCGAGAGCAAGCATTCCACAGCTGACGAGATCGTCGCGTGTTTTGGGATCGTATCGAATCCAGGTTTTGAGTCGATGGATGAAGCCATATGCTGAATCGAAGAGGATGACCATGTTGGAATCATCTCCAGAGATAGCGACGACTGCGCGTGCGGCGGAAGCTTTGATCGAGCCGAAAGCTTTTCGCATCTCGTCTACTGCGGCTGCGTCTTCGCTTGACTGAGCCTCGTTGCTGGAGGGCAAGTCCCTTACCCACTCTCGGGGAAGTTGAGCACGCTCAACGAATGACATCAACGAATCCAAACCCGAAGTCTTAGCCGCAGCCTCCCCTTCACTGTCCATAGTTCTGACCGCACGCTGCCTAAACACATGCTCCTCAACAGCACACGTCTCCAACAACCCCCCAATAGTCTGCAAGATCTCTGCATCCGAATCCACCAACTCTTCAACATCATCCGTGTCCAACTCCAACCTCCTCTCTCCCTCCTTCCCCTCTTCTTTCGGAATATAGAACGAAAGCGGACGAAGCAACTCATCGAAACACTTCCTCGCAAGAATCCCTCTTACATCCCTCATCCCCCCCAAACCACCCCTCTCCTCATCCTCCTCATCCGAAGGCGTTGAAACATCTCCTTCCTTCTCCTCCTTGGCATCGTCAAATATCTCCTGAACGACTCTCCACGCCCAACTACTAACAGTCGCACCCATCTTCATCTTCCCCACCGCCTCCGCATCATTTTCCATCTCCACCGTCAAGGGCTCTGCCCACACATGCGGCAGATACACCCTCTCATGCGAGGCAACCTTCGTCAAAACCCGTATACACTCTGCATTCGCAAGCGACTGTTTTGTAGCGATATGCTCCAACTGCATATTCAGCACCGCACCCATCGCTGCTCGGAGGAAAGTGAGGATCTTGACCGAGAACAGCGCCGATGAGCGGGACTGTTCTTGTTTGCGCAATACCGCAGATACAGCAGCGAGGACGGTGGGGGCGGCATTGAGTGCGTCGAGCAAGGACCGGTTTGCGTCGTGATCGATACACAAGTTGGCGAGGACACGAAAGATCTCGATTGCCGCTTCGAGAGCGTGGCTGTTAGGGAGCTGTTTGGAGGGTGAGGATCCGGTGCAAAGCCAGAGTTGGAGGGCTGAAACACAGTCTGCGGGAAATGGGGAAGTGCCGAGAGGTGTACGATGTCGTCCAGAGCGAAGAATGTTGGCGATGGGTTTGAGCTCTCTTGCTAGGCTATCCCACAATGCGTTTAACTCGAAATCTTGAGAAGAGGGTGGCGAGAGAGAGTAGGCTGGACCTGCTGCTTCCGAAAAGAAAGGCTCGTTCGCTTTGAGAACAGAAGGTGAATCTACGACATTGGCACTACCCGGCAGTGGAGAGCTTGTATCAAACGTAGCAAGAATCTTAAGTCCATATGGACGGTTGTTGCGAGAAGGATCAACGATTGCGCTGGCTGAAGGTGCAGGAGCGGAAGAATCCAATGTAACAGTATCAGACCGAGCGGATGCGGATTCAGGTGTGATAGTGCTAGCTATTGAGCTTCCTGTCGCTTGACGGTCTGGACTTGAAATCAAGCCGCTGCTTCCCTGGCCGGAGAAGGAGATGCCAGAGTCGTTGGCGATATTGAGAATAGTCGAAGTCTTGTGAATCTGATGCACGATCCTGGCAAGTTCGTCTTCGAGCCTGCCTGAGCTGGACGAGTCCGAGGAGGGGATGTTGGAGGAAAGCCTCATCTTGACACAAAAGGATCGAGCTGGATCGGATGAAGAGCGGCGATGTCGTTTGAGACTGGGTCTGCATGGATAAAAGTCAGCAGATGAGGGAAGCCAAAGCACAAGCACAAGCAGCATTAGAAAGGACGACGGGCAGTGCTGCTGACTTGACACTTTTTTTGTTTCTTTTTTCTTTTTCTTTTTCTTTTTCTTTTTCTTTTTTTGGCTGATTGTTCGCAGATTCGCCAAAAAGGGTCTTTCTCTCGAGTTCAACAGCCTCCTGCACTTGACGCATCCTTACAAGCTTGTCGATAGAATCAATAGCATCGAGTGATCTGCTTGGTACTAACTCTGTACAAGACCGGCTGATGGGCTGGCCGACAGTGCCGAAAAGTGAAGCAAGGAAGCTCGAATCGTTGCCGACTTGGGAGAAATCAGTTTTGCAGTGCTGATATGCGGCCAAAGCTCGACAGTCAATCCGGATTGCACAGCCCCGCCGATTCTTCTTGTGTAGCCTTTCTCACCTGCTGTCCTAAGTAAGTTAGCTCCTACCAATCTCAACAGATCGCATCCACTTCTAGCGTACAGAGCATGGCGATCATCTCCCTGTCACAACATGCACACCATCGCACTTCACTCAGACGAGCCGATTGCAACTGTAACATCAGTTAGTCACTGCCGCCGACTTGGGTTGTGTCTATGATTTCATCCCTCACGATCCAGCCTTTGTGTGGTATGAACAGGACGCAGTCGAGTATAGATCGCACAGCCGCAAGTGTATCAGGGTATCGTAGGGTGGCCAAGATTCTTGTGGCTCGATGTCTGTTGGCTTGCCAACGCACTGCCGAGAGAGAGAGAGAGCGAAGAGAAGCGTTGTTACGTGCGCAGGCTATATGCGCGTTGTAACGGTGAAAGTAGATGGATTGCAGGAAGGAAGGAGGAGAACTAAGGAGTTCGGAGGAGAAGCTAGATTCAGTACTAGCTTCCGTACAAGCAAGATTTGCGCGATGATATCGATCGTGCGTTCTCGTGCGGATAGTTGAGCATTCTCGTGCGGCTAGTATCCGCACGATAGAGTACCCAGGCGTGACAAGCGTGCAGAGAGACTTCAAGGTGGAGGCCGGAAATTTGTGTAATGTTAGGCTAGCATAACCAACATTTTTAATCAGATCGGGAAGATCGAGATCAACCTCCACGTGACCTCAGCCTACTCTATGAGTCCGCAAAAGGTGGCCGCTGCACGCTCTTTCGTTGAACCCCACACCTCGAATCGAGCGGCGAATACCTTGCACCTCACTCCCTCCTCATCACCATCAGCAGCAGCATCAAGTAGTAGCGCAGACCTCTTCGCGCGCTTCCTTCTGTCTAGCATGGTTCTCTCCGATCTCGGCCGTCGGATCAATTCGGCCTTCCAAGATCTCTCCAAAGTCCCCACCGTCGATGCTGCCTCCATCGACCATCTCCTGAAATCCGTCTGCAATGCCCTCATTGAAGCCGATGTAAACGTCAAACTTGTCGCCAACCTCCGCTCTCGGGTCAAAGCTCAAGTTACAGCTCTACTCAACGATAAAGCAAACGCCAACTGGACCGACACAAAAAGACGTCAACGAGTTCAAAAAGCCGTTTTCGACCATCTCGTTGCTCTTGTAGATCCACTTCATGGCCAGACGAAAACAGACGATGAATCGGGTGCTGTCGTTCCTTCTAGCAATGCTGGCCCAGGGGATATCTTCAAGCCGAAGAAGGGAAAGCCTAATGTCATCATGTTCGTAGGTTTGCAGGGTTCGGGTAAAACGACTTCGTGTACCAAATTGGCCCTGTACTACCAAAAGCGAGGTTTCAAAACGGGTTTGGTCTGCGCAGACACTTTCCGAGCAGGTGCTTTTGATCAGCTGAAACAGAACGCAAGCAAGATCAACGTCCCCTTCTACGGATCCTACACCGAAACCGACCCTGTCGCCATCTCTGCTGCAGGTGTAGCCTCCTTCAAACAAAACCGATTCGAAGTAATCATCGTCGACACTTCCGGACGTCACAAACAGGAGCAAGAACTGTTCGACGAGATGCGCGAAATTGACGCCGCCGTTTCCCCCGACCTTACCATCATGGTCCTCGATGCAAACATCGGTCAAGCGGCAGAAGCCCAATCCCGTGCATTCAAACAAGCTGCTGGCTACGGTGCCATCATCGTCACAAAACTCGACGGACACGCAAAGGGAGGTGGAGCAATATCCGCCGTCGCTGCTACCGCCACACCCATTATGTTCATTGGTACCGGTGAACACGCTGCTGATCTCGAACCGTTCCGTGCTCAACCTTTCATCTCCAAGTTACTGGGTATGGGAGATATCAGTGGATTGATGGATAAGATGGAAGAGATGCAGATTAATGGAGGGCAAGAGAGGCAACAGGAGATGTTGAAGAAGATTGGTGAAGGTGGTGTGTTTAGTATTAGAGATTGGAGGGAGCAGTTGTCGAATATTATGGGGATGGGACCGTTGAGTAAGATCGCAGGGATGATTCCGGGGATGGGCCAAATGTTGAGTGGAGCAGGAGGGGATGATGAAGCGGCGGGAGGGAAGATGAAGAGGATGATGTTCATTACTGATGCTATGACTGCCGAGGAACTTGACTCTGATGGAAGGTTGTTCTATGCTCCCATCCGTTCAAAGAAGCCTCCTGCACCGGTGGAGAGCAAGCAAGTGGCGATTGCAGAAAGCTCCACTGCGGCTGGTAGGGCAAAGAAAAAGAAGAAACCTCTGCAGAAAGTTCGCATGACCGCCCGCGCTCGTCGTGTAGCTCGTGGGTCAGGTACAAGCGTCAAAGAAGTCGAAGAATTCTTGATGCAATACCGAATGGTAGGGTCAATGGTGAAGAAGATGGGAGGAAAGGATGGCTTCTTGCGTCAGATGGGTATGGGAGGTGCAGGAGGAAAGGGCAAGATGCTAGCTCCAGGTATGCTTCCCCCTGGAATGTCGAGAGAACAAGTTATGCAGATGCAAAACGCACTCCCTCCCGATATCAAAGCTCAACTTCGACAGCCAGGTGGACGAGAAAAGCTCCTGCAGCAGATTCAATCAGGAAATATCCCAGAAGGTCTAGCCGGGATGGGCGGAATGGGTGGATTAGGAGGACTAGGAGGGTTAGCGAACATGTTTGGCGGTGGTGCAGGAGGACCAGGTGGCGGGGGGATGCCTTCGATGCAACAAATGATGCAAGGAATGGGTGGAATGGGTGGAATGATGAACATGATGAAGGAAATGATGAGCGGCGGCGGTGGTGGAGGAGGTGCTCCTCCTTGAGGAGAAAGAGATGGTGTTGGTCAAACGAGCAAGATGCTGTCGAGAAGCGGACTTGTTTTGGAAATTGTATTTGATGTCGAGAAGCCTTTTGATGCATGTTTTCCGCTTGCCGCCCACGCTTGATTTCGTTTCCACTTCCCACTCCCACTCTCGCCACTTCACTTTCCCCTCTCCCCCTTCTTTCCCTTGTTTGTCTCCCTGTACAGATATGTGCTCAAATCAAAATCAACCGTATGCGCCACACAATCCTTTCGAAAGCTGTCATAAGGATCGCCTGTGCAGCGCTAGTCTACGAGATCAGCTCTGCAAGAACCCCCCACCACACACACAGTCATGCTCAAACTCGCACATTGAAAACAGAAGCAAAATGTAAAATAGGATTGGTTGAGACACGACAAAAACAAGACAAACAACGACGATGACGAGAAAGTGAGAAAAGAACAAGTGGTGGCGATGAGGTCGAGATTAGGACATGTTTGGATACGGCGAGGCTTGACCTTGACCCTGACCTTGCTGCTGTTGATGCTGCTGCATAAACCGCTGGTGGTCGCCGTATTGAGGAGCAGAGCCACCAAATCCAGCATTGCCGCTGTTCAGCTGGTCATAAGGCGAAAAAGAGCCACCGAAGCCTCCCATTCCACCTCCATAGCGGTTGCCGCCGAACTGCTGCTGGGCGACCTGAACCTGTGCACGGGTCATCGACATGATGGCTGGGTCATTGAAAGGCAGGTCGGATCCAGAGCCTTGTTGACCACCGTACCCTGTGCGACGTCCTGCAAGCAGCTGAGCCAACAAGGGGTCCGAGGGATTGCCATTGTCACTACCATTGAGTCGGTTCTGCTCAGAGTGATCCCTGCCACCCGATGCAAATTGCGCTTGCTGCTGAGCTCGTTGGGCTGCCTGCTGCTGAAGTTCAGCGAGGAAACTGACACCGCTACCGTTGGTGAGCTGGGGCTGCTGCTGCTGCTGCTGCTGCTGTTGTTGTTGTTGTTGTTGCTGCTGCTGGAGTGAATCGGATGCATTGCCACCAAGGCTGCTACCTCCGAGCTGGTGCAACGATGCAAGCAAAGCCTGCTGCTGGCGGCTGGCAGGAGCAGAGATGCCGGGAGGAGGCGTGTTGGTACCGAAGCGACTGCCAAAGCCACCAGGACCACCAATGCCGGGGGGTGGCCTCGAGAGACCCATACCCGGGAATCCACCGGACTCGCGTCCGCCGTTCAAGCCGAACACTGCTGCGGCAGAAGCTCCACCATCTCCAAGTCCGTTCAAGCGATCAGCTGTGTTGTCCTGATCAAAGACACTGCCCAACAGGCTGGTGGCATCCTTTCCAACTCCGCAGCTGTCCCCATCGCGGAAGCCCTGCTGCATCAGCTCTGTACGCAAAGGCGAAGCACCCATGAAGGAGTCAGACTCCTTTCGCTTGGCAAAGTCGAAGCGCGAGGCACGCTTGGATGCATCCTGTCCTGTCTCGAGCGAGTCCTCCTGGCCGATACCACCAACACCGATGCTGCCGCCGCCGAAACCTGCACCGACATGGCTGTCCTGTCCCAGCATCCTCCTCGTCTGATCGGTGATGTTGAACGAGCTCGGGTAAGGGCTGTCACCGAACGAGCTGCCATCCTCCTTGATCGTCTCTCCAGCGCCAGGCGCAAAAGGATCAAACGAGCCTGAGTAGCTGAGAGGAGCCGGAGAAGCAGTCGAGCTGCGGTTGGGTGCTCTCACGATACCAGGAGGAGGCGTTCCAGCGGTCACGAGGCTGGAATGAACAGCCAAAACACCGGGCGGCGCACCAAACGGACTGAAGGTTGTGAAAGCACTGGTGAGCTCGGAGGGTCCGTCGTTGTTGGCAAGCTGCTGGTTAGCGGGCAAGTTGAACGAAAAGTCACCATCTTTGAAGCTCGAGAGAGCATCGTCGAAGTCGGGGAATGGACTGGGCTTGACGATCTCTGGCTCTGCTTCTCGTCTCTGCAGCATGTCGTCGAGCAACGCTTGAGCGCTCGAGGAAGGCTGGTAGTTGGAATTGGGATGATCGCTCTCGGTCTGTGGTGTCGTCGGTCGAGAATCTGTCGTCGATGCGGACCGTGCCAAACCTGGAGGTGGCGAAGCCTTGGCAGGTCCGGGAGGTGGAGGTAGTGGTGAATCGGTCCCTGCCGCTTTCGGAGTTGTCGAAGCGCTCTGCTCTTTTCTTGATGTCGCTGTGGATGTTGTCGAATTAGCCTCTTCCGTCGATGTGGGCTGTGCTTTGCCAGGCAGAGGAGAAGACGGCCGAGATGTGATGGGCGAATCGGTGCCAAGTACAGTTGGAGATTCGGGTCGACCACTGGCGAGAGCAAGCTTGTTCTTTGAGGTCGAAGATTGCTTCTGGGCTTTCGGGGTAGATGGCTTCTGCGAACTTGCTTTCCTTGCCAGGGCAGATGCTGAGCTTACGGACAACGGTGGCATGTCGGAATCGCGGAAGGGACTACCGACAATGACCAACGCAGGCGAAGGTGCAGCCGACATGGGCTTTCCAGACGCCCAAGAAGCTGTCTTTGGTAGAGCCGATGACTCGGCATCTGCGCTGCTGAAGAAGTCGGATCGCTTTGGCGGTTGTGTAATGCCCAAGAAAGCTGGTTTGACCTTGTTTTCGGTGTCTTTGGCGGCGTGACGCAGTGTGGAGAGATCCTCTTTCGTAAAGCTGTCGGCCTCCTCTCCAGGCTCATGCAGGTAGGTGCATCCTGGATTGGTGCATGGCAAGTTGCGTAAATAGGTGGTGCAGTATTTGGTGGTGCCGTAACTCGCTCGAATGATCCTGCCGTCGCTTCCCTTGCTGCCGTCGATAGCAACGATTGCCTTTGCGGCATCCTCCTTGCGATGATATGTGACATAGACGCCAAGCGCTGTCTCGGAAGTTCCCATGATAAGCTTGGATGCGGTATTCCGTTTGCTGATCAAGATCTTGGAGATGCGTCCATACTGTCCGAAGTACTCGTTGCTGCGCAGGGTAGGGATAAGCTCCTCCTTGGCGAGTTTAGAGCTGAGACCGACGACGTAGACGAGATTCTTCTGAACTACACGCATGTTGGCCAGATGCTTGCGGTTCATGGACTCAAGTTCCTTCTTTTCCCTCTCCTTCTGCTTCTTTGCCTGTGTAAGCCTCTTGATCTCTTCAGCAGTCATGGGCTTGAACTCTACCGTCTGATCCGAATACTTGCGACGACATGCTGGACATCTTCCGTTCAAGTTCTGCTTGATGTGATGCCAGCAGAATCGGCAGATCTGGTATCCACATGGGCATGGCTTGAAGTTGGCGTCCGAGAGATCGATCTCTTCCAAGCACAATGGGCAATCCATGTCCTCCTACACACAAACGACGAGCGATTGAATGGAAGAAAAGAAGGGAGAAAGGGTCAGTAAAAGAGTGAGCGGGGGTGTCTGTCTGTGAGGAGCAAGGGATGAAAGATGCGACGTACCTCTTCATCTGACCAATACGCATCCTGTAATCGGCACTGCTGAGCTTGGCTGACGTCAAATTTGTTCGGCGCTGGTGGTAGACCGTTGGCGGCATTATGCGTCTCTGGTGGTGGTGGTGGGCTGGGCGCATGGTTGGCGCTATGTGAATACGAATGCGAGCCATGGTTGAGAGAGTCGGCAGCTGGTGCACCTGGACCGACCACCAGTCCAAGCGGTGGAAACGCCGGACCGGTGGTGTTGGTGGTAGGAGCCGTCCTCTTGGCCATGATGGGGTCTGGCTGCTACGAACAAAGACCAAAGACGCAACCGCTCAAGGACGGAGGCGTTGAGCTCGGACACCGGTCAGCGAACGAGCGAGAGCGAGAAGAGGGATGGTATGATGACGGTGATCGGCGCGGGGCGCTTTGCGGTTGGTCGATGGGATAGAAGGTCAGCGGACTGAGAATAAAGCCGACTCGATCGACAGTGCTGGGTGTGGCCGTTGTCGAAAGTCGTTCCGAGGTAAGAGCGTAGATGCTAGTTCGATCTGATCGATGCTGCTGCCGTGAACTGAGCCGTAGAGAGGTTGGCAGGAACGGGCACGGCGAAGAGATAAAACGCTGATGAGGCCGAGTCGCTGCTGCGATGGCTGGTGGTGAAGGTGAAGAAAGATGCGGAAGGTGGAGAGATTGCGGATGATGATGAAGACGAAGAGCAGTTCGAGTCAAATTCGACCTTTCTCTATCTGTTAACACTCACTGCCAAAGCGCGAAGCTCGAAAGACTCTCTCGGCTCTTGGGCAGAATCCCAACTGTGACTGCGCAATGCAGAGAAAGAAGGCTACACACACAGCTCTCTCTCTCTCTCTCTCAGAAGTCTTATCGTGCGAATGGATAGGTGCGCACTTTTCAACGGTGAGCGAAGGCGCACGTGACCAACGCGCAGCAATTCCATTTCGTCGCAATGCTTTGAATCCATTTCACTCGCTCTCCTCTCTTTCTTTTTCTCCATCACCTTCTCTTCGTCGCGCCTGCCTCCATGCTGCACTTGGTCAAGTTTCTCCCTCCCTCCCTTACCCGTTTTACAAACATTTCACATTTCACGTTTCATTGGTTTCTTATATCGCTTCTTGTATTTCGTTCTCGCGCGCATTCCGCCTCGCTTACATACGACGCTCGACCGGCCAGGGCTGGGAGCTCGCAAGCGACTCACTCGAGTTAGACAATCTAACATTTCTTTTTTCCCTCAAATTCTCTGCCTCTTTTTCCTACAATTTTCACGCGTTGTCAAGGGCGATAACTCACCGTTGATATAGGCCCTCCTCGCCTTGGAAAGGCGTCATAAAGTCACGCCTGGAAAAGTGTCACACACGCACGCAACTTGAACGTCGCGCTCTGCTGCCTTGTTTTGTGAGCCTCCCCGTTTTTCATGGTTGGTTTTTTTCTTTCTTTCTTTTTTTCCCCCTAATTTTTGTGAGCAAAAATCCGACCTTTTTTTCTTTCTTTCTTTTTTTATGACCGCTTCGAAAGAAGAAAGCGCTGTGCTGCCTCTGAGCTTTTGCCACTTTCCTGCTCCACAATACAAATGGTTCAATCTGAAAGAATCACTTTTGTATTCGATCACTTCGAACCGGCCGATACGCACAGACCAAAGAGACACTTTCGCTCCACATAGAGACAACTGCTCGCGAAGCTGTGTAAGGTCCGGTGTTCGAGGTCATCAAGCTTCAATCTGCATTACCGCAACCTTCTCGTCATCATCAGCAACACATTCCCGCATCCACGCTCAACATCTCTGTCTGGCATTCGGAGGCTTTAGCAGACAACATCCAGGTATCTGCCTGTCCTTCAAAGAGCGTCTGCGTGCGCTTCGATACACGCGCAGTCAACCTCCAGCGTCTCCTGTCCATCAAAGCCATCCATCCCTCACAAACGAAAAGCGGACCGCATCTATAGATTCATCATGGCTGCAGGTCTCAAAAGTAAGCACAACGTCCAGAGCTTCCATTGCTAGACTGGCTCGCTATCAGAGTAAACGCTCACCATGCATCACGCTATCTGGTCCCTACCCTCCTTGACAACAGCCATTATCCTGCTCTCCTTCGTGCTAGCCCTGGGCTTTCTCCTCATCATCCTCTCCTGCGCACTCTGGTCCAACTGGCTTCCACTTCTCGTCGCACTCATCTATGTCTTGACACCGCTACCCAACAGCATGTGCGCACGATGCGCCGGAGCGGACGACTTTTCAGCAGACTACAACAGCGGTTTTCTCGACTTTGGTAACTTCATGACCGGCGTTATGATCGTTTCTGGCTTCGCGCTGCCACTCTCACTGGCACATGCTGGTGTCATCGCACCAACGGCTTGCTGGATGTCGATCGCTGGTGGAGGTCTTGTTTACGGTACGATCATGACTTACTCTGGTTTCTTTAACGAGTCGGAGGACTACTAGTTCAGCTCAACATTGTCGACTCTCATTCCGTCCTCTGTACATACGACTCTGCATCGATCAGCAACACATAGTTCATGGGTACTATCATAATGTCCGATGGTTTGGATGCGACACGGTACAAATACAATTGACAGATGCAAACAACGGATGGACGTTGTGCTTAAGACGAGCTCGATCCTTGCCCAACAGCAGCCAATCGCTGCTTCTTACGCTCCAAATACCTCCGCTTAGCCTGCGATATCGCCTCTGTATCATTCCGCTTTGCATCCACCTTCTCCTTCTCCTTCCGCAATGCCTCCTCCTCTTCCGCCGCTCTCTTGCGTTCCAGCTCCAACATCTGTTCTTCTATCAATGCGCTCCGTTTTGATCTGTGCGCATCCCTGTTCATCCTTGCCTCATACTCTTCTTGTCGCCTCTGATCGCGTTTTCTTCTCGACTCTCTACTCTCGCCTTCTGTGGAGTTCGCTTTGGTGTCGTCGGTGGTCTTGCGTCGCTTAGAGACAATGTTGAGACCTGTACTGAGTAAAGAGCGTTTATCGACGATTTGGTTGTCGTCGTTAAGCTCCACTTCGAGGCCTTTGGATCTTGCTTCGTTTGCTAGGTCTATGTCGGTGCGTTCTCGTGATTCTCTTTCCTCAGGTGCATTGTTCACTTGTGACTGTGATGTGGAAGACCAAATCGAGGATGTTGAAGCGGCCAGTGAAGCGGAGATAGCTGCATCTCGGGCAGCATTGGTTTCGTTGAGCATGTCCCAATAGAACGAGCCCATGCCTTTGTTCGCTTTTCTCTGTTCCGTCTCTTCTTTGCTCTGCTGTTCTTCCGCTTTTGCCAACTCTTCCTGTTGCTCTTTGTATGCGTTGGTCACAAACGACTCTTTATCTGCAAACTCGTCTCCTTCCGCTTGCCGTTGCTTCTGAATTATGCGTGCTTCCGCTCGTAAACGGTCTCGCTTGCGCTGTTCGGCAGACTCCAGTATACCATCGACATATTTGGGCTTCTTGGTCTCATCCTCAGCTTGCTTAGCCTGTTTGACTCTGCGTTCGGCATTCTTGATCGTATCGTAGACACCATCGTAGTCGAATACTGATGCGTCGAGCTGTTCGGCTTCTTGTTGCTTCTTCTTTTCGGTGCGCGTTGGTGGTGCTACGCCGTGAAAGTTTGGTCGTTTTTCTTTTGCTTTGCGGCGACTTTCTGACGCTAACGTCAGTCGTGCAGAGCCGTCGTCTTCGTCCTCACCGCTTGCATCGTCGAATGCTAAAGCTGAGGGTGCAATGTTTGGCTTTGCGGCACCGGATAGCGCAACCTTTGCAGGCTTCAGCCCGAAAGACAGCTTTGATGGTCCTGCATTCGACATGGTGGCATACCGACCGGGCCTTGGACCGCTTGTGCGAGTTAGCTTCGATCAACGCTCGAGATGATGGTAGCAAGAAGTCTGCCAAGCTTTGCCGTCGAACACATTTGCAAGTTTTCGAGAACAAAAAAAAAAAGGGTTCGATGCCTCCACAGTGTGCACACGGCTCTCTTTGCTTTTCTAAGGTGGCTCGTGGCCCGCGCTAGGACGGCAGCGTTTGTGCGTTGCTCGTTGACGATCTGACCGCTTGACAGGCGAGCGTATCTCAAACGACACCTTGCTCCCTCTCCTTCACCATCTCCTTTGCAAGATCAGCACTCATCTCCTCCCGTTGAGCCTGTATCTGCAGACAATACAACACCACATCCAACCAGTCAATCAACCAGACACGGCTGAGGGCTCGTGTTAAACCCTCCCTCATCCGCCCACCATGGCAAGCCGCGACTACGGTCGACCATCGACCGATGACCATCCCGAAGACCGTCCCCTCCTCCCCAACCAAACCACCGAATCCGGCAGCACCACCAACCAATCTCCCTTCGCTCGCATCAAACGTCATCTCTCCACCACCTTCGCCCCCCTCGCTAAACCGGAAGATCTTCGTCCCTTGGAGCGCTTCCTCGTCATTCTTTCGGTCGCACTCCTCCTCTTAGCTGCCATTTTCATCGGTCTCTTCGCCGGGTCGCAGTACAAGCTCGCCCATCGACCCGCCTCCCCCGCACCTGTTCCTGGGCCTGGAAACCCTAATCCGGACCCGCCCGAGGGAGACATTTGCACCTCAAAGGATTGCGTTCTTGCCGCAAGCGAACTCCTCAGGTCGATCGATGAGACGGTAAACCCCTGTGATGACTTCTATGCGTTCGCGACGAATAACTGGCTGAAGGCTCATCCAATTCCTGCTGATGCTGGACTGTTTGGGACCGGTCAATATGTGTTAGCTGAGAATGCCAAGATTATTCGTCAGATTATTGATGATGCTCCCTCCGCCCAAGCACTGGAGCTTGAGGCGAGCAAGGGTAACAGTCTGACAGATGGGCAGGCGGAAGCAGACAAGCGCAACTTGGCTAAACTCAAGGGCTACTACGAGTCGTGTATTGATACCAAGGCTCAAGATAAGCTCGGTAGTAAGCCGTTGCTTGATGTCCTTGATCACCTTCGTACCCTTTTCGAGGCTCACGGCGCCAAAGACCTCAATACCGACTCCGAAGTCAGCGATGAAAGGGTTGAAGTGTCTCGCTTCCACGTGCAGCCGGACGAGACCGAAAAGCCAGTCCCACCTAACCAACCTCCTGGACGATCCCCCAAGCCTCACCCTCCTCGTGAAAGCCCCCGTCCCGCCCCGCCTTCAGGTAAAAGGCAGAAAGGTCTCACCGAAGCACTCGCTTGGGCACACAGCCGTGGTCTTCCTGCCTTCTTCGAGCTTAATATTGACGGTGATGCAGTGAAAGACCCTACTGCTGCTACTCCTTGGTTCTTCCCCTCCGGCCTTGGGTTGCCTGATCAGGCGTACTACGAGAACAAAGATGAAATCAAGTTCTACAAGAAGGTCGTGTCTCAAGGTCTGCGTACTTATGATCAAGAGGCGAAACACAAATCCGACGAGCATGTTAGCAAGAAGAAGGAAACCAAGAAGGGAAAGAAGGATAAGAAAAACAAGAAAGGCAAAAAGTCTCGTCCTGCACTCGCTCCTTTCGCTGATCAGGTGGTCGAGTTCGAACGCTTGCTTGCGGATATCACCCCTGATTCGGAGGAGATCTATGATCCGGTTGCAAGTTATAACCCGGTGAACTCTACGACGTTGCCTTATATTTTCGCTTCGATTAGCTGGTCAGCGTATTTCTCTGCTCTAACGGTGCGTACTCCCAAGCGAGTGATTTTGGCCAGTCCCAGATTCGTCACTTCGTTGGATGCGCTTATTTCGCGAACAAAGACGGAGGTGCTGGAGGCGTATATTGTCTGGACGGCGATTAGGGAGCTCGGCACTGCGCTGGGGCCTAGCGTCAAGCTGCGAGCTGCAGCTGAACGTTTGGAGAGGTACACGAAAGGAGTTGATCCAGACGCAAAAGAGGATAGGGAAACGGTTTGTCTAGGTGATCTCAACGCATCGCTTGGGTTTATGGCTGGTCGGTACTTCGTCCGAGAAGCTTTCCAGGGGGAGAGTAAGAAGAGGGTTGAAGATATTATCTATTCCGTCATTGCCGCTTTTAAGTCTCGTTTGCCCGAACTCGACTGGTTGGACGAGAAAACGCGCAAGAAGGCTCAAGAGAAAGCAGACGCAATTAGGGTCATGGTTGGCTACCCCACCAGTCCGAATACTACGGATGCTGTTTCTGTCGCTAACTTCTATGCGGATCTGCCGGTGGATGGGAAGAATTACTTTGCGAATCGTCTAGCGTCGGCTACTCGGATGGCCAAGAGAGATTGGGCTCAGGTAGGGAGCAAGTTGAATAGCGAGGCATGGGATATGTTCCCTGCTGAAGTCAATGCTGAGTATAGTCCGCAGGGGAACTACATTTTGTTCCCAGCGGGGATTATGCAGCCTCCTTACTTCCATGTTTCTTGGCCGAGTTATTTGCAGAGAGGTGCATTTGGAGCGGTTGCTGGGCATGAGCTTTCGCATGCTTTCGATCCTGATGGAAGACTCTACGACAAGGATGGCTACCTTCGAGACTGGTGGACCGAGGCTACGGCACACGAATTCCAGCAGAGACAGACTTGCTTGGCTAACCAGTACCATTCCTATACTGTGTCGGATGGGAAGGGAGGGGTGCTGCATCTACGATCTAATTTTACGAAGGGTGAGGATGTTGCCGATGCGGGTGGATTAGCGCAAAGTTACAGAGCGTGGAAAGATGAGCTGAAGCAGGGAGGGGAGGTGGTGGAGGCTGCGAATGCGTTGTTGCCTGGATTGGGGTATACGAGGGAGCAGATGTTCTTTATTGCGTACGGTGTTAGTTGGGCTAGGAATATTAGGACTAGTGAACAGGTGAAGAGGATTAGAACTGATCCTCATAGCCCGACGAAATATAGGGTAAATGGGGTACTGGAGAATATGCCCGAGTTTGGGGATGCGTTTGGGTGTAAGGCGGGCAAAGATAAGATGGCGAAGAGGAAGGAGGAGAGGTGTAGCATGTGGTGATGACCCAAACCTGCGCGCCAAGAGGTGATCCCCTGCCGCTTCTATTCAGTGTCTCATGGGTTGCAATCAATGCTTGTATCCCAGGCTATGGCTGCTATGTGCTGCAGAGGTGCCGCTGTAGGCTGGGATCAAGGTGCCTGGTGAGATCGAGAGCCTCAAACCTAGGGAGAAGGTCCTGAGAAGGAGGAGCATGATATGAATTGGTGAGCGCTCAAATCCTCCACACTGGCACGCAGCTCTGCAGACAGGGTCGCGGGCTCCGAAATCCGAAAACTTTTCGGCGGAAAGTTACACTTCTTCGAAGATGACTGAGCGCTCTTCCTTTCTTTCCTCCCTCGATCTCTAAGTCGTTGGCTGTAAATATGGGAGACGACAGGGAGCGCGGATCAGGCACATCCTCCAGCCGCCACTCTTCCTCACGGCGAGAGAAGGAGAGGGAAGATCGTCGTCGACACCATCACCGCGACTCAAAGCATAGACACGATGACGACAGAAAGCACAGCAGTCGAAGCGATAGCAACACGAAGGAAAGGGCGAAGGAAGATGACGGGCACAGACACAGGCACCACCATAGCTCGCATCGTAGTAGCCATTGCGGCAGAGAAGGGGAGGAAGATCGTATCGACCGCAAAAAGAGGCGTAGGGAAGACGATGAGCGACGCCACGATTCTCGAAGCCACCATAAAAGCCATCGCAACGAAGCATCTCCCAGCAGCGACCCGAAACAACCAGCTTCCGACTTCATCCCCACCTCTGCTTCTCTCGATCTCACTTCCCATGCTACCACTTCCACCGACACATCTGGTCTGAAACGAGACGATTGGATGCTATCCTGCCCCGATAAAAACTTAGACGATGCTTCATACTTCTCCACTCTCGGTCAAGCCCGCGTGAAGCAACCAAGACCGGAAAAATCTGATCCGGAAAAGCTGAAGATCAGTTCACGCGAACTCAACACTCAACTCGTCCAAGGGAAGACTGTTGACGAGTATACCACACCGAACGCTGACGAGGGAAAGAAGCAATATGGGGGTCCAGGGTATCAGTGGCGAATGATGAAGTTGAAGCGTACGCTAGAGGCGGCGGAAGTGGAGGGAAGGGACTTGGAGGAGGTTGCATTGGAGAGGTTTGCGACGATGGATGATTTTGAGGATGCGTTGGAGGAGAGGAGGGTTTTGGATGGGCAGGCGAAAGGAAAGAAGAGGGAGGAGGAGGGAGGGAGGAGTACGCCAACGTTACAAAGCGTTGCTAGGAGAAGTTATATGCTTGCTAGTGGCGGTTCAGGGGAGAGGACTAGTGGGACGGATGATTCGGAGCCTAGCTCAAGACCGGGTAGTAGACAAGGGTTTAAACGACCAGGAGAGTCGAGTGGAGCAACAACACCTCGTCCACCTCGCAATATTGGGTTTGAGACTCCGAGTGCCTCCAAGCCCACTACTCCTTCTGCTATTCCGTCGGTGTTTACGCCATTCATTGAACGTCCGGATGCAACTCAAGCTGGAGTCGTGCTTGATGATGGTTCTTCCGATCCCGATCGACCTATTCTTACCCCGGACCAGCTGAACAAACTGCAAGCTAACATCCTCAAAGCCGAACTCATGGGAGACGATCCACAACACTCCGCCCTCAAAGAGGAGTACGAGCGAGAATCTGGACGGGCAAAAGCACACACTACTGCTGCTGGAGATAAAGGTGGTGCGTTCGCCCCCTCCTCCCATACCTATAGGAGGGGTGGGAAGAGTGGTGCAGGGGTGCTGGTTGAGGATGGGACGAGAGAGTTGCAGGTGCTTCCCACACTTGACGCTAGGGGGAGGATGTACGATATTGGTGCGCTGGATTCCTCTTCCACTGACCCCGCTGCAGGTGTTGATGGGGGGAGCAGGAAGAAGTTAAAAGGTCGAGATACATTCGAAGCGCGCGATCCTCGCACAGGTCACTTCATCCGATATTCTGCAGACGACGACACTACTACCCTGTCTGACTTGGTTCGACAGGAAAAGTTCTCTGCTGGTCCATCCGCGCAGAAGAACCCAGATGCAGAACTAGCAGCAAACATCATGACCGACGCCGGCTTCTCCTCTAACCTAGAAGATCAGGACGACGAAGCTCATCGATATGCAAAAAAGAAAATGCGCAGTGATGCGCTGAAACGGCAATTTGCGATCAACGATTTTGCTCGCACCCAAAAAGCCCTGGACAGATGCAGATTTTGTTGGCAGGATGAAGGTAGCAAACCTCCCCGCGCCGTTGTCGTTTCTAGTGGGTATCGTGCCTACCTAGCCATACCAGACACTGAAGGGGTAGTAGAAGGAGAAATGGGAGAAAACCTCCTCATCGTCCCCATGCAGCACCACCTCAGTCTGTTAGAAGCCGACGAGGAAACATGGGACGAGATCAAGAATTTTCAAAAATGCTTGATGCAGTTAGCTGCGAGTAAAAGTCAAAAAGTCATATTCTATGAAACGATTACATCGCTAAAGCCGCAGTTACACAGCTACATCGAAGCAGTACTACTTCCTGCAGCAGCGATGGATTTTTTACCGGGAGTGTTGAAAGAATCGCTACGGAGTGTGGGAGGGGAGTTCAGCACGCATAGGAAGGTGATTGATTTTACGGTGGAGAGACCGTTTAGGAATGCGCTAGTGCCGAATTTGCCGTATTTTGCGGTAAGTTGGGATTATCGTTGGTCAACTGGATATGGGCATGTGATTGAGGATATGGATAGCGAGCAGGGTCGTGGAGGGTCAGGAGGTGGGAGGGGGAAAGATAGGGGAGGTGACGATGCGTATGATGTTGGAGAGATGGCTGCTGGTCCAGCTAGTGGAGTAGGGGGTAAGTTTGATGCGAATTTTGCAAGAGATGTGATTAGGGCGGTGTTGGAGGATTTAGATGCGGAAGGTGAGGATGGAGGTGGGTATGTCAGAGGGTTTGGAAGGTCAAAGAGAAGAAGTGAAGAGGAGAAGAGGAGAGTTAGGGAGAGTTTTAGGAAGGAGTGGGACAAGTATGATTGGACCAAGATGTTGCAGACTCAGTAGTTGCACTCGGTGGTGCATGTCAGATTCGTGCATTGCATCTCATCACATCATCCTCCATCACCTTCTGCAATCACAGACCGAGAATGCGTGAACGCTGAGCCAAGAAAGTATGAATTGAATCTAAACCAAACTACTATGAATACACAACTCACACTCTCCCCCTAACTTTGGATCTGACTAGGCTCGTAATCAGGCCAAATTTTCCTCCCTGGCGTAACAGTAGGAACCCTGATCTCCCTCGGGAACAACCCCTCCAATCTAGCACCACCTGCAACAGCCTTGACTAACCTCCTCGCCTCAGCACCCGTCGGTGCATCCTTCTTGGGCTCAGCTCCTGGCAGCGTCACCAATCCCAATTCCACCAACTTCCTGTGTTCCTTGGGCGACCTTTTGTTCGGTGCAACTTTATAAGTTGCTGCGGCATACAATCGTGGGTCTTGCTCACGAAGGTCTTGAAGAGCTTCGCGTAGACGGGCCTGCTTCTTGTCGAGACGAGCAGCGAGCTCTTCACGCTGTGTACGTTGGTAAAGGAGCCAAGCGCGGGTGATGGTGCTGTGAATTTCTTCGGATGCGTCGCCAAAGGGAAGGACGGCAGATGCCGAGGTGGCCGAGTGTGCGACCTTGTCTTGGGCGGTCGAAGGCGATGGGGGGTAGACGATCTTGCGGATGAACTCTGTGCGGGGATCGGCTGCGGGGGGGATGTAGTTGGGATCGTTGGGGTTTCGAGAGCCTCCAGTGGGCTTACCACCTGCTGCGGTTGCGTAGCCACGAATGCCACCGAGAGAAGCGACTTTGTTGACTGCTGACTTGGCTGCACCTGCTGCGGCAGCGAAAGCACCAGAGACACCACCAGCAGAGTCAGCACTGGAAGAAGAGGCGGCCTGCTCACGGATAAGGTTGAGCGCAGATCCAGCACGGATCCAATCCAAATGAGCAGCACTCAATGAGTGCTTAGTCGGCAACTCGAAAGTCTGCTTAACAGTCTTGCCATCTTCTTCGAACTTGGTCACCTTCAACTTGACCTGTGTTGACAGATCTCCTTCTGGCTTGATCAGCTCCGTCAAGTTGACCGTCTCCACAAGATCACCAGATCCAATCCTGAGATAGTCATCCTCGTTCTCGAACAACAATGTCAAAACGCCCTGCTTCCTCAAATTTGTCTCTGCAATCCTAGCAATGCTGCGTGCGACGATCAAGTTGCATCCGTAGAATCGTGGTTGCAAGGCAGCATGCTCACGTGCAGATCCCTCTCCGTAGTTGTGGTCGGCGACCATCATCCAAGGCTGGTCGCGAGACTTGTAGGCCTTGGCCACACCAGGGATGGTGTCTTTCTGACCGGTGACGTAGTCTTTGGCGACGTTGACAGCGTCGAACTCGTCATTGGTGGCTCCGATGAGGGTGTTCTCGGCGAGGTTGGAGAGATGACCCTTGTACTTGAGCCAAGGACCGGCGGCAGAGATGTGGTCGGTGGTGCACTTGCCCTTGATGCGGAGGAGACAGCGCATGGCGGGGAGCTCGTACTTGCCTTGGGCGGCAGTGGCGGCGAAGGGGCTGGGGAAGGGTTCGAGAGGTTCAAGACGAGCGGAGGTGGGGCTAATGAGGACCTCAGTGTCGGGTTGAGGCTCAGGCATGGGTGTGGGAAGGTAGTCGAGGTCACCCTGAGCGAAGCCACTGGCGGGCAAGACGTAGCTTTGAGGGGGCTCGAACTTGAAGGGCTTGCCATCAGGAGCAGTGAGAGTGTCGGTCATAGGGTTGAAGTCGAGGCGACCGGCAAAGGCCATAGCAGTGACGATCTCGGGAGAGGCGAGCAAGTTCCAGGTCTTGGAGTTGCCATCGTTACGGCCACGGAAGTTACGGTTGAAGGAGGTGAGGATGACGTTGTCTTCTCCCTGCAACTGCTTTCGGTTCCACTGACCAATGCAAGGACCACAAGCGTTGGCAAGAACACGTCCACCGACGTCGGTCAAGACCTGCTGAATGCCATCACGCTCAACGGTGGCTCGGACCTGCTCGGAACCAGGAGTAACGTCGAAGCTAGATTTGACCTTCATGCCTCGGTCACGAGCCTGCTGGGCGAGGGAGGCGCAACGAGCCATGTCGGCGTAAGAAGAGTTGGTGCAACTGCCGATGAGAGCAGCGCTGAGCTCGACAGGGTGGTCGCGAGCATCGGACTTGGCCTTGTTGACGAATTCAGAAAGAGGAGTGCTGAGATCGGGAGTGAAGGGACCGTTGAGGCAAGGTTCGAGGTCGGACAAGTTGATCTCGATGCGTTGGTCGTACTCGGCACCCTGGTCGGCAGAGAGGAAACCTTGAGCAGCGGCACGCTCAGCAGCGCGAGCAACCTCGGCACGACCAGTAGCCTCGAGGTAAGAGCTCATAGCAGGAGTAAAAGGGAATGCAGAAGTAGTAGCGCCAACCTCGGCACCCATGTTGGACATTGTGGCGAGACCGGTAGCGGGGAGAGTCTGAAGACCAGGACCTGAGTATTCGACAATCTTTCCTGTACCACCACGAACAGTGAGCTTGCCAGCGAGGTGAAGGATGACATCCTTGGGTGTGCACCATGGGCTGAGCTCACCCTTGAGGTGAACGCCGAGCACGTTGGGTGCCATGAGCTCCCAAGGAGTGTTGGTCATAGCATCGACAGCGTCGGCACCACCGACACCGATGGCGAGACAGCCGAGACCAGAGGCGTTGGGAGTGTGAGAGTCGGTACCGAGCATGAGAAGACCGGGTGCTGCGTAGTTTTCGAGAACGATCTGGTGGATGATACCGGAGCCAGGGCCCCAGAACTCGATGCCATACTTCTTGGAAGCGGATTCGAGGAAGGCAAAGACCTCCTGGTTCGAGGCAATGGAACGCTTGAGATCGGCCTCTGCACCTTCGTATGCCTGTATGAGATGGTCGCAGTGTACACTGGAAGGAATGGCGGTACGAGGAAGACCACAGGTCATGAATTGGAGGAGAGCCATCTGTGCTGAAGCGTCCTGCATTGCCAAACGATCGATCTTAAGCTTGAGATACTTCTTGCCTCGAATAGCCGAAACATCCGAACCGGCACCAGCGAAATCCTGTTCCGGGTTGCGGAGATGCGAGTAGAGAATCTTTTCGGAGAGAGTGAGGGGCCGGTTGAGCTGTGCTCGAACTGTCTCGAGGGTGGAGAGCAGCTCTGTGTATGGTGGAACTCGAGAAGAATGGAACGTGGGGACGCGGCCATCAGCTGCGGGGGTGGCGAGGGTGCGCTTGGCACCCAAAGCCTTTTGAGCCGCCGAGAGACCATGGCGGCCCCTCTGAACACGAGCAAGGGATGCGATCATGGTGGTGGTGTGAAACTGCCACGCACCCAGCAGCGGCGGGTTGTGACAAAGTCGAAAGCCTTTGCGACGGAGGAGGCGAGAGGGTGGAAAGATGCCAACGCTGCCTTGCCTGACCTTGACCGATGGTAGCAGTCGCGAGAGAAGTCGAGTGTGCAAGCTTGTGACGGTGGTGACGGTGGCGACGGTGGTGATGAGGATGAGGTGGAAGTGAGTGGGATGTGTCGTTGAAAGTGAAATGCAATTGCTCGTCCGAGTCAGCCAAGCTTCGGAAAGTTGCCGACAAGCACCAGAAAAGAAAAGAAAAAGAAAAGGAAAAAGGAAAAAAAGAAAGAAAAAAAAAAAAAGAAGAAGAAAAATGAGAGAAAAAAAGGGGTACACGAGCACGCTTTCTTTTAAAGAGATGCATCGGATGAGAGTGGGACAATTGGGAGAAATGCCTTCTTCTTCTTCTTCTCGCGCCTCTCTGTATCTTTCAAAATATGAAAACAAATGCTTCATCTTCTCCTCAGCTCAAGGCGGTGGCTCGTCAATTTTCCAAGGCAGCAGAGTGCGATGGCAATTTCTCTGCTTTTTAGTGATTTTCTTTTTTGTCTTGTCGGGCCACGCTGCGAAATCCAACGCTCCTCATTCGCAGCTGAAGCTCGGAAACGTGTCTCCAACCAAGATTTTGGAAACGACGAGGGAAATCGGGGAAATCGGGAAAAATCAGGAAAATAAAAGAAATCGGGGAATTCGGGAATGTATATTTCTTGATCTAGTCGCTATGGCGACGCTTTCTCTACTCCATTCAGCCTGCTACCGCTGCCTTGTTACTATTGGATGCTGCCGCTTCCGTATTGCTTGATGCAATGTCTTCGCATAAGGATGGAACATGAGCCCGTGGGCTATAGAAGGGGTCGGCGGATGATGAGAGGCCTGTTGACGGCTAGATCTCTACTCCTCGACCTTGAGTCAATTCAAAGTTGCGGGTGATGATCTTCTTGCGCAAGCCGAGCAAATCTAGGGTTGAGAAAGGTAACTGGAGACCGCCGAGACCTTGTGCCTGGTCCTGCAATCGACGCCCATCGCTCGTTGTTCCTGCATTTCCGGTCTCTTTCGCCTTGAGGCTCATGATCCATCGCCACGCCATCTCGAATGCGAACTTGGGCCTGTGAGAGTAGGTGATCGAATAAGCATACGAAGCACGCAGCCTTGCGAGTCGTTCGATCTCGTCGTCATCCAACTTGCTCATGTGTTTCTTGGCAAAGGCTTCGGGCCACTGGCAGAAGCATCTCCCTACTTCGCTGGCCGATCCTAAGACTGTCGGCACTTCGATCGTGCCTCCGCGTCGTTCTGGCTTGCCATTGCTGCTCAGATCGTCGACGGCAAAGGTGGCAGCCACACCTTCCATCTGTGATCCGTCCAGTTCTTCTCTCTGCGACATCGAGGGGTTGGCTTCGGATTGAACTCTACGCAAGGGTTGCGCTTTCGATTGCCGGCCGTCGTTCTTGAATCCAGTCTTGCTTGTAGCACTGTTGCTCAGCTCGCCCTTCCGTTTCTTGATCATCGCAGTAGTGTTCCGATTCGTGCGACTGTAACTATCCTCCATCACCCTAACATGGCGTCCAATCACTTCCTCCTCTTCCGCCGAGAGGCGTCCAAGACTCTGTGCCTGCTTCCACAGCCCCGAGATGGCTTTGTCCTCAACGCCTCGGAACTTCTCCATCTGCTCGAACAACTTCTTCTTCAGCATGCCCGTCTGTACTTTCCCCTTACTCCACAAAGCACACAGAGCCGACTCGGGCCGAGCTGCGTTTCTGATCGCCGTCGATGCCGGACTATAGTCTTCCTTTGAGAACCAATCGTAAGCTTCACTCTCGTCTGTAGAATCGTACGCCCAATCAGGCAAAGCACCCAGATACTTCTTACTGTCGTTGATTCGGACCCGATCCTTGAGCGTTAGACCGGTCTTCTGACCGTCCATGCACTGACAGAACTTGTGCGCCAATTCAACTGCTTCCTTGCTGTATGTTCCCAACTGCCATGCTGCGTAGAGGTGCATAACGCCGTAGAGGCCACGAACCGCTGGTTGGGAAGCGCCAGCGACGAGCTCCTTGACGAGGATCGTGTCACGTTCGTTCTTCTCCTTGTTGCTGTGTGCAGCAACAAAGTCAGCAACTGTCGTGTTGGACTTGCCAAACACATCGCTGATTTCAAAAGGGCAATCTGCGTATTTGGTGTCCGAGTTTTGGAAAGGTTCCACGAGCTTTGGCTCCCAGAATACTCGGATGGTGTCACCATCGTGGTCACCGCCACTGAGAAGCGAGGCGAGCGGTCCCTGCCCTTTTATCGAGAACACGACGACGTCCTCGTAGGTGCTTAATTCTGGTCGTACTACCGCGCGCACCTTGCGAATGTCGGTCGGAAGCAAGCAGGGATGTCGAGTAACCAGGACATCGCCTTCTGGAACATGGTTCAGCTTCAATCTCGTCTCAGGATCAAGGAGCCGATCTCCACTGAAGCGAAATTGGATCTCGCCTTCCTCCAGCGTGCCGGTCGGATCCGGCATTACCATAGCTTCAGCGCTGCGGGGAACGGGGATTGTAAAGCGCTTGATAATCCTCTTCATGGCGTTGTCTGCGATCTCAACCAGTAGTTCGGCAAGATATGGACACGACTTTGGGTGGAAGCCGACAAGCAGCATCTCGTAGGCACGCTCGTTCTTGCACAACGGCATCCCGTTCCACAGGTGCCTGCCATTCTGACCGTGAAAGATGTCACGATCGTCGTCGCCAAAGCTGCTGCTTCCATCGTTACCTTTGCCTTTCAAGTCGCTCATCCCCTGCGCACGATGCTCGGCGGACTCGGTGCTTCGCTTCGCCTTCATCGATTCGGTTTTGCAGTACTTTTCGACGACCGTAGCAAGCCGCATGCAGACGGTGGCATCCGGGCCATCCCAGTTTGAGATCTCGTCGATAATGGCTCTCAATTCAGCCTCCTGCATACCTTCGAACGTACTTGTTGGAACGCCATTCGCCTGCATGACCATGATGATTTGTTTGGAGAGCGTGGAGGGAGCAAACGTGCGCGAGGGTCCCAACAGATCGATGACGAGTTGGCTTGGATCCAACGGCTTGTCATCCGCATAGTTGATCTTCTTCTGGGAGTCGCGCACCCTGATCCAGCGAGTCGGCTTCTCGCCGGGCAATGAGCGTTCGGGGCGAGGCTCGATATACCAGACGCCTTTTGAGCCTGCTACTCGTCCTTGGAAGGCGCAAGGGACTGACTCGTACCCTAGGTGTTCGGCGATATCCTTGGCAACGGCAAGCGAGACAACACCTGCACCGTCGGTCATCTCGACGCGCTTGCCAGTAACTGGATCTGGATCACCAAAGACATCCGGCTCATACGTGATCTTGTCTATCACCGAGGCGGGGACCGAAGTCGAGAGACCGAGCTGCACTCGTTGAATGTATTTGCCGAGAGGCGATCGACCGTTTTCTGCGAAAGGTTGATGGTGGTTGATGAAATCCCAAATGCAGTCAAACTCTGGCTGTTCTGGACAATTCTTGGGAGATTCGATCCAGAGATAGAAGATTGTCTTGTCCTTGCAGATGAAAGGACGATACTTGCGACCCATGATCAGCAAGGGGCGTGCGAAGAAATCAGAGATCTCTTGCTGGATATCGCGAGTCTTAGGATGAACTGCGAAGCGACGAGCATCCTTCGCCATGCTGGGCTCCATCTTCAAGCGCAGGATACTGACGCTGCCGAAACGTCTAGAAAAGCGACAGCTGCCACCCATCTTTGGTGGAAGCAGCTGAACTTTGAAATCGCAGTGTTTGCGATACTTTCCAATTTTGGGAGGCTCCTCGTTCTTGATACATGCAATGCGACCTTCAAAGAGGACACGGCCGCCGAACGATCTCATCTCCTCCCCTGGTGGTCCGATGACGCCGTTGAAGCGGGATTCGGCCAAGATTTGGGCCTCACGGTCGAGCTCATCGTGGACTTGACACTCCCGGTCGGTGGCTCGCCTTGCCATGACAGGAGCTTGACCCTTTTCCTTGCAAGCCTCCCAGAAGATCTGTTGGTTAGTGGGTTCGAAGAGTGCAATGATGGAGGTGGCGTTCAGAGGGGACCGTAGTGCATTGACTCCTTTCGTCAATGAAAGCTCGTCCAGGCTGAAGAGGCCGAAGGAGACAAGACAGGCGAGGTAGTATTGGACTCCCCAAGGTACAGCTTTCCTCCCATCCATCTGAGCTTGCATTACGCCCACGCGCATGTGGGTCTCCACCACATTCAAAGGAGCGACAACTCCGGTCCGCGGGGTCATTGCTGGGATGCAATCATCAGAATCGCTGCTCGACGTGCTCGCAACGGTCTCCGAACCATCTCCTTGCAACTCGTAGGCGGGCTTGCTGTGCTTCGTTTGGATGCTTGTTGGCTGCTCGGATCGTGTTGCGGAGTCATGCTTCGGTAGCAATACTCGGCCGGGATTGCCTTCGTCTTCGCATTCAGAGCTGAAGAGGGCCCAGGCTGGGGAGCCTTGTGCTGCGTTACTGGTGGTGCTGGTACGAGTGGCCGCCGAATGCGATTGTACCTTCCTGGATTTGATGATGTTGGGACCTGAGTTACTTGTCGATGCATGCGAAGAGCCATCAATGCCTTGTGACGAGGCGGGTGTGTCCTCGAAAGCTCCATCGAAGAGGAAGTCGTGGAAGAGGCCTGACTCCGCCTCTGACTCTGAGTCCGACATGGTGAGATCAATGGCGATATCTGGACCGCCAGAGTTGCCGGCTTGGAACAAGCCTTTTAGGATGTTGGACGAATGTCGAGAGCTTGAAAGGTGTTGATGCTTTGAAGAGCTTTGGTGATGAGGCGAGCGATTGGATGTCGTAGCCGTCTTCTTGGCGGGTGGAGAGTGTGCGTCTACGGCTGGTCGTTTCCTTGCGCCGTGATTGTTTCCGCGACTGGTGGTGTTTGCAAGGGGATGTCGTTCGTGTCGCTGTCCGCGATGTTTGCGCTTGTGTTCCATAGCTCTGGGGCTTTCTGTGTCGAATATGGATGTGGTTGAACAACGATGAGTAAGAGTCCAACTTGACGAGCACCAGACAATGGCCGTAAGCTATGAAAGTGAGACCGGACTTGCTCGCAGAGTTGATGCGGTGGTCGCTGAAATGGCTCAGAATTAGCTATTGATGGTAGATGCTCGCGGCCTTAAAGAGAAGGGTGGTGAAAGAACAGTGGTAGATAGAGCAGTGTCTCTGAGAGGAGAGGTTGTACGATGCTGCTGCCTGCACGATAGATGCGTAGTCCAGCGACAAGATAGCGACTGAGTGGTCGTAAAGCGTTTAGAAGAGGTGTTGTAGATGGGGAAGATGGGATGGTCTCTATGGTCTATCGAGGTAGTCGCGAGTGGACTAAGGTGTATGAGTATAGAGCGATGCCTTCAAAGTGTTGGGGTGTCGACCGAAGCGGGGAATGGGCCGGGGAGCTTCCGGAGGGCGAGTATATATCCCTCTAGCAACACCAACTGTCGATGCTACAGACTGCGGAAAGGCCTTCGGAATGGCTCTGCTGCGGAACGGGGAGGGAAAGTGCGAAAAGTGATAAAAATCGCGGGAAGAGAAGATGCAGAAATGAGATCTGTAAGAGAAGCAACGAGAGAGAATCTGTCCGTGAAGGGAAAGAGACCAAGACGACCTCGAGGAAGAACGGTTTCTGATTCCAGCTTGAAGCGAAGCTTAAGGTGTGATCGACTGAGTTGTTTTAGTTGATCTGCGCAATGTGTGAGCATGCGCGGAAATGAAGCAAAGCGCAAGTTGTAGCTTGTCCGAGATGAAACGGAAGGTGGACTAAGCGCGGAAAGCAAGGGTGGTTGGACAAAAAACGTGTATCGTCACTGCGTACGTTACAGAAGTGAGATGCAGAAGAAGGAGCGGGCGAGGCTAGCTTTCTGGAACTTGCTTGCCAGACCCGCAAGCACATACACGAGATTGGTACGTTGCAAGCCCGTAGTCGTTTGTAACAGTATAAGGTTGTGATCACTTGCAGGGAGGTATTGGAAGCCGTCTAATGAAGTTGAAGTGGCTCCGTGCCGATGCGAAGGTGTACGTGATCCTCACAGCTGCGTGGCGTGTATGTTCGGCAGCAGCGACCGAACAAGAGCTCCGAGTTGCGGCCTGAGGTATATATTGAGCTCGAGGAAGAGCTTCAAGCCGCCGAAGACGCAGAACAGCTGACCATGGTTCCGTGGGCTAACGGCAAGATCGGTCCGGCACGGGCCGGGAAGAGATGATGGAGTGGGTCGTTGGTGTCGAGCGCGGATCACGCCCTGACACTGTTCTAGATTCCCGCAGCGAACTTGTTCCGCACGATCGCAAAGTTAGAACGATGGAGAGAAGGAGGCGCAGTTAAGGATGATCAAGAGCCTGAGCCTGAGCCTTCTTCACCAGGATGTGAGAGTGTGGAGGAAGACCGACATACTGTAACTCTGACACACCCTGACACACAGAGCAGCTAAGAAAACGTGGGTGAGTGTGTGTGACAGGTGAGAACAACACTTGATCTCAGATCTCGTGTGTTTACTTGCAAAGCCCGATCGATCTACGCGCCCTTACGGAGACCAATCCCGTCTGGACTCATCCGCACGAGACGAAACAGAAATGACTAAAACTAACACGCTGAAAACTAAGTGAATTGCAGAGCGGAGCAGAGCGGAGCAGAGCGGAGCAGAACAATGCGATGGCTGAAGTCCAGACGCGCAGGCCTTTCTTTAGAATCACGTGATGCACACTTTTTTGACGCCGAGAGCCGAGAAAGTTGCGCATTGAAATTCGCTCAATTGTGGAACCTCTCTCAACACCAACTTCATCTCAAAACCGCCGTACAACACACGAAGAGCAAAAGAGGCCAAGATGATCGAAGCACTCGAACTGTCACTTGCCAAACACAGCGTCAGCAAAGGCTCATTTATGTAACTCAGCTCTGTTTGCCGAGCACCCATCCGCATGGAAGCCTCTGTCGTCTGTCTGACCATCACTTGACTCCCTTTCCTGAATTGGTTGGACTCCGTCCATCCATCATCCCCTTTCATCGTCATCATCACATCTAGCCTACGACTGCGGTGGTGCACTAGCATCGCATCATCCCGCAAACCATCACCTTCAACATGAACGGCAACATGCTACTCTCCCCCGATGCACTTCACTGCCTCAAACGCAAGCAGCTCACCAACCTTTGCCGTCGTTTCGGCATCAAAGCAATCGGCAAGAACGCAGACCTCATTCAGCAAATACAAGAGTATGCTGCTTCCAACATCCCTTCCGACAGTCCGACAAAGGGAAACGTTGCAATCCTTCGCCATGTCAAGCGTCCCCGGCAGAGCGTTTCTAGCGTTGAGTCTGGTAACGATGATCAGCAGCTCGATCAAGATCGGACGAAAGCTATGCCGTTCCCGCCACTGACTCCACGCACGAGGCAGAAGAGGATGTCTGATCTGGTCCAGGCTATTGAAGAGGTCAAAGGGCAAACGGATGAGATGGATACGGATGATGAGGACGAGGAGCTGCGATCGCCGCAGAAGAACACCATTGCTTTCCCTCTGTTCTCGCCTGCGTCTGCAAGAAAGCTTCCAACACCGCCTCTTTCACCTACGCTCGCCAACGAAAGCGCAGATACCACACAGCCTTTACGCATCATCAAGGCGCTACCTAGCTCGACTCTCACTGCATCGCCGCTCTCGACAGCGACCATCCTCGAAATGAGCCGCCAATCCACCATCACAGTGGAGACCAGCTCAAACTTGTACCCTGACATTACCTCTCTGCCTATTCCGGAAGGCGTTTCGAGCGAGCATCTGACCAGCTCGTCTACACTGCCTTCCATCACTTGCCGCCAATTCTCAGCGGCTGCTGCTTCCGTCCTGGCAGAGATGAATGCAAGGCTCACTGCAGCTGGGCGATCTTCCACTTCGGGCTCGCTGACGACCATGTCCAGCATCAGCAATGGTACCTGGCACAACCTTGCAGCTTCGGCTTCCACCCAGGGGATGTCAAAGAGCCGTTCGGGAAGGTACGAGATACATCACGAAAAGCAATTCAAGAAGATGGACTCTATCGTGAACCATTACGCTGCTCGACGTGTTGGTGGCGGACGGGATGCCAAACCTAATGGTGCTGCGATTTCGACAGCTGCACCGAGCAAAGCTGCAACCATGGCCGCCAGCACATCCACAACACAGCGTCTGCCAATGCCCGCAAGCACATCCACCTTAGCGCGACGCCCCCGAGTAGATGCCTCAACCTCAACCCGCAGTCTCGCCGCCATGTCTCGCTCCACCAGCTCCCGCAAACTACCTCCCATTCAATCGCAACGTCAACCACTGCCCATCCCACGCATTTCCAAAGCCAAGCTCCCCTCTTCCCTCGCCACCACCACCTCTCGCCAAGCATCCAACAGCACCGAGCCCCCACGAACAAAGCGTCTCCGACTCGCCATCACCGAAGACTGCGATGCTTTGCAGAATACAGTTCTCGAAATCCCGCCCGAGAAGAAGACTGTTGTCATCTGCGTCACTCGCCCGGATCGTGAAGGGATGCCGTACAAGTTCAGCGCCTCGGATAACAAAAATGGGGATGCGGAGAACGGAGCGGTGAGAGCTGCTTATTCGTTGAAGAAGACGGTGATTAAGGCGACAAAGAGTAGGTTCGCAGGTAGTGGGGCGGCGAAGAAGACGGTGGCTAGTGCGAGAGGGGAGAAGAGAGAAGCGGCTTTTGTGAAGGAGCAACAGCAACAAGCTGCGATGTCGAGAAGTATCAGTTCTAGGGCAAATTTGACGGCTTCTGCTAGTGTGGGGAATAGGTTTACTGGTGTAAGCACCACAGCCACTCCTGCGGTACCAAGTATTGGATCGGAGGAGGAACCAAGCGCGCCTGTGAAAGCTGTGGAGAACAATGTGAGGAAGCCATCGGTTGCCACCTCAGTCAGCAGTAGGTTTGGTGGCAGCATTCGTAGCAGCGTCTCACAGGGTCTAGGTCGAGCGGAAGCAGCGCGTCAGACTCGATTACAGGAGATCAAAGCTCGAACCAAGGCTGCTCTGGCTGAATTTGGGAGTCAGCGCAATGTTAATGCTTCCACCACCACTTCCAGCATTACCACGACTCTCACTTCACCAAGAAAGAAAACTTTGCTTCCCGCAGGTCAATCTTTCTCACCTAGCGTGATGAGACCTACCATTGCAAGTCTCTCTCGCGCCACAGCCAACGCAGCCAACACCGGCTCTGCTTCCTTACCCATGCTTTCCGCTATCACAGCGCAAACCCTTCCGCTCAGCGGGATCGTCGCATCCACGCTCCAACGAGCAGCTACAGTCCATGGCGCACTCACTCCTTGTCTTACTCCTCGCTCTTCTTCCCTGCGCCATTTGCGCAGAGTTCTGCGCAAACAAGCAAAAGAGGCTGAGGTGGAGCAAAATCGTGTCGTGGCGGCGGAGAATATAGCTCCTGGTGCTGTGGTTCCATCTGTTATTCTTGCCAAGAGAGACATGCAGCAGAAAGAGGTTGGATTGTCTGCTAAGCCGTCCATTCGCACGGTTCCTGGCGGAGCGAGTGAGGATGGATTCACGACTCTACCGGCGAAGACGAGGACGAGAACGGTTGGTGGTGCAGCGAAACTGGCGGGTCCGAGGGCTGCGTTGGTGAGTAGTAGAGCTACTACGATGGCGTTGAACAGAGTGTAGAGGTGGAAGAGATTCGATTTTGGTTTGGTATGCAGAGCGGTTTGTTGTACCGCTGCGCCCTTTGTTGTTGCTATTTAGATTGATGATACCCATGCCATGTAATTGCAGACGATCGCTTTTGACACAGCTATTAATAAAACCCCTCAGACTGTACGCTCGACTCAATGTAGGCGACACGATATGAAGAGCACACATGGCGACAAACGAGCCTGAGAAAAACGAGACATGATTAATCTACTGTCCTGTCGAATAGGTGATGTGATTCGTATACATAAACACATGAAAGATCTACCGAATGAACAGAAGCAAGAGTTGCTGCGCCGGCTAGCGTCGGACCAGCATTTTCTCAAACCCCCACGAGCTCAAGCAAGCATAACAATCGCACTCAACAAAGCACCAGCGACCATTGAAGCAACCACCAACACGTCTGATCCCATTGCACCAGACTTACTGGATGGTTGTGAAGCCTTCGAAGCACTTGCATTCGTCACGGAGCTAGAACCGGATTTGCTCATCCCACCACTGGTGGCATCAGCAATGGTCGGGTTGTAGTTGTTATCGGCAGCCTTAATCTCGCTGCCCTTGGGCAGACCAGTAGCGTTAATGTTTCCGGCAACATACTGTTCGAAGTTAGGGTAGACGATGTTTTCCGGGTAGGGACGAGATTGGTTCTTGCAAGCTGTGAGGGGGACAATGTGTTTGAATACGGCTTGAATGTTTGCGTATTGTTTCATGAATTCTTCCATTGTATGGCCGTTGATTTCGTGTGTGAGCACGATGTTACCCTGGCCGGCTGTGGGACCTTGTGTTTCTTTGGCGATGATGGCAGCGTAGTTTGCATCGATGGATGGGGTGGGTAGGGTACCGAGAGGGAGGATCTTCCAATCGTCCGTGTCGTCGGTCCAGAGGACAGTTTCGAGACCCAAACCCTTGGCGATAGCACGGACACGGTCATCGACATCACCGAATGGAGGACGCCAGCAAGTAGGGGTGACACCAACAACATCCTTGATCGCTTTAGCAGTGTAGTACAATTCAGCAAAGACCTGATCGTCAGGGAAAGCAGTCATGTACTGATGACTCCAAGTGTGTACGCAAATATGATGTCCGTCGACAATACCCCTCTGAGCTTCAAGAGGCCAGTCGAGAACGTTGGAACCGATGTAAAACATGGTTGCTTTTTGGTTGTTCTTCTGCAAGAAATCGTAAAAGGCATTGTGGGTGCAGTTGGGTCCATCATCGAATGTGAGACCCCAAGTGTTGGGTTCGGGGCACTGAATTAGATCCTCAGAAAGGTTGGGGTGTTTAGGGTCATCACAACCGTTGAAGCTCCACCAACAGTCAGGGTCGGAGTGAGGATAGGTGGGGGTGAAGGCGGAGAAGTCTCCATTGACTTTACCCTTGGGTGTGATGCCGGCAGGGATGATACCGGAGGCTTTGATGTTGGACCATACGGTTTGGGCTTCGGTGTCGCCAGGAAGAATGGTGGCGTTTTCCCAAGGGACAGGGAAGTTTTTGGCAAGAGCAGCAACTTCGGGAAGGTTGTAAGCTGTGCATTCTTGTTGAGGGTCGAGGATTTTAGCCTGTTCGGGCTCAGTGGTGGCACGAGGGCGAAGGGCGGCTTGAACGGGGGAGGCACGCTTGTTGATGAGCTTGTTGTATTCGCCGCTGTCACGAGCACGGCGGTAGAGGTTCTGGATGTGGTTGGGGTCGGGAACACCGCGACCAATGTTGGCGGTGACGGTGCTGGCGAGTGAGATCGCTGCCACAAGGGCTGTAGAGGAGAGCTTCATGTTGAATTACAGCGAGCCAGGAGAGTGACAAGACTACTAAGAGACTTGGTGATGCGAAAGCAGGGATACCTTACTATATTTAAGGCGGGAAGAAAGATCGACGACGAGAGGCGAAGAAGAAAGTGAAGGAGGTGGTCGGATGAGAAATTGAGAGAAGAAGGAGTAAGAGTCAAGGTCGGGGATGAGGATGAATTAATATGGATGGATTAATATGATTGCTCGAGGCTTATGCACTAATCTCAGGGGTCACTCTGTATCAGTTGCCTTGGAGAGCAAGTGTAGGGAACAAGCTGTATCAGCTGAGGCATGAGGGCAAGCGAACCAAGCGACGGCCGTATGACATGAAAAGATCCTTTCCTCCTACGGCCCAGTCAGCACATGGTCAGCACGGCGACCTCATCATCAGGGAGAGCACAGGCACTTCAGGGATCATCCCAAAGCAGAAGCCCACGGTTTGGAAGGCACAACAACCGGCGGCGGCGGAGCTGGATGAGGGCGATCCAAGCGGCGAGACACGGCGACACTAGAGAAGGAGATCCGAGGCATATGCGTGCACTTGCATCCCAGCCAAGACTAAGAGAGGTTACATGCCGGCGGAGCACAATGTCGAACCGTTCTACCGAAGCTGCACATGCGGCGTTGCAAGGCTAGTAGACACATGCTGCACCAGAACAAGACGGCATGCGAGGCTGCCAGCTTCGGCATTCCTTTCTTGCTCACTTGGCTTGCTTGAATACAGTAGACAGTTTGAATTCAAAACGGAGCCGAACCGTCGGCAAGACCACGCCGAACCAATACAAATTTTAGACACTTTTTCTTGATCCTCCTATTAGAACTCTCGCCTCCTCCCGTCCGTCGTCATCGCACACACAAGAACACATTGCTGTTGGTGGACCGGTTGCGGAATTTGAAAACGCTCGTTCATACACCTTATAGCGCTGCTGCCAGCAAAGCAAGGCGCATTCAAAGTACATGTGACCGTTCGGAGCCGCGGGTTTGCTTGGTCATGCCCTTCTTTCGGCTTTCTCGCAGCCTTCAACTGCTCCTTCTCTGCCATACTAACGGTCTGTGCGACACTGGCACAGAAGTCTCTCGCTGCGGCTGGCGGTGCTGCGTTGTCGATCCAACACAACATTGCTGCAAAGAAGCTTCTGATATGCACTCTGCAGTTCATCACGCGGTCGCTGTCGTGTTACTCTCGGCGACATTGCTGACACACACACAAGGCTCTGTGCGCGTTCAAGATTCACGGATTCCCATCGGACAGCGCCGTCGCTAACCCTTTGTTCACCGCTACCCGACAGCTCATTGTAGCTGCCCGAAAGTGTCCGCTGTAACAATGGCGAGCGGAAAGCTCCGATCCTCAATCCCCGATCCTCAATCCCCGATCCCCGATCCGACCTTTCGTAGCTTGCTCAATCTCCAGCCTCGCGCGTAGGAAGACGCCGCCCCGACTAATCCGACACTCCATCTCTCCATCACGTGCAACGGTACTAAAGCAATCAGAGAGCTCTGCATCGATCGAACGGCAAGAAGGCTGCCGACGAAGATCTTCAATAAGAGTACGACAGCCGAATTGATCTTGACCTCCGGGATCGCAGAAAACGCCACTGTTCCATGGTATAGCTGGCAGGGCAGGCCTCCTTGTCTGCCCCAAGATGGAGCTCTAGGCTGTTCGGGAGGCGCATTGGTGCCGGTCGTGAGCGGTGCGATTGCCGATTCAGTTCCAAGTAGGGCGTAAACTCGAAGTCGATGCCCTTCACACTGCTCGAAACTGCCAATAAGCCCTCCAATGCCTTTTCACTGCTAGCCTAACATAGGCGAAACCAACCCCCGACTATATCCATCGTCGATCGGGCTCCTTCCCTCCTGCCAATACCCATTCTTTGCTGAGCTATAGGTAACAATTCAGCGAACAAAACCATCCCCAGAACCTCCTCAGTCCCGAACATAGTATCTCTGTCAAGCCCTGCATGTAAAAAGGTCTGCACAGCGAACAAGTCTCAACAGTGAGTCTCACCACCATTCCATCTACTCCTCCGATACGCACCGCGAAAGAACGACAGAGAGGGAGGGGGGGCAAAAAGAGAAGGATGAAAACAAACCAGCATCGCCAACTTGCAGATCGAAGCCTCTTTAGGGAGAGCTTGAATTGATTGATCAGCGATATAAAAGTGTGTCCTTACGAACACTAGGTAATTTGCAATCTGAACTGTTTTGCCCCCTCTTTAGTTGGAAGGAGAAGTTTGGCACTATCCCCACTCCATGAGCGGAAAGTGTACCAAGAACCGCGCGTACTAGTCAGACTCTCCAGTAGTGAAGTTGTTCTAACTCTAACCTTGCACTTTGGTCTCAACATGATCTTCGAACAGGTCCTCTAAATCGCTCGATCGGAACCGAGCATCGTTCTTCGTTCCGACCAAAGGCATCTTTCGGTCCATCTTCTACTATTCACAGACAATTTGATGGCAATCACGAGCCAAGGCATACATAGAGATGCCTTTAGCTATTTTGAAGAGTGAAAGACTGAGACTTTGGTTATTATTGCTCATCCGAGCCGATACGAAACTACATCGAGAAACAACCAGACGATAATAGGTCGAAAAACCGCATCAATCGATCGTTGAGCAAGAGGTTTGCTTAGCCTATCTGTACTATTCAAGTAGCGCAGTGATCAACATCGAACGAGGAGAAAGTAGCCTGTTGTGATTTCACTCTGCCTTCCGTGAAAGTAAGGCAGGCTGGCTATGGTTTCAAGGTCGGACGAGCTTAGCAGCAATCGCAAGCCTTGCAATCCTTGCTACAGGTACACTTTGCACCTTCGGCTTCGCACTTGCAGTTCTTCTTGGTCTCAGTAGTGTTGTTGTTTCGGCAAGCGCAGGCCTCGGTGCATCCGGTACACTTGCAGGTGCCTGGAGCGCAAGTGCACTGTCCAGAGGTGTTTGAGGAGGATTGTTGACACGAGCAAGCCATATTGACGAGTTGAGTAGATTGAGTGGAGTGTTAGAGGAGTAGTGAGAGGAGTAGTGAGAGGATGTGTTGAATAGAGAGGTATTGGCTGGTGTCATTGACAGAGAGAAGCGAGAGAGAAAGGGCGAGTTATATACACGCGGAAGAGGGTCTGATGTGGAGAGTTGCGCCACTGCGCACGGGGCGATTTGTTGTCAGGTGGCTCAGCAGCCGAGAGTTGAAAGGGGAGTGTTGAAAGTGGCGCAGAAATTGGGGGTGAGGCGGGGCAAAAATCGCGCACTTTTGATGTCGTGTGCACTTGAACCCTCCCGTGCCTTTTGTGGCTCTTTCCACCGTTCGAGGGGTTTGCGCGATTTTTGCCCACAAATTATGTTTTTTTTTCTTTTTCTTTTTCTTTTTCTTTTTTTCTTTTTTTTTTTTCGCACGAGATTTTAACACCTTTCACATTCGCCACAGGACATCGGCATGCAAAACTGAGCATGGCATTGCCAGAAGGAGGATCCCACCGCTTCGACCCGTCGACCGAACTTTTGTCTCTCTGACGGCGCTGTTGAGTGCGAGACTTTTGTGGCATTCAGATCTTACTAGTGCAAAAACAGACAGCAACCTGCTGAAGCCAAAGATTGAAGATGTCATTGAGGTCCAGTGGGTATTGCATCACGAGCTCATCCCTAGCCCCACCTTCCATTGGAGCTCAAACGAGTACAAGGTCGAAGAATCCACCAGTGACCTCACAAAGCTAACTTATCCTCTACAAAGTCATTCGTACGATATCCCTCATCCTACTAGACTTGTGGAATCATCTCACCAGCATCTCTCAGCCTTCCAAACATCACGCTCACACAAGTTGTTCTTTACCTTTCCATTTCGTGTGTCTCATTCCGCTTCATCAAGATAGAATCTACCAATCCAAGTTGATCCCAGTCCTACAAAAGTGCTATCGTCGGCGAGACTGACTCAATCTCGCAGCATCCAGCATAGCACTACTTCCCGGTGCCATTGGCAGATGAATCTGCCCTTCCCCTACCCCGCCCGTTTTCCCATCTAAGGCCCCAGCGCTAACAGAGCTCGTCATTCCTCCTTCCACACTTCCGAAGGAACCTGAACTAGTCGAATTGACCAATCCTTGACTTGGCGCGCAAGGGGCCATGTTTCCCATTGACATTTTCCGGTTCCGATCCCCCCTCCCTCCATTAGTATTGCTGTTGCTGGCGTTGGGGTCAGTGGTGGGGTTAGAGGACGCCCAATCTCCGGTACGGTGCATAGCTCCAATGCCTCCAAGAGACATACTTCTGCCTTGAGGGTGAGATTCCATTTTCTCCTTCTCCCCGTCTGTTCTGAGTGGTTCGTCTTGAGAGATGGATCCATATCCATGGCCAGGAGATGGAGTACGATTGCTACTAGCAGTATTCGAGGAGCTATTGAGCATTTTCAACCAAGCCCGTTCCTTTTCTGCTTCCGATCGGTAGGGTCGATTTGAGCTTGAGCTTCGTTTTTGCTCTCCCGCCACCGTCGAGATTGCGTTCTGCTGCCCTGAAGTACTCCTTCGCTGCTCTCCACCTTGCTCTCCCCCTTCCGCACCAGAAGAAGGCCACAGCGGCTCAGACAACCCAAACTGATTCCCCAACCCCAAATAACCCGTCGTAGTAGACATGTTTCCATCATCATTAGCCGCCCTCGGATCCGGTACCGACATGTACGGCGTATTCGCCTGCAAAGCCTTCACATCCACCACTTGACCCACAACAAAGCCAGTCGACCCCGCACCGCCATGCATCTTGAGATCATCATCAATCTGTCGATGTTGCATACCATATCCTGGCTGCTTCATGGGCGTCTCTGCTGTTCGACCACGATTTGCGCCACCGGGAGCACGGTTCGGCTTGACCAACCCATTTCGTTTCTGTCTCAAAGCGGCACCATTCCCGCCGCCACCACCTGCACTGGCGCTGCTGTACTGATCGGAAGAAGAAGAGCCATCCTCTGACTCTGGACTGCCATTACTCAAAGTGTCCATTCCATCATAGGCACTAGATGTATCAACCTGCCCTACGTACCCATTCGCACCTTGCCCTGCCTCCACTCCGTTCTGTTCCGCTCCCTGACCCTGTACCACCTGCCCTGCCGTCTGCTGCTGCTGCCCATACTGCTGACCACCTCTATTAATAACACTAAGATACCAGAACATCAAATTACTAATCAACACCTGCTCATACAACGGCCTTCTCGGATTAGCCAACTTGATATGACTCAATCGATAAACAGCGCGTTCAATATGAATAGGGTACCTCGAATAAAAGTATCCACCTTTGCCACACATCTCGTTTCTCTCCAACAGACTTCCGGCAGTCAACTGTCCGTTCATGGCAGGTCGTGGTCCGGCGGGAGATTGTTGGTGATGAGACTCATCGTGTCCCTTCTTCTTGCCAAAGAGAGCACCGAGGAAGCTGGAAGAGCTGTGCTGTTCCTCCTTCTCTCGCTCTTCACGTTCACGTTCTTTGCGTTCACGCTTCTCGTGCTTCTCACGTTTGCGTTGAGACTTTTCTTCGAGCTTTGCTCGTTCCTCCTCGTCATCCTTGCCAAGACCGAACCAGGAGAGACCAAATGTACCTTTGCGTTCCTTTTCTTTGTGCTTGGTGTGAGCGTGGGCGTGACTCGTGGCAGATAGTGTTGATGGTGGTTGCACAGGCTGCTGCTGTAGCTGTTGTTGCTGGAGAGGTGGCCGCGGTGGCTGGTGCTGCTGCTGTTGAGGAGGGCCAGCGACCATAGGCGCGACTTGCGACTTAGCCGATGGCACGGGCTGTGCATCACGACGCGGCGCTTGCTGCGACTGAGCAACAGGATGTGGCGCCGGCTCTGCGGTGCACGAGCCTTGACTGCTGGCTGATGCTGGCCGAGTTGAGACCTTCTGCTGCTGCTGTTGCTGAGGCCTCGTCTTCTCAAACGCTGGCGTAGGTGGGAGGTGCGATACAGCAATCGGCTTGATCTGGTTGTTGTTAACCTTGCTATCCGGCCTCGGTGTCTCTGGCGACTCTGTCGACTGCAGAGGAGGCTGAATCGGTCCAGTCTTGCAGTCCGCTCCGTCAATAGCAGGCAAAGGCGCTGCTAGCGTCGTGAACGAATCCTGCGTTGGCGTGTGAGGCGGCGAAGGACTCTCTACCTCCACTCTGCCTCCCGACCCACCTGACACATTGCCGTCATACGTCTTAGCATCAACAACCGAAGTAACACTCGTCCGTTGCGAAGCATCCGACTGATACGAGTCTCTCGAGTAAGCATCAACAATCGAATCCGTCGCTTCGGTCGAAACGGGCCTTGAAGAGCTATCACCAGCAGACGAATCGTCATCTGCACCTGACGACAGCTCGGACTGGCCACTATGCCGCCTCTCCATATCCTCAGCATCGCTCTTTTGCAATTCCCAAGCTCGACTGCCCTCTGAGACCGCAACTGCATCTGCATCTGTCGAGCTGCGAGGCGGACGTCTTCGAGAAGCAAGACTTGCCCTCGATGCATCTCCAGACGCTTTGCGCATCTTGGTGCGTGCTGCTCTCCGTAAGATCTGGCCCGGCTTGGGAACAATGATAGGCGCATCAGGATCCTCGATTGGCTCCGAAGGGACAGCATCCATCGTATCCATATCCGGCGTGGTGTTGAGACTGAGCGTTCGTCGGAGCACGCTGCGCAACATTGCAGGGTCCTGCGTTTGACTAGCTTCCTCCGCGGCTGCTTCCAAGCGTTGCAGATCATCAATGGTCAAGTTGGGAATAGCCAGACCATAGGTGCCTCGAATCAGGCCGCTTCGATTGCGCTGCAAAGGCCGTGGCGTTTTATCTTCCTCGCCATCGTCTATATCATTCTCTGGTCGGTACTGTCGTCGGAGCGTACTACCACGTCGTGAGAGCGAAGTAGCGCGACCAATGAGGGTACCGCGGGTATCACCTGACTGCTGACTTTGACGCTCCTGCTGCTGTTGTCGGACCGAGTTGAGTCGCTGTGCGATGGGCGAATCGCCGACAGCTAGCGGAGGCAGAGTGTCATTCGTCAGATGCTCATCTTGGCCAGTATGCTGGTTGACAGCGCGAGCGGCATGCTCCTTGATAAAGTTGCGAAAGTCGGTGGGCGAGATCTCGGGATGCACTGATGCGGGTACCCAGAATAGATGACTGGGATCCTTTGGCGATTGCGACTGTGAATGCGAGCTGGAGGAGATCATGCTGGTAGGCGAGGTCAGCAAGCCTCTCGAGTCGAATGCATCGTTGGTCGGAGACCCCGAGACGGGCGAGAGTCGAGTCGGAGATGTAGTGAGACCTTCTGAGCCGGAAGACTGATCAGAGCCTTGACCGCGGCGTCGTGCGGTGAAGGGAGCACGTTCTTTGCTGAAGCTTTTGCCGGGAGATATGGGCGAAGTAGACGAGGAGGAGGAGGGACTGCGTGTTGGTACTGCACCATCATCTACCAGACTGTAGCCGCGTCGTTCGCGTTCAGGCGAGGGCACAGAGAGAAGCTCTTGTCCACCTCCGTAGGCCGCTGCAAGGTCAGGAAGGTCTGGATCGAGGACAGGTCTGTTGACAGAAAGCCTGCGATGTGACTTGAGCGCTTCGACCTCGCGAGCTAGCTCGTCATCTGTGATTCGCACTGGGGCTGCGGTCATGCTGGAAAAGTTGAGTTGCTAGACTAGATGGAGAGTAGCTGTGTGGACGTGCCAAGCTTGGACCGGTGGGATGTGGTGGACGGCCTGTGCGATGCTGTATGTGCGCGAGAATGATCCACGTGTGGCGGTTCGGGCGACGAGTTGCGACGATGCCGGGAACGGTTACTGGAACATGGGCAGATCGGAGTGGTGTTGCCTCGCCTGTGCTCAGCAAGCTTCGAATCTGGCGCAGAGAGATAGTCGGTGCGTTCAAGGCGAACTGATCCGCAAAGATCAGAGAGCGATGGACGAAAGTGGAGAATGTATATCTTGTAGAGGCTCTGCGGGCGACCAGGAGCAGCTGGCAACGGCACTGTGCGAGCTGAACTCCGAGGTGGAGGACAGACTAGGACGCTGAAGCAAATCCAGGGGGGGGACAGTCGAGTCGGCAAAGGGAAATGACGTCGATCAACAATGTGCCCGCGCCCTTTGCAGCACACGTAGAGGTGTTGTCTCCAGCCTAACCTCGAAGAGAGACTGTGTGATGAAGAGCTGAACGGAGCGAAGCGTGATGAAGAGCTGAATGGACTGAAGCGTGATGAAAAGGATGTGGCAACACCACCCTATCGATGATGGAGAGGAGAGCGAGTCGGGTTAGCGGGCGGGTGGGCAAGTCAAGCCGAGAACAGCGTGTGTTTTTGGAGAAAAGAAGAAAAAAAAGGATCGCAACAGCAGAGAGGCAGCAACAGCAAGCTGATTTCCGCTTCACACACTCACACACACACACTCTCTGCACGCACCCACCCACCCAAAATCACAAAAATTACAAATCGGGCCGAGATTGCGTTGGAAAGATGAGATTGCAGCGTCGTCAAGGATGGCAGGCGTATGTTTTTTCTCGGCTTCGTCAAGACCGCGGATGTTTGCCTCGAACTGCGGGAGAGGTCTATCGTTGGAAAAGCAGGCCTCATAAGCAATCAGCCCCTACACAACACTTGTCCTCGCTTCTTGAATGTCGTATGGAAATGAACAAAGACCAAGGTCCTGGAGAAATGGGCGGAGATGTTGTACACGAGCATAGAAGGCTGGATGTAGTTGCTTGACGGCGTCCAAGTCACTCTGGGCCCACAATAGATGCCAGCATCATATACAAAGCACAGGCTACGAACACAAGCTCTCTCATCACTGGCAGAGGAGAACAACTGTGATTGGATAAGCATGCTGTGAAATGATCTTTCTACTATGAACGATGATGAGGGGTATTGGATGTATGTGATTGTTGAGCCCAGCCTGCTCTCTACTGTACTATAAACAGTGCAAACGCCTTCTCTTAAGGTCCTGATCTCATTTCAAGTTCTTCAACCGAATCGAGCTCTTAAAGCTCCTCAATCTCTGATGGCCTTCCGACACGCTCGATACATCTGACACGGAAGCGTGTAAAGCGCCCCTACCGCCCAACCCGCTACTGCTGCTTGCTGCTCCGTGAGATTTACTGCTAACGCTGCTGTTGGTGCTTGAGTTGCCGCCCAGCCAGAGTCTGTTTTTCTTTTCCTTCTTCACATCTTGCTTAAGAAACGCAGCTTCAGCGCGAAGGATGCTGATCGGTTCGCAAGTGTTGACTGCAGCTGCGCCGGCACCTTTTTTGTGCTTGGAGAGGTGTTTGTGGGTTAATCGATGAGAAGCAGCGTTGGCAGCTGCTGCAGCGGCGAGAGCCTGTTGACGTTCGGGGAGACGGTTGAGACGTTCGAATTCAGCCGGGTTGACTTTGCCTTGTAGGTAATGGTTGGAGAGCAAGGGAGGGAGGTCCTCGGGGTTAATGGCAGAGTGGTGGCCACCGAGGCTGGAGGTGGAGTCGGATGCCAAAGTGGCAGAGTCGTCGAGTTCGGCATCGAGACCGCATGAGAGAGGTTGCATGCGAGCACGTTGGATGACTACGCGTGGATCGAGGTCTCTGAGGCTGCTGTGGTTGGAGGATGTCATCGAGTCGAGACGTTTGGTGGAAGTGTAAGTGGAGAGGCGCGGGCCCATGGCAGCCCCGAGCTGGTCTTCAGCATGACTATAATTGGAGAGGCTGAGGCTGGGTAGGTAGAAGGCGAAGACCTTTTCATCTTCGTCCGGAGTGTCGCTCGAGTGGCTCGGAACGGCGCTGTTGCGAGTCGAGCAAGATGTGGCGGCGGCGAGAGGATGGTCGTTGCTGGGCTGCAGGCCGGCGACCTTGCCGTTGGCTGAGGGAGAAACGATGCTGTCCTGACTAGCAGAGGTGGAAGGGGAGGCAAGTGCAGGGAGTGGTGGCAAGCAAGCATCAGGAGCGCGGTATGCTGATGATCCGGCAGATTTTTGCGAGCTCAGGGAAAGAGCACGTTGTCGTAGCATCGACTGTCTCTCGTCCTGATGTGCCTCTTCCAGCACCGAGGCAGCTGCTGCTCCACCCTTCATGTTGGCAGCCATCATGGAACGGATCCTCGATTCAGCATCGTCGGCAGCAGTCAGAGTGGATCGAGCCTTGCCCTTGTCCAGCACCAAATCCTCGAGCGCAATATTGATGGTGTCGACGTTCCACTGCTCCTGTTTGCGTGGCATTGTAAGCTGCTCCCTAGGAGGCACACCAGGGAAGTTGAGCATATCCTTCTCCTCTCCCGAAGCTGCGTACCTAGTTCGACCGTCAGCAAAGCCAAGTACAGGTAGCTGATGCACATCCGGTTCGCCATCTAGAGCTGCTTTCTTGCGTTGGATCTTCTTCTTCATCCCCGTCAACCTATGCTGCTGTGCGTGCCCCTGATCGCGATCACGCTGAACCACTGGCTCAACGAACTTGATCAAGGTCGGCTTGGAGTTGTTGTTGATCATACCGACTCCTTCGATATCCGAAGTGTCGTCAAAGCTCGGTGGGACTTCAGAAACAAAACTAGCACCGCAGTCGTTATGGGACATGTCCTGGTGGTAGTCTCCAAAATCAGGTCGACAGACCGAGCAAGGTGTCGATTCGGTGTAAGTTGCGATGCTGTGAGAGAGACTGGGTTGGCTAGCGTTGGAAGCGTAGCGGACAGAATCGAAGCTGCGGTCGAACGAGGCTTGTCGATAGATTGCTTCTGCTTTGTTGTGTGGATGCGATTGGTGCACGTACGCGGCCATGTACCGCTGGCGGCCGCCAGTGCGCTGTGTTGTCGACATCTTGTCGGTCCACCAAGGAAATGTGGTGCAAGGAAATGTGATGCAAGAAAATGAAGTGCTGCTGCAGGGGAAGGTCGAGAGGGAGTCTGGTGGATCGAGAGCCGTCTATGAAGTCGAATGCATGCTCGTCAGTTGGTTGTGGTGGGTGGGACAATGTGAAATAGATATGGAGGGAGTGAAGCAACACCGGACCGGTCAATTGGTTCTGTTGAAAGCAGAGAGAGAAAGCATTAGGAAGGACCTCGAAGCCTCGTTGCGTAAGTGTCAAGAGAGAGAGAGAGAGAGGAGAGGAATAGAGCACCCTAAGCGAGAGGAGGCCGAGGAGCAGCAGCAGCAGCAGCCAAAGGGGGGATGACAGGTGGCCAGACAAGTGTGGCTTGGTTTCAGGTTTTGTGTTGCCAGGAAAGCGTGCCTGTTTGAGCGATAGCAGTCAACCAAACGAGTAGAAAGCCTTTACTCAAGTTCCGCTTTGATTGTTGCAGATGTGAAGTGGGAAGAAGCCACGGCATTCGATGCCTTGAATGCTCCCAAAGCACAAGTTGCAGATCGTGGGTGCATATGAGGGAGCAGGACAGTTGCCAAAAAAGGAAGCCAGTTTAGCTGTAGGTTAACTTATGCCAGCAGGAACGGCTTCTACAGTAAGTTACGTTGCCTCTGATGCGCAAACACACACTACATACACATCAACTCTATCGGCCGGCGACGTGTTGTCACAGAAAACAAAGAAGAGCTGCAGGGTCAAGCACTGTTTAACTGGAGCCTTGTGCCATGTACCATGTGGACAAGCGTCTATACCCTTCCCATGATGGGGTTTTTTTTTGTGGCCTGGAACCTGTGAAAAAAAGAGCGATTTTGGTGCGATTGAAGGTCCGCTCTTCGATTTCGAAAAAGGCAGGGAGTCGAAAGGCAGGGAGTCGAAAGGCAGGGAGCCGATGACGGAACAGCATCGTTTCTGAACTCAGCCTCCTCTTCGTCTGCAAGAAGTGGGCGGAGGTCGAAGAAAAGGAAAAGAAAGAACCTGAACCGGAGTCTCGCTTTTTCTGACCTTTTTTGCTCACTCTCTCACGCACACTGCGATTTCCTGAAACGAGCGAGCAAACCGTTCCCATGATTTGGACCATTCGATTTGCTGCTGCTGATGCAACGCAGACCAGCGGCCGGGCCCACATCATGTCTCTCGCCCGTCTCTTCTATAGGGGGTGGGAAAAAAAGGCGGATTTGCTTCTCACCCATGAATTTTTTTTCTTCTTTTTCCCTTTTTCGTACCGTTATTGCAGCAGAGAAAAGAGAGGGGTGGGCGGAAACATCGTAGCTTGCAGTGCAGAGTGCAGCATTGTCTCGTCATGCTACTGCTCGCTGCTGCACAGCGCTGAGGGCGTGGAAACAATTCATGCCGAGTTTGAGTGCAACGGCTGGCTGCAATAAAGTTTGCCTCTTTTGGTGTGTACCAGCTTTACTTTCGGCCAACCGGCACGGAAAGTGACTTCAGAGGGCTAAAAAGTGTTATGAGACGAGTGTCACACATGGCTAGCATCATTATGTATTGAGCACAAGAAGGTCACAAGAAGGCAGCGCATGGGCCAGAATCAACAGAAACTTGGCTGAGTTCTGGCCAGCGGTGTATATACATGGCATTTGCAAGGAGCGCATACCCCCCGCCTCTGCCTGTCTGTATGTCTTACTCTGCAACAATGTCATGAGTCACTCTTTCCAACGATGCTCATACCAAAAGGCCTACCAATCGAGGACCCGATGTTTACCCTTTCTGGCACGCCAACTTGAACAACCTCTACAGCAGGCTAATTTGCAGAGCCTCGCACCATCTGGCTGTTTGAAAACACAACCGCCCTTGATCATGATGGGTTGCCTACCAACATTGGTTGGCTTGAGCCAGAAGGTCTTGGCGATCAAGTGGTCGAAGCCTTGGGAACAGACGATCCAACCACAAGGCCTGTGTCAGCAGTCGCGCACCTGAAACGCGAAAATCTGCTGGATGAGCTTGTTCCAGCAAATGTCAGTGAGATGTGTTGAGTGTGCTTCTTCCAACCAATCTCGCTGAATCACATCACGTGATTGTTTTTCCAATGCATTTCGGCTGATCAATGTGAACACTCTGTTCAGAGGTAGCCCAACATGTTTGCAGTTCTTGCATACTTAAGTTGGTATGTGATATGACTATACCAGATGTATGGTATAACTACGCCTAACTTAGCACAAGTGTTTATGATACATTGACAGCCATATGATGGTCCTGGTGAAGGTGCGAGGGCCGCAGTCCTTCCACGCTCACAATGGACTGCTTCAAAGTCAACGTGGGGTCGTTGTCAAGAAACACAATACAATAACAAAGACGGCGGGACGTGCGGTGGGGACGTGAGGTGGGGACTTGCGGTGGGAGCAAAGAGACCAACACCAGTTAACTCAAATCATACCTGTCGCTATCGAGCAGAACCGAGTCGAGTCGATTCGAGCTCAGCGTGTCCGCCATGATGATGCACACGTTTGCTGAGGTGAGGCAGGGGGAAACAAGTGAGCTTTTCGACCTCGCACGATAGCAAGATCCCGCAGACTTCATCCTGGGCGCTGGAATATGGTAAGCAGCCCCTTACTTGCTCCCCTGCTCCTACTTGCTCCCTTCTTTTGGCACCTTTTCCTTTTGAGATGAAAACAGCAACTTGTCACCATCATTAACGCTGGAGTGACTATGAAAAACCTAAACCTTGAAATCGCGACTAGAGAACGAGAGACTACAAGGTTCATTAGAAAGCTGATGTGATTATGGTATACAAGAACTAAAATTACATAGAAAGACGACAAGAAAGATAGAGTCCATACTAGATCCTAACACTGAAGCGATCCAAGGCGGCCCTATCAATCCTACTGAAGCCTGGCTTGCTGGAAACATCCTCTGCTTCACCACCACCAGTACTAGGAGCGGAGGTGATAACAGAAGTAGTCTTGAGCGAGCTAGAATCATCACTTGACCCGCTGCCACTCCGCAAGCTGAGCAATGCGCCGACTGCTGAATCGTGTTGTTCCCTCACACCAGCGCCGGCACCATGAGTGGAACGAAGCTTGGAGACACCTTCGTCGTCTGATCCGCCTCTACCGAGGGGTCGTATAGGTGCAAGCATGTCTTGTGCTGCAGAAGAGCCAGAGCCAGACGAGGCACTGTGAGGGTAGCTCAGGCTGGAACTCCTCAAGCGCTGGAGACGAGGACGAGTGGGCTTGCTGGCTGCATAATGGTTGAAGGAAAAAGGTCCACGGAGATCCTGGTAGGATCGCTTGCGGCCGTAGAGATGACCGGCATCGTGGGGTGCGTGGTGAGGTGCAAGCTCAGGTACCAACTTATCGCTCGAGCGGCGCAAGGCAAGACCGGCGAACTTGGAGTCAAAGGGGATGGGGTGGATGGGAAGCAGACCACGTGCTTCGTGCAGAGGAGTGACCTCGGCAGGGTAAGGCAGCCTCTCAGTTGGCTTAGCCTTGACATGGCCGTAGGGAGGCATCTGTCGCGAGCCAGCTGTGTGATGATGGGCATCCCTAGAATCCGAAGAAACTCGACTACGGTCGACAGGAGGACCACGAGCATCAACGTAGGAGCGACCAGCAACATCCATCTTGCGATCATGGTAGCTGTTCTCCCTCGAGTGAGCAATGACCTCACCTCGAGAGCTTCGATGTTGAGCCAGCTCAAGATGCGAAGGACCAGGGGGCGACTGCGAACCCTCGAGATCAACTTCTGGGTTGAGACCGGGTGCAAGGTCACCAGCTCTGCTGATTGGGTCAGGATACTCGGCCTCATCCACCTCAAGACCCCACTCGCCGCCGTTCTCGCCAACAAAGCGGGGATCTTGGCTGACACGACGCAGGAGACCTTCACGGACATCGCGCTTGGTGCAGTAGGAGATGACGTGGAGCTTGCGGCCAGAGGTGGTAGTCATGCTGAAAGACTGCTTGATAAGACCTTCTGCTTTGTAGAGGTTGGAGGTGGGACCACCTGTGATGGAAGAAGAGGGCTTCTTACGAGCTTCAAGTTCGCGGTAGGTCAAGAAGCAGCCACTGACGCGACTGGCAGACCAGCACTTGCCGTCAGTCCAACGACGCATGCCGGCCTCCTTCTCATCCCATACAAAAATGCTGCCAGAGCAGATCAAGTCGGCACGTTCCGAGTCGAGCAATCGGCGAGTGACGCGACGGGGAGGAGGCAAGCCAGGTGCACCTGCATCTTGGACCAAATCGCAAGCAGCTAGAAGGAGGATGGCATCCTTGGTGGTCTTGATGTAACCACGGTAGGTGGGCTGCTGCTGCTGCGAAGCGGTGGGCATGGCCATTGGGTTGGCCATCGATCCTTGCATGCTGTGAAGCGAGGAGGAAGATGCAGCAGACGACAAGGAAGCCTGATGAGGGTTTGCGGGGTGGTGTCGAGGGGTTCCATGGCCAGGATGCTGCTGCTGCTGTGCGTGTGGGTGGTAGCGGTATGAGTGGTAGGGCGCATGCGGCTGAGCAGGGCTGGAAGACGTCGGTGATCGTCCGTCAAAGCCATAGTAAGGGTCTTCGTGCTGGGCGTGTCGATGATGGTGAAGAGGCGGGGGAGGCAGATGGCCACGCTCATCGTAATAGGAGTGAGTGTGTCGTGTATAGGTAGGATGAGGAGCATCATGTGCTGGATAGCCTCGGTCGGATGTGCGGGGATCGGGATACATGGGGCGGTGAGGTGGACCAGGGATGGGACCTCGAGGCACTGTTTGCGATGGAGCAAAGTCGGGCCTTGTAGGCGCATGTCTGCTGTAGTAATCATGCATGTGGCTAGCTTCACCGTGGTGAGAGTACCGATCGTGGTGATCCTGGTTGTTCGAGTAAGGACCAGGCATGGCTTTTTAGCAGGCGGCAGATGGTTCGGTGTGAATGCAGGTGTATAGAGAGAGAGAGAGAGAAAAAGGCTAGGCGTGCGTGTGTTGCCTTAGGGTAGCCGTAGTGTCGGAGCGAGAAGAATGCGGCTGAATGAAGCCTTTGAAAGGGGGGGGGGGGGCGCTAGATCAGCGAGACGTGACGTTGAAGTCGAAAAGCTGACTTGCCTATCGAGGCGTGCGATGACAAGACAAGAAGCAAGGTGAGACCGAAGGTGATCACAAATGAGCGATATCGATAGAAGTGACCAGTGGAATTCTCTGCTTTGGAATGTCGCTAGTAAGTCGAGATGATGTCGAGCGATCAGTGGCAGGGGGGTAGCGGGATGGCTGGGGATGTCGTAACGATGAGGAGGACGAAGAAAGATGAGCGAAGCGAGGTCGCAGTATGAAGGTGGAAGTAGATGGTTAGAAGGTATGGATGGTGATGATGGAAAGGAGGATGGAAGCTGAGAATGGTGAGGGTTACCAAACAGGGAGCTAGCGAAAGAGAGAGAGAGATTGGCTAAACCGGGGAAAGCTTAGCAACGTCGGGTCTCTGATGTGAGATAGAGTGCGGTGGCGTTCATCACAATGGAGATGCTGCCGGTGGTGATGCGTGTTGCTGCTGTTGCTGCTGCTGTTCGTGGAGGGTGTGGTTGGAAGCGAGGAAGCGCAAGAGAGAATGAGGATCGAAGCTAGCAGCAAGGAACAATCGTAGAGCAGGGATAGAGTGATAGAGCGGCAACAAGCGGCGCGAAGAGGGCGGGAAATGAAAGTCAAAAAAGCGAAGAAAAGGCTACTGTAGCGGCAAGTTGGGGGTTAGACACCAGAAGAGACAGGACAAACGTCAGGGACGAGGATAGCTTGGAGAAAGGCAAGGGAAGAGAAGCAAAGCCAAGAGGAGGAGAGATGGCCAAGGATGACAGGCCAAGAGCTAAGGGTGCTGGGAGGAGGAAATTTCTGGATAGGGTTTTGCTACAACTGTGGAATGAATACAGAGAATGTGCACCAAGAGCACAGAGCAGAGGAGTGGGGAGAAATCAAGCTTCCAAGAGAGCCCGGCGATAGAGTTATGATCAAGCGGGAAGAAGGAAGCGAGGATTGATATAGATATATCGCTTACAAGCAGTCTTTGTTGTCTTCTGAAGGGATTTGAAAACAAGCACTCTAGTAACACATAATCATGTGATGGGCGATGGGCACGATCTCTCACTCAGTATAAACTGCGAATGTGCTGATGAGCTTTGTTTTCGCTTTTGACATGGCTGCTGCAGCCTTTTTGAATGGAGGCTTGTGCCTCTTTGCATTCTCGCCAACGGTAAGGTGTCAGCGCTCCCGAGTTATAAAGTAAGAGGGCCCTTGCTCGCCTTGCCAGAGGTAAAAAGGGGATGAGATTGGTATTGCGCGCGCGCTGCAACTGCTCAAGATGAAACAATGAAACCGTAGCGTAGAAATAAGACGATCCCTCTGCTCTTGTTCGCCTTTGCTGGAGGGAGACACACTTGACCGCATTGTTCATGACGTAGGCCAAGTAAGCGTAGTAAGCCAAACAAGCCCAAATGAGGGTTTGGGAAGATGGCTTGCAGCGGATCTCGGATTCGAAGGTACAATGAAAAACGTTGCTTTTGCGGATTTCGAGAGGAATACAGTTGCAAGTGGGCCTAGGAGTGAGAGAGTCAAGAGGAAAGCTCTCTTTTCTTCCCCCCCCAGTCTTAGGTTGCATTGTACCACACAGAGGCGTGTTCGGCTCCGGCTTGTTGCCTTGTCAATGAACCACTTTTTCATTTCATCTCTTATCAACGGGAAGCGGGTGCTGCCTGTCGGCGCCGGAGTCAAGCAATGGCATTCTTCACTCCGCATGTGGGATTGCACTTGAAACAGAACTGGGTGTTTCCGGCCACCGCCATCGAGCTTTGAGGGATGCAGCTCAAATTTAGGACTGCACCAAGCGTGTTGGACAGGGTCACAACCGGGGTGGAGCGTGGGATTAAGGATTCCTTTCAATCTGCAGACCCAAGTCAACCGACGAACCCGGACATGTCTCGGTTTCGAACTCACTCACTCAGCAGCACAGCTCCCTAAGTTTCCGATCCCTGACAGTAGTGGAAAAAAAAGAAAAAGAAAAAGAAAAAAAAAAGAAAAAAAGGAAAAAAACAAAAAAACAAAAAACAAAAAAAAAAAAACACAAAAATACAAAAATACAAAAAAACAAAAAGACAAAAATACAAAAATACAAAAATACAAAAATACAAAAATACAAAAAAACAAAAAAACAAAAAACAAAAAAACAAAAAAACAAAAAAACAAAAAAAAAAAAAAAAAAAATACAAAAATACAAAAATACAAAAAAACAAAAATACAAAAAAACAAAAATACAAAAAAGACCCAGAGATGAGCAAGACTCCTGCCAAGGCAGACGGGAAAAAAAATTAAAAAAATACTTGTCTACGACACGGCGATGACTGTCTTAACTGCGGTTCTGCTGTTTCCAAAAAAAAAAACCTGCACGTCAAGATCGAAGCCTCGGCTAAACCAAGCCAGATCGCCTATTCTTGCGTTCGTCGATTCTTGTACTCGGGAGACTCACGTTTTGCCAAGGTCTCTCACCACACTCGACTTGTCGCCCTCACTGACAGTCATCATCTCTTCGGAGCCCGAGAGATCAACCAACCCGATCTTCGGAAAACTGGCAAACTGTGGCAAAAAAAGGCACCCTAGTCACTTCGGTTCGGCATTCCATTACGATCGACAGTGTCAACAAGGTGGATTAGCAACTGACACACACACAATCAGCAAGTCTAAAAGCTCTAACATTTCGATGCGCGCAGTTCGAGAAGTTGCATGCAATGCAACCTTATTCCCGCCTCCTTCCCGGAACTTCTAATTTAGAGTAACAGTGACAGGACAGGCATATACCGTTACCATGTGGCTTGGCCTCGTGTCTTACTCGTCCGGGATAAGGTGTTGGCCGGATACGCTGCGATCCAAGTGTGTCCCGCGGGTGAATGTCCCCGTGGGAATGTCCCGCCAAGAAGCGCATAGGTTCGCGTGCTTTCGGCCGACAGCAATTGACTGAGGATGACAGGAGAGAGTGCGTCAATTTCCTTCGCCTACCGGCCAGGCAATGTTGGTGGCAAAGAACACCATCTTCCTCTGAATCTACGGGAGTCTGGTTTGGCCTTAAGGTGTGAACCTCAAGCCCACCCGTCCTGACCCCTTCTCTCACCCAAGACCACTATTTCTTCTCCTCTCACCCTTCATCATACAGCCAGGACGATGTGGGTGCTCCTCAGGCAACACTTCTCACACCAACCTCGCTCAGAATAGAGAAACAACCAGAGCAAGAAACAAGTTCGCAGAGGCAAAGAGGGGGCAGAAACGATCGATATAGGACTCTGAGTAGCCTTGTCGAACAAGTCTGTTATGTTTGTCTCCCAGGCATCCCCTTCTGCACAGCATGAAAGGCCCGAGATGAGAGAGCGTGACGTGTGTCGACACCCTAACCCTCCTGCCCCTACACCGCTTACAAGGCAACAGGTTACCGAAAGACAGCAGTCTTGTTCGCCATCAACACGTCCATCCTCACGCCACACCAAACGCATCACCTCATCGCAACGCAACCGTGAACACCAACAGAACCTAGCCAAGGTACTCACCACAAAAATCCATCAGAATAGTCGTCCATCTGCGTATTGACGTTGAAAGATGAACGAACAAAAGACAATCCACCAAGGAGATGACAAAAAACAAGAGAATAAAAGAGGCGAAAGGATGAGGCGAAAGGGTGAATGAGACATGTCTGAAACATTCAATGGGTCAACTCCCACGGAAGCGAAAAAGAGATGTTGTCCTAAATCCTAGTTTCTTGATCCTTTCCCAAAGGAGAAAAGTCTTTGATATAGCCTCCGTCTTCAATCAACCAGCCACTGAAGAAGGCTGATCAATCAAATAATAGGGGCAAAGCAGCGACCCAAGTCGAACAACAAGGGAGGGGGAGTTGGATGAGAGCACAGACGGATCTACATACACTCACACAAAAGTCTTTACATCTTATTGCGCATCAACCGCCACCGGATGTCTAGGCACTAGCACCCTCCAACTTCTCCTTGAACTCCTTCGACATGTCTTCAGTCTTGACTTTGACTCTGTACGTCATGGGCTCCTTACCCTCAAACCCAAGGAAAGTGTTTACCGTACACTCCAGCTTCGTCTTCAACCCTTTGTAGGTCATAAAGTTGACTGCTACTTTACCGTTAGCCTCGTTTCTAGCCAGCAGTCTGTGTTTGCCGGTCTCTGAATTGTGCTTGAGCTTTGCAACGCACACTCCTAGGTCCTTCCACGCCTTAGTCCGTGGGTCGAGAGACCAGATCTTTGCTCGGACTTCATGCAGGGTCGATTCCGATTCTTCGCCTTCTCCTTCTCCAAGAAGGCCGGAGGATTGGTTCTTGCTGGGATCATCGGAACCGCTCGTCCTGTCTTCGCCAGAAGAAGCAGCAGAGCTGGCAGCAGATTGAGCAGGTGCAGGAGCGGCAGAGGGAGCCGAGAAGCTGAACCCAGCGCTAGGTGCAGGTGCAGCTGGCTCGACTGGAGCAGCAGCGGTTACTCCCTGTTTCTTCTTGTCACCAGAAGCAGTTGCCGTCTTGACCTCATAGATAAAGTCAAACTTGGGCAATGCCGACTGAGCTACTGACTTGATCTCATCCCGCAATGCTTTATCGGCACCTGCGCTGGTGCTTGGTGCAGGCACTTGCCATTCGAAATTGGGCAATTTGGATGCGTCTTCTGCCAACACTTTACTGCGAGGCGACGATGCCTCAGCAGAACAACTCGAAGCTGCAGGAGCAGGGGCGGCGGCAGGTGCTGAGAAGTCGAACGTCCTAGCAGGAGTTATAGCTGCAGGCTTGGAATATGTTTGCGGCTGCGAGCAAGCTGGTGTGATGACCGAGAAAGTGGAACCGGTCCAAGGTGCACAAGAAGGAGCGGCGGCAGGAGGTGCTGCTACTGCTGGCTCGGAGAAGCTGAATGAACCGCTGCCTGGAGCAGGCGCTGATGCCGCAGCTAGAGCAGGAGGAGCGCTGGGCTTCGGTGCGCTGAATGAGAATGGTGCAGATGACGGCTTTGCAGCGCTGGGGGTCGATGCCAAGGAGCTTCCAAAGTTGAAGCTCCGCTTAGCAATCTCAGGTCCGCGAGACTGTGCTGGTGCCGACTCCGAGTCCGAGCTGGGCGAATCAGGTACCTGGAATGTAGCCGATAGAGGCGAAGGTTTCTTTGGCTTTGTAGCCGTATACTGTGGAGGCACCAAATTGGCAGCAGAGGCCGCCTTTGCAATGGGTCCCGCTGCTTTTTGCGAGCTTGACGAATCGGCAGCAGTGGGCTTGACTGCAGCTTGTTGATCGGTCCTCGCCTTGTCGGGTGCTTCCAAACGTCGCTGTACCTCTTCCGTCTTTTGCAGCTTGCGTTGCTCTTCCATGGTGGCCCTAGCTGCTGTAGAGGCAGCCGATGCTGTAGATGATGAAGCTGTGGTGGCTCTCCCATTGCGTTGATCCTCCGTTGCATCGCTGGTAGCCTTTCTCTTGCTGGCTGCAGTCTTTGGTGCAGTACGCTCGATAAGCTCAAGGACAGTTTCCTTGGGCGGGCTGCTCTTTTCGCCCGCTTTTGCCGTCTTCCTCTCCTTGGCGCGGGTCAGCATCGACGAGCGAGCAGATCGGCGCACTGATGTTGAAGACAAAGTCTCATTGTCGCCAAGCTTGCTGCTTCTGGCTGGCAAGGGTGCCACTTGCTGGTATGGATTGACTAGCTCAAACTTAGTTGGTGGACGAACAGGCGGGCTGCTTTTCAGTATGTCTTGGATGGCGTTGGCGGTGCGTGTTGTTGCTTTTGGCGGACTGGTCTTGACTGGCTCAGCAGCCGGAGCTGCTCGCTTCAAGGGCGATCCAGAGGCGCCAGCAATGGTGGAGGATGAAGAGGCTGCAATGTCCTTCGCAAGCATGCTGCTCTGGCGAGCTTGCTTCTCGTACGTGGGGTCGAATTGGACCGTCTGGCCCGCAATCGACGAGCGACTCTGTGCGCGAGAGCCAGAATCAGCAGCGGCAGCTGTACGACGGCGCTTTGCATCCTCAAGACCGGCAGCTCGTTCAGATGCGTCCTGCATAATAGTGTCGTCATCGTTTCGTGCGTGTCTTGCAAGATTAGGATCCGTGCTGGACCTTGGCACCAAGCCTTGTCCTTGCGAACCAGCAAATGTGGCAGCACGCGAGGCACTGGATATGACCGGTCTCCTACGATGGAGTGACAGGCCGCTCATGCCTGGTCCCAAATAGATGGGTCGACGACGCGGCGCTGACAAGGTCGGTGCGCCAAATGGTCTGGTAGATTGCGAGGCAGCGGCGCGAGGTGCCAAGAAAGAGAACGAGTTCGACGAGGCGGGCATGCGGTTGGTTCCTGGGTGGAAGAGATTGCCCATGCTCTGCGTGACCGGCAACGCAGATGATGACGGTGCGATGCTGCTGGCGCGCGTGGAGGAAGCATAGTCAAACGCTTGCATAGATGGGTACTGTCGACCGTGGGAGGATGAGTGATTACCAGCAAATTCAGACTCGAGATTGCGGCCTGTCGCCATGCTTTCTTCGATCAACCTGATGCAACCTTCCACTTCAACCTCGGTGAGGCCGCCTTGCCCTCCACGTTGCTTCTCAGAGAAGAAGCGAGCTAGCAAGTCGTAGGTGCGAGAGACCGGGCTCATCTGCTGTTGCGGCGGGGGCGCGTACGACGTTGAAGGACCTGGAGTTGATGTGAATAGGTCAGGCCGCAGGTTGTCAGCTTGTCGACGAAGGCCAGGTGTCATGAGTTCACTGTCCGCCAACGGCAGCGACTTGAGAGGCTCGGGCATTGGAATAGATAACCGTGGTCTAGGGCTTGGTGAACGAGACACTGGCCGCGATGAGCTAGGAATATCGAGAAGCTTGCGAGAGACGGAGGTAGTGTTCGAGACACCTTTTTCGGCATGCTCGATCATTCGGTCCTCAGTGTCGACATCTTCCTGCACATCCTCGAGCAAAGGCGTTCGGGTTGGCTGTACTGCTTGGGCGCTTTGATCTTCCTCTGATTCCATCTCATCCGCAGCGCCGAAGGCAGCAGATCGTCTTGCCTTGCTGTGGCCCCGGAAGGGGCTGATCATCGAGAAGATCTCACGCAGCATCATTGGTGAACTGGTCCTAGACGTTGGCGTGCTAGGACCAAGGGTGAGGGCGGAAGATGATGGCTTCGTTGGCGTTCTGGTGTAAGGCGATTCTCTAGTAGGTGTTCTTGAAGAAGCTGCAGTGGAGGTGAGTGCTGAAGAAGAAGCGGGTGCGGAAGCGGAATCTTGGCTTCGAGCGGCTGACCGCGTGTGTCTTGAAGGACCCATGATTGCAGGCTCTGTGTGATTGTGTGTGCAACCTTGCTGTGTGTTGACAAGTGCGAGAGTGCCGTGCAGCGGTGATGAGGCTCGTGTCGTAGTGGGCAATAACGAGCTTTGACGACAACCGAAATGAAGTCGAGGAACGATGACCGCTGCTGTTTTAAGTGCTACTGTCGAGCCAAGGAGATTAGAGCATTGGTCGGTTCGCAGCTATCAGACCATCTCCCTTTAGCACTGTCTCGGGCTCCTTCTTGCGTCGGAGTGAAAACTCTTTGTCGAGCTGCTTGTGGTTCTTGAGGTGATGAGAAGTAGCTGTAGAAGAAGAAACAGTGTTGGGCAAGAGCGAGCGATGCCCTGTTCGCTTTTCGCTGTTTGCTATGTTGATTTTTTGTTCTTTTTCATTTCAGCCAGAAGAGCCAAGCAGCGAGACGTGAGTGAAGAAACTTTAGTCGTTTCGGTCCCGATACTGGTGATCGGGGAGAGTCTGAATACGATGTCACTGCTAGTTTATAGACAGAACAAAATATACTCGATTGACTAAAGAGCATTGTGAGGACCTAGTGTCCCCAGTTCAATATATATACAACTGTGTGATGAGCGGCCAACGTGGGTGTATCTTCCTTCATGATATAGTATGGCAACGAGTGGGACTGCGTTGCGCCCGATCTCTCCAAGTTGATCCATCCCACCTGATCTCCGATCACGTTTGAATCAATTTACATAATCATGTCTGATTGTCCTCTTCGTCAGTGAGAGCTCTTCTGATCGCTGATCGCACATTTGCATCTCGAAAATTCCGAGATGCGGCAGGAGAGCGTGCCTTGGTTTTCTTTTCTCTCGCACGAATGCCCAAGAAGATCCGGTTCATGACGGCTCTCACGAACTCGCTTCAAACAGCATCAAGCTCCTTGAACACATCCTCACAGAACATCTGAGCGATTGCATCGGGCATCGAGGTGTCGCTAAGTTGGCACAATCATGCAGTCTGGCTCAGTGATGACAGAACAAAGTCCGTAGAGTGTGGAGATTTCAGATTGACAGGTGACAGTAAAGAGAACAATGTGGACTGGTCAATCAGGTAGTGCTGCTTTCGTATGCGGTGCTTGCGGAACTCGAGAGAACATCATTGATTGATGTCTCCTGGAAGCCTTCCACCACAGCATCGATGTGTGTACCTATGGATGGACCCGATCGCTTCTGGTCCTCAAGAATGCCAGGTGTGGGAATAGCGAGCGGTGCAGCTCCTGCTGGCAGACGATCGGATGTATCCGCTGGTACTTGCGACAAAGCTGAAGCCCCCAAGCCGTTTGCAGACGTGGGCGTTGGAGCAGTCGCCTGGGCCATGGCCTGCAGCGAGGTGGCCTTGCCATCAGGGATGTTGATTGGAGGAGAGCGCGAGCTGAGACCAGTCAAGTCACCAACACCGTCACGGAAGTCCCGTCCGATCTTTTGTGAGCGCAGCTGAGATGCAGTGGGAGAAGGAGTAGCGGCTGCTGCTGAAGGCGTCGAGGACGACGCTGAAGCTCCTGCCGTGTCTACCTCTGGTCTGGATGCGGTTGAGGAACAAGGCTCGGCAGCAGGGACAGGGATGGAAGATGCAGTAACAGGAGGGGTTGCACCAGCAGTAGCCGCTGATAAGGGTGTGATCGATGTTAGACCGCCGCTGAATCCAGTCTCCCGACCGGACAGGCTGGATGTGTAGCTGGCATTTCTGGAAGCGGCAGCCAAGTTGGGCTGTGTAGCAGGTTGGTCTGGTGGTGCCATACCAATCATTGGACTTCCGCGTGCCATCAGAGCTTGATTGACCATTTCAGCTGATGGAGCCTCGCCATCATCCTCGCTGTCCGAAGCCGCCGACTCTGTGCCGGAGAGAGATGCGCTGGATGCGGTGTCGCCATCCCACATGTCCTCCTCCTCGTCATCATCGTCGTCCTCACGGTTGAGCATCTCCTCGATGGTTTGCTCCACCTCTTCGTACTGAGCTCGGAGGATGGCTTGACCTTCAGGGACACTGCCGTCACGACCGAGCCATTTTCGGACGCCAGTGTCGTTGCCGTCTTTGTCCAACACTTTGCTTCGCATGTTGTCGATCTGATGTAGGGCCAGACGGTAAGGGTAGAGGTCGCGCATGGTGAAGGGTCCTCCGTACTTGGAGACCTCCTTGAGACACTTGGACACGGTGGACAGCTTATTGCTGATGGGCATGAGCTCCTCCGAGATGGGTTCTGAGGATGCAACGAGTCGATAGATGAGACCGTAGCATCGTCGAAGCAAGTAGAGAAGCACCAATTGGCCTTCGGGCTGCTTGCCTTCCGAGTCGACAAACTTACCGTTGACACGCAGTCGATCGATCTCCTTGAGTGTGACTTGGTAGTTCCAGAGGTCAGTCTCGCGCAGTGTCCAACGATGCGTCAAGACCAAGTGTTCGAGCTGTGACTTGATCTCGACGAGTCGGTCGTAGATTGGCTGCAAGGTCATGGGCACCTCATCGTTGCGTACAGTCATGTCGTGGCAGATCTCAAAGCATTCCTCGAGCAAGCCAACGAGGATGGCCTGACCAGCAGGGACGGAACTACCACCTGGACCCAAGAATTTGCCATCGACACGCTTTGCATCAATCTTTCGCAGCTCCTCCTGCAGCTGCTTGATCTCTGCTCGTGCCGGCTTTGGTTTGGCCGCAGCTGCTGCGAGTTGTCGTCGAATCGAAATGATCTTCTGATGGATGGGAACAAGCTCGACAGAAAGCACCTTGAGCGAGCCTTCGAGTTTGCGAACCGTCTTTTCACAGATCTCGAGCTTGCGTGTCATGAGCTTGGTGAGTTGTGGTGGATGTCGGCCACAATCACCGTCTCTGCGGATGATCTCGCGCAATTCGGTGAGACGCGATCCGAATGGTTGCAGGTCAGCCTCGGTGTAGATACCGGACTCCTGAAGGTGGTCGAGTAGTTGCTTCATACAGCTTAGTTGTGAGAAGGTGGCAGGACTCTCTCGACTGCGTCCAATAGTGAGGAAGAAGAGGCTGAGGAGAGAGAAGACGTCGTTCAAGGTGGTATCAACGCGATTGTGTTGGAGGACGGGAGAGTCGTCGGTGCCGTCAGCTGTGGATTGATCGCCTTGATCTTGGTGGTCGGATGTGGAGCTGGCGGTGGAGGAAGCTTGTGCGTTGGCTTGTTGCTCGTCACGGACGGCGTTGAGCCTTGTCACCTGCTTGATGACATGTTGGTACAGTTGTTGAACGTCGTGCGAGCGGATGAACTCGGAGCTGTCCTTCTTGAGCGCTGTGAGCCTGTTACGGATGTTGATGAGCGCCTCGAGAATGGGCAGCTCCTCGTGAGGAATGACGGACATGCTCGACATGATGCCAGATCGAGCTGCTGCGCCGGCAAGAGTGGAGACGGTGGTGGTTGTGTGATGACCTCAGCTGCAGGTTCGGAGCGTGAGAGATATGTCCGTGGAGGTGTTACAGGCAGGACAATTGGAGAGGCAACAAGTGTCAATCTTCCCGGCGGTCACAGCTGGTAGGGGAGTACTGTAGTGACAGCTGGGGTGTATCGTTCTGTTGGATGCCGTCCAGTCGGTTAGAACGAAGAATGAATGTGAGCCGTAGCTTGCAACTGAGCTTCGTGTATATGTGTGTGCGCGCCACGCGTGAGCCTGATCGAGTGGAGGGCGGGATACGAAGCGAAGGCAGACTACGGGCGGATGTGTTGGAAGCAAGTCCACGGACGAGCGGCGAAGGTGATCAAAGTGATTCGAGAAGAGGAGGAAGAGGAGGAAGAAGGTGTGTGAAATGCTACTTTGAGCTGGATGGTGGATCCGAGGAAAGCCGATTGAACTGTGTGAGTGATGGGAATTGAGCTGGAGCTTGAGTTGGATTGGGTGTGATGGTCGTAGACGATTCTGCCGCGGAAGTGTCGAATCACGTCTTAAAGAATGCACCGACCCTCTATTTCCAGAACGCTCCTTCTGCTCCAGTCGTTTACAGAGTCAGATTTTCCCTGTGGCATTTCACTGATTTTCAACTCAAGAAAATTATCAGGCAGCACAGCACGGTCTCTTGGCTCCGCTGCAAGACAGATTTGCTCCACCTTGAAAGCTTCTTATCTCTCAAACACAGCGCAACGGCGACTGGAGCCCTTGCGCCTACGATTGATCTTGACTTCGGACTGCTCATACAATTTGGTTCTATCATCACTTGCATAAACAGCATGACTCAGGGACCACATCGGATCAGTATTGATAGACTATGTTGGAATGCTAAGATACTTGTAAAGACAGTAAGGGGCGCAAGCCAGCGTCGGGGGTGATAGGGTAAGAAAAGGATGGTCCGTATGGAGAGGGTCATGACGGCCAAGGATGAAGTTGATGGTCCGTATGGAGAGGGTCATGACGGCCAAGGATGAAGTTGATGGAAGCAATGCAAGAGTGTTGCGAGTCACGCCCCTGGCCTCATCCGCTCGACTTCTTCTGCTTCTCCTTCTCGCGGCGCTTGGCGTTCTTCTTGCGATTCTGTGCTTTCTTCTTGTCGTCCTTGCTCAAGGTTCCGCTGTTGGCAAGGTCCGAGCTAGAAGGCGAATCGTCCAGATCCTGTGACAAAGGCAAGCTGGACCCGCTTCGACTGCCTTCCGTAGGCTGCGCAGTCTCAAGGCTGAGGAGACCATTGCCATTGCTACCATTCGCCTCGTTGGTCACTGTTGCTGTTGTGTCTGGCTGCGTCTTTTTGGCAAGCTCGGCTGCTGCGGCCACCTCAGACTGACTGGCCGCGGCTTCAGTGCCATTGGCGCCGTTGGCAACTGGAGACGCTGGTCCAACTTCTTTGCTTTCTTTCGTCTCGACAGCACTGTTAGCAGTGTTGTTCTTCTTAGGTTCGTCCTTCGCCGCCTTGACTTCTTCTGCATCCTTGATTGCGTTCTCCGGCTCACCAGTGACAACAGGCGGGACGATGCCGAGCATCCCCGGCTGTGCCTTAACGTGATTAGCATCAGCGACTGTTTCCTCATCAGCTTCCTTGGCCTTGATTTCTTCCCGAGAAGCCTCCTGCGCTGCAGCAGCGGCCTCCTGTTCCTTTTGCGTTTTGATCTGCTGCTCCCACATCTTGTTATACAACCCAGCTTTGGCGATCAGATCCGCATGCGAGCCCACTTCGACAACACGACCTGCGTCCATGACAATGATGGTGTCGCAGTTGATGATGGTCGACAGGCGATGCGCAATGGTCAAGCTCGATCGTCCTTGCATGAGGTTGTTGAGCGCCGACTGCAGCTGGCGCTCGGTTTGACTGTCTAACGCTGATGTTGCTTCGTCCAACAGCAGGATAGGAGGGTTCTTGAGGATGGTTCGTGCAATCGCAACTCGCTGCTTCTCACCACCAGACAGGCGAACACCACGTTCGCCGACTACGGTGCTGTATCCTTCAGGGAATGACTTGATGCGGTCGTGGATCTGAGCGGCAAGAGCGGCAGCTTCGACAGCCTCGTCCGAGGCTTTGGTGTCACCGTAGAGGATGTTGGTGCGGATGTCGTTGTTGAAAAGTGAGGGTTCTTGTGGCACGACGCCGATGGCACGTCGAAGCGAGCGTTGCGTCACATTGCGGATGTCCTGTCCATCGATCAGGATACGACCAGATTGGATATCGTAGAAGCGGTACAGCAGACGAAGCACAGAGGACTTGCCGGCACCTGACTCGCCGACAAGAGCAACGCTCGAGTGACGGTCGATCTTGAAGCTCAAGCCCTTGAGTGCTTCCACCTTGCCATCGTACGAGAAGTGAACGTCCTGAAACTCAATGACACCGTCCGTGACGACGAGATCCTTGGCGCCTGGAACATCCTTGACCTCGGTCTTTTCCTCGAGCAGTGTCATCAGCTTGTCTGTGTCGACGAGGTTCTGTTGCACCACACGATAAAGAGTGCCAAGCATCGAGAGCGGCTGATAGACCTGCTGGAGATAGGTGACGAAGACGACAAATTGCGAGCTGGTGATGTCGCCACAGACTACGCTGCCAGCGACAAGCAACGTCGTGAAGAGTGTACCGAAGGCCAAGATGAGGTTCTGCACCATGTTGAGCATGTTCAAGCTGCTGATCACCTTGAACTCGGCCTTCTGGTAATCCTGCAAAGCGCTACGGAAGCGCTCGGCCTCGTACGACTCATTCGAGTAGCACTTGACGGTCTCCCAGTTCATGAGTACGTCGGCTGAAATGGCGCGGCAGATCGAGTCTTTGTTGTTCATGGCACGTCGCAAGTCAGTACGCCAAGTGGTGAGCTGAACACTGGTCCAGGTGTACGCGACCATAACGATGAAGAGCGCCGCTCCAATGGCAGGGCTGAAGATCCGAGTCATGTAGATCATGGCAACAAAGATGTCAATGAAAACGGGTAGCAAGCTGAAGAGGAGGTATTGGAAGAAGTTGTTGATGGCACTGCCTCGGTCAAGAATACGGAGCACCTCGCCGGTCTTCTTCTTGGTGTGGAACGACATGCTGAGGTTGAGCAAGTGCTCGAAAGCCATCATGCTCATCATTCGGTCCGAATACTGCTCGACAGGCACCCAGAGAATGTTCTGCAGTACACTGAGAAGACTTCCGGACCCTTGAAGCATCTTGAGGCCAGCGTAGATGACGACATCGGTCCATGGCGAGGCGCCGCTCGACAGATCGTCGACGAGTCGACCAAGGGCGAGTGGAGTGAAGAAGTTGACGACACGAGCCGCCAACAGAAGGGCAACGCACGCAACAGCGGTCAGTTGCAGTGTTGGCGACTTGGAAGGCCAAAGGTAAGGGAAGAGGAAACGAATGCGGTAAAGGAAGGTGTTGAATGTAGGCGGTGGTGGTGCAGCAGCAACCGAGAGACCCATGGATGCATTCGGATTACGGCTAGCAGTCTGGCTTCCGGAGTCGGCCGCGGAATTGTTGGTACGATTCGCTGCACTGCTACCAATGGCTCCGTACGATGTCGTTGAAGATATGCCTGGAGCTTGAAGAAGGCCAGTTGATTCGCCGTTGGCGGGAGCCGAGCGCGGCTGAGACGAGGAAGATCCAGGAGCATTCGTGGCTGCTTCGTTGGCAAGGTCAGCAGCGCGCACGAAGCGAACACGGTCCGATGACAAAGCCAGAATGAGAAGAGGGTAAAGAAGAAGCAGACGAAGGATGATGAGGCCGAGCTGGGCAATGGACCACGGGCTGGTAGATGGGAGGTCACTTCGTTCCTTGGGGACCATGTAAAGTACGAGCAAGCAGATATCTGTTGCGGCACCTACTGTGACAGACCAAGCAGACTTGCCCCTCCCGTAGCTCCCTCGACCTCTGACCTTCTCTTCGAACAGCGCAGCAATGACAACTGAGCCCCAAGCAAGGAGGCCGCCGACGGCTTGAATGTCGATGCCACCCCAGAGAAGGATGTCTGGCTGCCATTGTTTGGGAGGGATGACGGCTCGCAGTATAATCAAGGTACCCGAGACAAAGAACGTTGCTGTCAAGCAGAGCTGTGCAGACTGGGTCAGGAAACGGCGGCGTGATCGGACAGGCACGACAACGGGTGTCGGCTGAGGTGCATGATCCAGTTCATGGTCCTGGTCCGCTTCAGCACGGAGCTGGTCGTAGTCCGAACGGCGAGGGTGCAGAAGGTGGTTGAGTGCTGCTTTGGCAGGATCCAAAAGTACGGAAGCTAGGGCGACAAGAAGAATGGCAGCCGGCTGAGCGATGCGCAGGGCGCTCAAAGCCTTGTCACAGTCAGCGTGAGATGGTGAGGACAAGAGCCATGCCGGCGATGAAGAAGCCACCATCTCTTTGATGGGCTCAGGTTGAAACCGAAGCCAAGCTGTTGATTCAGGCCTAGGGATGCAGTATATTGCAAGCAGAGAAGGGGCAGAAAGAAAGAAGAGGTGTTGGTTGTGCGAGTCTTGCGAGCTCTGGGCGACATTTTTTTCTGCCAAACAGCAGCTCCGGATAAACAAGATGTGCTCAACGCGAATTAAATAATTTTCCAACCAACAATCTAACACTCTCTTGTAACTCCACTTCCGAAATCCGTTCTCTTCTCCTTGCCTTCTCACTACCACCAACCCGGCCCGCGATCTCCAACCCCCTGCAGCCGCCGAACAGGCGCATTGCATCAATGGCTCCTCACGGTGGATCCCACGACTCGGCAGATCGACCAGCCAAGATGCTCAACGCCGCAGCCGAAGCCGTCGTTGACACTATTCAACACGAAGAGCAGTCCGAAGCACATCGCATCTTCCGAGCTCATCCGGGTCACAATGGCCGTCGGGCCTCTACAATCTCTACAGCCGATACCACCGCCTTCAAGACTCAACTCAACACGCAAGAGGCTGGCGAGCACTTTCCGGCTATCGAACATCCCGGGAGCACTGGAGTCATCTATGTCACCGATCGTGCTACTAGCAATGGCTTCTACTATGGAAATCCAGAGTGGGCCAACACGGGTCAAGGCGCGCCCGAAGTCGGCAACATCGAAGGTGGCGTTCCTCGTACCCTTCAATTCGATCTCTCCGAGTTTGGTGAGGGCGTCCATGAGTACGCTCCCAACACTGGTACCATGACCCTCCGTAAGGCGGTCGCCAATTACTATAATGAAACCTTCCGACAAAACCACAGCAAAAAATTCGATCACACAAACATCTGTATTGTTCCTGGTGGCCGTGCCGGCATGACACGCCTCGCGGCCGTCATTGGCTCGGTCAACTGCGGATACCAACTTCCCGAGTACACCAGTTACGAGTCCATGCTCAGCGCTTTCAAGAGTCTCGTTCCCATTCCTACTGTCCTCTCGGAGGAGGATAGGTACAAGCTCAGCACTGAAGATCTCCGTAAGGAGATCAAAGGACGTGGTCTCAGTGCAATGATAATGTCCAATCCTCGTAACCCTACAGGCATGGTCATCGAAGGTGAAGAACTGAAGGCTCTTGTGGAGGCCTCCAAGGAGCTTGGCTGCACCATCCTGCTCGATGAGTTTTACTCCTGGTACATGCATGAGGGTCCCCTCGGTCGAGCAAACTCTGCAGCCGAACACATTGACGATATCAACGAGACGCCCGTTGTTCTCATCGACGGTCTCACTAAAGGCTTTCGTCTTCCTGGCTGGAGAGTCTGCTGGGTCGTCGGTCCAAAAGACATCATCACTGCGCTCAACCAGTCCGGATCCTTCCTGGACGGTGGCACTTCTCACCCCATGCAGTGCATGGCTCTTAAGATGCTTGATCTCGATCGATGCAACAAGGACCGCATCGCCCTCCAAAAGCTTTTCAGGCACAAACGAAAGCACGTTCTCGCCCGACTCAAGAAGATGGGTCTCGAAGTCAAGATCAAGCCTCAAGCTACCTTCTACATCTGGTTGTCCTTGGCGTCTTTGCCGCCTCCACTCAACTCTGGTAAGTCGTTCACTCGTCTGCTTTCTTTTCTCTGTCATGATTTGGCCTCTGCTGACTTCTCATGCTCCCTCATCTCCTCGATATTTTTAACAGGACTGGTTATGTTTGAGGAACTGCTTAAGGAATCTTGCATCGTCGTTCCCGGTATCGCCTTCGATATCAACCCAGCACGACGAAGGAACATCATCCACAGTCCTTGCGAGAAGTTTATTAGGATCTCGTATGGACCGGAATTGTCACAGGTTGACAGAGGCTTGGATGCTTTGGAACGTGTGATTGCGAAAGCCGACCCTAATCATGCTGACAACGCCAAGTTGGGCAAAGGATTGGTTCCAACAAAGCTCACACATGCCGATGTAAAGCACCACTGAAAGTGTGCTGACATAGGTCCTCTGTTTATGCTGCAATGCTACTCGACTCAGAAATTCCGTCTGGTGTGAAACCGAAATTCGACATCATTGCGATCCTGAACCCAACCGACTTCTCCTTCTCCAGCCGGGTAATAGCCGGTCCGCGCAAAGACGGAGGACGAAGTGCCAGAAGATCTGGCGACGAAGCCGGTGTGGACGTGAAGAAGACAATCAAGAATGGGATTGAAGGAGCCGGGAAGCTGAGCTTTGTTCGCTTTGCTCAACAGCACCTCATCCTCTCAAATCTGTCACTTGATTGCGATGCCGCACGATCAAGCTCTTTTGTTCAGGAATTGGTTATCAACTTTACTTCTGCGCTACGTATGACTACAAACAACTTTCCACGCAGTAGACTTCCTTTATGTCAGCTTATTCGCCTTCTTGTACAGACTATCCACCACAGTACCAACATGCTTCAAAGTATCCAGCGTCAATTGATAGCTCTTGTCCTCCACCGGCTCATCATACACGACCAAACATCCTTCGCCCTGACTCAAAATACCATGAAGACGACGATCAAGAATGAGCTGTGATAATTTGGTCTCCACCTCCCTAACCGGCTGCTTGACCTCCTTTGCAATGTGCGCGATCTCTACCCTCGAGTATGGTTCGATGACTCTCAAAAGGTTCTGTTCCAGCAAAGTGTCGTACAACGCGCTTAAGTGTGCGCGGACAATTGGATCGTTGGAGAGCTCTTCCTTGTAATTTCGAAGCGCTAGTTCGAAAGCTTCAAGCGAACGTTCTTCGTGAGCTTGAGCGACAGCCTTCATTGCGTCAACATCTCGACCTGCGTATTTGGTGGCGTGCTTGCCACTGATGATGCTGTTGACGTCGTCGGAGAGGTTCAACATGACTTTACACAACAGTTGGTACTTGAGCGCCAAAGGAGCTCGGGGATCGTCTTGCAATGCAAAGCCCTCGAGGGTTTCAAAGAAGTACGAGTAGGCGGTTGTGTAGTCCTTGTCTTCAGCGTGGAGAACACCGGCTTGCAAATCGAGCTGAGCCTGAAGTGTTGGGGGGCAGTAGATCGAGTTGGCTGCTGTGCGTGCCGATGTAAGCGCTGCTTTCGCTTTTGGCATGTTGGAAATTGCATGGTTGACTTTGGACTCGAGCAAGTGGACTTCGGTTAAGATCATCTTGTCGTCGAGCTTCTTGAGCTCTTTGAGCAGCGCATCGATGAGAGGGAGTGCTTCGCGGTAGTTCTTGTTGTCATAGTAGAGGCCGATCAGTTTGGTCTCCAAATTCTGCTTGAGGAAGATACGCTTCTCCGACTTGGCCCATTCTGCGTTTTCCTTTGTGACCTGAATCTGAGTCTGTCGGCTGCCGGGGATGTCTTCGAAGTAGTCGATGAGAGTGCGGACGAGCTTGGCGGTCTTCGCCTTGGCGATGTTGCTCATGAATGTACGTGAGGAGCGAACCGTCTCGGCAAGAGCGTTGGCATCTTTGGTGTCACGGTAGAGCTCACCGAGATGAAGGAGAGATGCTTCCTGCTCCTTGAGGAAAGCATCATCGGTCGAAGAGGACTGGTTGGAGAGGATGGACTTGAGAATGCGCTCGCCCTCTTTGTTGTTGCCTGCCTTGATGGCTTCGTCAGCCTGTGCTACTGTCTGTGGTGCGGTCATTGTGATGTTTTGGGAAGCGATCTTTAGAGTACTGTTCAGCGACTGCGAAAGTGTTCTTCGAACTGATCGTCGGAGGCTGAAAGCGTCGTCTATTTCGTTTGACAGATCCGGTGTTCCGTACAGTTAGAATGAAAGGGTGGCTGCAAGCGTTATAGTGCGGATAGTTCCGGACTTCTGATAGACGCTGCCAATGTATGAAGGAAGGCGTAGGCTTGAATAGAGTGAGGGGAGAGGTTTGATGTGAAGGATGGTGATGGAAATGGTGTTCCAACTTTGTGTTGGTTGCGAGATGGACTTACTCTTGCACACCTTGGCAGTACGCGTCACAAGCATAATTCCACATTTCTCGAATACTGCTGCTCTGCAACCACGTTTTATTATTTTTTTGTCAAAATCAAGCGCAGTCCGTGATCGAGCCACTTTCCTCCACACGTCCGCTTCTTGCTGATTTTTTTTATGAACAGTGTTACATCGGCACAACTAATCTTGCTCTTTCGGTCCTCGGTCTGCTACTCACACGACATGCACTTCAAGGGCACGATTCGGTGTTCGAGCTACTCACAATACATGCTCCTTGTCCATACAGGCGTCGAGCTCACGACCTGCCACGAAAGCAGAAGAAGATACTCGAGCTTCTTTCATTGTTGCTGCTGTTGAAGTCTGTTGCCTGCGAGGGCAGCGATTTAAAGACCACTTGACCAGCTCCACTCCCTGACTTCACAATCAGCAAACAGATTCCGTACCATCTTCTCATGCTTCTCCTGTTTCTTGTACGCTTTTAGTTTCGCTTCCTTGTCCTCTTTCAGCTCACACAGTGCTTTTCCAGCTGCCGCCGCTCCAGCAGAAAGCATCCGATAAGCTTCCACCGCACTATGGACGTGATCAGGGTGACTCAATCCGACCAGCGTCCTCAGTTCAGGTCCTTGTCCGTCCTTGTGCGGAACTTCAGATCCCCTCAGCCCATAGGTGAGAGCGGTCATTGTAAGCGAGTCTCCTTGCTCGACAAGTTTCTTGCTAGCTTCCTTTGTTCCTGCTTTGAGAGCGTCGCTTGCAGGGTGCCAGGGTGGCGGGCTGCCGTCGGTGAGAAGGCCCATTGAGAAAGGAGACCCATTCATGAGCAGTGGTGCTTTCCAAATGAGATCTTTCAGCGAATTCGTTCCAGATTCGCCTCGAGGGTCAGCAGCCAAGAGCTCCTTCCACTCGCCCTGAAGTACGTCAGAGTGCAAGCAGTGGTTCGAGTAGCTCAATACCACATCCAGCGGTCGATAGGGTGCGTTTGTAGCAACTAACCTCGACAGGCGCAGCAGTACCGGCAAAGGGTAGCCTGAGATACCCACTCGCTTGATAACTCTTTCGTCTTTCAGCTTGAACAGCGTCCTGACGGCCTCCAAGAACTGCTCGTCGCCTTTGCCGTGAATCTTGCTCGCAGCTTCTAATTTGGGTGCCAAGCCTAGCGACTCCAAAACTTCATCTCTGCTCTGGCTCATCCCCACCGTACTGGGCTGAACAAGGCCGGAAACGACCCCGCTCTCCCATCCCTCATCATGACTTTTACCCACCCTCTCGCATACAAATTCTGCATCGTGCGTCAGCGTAACATCCAAATACTCCGTCCCTAGCCTCCTGCAGCTGCCTCTGACACTCTCATCAATCTTCTTCGCAGTGTAGTTGAAGTGCTGCTTCTCCGGCCCATACCTTCCGCACTTTGTAGTGATGAAGTAGCTTTCCCTTGGGAATTCCGGTCGTAGGCAGCGCAGGATATTACCGAGAGTGAACTCGGATGGGAAGTAGTATGGCGAGGTGTCGAAGGCGTTAATTCCATATCGAAGAGCTAGCCGGACGGTGCGAAGTGGCAGATCGGAAGCAAGGGCCTTGGAGTCATTGTACATGTCTTGGCCGAATACTCCACCGCCAAAGACGATCGGTGAGGCGTGAGTTGGAAGATCGCCTCGGTTGGTGAGGTTGGCGGGGTCGTTAATTGGGGTAGTACGCCATGGTGCTAGGCCGCCTTTGAGAGGATCATTCTGCAGCGTTTCGAGCGCGGGTTGCTCGGGGAAGTCGCTCTTGCTGGGCTCGACTGGTGGATAGACAGGCATGGTGCGCGAGCAGCTTGTGTGATGTCGTTATTGTTGGTGGGTCGTCGTTGTCATATAAGCAGATGAGGTCGATGGGAAAAGGTGGGATATCCGAGATGAGAAGCTCTCTTTTCAGGGAGCAGCGTCGCTGATGAGACTTGCTCGGCTTCCGTTGCAGATCTGCCTGTTCAGTTGTTCTGCAATAAGTTACTGCTCTGTCACAAAACGTAGGATGTTGGCTGAGGGAGACTTCCCGACGATCAGGCTGGACGCAGGGATCGACGTGGGCGTGGCTCTCTTCCAAAAAATTACGTATCAGAAATTGCAGCTTTTCGAACATGCCACTGCTAGCGATTCCACTCGGCCATACTGAAGTTTTCAGCTGCATGCTTCGTGCCGACACACACAACGCTGACCGGTGAAAGAAGGAAAGGCAAGATGATATTTCGCAGTTTCGCACAACAAACGAGAGAAGCATCGTCTTTGTCAATGCTTCAGACAAGACTTCAAACGGGTGGATACACTATGCTTTGGACTCAGAGCGTATCAGTGTCATCGCTGTCACCACCGAGCTGCTTGTTCTTGTCATGAGATTCAAGCTCCTCGGGACTAGCAACGGCGACATCGTTCGAAGCACACTCCTCCTCCACAAGGGCGGATCCCACCTCAGGCTTGCCAAAGGTTGCTCTGCTTTTGGGAGCGACGCCTGTTACAGGTGTGCTGGGAACACTGCCAAGCAGAGGCGTGCTCTTGAATCTGCTGACGCGTGTTCCTGAAGGGGTGTTACTTCGACTGGCTTCTCCGCTGGCGATGAGCTCCGAAGCGAGCGTGTTGGTTCGTCCGCGCAAGAGACCCTCTCCGACGATAGCTGTGGCGATGGTGCCGTCAGGTGCCTGGTGACGGATCACGACAGGCTTGTTGGCGCGTGGAGCAGCGAGCGTTGTGTCTTCAGTGCTGTTGAGAACGGCGGCTGGTCCAGGAGAGACAGAACGTGAGCCAGGACGCGATGAAGGCCTCGAGCTGACGCCGCCCTCTCTGTCGAAAGGGAAGTGCACGCCTTCGCTCTTGGTGACCTCATCCTTGTTCGACGGCATCTGGGCAGTGCTTTCAACGACAGGAGTAGGAGCAGTAGAGGTTCTAACAGAAGCGTCCGAGCCGCTGATATCGGTCTCCTTCTGACAAGCGCTGCGTCCAAGCTTGAAGCGAGGTAGAGCAATCTTCGGGCTGGTGGGCAGCTTCAGGATAGAAGCAGGCAACTGTACTTCGTCAGCGTCATTAGGCGTCTCCACCTTCTTGTCGATCATCTCCTTGTGACCAGGGCTGGGGGGAGGGCTGATCTGAGCGAAGTTCTGTTCGACCTCGGAGTCGTATTCGTCAAGAATCTCTTCGCCGATCAACTCTTCGAGCACGTCTTCAAGAGTGATGATTCCGATGGGCACATCACGCTGGGCCATCTCGGTGGCAACAGCGTCCACATCGATGTCGTTCTCGAGGGCCTCAGGAGGCAATTCGAGCGAGTTGGACTTGGCGTGGCCACGGTGATGTCTGCGGAGATGGCGAGACCAGAAACTTGACTTCTTGATGGCTGAATCATCCAGCTGCTTTTCCTCGTCAATGTTGACGAATGTCTCGATGCGAGAGACGGTGCCAGATCGAGCAACGTTTTGGGTCTTGTGCGCATCGTTGTCGTTGCCGAGCTCCACAAAAGAGCCGGGCGAGGAGCGTCGAGTGCGCCAAGAGACAATGGCGAGATGCGAGCGACCCTCCTGGAAGACGTTGAGCAGATTGAGCAGTGGCTCGTCGGCGGGGACGGTCGGAAGTGCGTTGATGACCATGTCACGGACAGGTGTCTCGTCCTCGGGGTCAAGCAGAACACACTGCTTAACGAGCAGGGCGCCGATGATCTTCTTACGCTTGATAGTCGTGATCGAGGTCGTTGTATTCGCCTTGTCACCAGAGGCGGCGGTGACAGTTGAATGGTGGGTGCCAGCGTTGGCCGATGCAGGCTCCTTCTCGCTGATGACACTGCCTTCGAGGATGCCCTGATCATCAACAGATTGTCTAGACTGTGAGTTGCTGGCCTTCCTGCTCAAAGCACTCAAGAAGCCGCCCCGGATGGGCGTCAGAGCACCGCTTCCACTGCGTGCTTTGTTAACAGCAATCTCGATCTCCTGGTAGACAGGGATACGAGAGTGACCAGAGCTGACAATCTGCTGAAGCGTTTCGTAGCCAAGCTTGGAGTCGATCGAGATCATGAAAACGCGATCGATGGCTGTCATGGCCTGCTTGACCACTTTCTCTTGGAGATCGAGAGCACCACCGACAATGGTGACAGTGTCGTTGTTGAGATCACCACGACCGGCGGTGGCAGCATGCATGTTGACCAACTCTTTGAGCTCGGATCGTCGGTAGACAATACCATGATGAGGTCCGAGGGTCCAGTGAAGCACTCGAGACACAGGGAAAGCAATGGGACAGAGCAAGAGCATGACTCCGCGCGTGAGCGGAGCAAGCTTTGCGCCAATAGCGAGACCGTATCGCGAGCAGACCGACTGTGGGATCAACTCGGCAAAGATAACGACCAGGACGATACTGACAATTACAGCCTGGACACCACCGCCAAGCAAAGGGTCGGCAATGATGGGCAGCGTCTCATTGGTAATCATGTTGGCAATCAGAAGTGTCGTGAGCAGAAGATGGCCATCTTTGCGGATTGGCATGATCTTTTCTGCATACCGCTTCTGCTTGGGCGTTCCCTGCAAGGAGAGCACCTGCAGCTGGGTCTGGTCAAGTGACATATAGCCAAGAGTAAGACCAGCAAAAAGACCCGAAAGCACGACGAGAATAGGGATGAGGATACCGTAGACGGCCTTTTGAGTCTCGGAAAGCTCCGTGTCGTGGCACGATGACTCGCTGCCACTGGATGTGGCACGCTTGAAAAGGCGGCGGCGAACAGACTTGGCCACTGCTACGGTAGCGCTATCCCGACTTTCCAATTGAAAGAAAGCATCGCTGGTGCGTCGCCGAATTAAAAGGCGGTCGTAGAGCTCGTCGAGCAATGCCTGAGACTCGAGCGTGTCTCCAGTCTGCGCATCACGAGTCTTGTCCTGAATCCAGCGAAGGATGGATTGGCTCGATGCGACATGGATAGAGTTGACGTCAGAATGGAAGGATCGTGCGTCAGGGGCACGACTCTGGGTAGCGGGTGCTATGAATCGATCATCGCGGGCTATGTCAGAGAAGGCGAGGTCCGAATTGAGAGTGTCAACACTGTCTTGTGGTTTGACAGAAGGAGGAAGGACGTAAGTCTGAACGGAGAGAGTGCACGAGACTACAAAATAGGCCAGACCGCAGATAAAAAGCAGTGCGATATAGAACGAAGATGGAGAGTGGTGACGGCGAGGCGATTGACGGCGGTTGTTGGAGCAGGCGGACCAGGTGCTGCTTTCAGGCGAGGGGTTTAAAGCTCTACAATAATCGGTGTCGGGACCATCATTTGCAGGGCACTCCATTCGCTGAAAGTCGCAGGTGGAAAGACGATCCAAAGCGGTGTATTTGGCCGTCAAGTTGTCAGAGGTCACGAATGTGTTGTGACCGGTGAAAGACGAGATTGCGATGATAGGCAATAGAGAAAGCAGTACATCGGTAAGACTATGCCAAGATGTGGGGAAGACGGAAGAGCCTAGGGTAGCGCTGTCCTGTATATATCAGATAGCGGAGCGCGATCACGCGCGCAGCACCAACTTGCGGTGTGAATGCTGTGCAGTGGTCAGCTCGTAAGAATCTCAAAGAACGGCGCGGCGGTAGAGGAGAGCGAGACACTTGGACCCTACAGCAGCACTAGAACACTCGTCAATTGACGCCACTGCTGTGCTAGTAAGTGAACCGTCGGTTTTTACACTGACCGCGGCAGATCCGTGAGAAGCTTCCACAAAGACCCGATCGACGCGGCGAGTCGGGCTTGGCAATGGCCCGATCGATCGGGAGAGTCTCGGGCTTGGCAACAACCCTTCCCGACTCAGAAAAGCTCTCAGGCCCGTGTGGGCTTCGACTATCTTCTCCCCTTCAGCCAGCTTCAGACTCCCTCAATGACCATTCGCTGCCAATCTGAGCTTGAGGCGAGCTTTGAGTATAGTCGGCATAACCACTTGTCCAGGGACAAAGTGTTGAGGAGTTGACACCTAATGTGCCTCTTTTGTTTTCCGGATTTATCTCGAGGTGAAAAGCTGTTGCTGTGCTGGAAAGTGCTAGGCTTCAGACTCTGGCGTGCAGTTTAGTTGAAGATACGACGAAAGGTCTCTAAATGCCCCAACCGCCAAGTCACCAATGTGCGCAAGAGTATTCAATCACTGAAGCACAAAACTCAGTAAGACAGGAAGTGATTGCCAAATTGCTGATTGCTGAGGATAGTAATCACTGGATCATGCTCACTCAAAGGTGACTCAGAAACACAAGAAGTATGACACAGTTGGTAAGGTATCTTGAGGGGAGTACAGAGAGAACAGTCCAGGTTCAATACAGAATAAGGCACAGTGAAGTATTGGGAAACTAGCACTAAGATTGCTCAAGACTACTTGACACCCCATTATGGATGAAACAAAAGCTATATATACATACACATGTAGTTGTAGTCACAAAGAATCAAAACAAGCATTGCAGTAGAAACACACCTGTCTGTAAGGAGCTTGATTGTAGCCCTCACGAAGTGCTGCCTTATACTCAATTAATCTTCAATTGATTAAGAGTCTGAAGCTTAAACTGAAAGGCTTCAATCGACCATGGAGGCCGATGTCAGCAGTTGCGCGCCTGAAACCTGAAATCTGTAGTAGTACTGATACTACTACCGATTCTGTCGAGTTATGCGACAGTGCTAATGGTATTTCGATTCCTAGTGAATTATGCGACAGAGCCGTCTGTCATGGGCCTGAATGCTCAGGAAGCAGGAGGGTCACTGGTTCATATGGAAGGAGCACAGGTATCGGAGATCTAGTCGATACCAGTGATGGGCATGGTCGTAGTGCAGTGTCCATGGAGACCATGGACTCCTACGGACTTACATGCAAAGGAGGACCAGGCCCATAGGCGAGGAGGGGCAAGCACAGCCACGAGGAGGACCAAGCTCAGGAGCATGCAGATGGTCACCAGCACAGCCATGAGGAGGACCAAGCTCAGGAGCATGCAGATGGTCACCAGCACAGCCACAAGGGGGACCAAGCTCAAGGAGCATGTAGATGGTCACCACTCAGGGGCTCGAGAGATAGGAGTCATAGGAGACTGACAAGCAGGTTACTAGGAAGAGGAGCAGTGTCAAAGGAGGAGGAGCAGTGTTGAAGGAGTCGACACATAGTTCAAGGAGGACAGGAGGGTACTGGAGGTACCTCTTGTATAGTACTCGATGAAGAGGGTACTCTCTGCAGAGATAGGGCCAGAGTAGCATCACAGGCGACACTACAAGGAGTGTATATAAGCACATGGTCTCATCATCAGTGGTCGAGTGGATTCCCATCCACTCTACACACCATAACTAGTTATCACTTCAGCATAACTATACATTAGTTTCAGTCAGCATAGTAGCAATCTATCAAGGTTGCTCCTCATTGTAGTGTGTGTGTTGTATCACCACTCACTGACGTCTGAAGGTGGTTCATAGCAAACCAGCAGTCCAGATTAAGATAGAACTGAAGGCAGTAGTCCACTGTGGTCTGGGGATCACCTCAAGCATCAGTTGACACACGGACACTCATGTTGATGCCACCAACCTTATCACCAACACCATCACCCTCAACACTCACACCAGACCTTGGTGTCATCATAACCTTAGTATCAACATTGATCGTGCCGAGCTACCCCTGAACGGAGTGTCCACAGAGGTCAGCCGAAACCTATGATAGTATATACAACAAACACCACCCATCGCCACTGCGCAACCTGATAGTCACCGAGCGACGTAGCTTGCCGAGACTGATACTGAGACAATAGCTGTCGCGCAGTTTGATAGTCACCGAGTATCTCGACGGGCCGACCTGGGTTTCAGGCGCGAGACCCCTGACACCCGGGAATACGGCCAACGCCACCCGCTCAAGGTTCATTCCCCATACGGCAACCAAGCAACCCCGCACGACTGCTGGCGCCAACAATGGCAGGAAATCCAAACCGGCCAACCAATCAGCTGCTGTTGCAACCATTTGTACTGGGCCCGGAACAAGGGAACCTGATGGTATCAGGCAATAACACTTGTCACATCTGCAAGGGCATCGGACATTGGGCTAGAGACTGCCCAAGCAAGAAGTCAGACCCCCTGGGCCCACGACCTTCAGGTCCAAGAGTAAAGGTAGCCACAGAGGACCCCTTTGAAGAAGGGGCCACCGACTCAGGAGATGGTCATATGGGTAGTGCTGAAACAAGCGATCCTGATGACCTGGACTTCAGTCAATACCAGGCTCCTAATGACACTGATCAGGAGGAGCCTCAGGATGATGCTGAAGAGGGAAACGTCAGTGGAGCGATGCACTGATGGCATGCATGGCTCTACAAACCTCCTCGCCATCGTTGTGTATATATCAAGATTGTCAGATATGTTTCTCTACCAGCAAAGGAAAAGCAGTATTGGAGCTTACAGGGATGGTACAAGACCATCCTGCTCGCATACTCACTGACACCAGCACTGGCTTGTCCATAGTTTTGGATTCATTTATCAGTAAGTACCAAATACCCACAAAACCCTCAAAAACAAGATTGTTTCATGGTGTCACCGGACACCAGCTCATTATCAATAGTGCCGTGAACATTCAAGTGGCTATTGGTAAACACAGACTAGGTGTAGTCAAAGTGTTGATGGCCGACACTGCTGACTACATCCTCATCTTGGGATTCACCGAGCTCAGGAGGCTCAAGCCCACCATACAGTGGGACACAGGCCAACTGGACTTCCAGTCCCAGGATCACAACCAAACCCTGGAGCAGCCCCCTGAGGCAGCTGAAACTAAGGGTTTACATTCGAAATTGTCGAAATCTGTCATAGTAGCTGGACTGTCACAAAATTCGACGAAACCCGTGACAACAAGTGATAAAAAACGCGGGCTCGCCACAAGAGACAGCTTACCACAGATTTCAACCAAATCTGTGACAACAGCCTCCTATGACGAGAAAATGGCACAACCAACCATGCATGGAAATGAGTTTGTCTCAGCAAAGCGCTTACTTCAGGCAGCGTTAGAGGACGGACTCATAGGGTTCATGCTATTGGAAGTACCACCCAACTCGCTCCCAACCTTCAGTTTTGTTCCTACTGGTGCTGATCGAGGAGTAGAGATGGAGGTCAAGATCAAGAAGGAGGTAACAGCAGTGGACATACCACAGCCGTACCAACATCTCTGGGATGTGTTCAATGAGGTGGAAGCGGACAGGCTTCCCCAGCATACTGAACATGATCTCCACCTTGAATTAATAGAAGGGAGTCGCCCACCTCAAGGGCCGTTGTATCTCAAAGGACCTAAAGAAATGTCTGAATTGAGGAAGTATCTGGACGAGAACCTTGCGAAGGGGTTCATACGACCATCCAAGAGTCCAGCAAGGTCACCTGTGTTGTTCATACCCAAGAAGGATGGAGGGTTCAGGCTTTGTGTAGACTACCAGGGACTAAATGAGATTACCATCAAGAACTGGGCACCATTGCCCCTCATTGAGGAGCAGCTGTTCCTGCTCCGAAAGGCGAAGATCTATTCCAAACTAGATCTCTGAGCAGCATACAACCTCATTTGCATTGCGAAAGGGGACAAATGGAAAACAGAATTTGGCACACAACTGGGACTATATGAGTACCTGGTGATGCCGTTCGGGCTGGCAAATGCACCAGCTCATTTCCAGTCGTACACAGTCGGCCCGTCGAGATACTCGGTGACTATCAAACTGCGCGACAGCTATTGTCTCAGTATCAGTCTCGGCAAGCTACGTCGCTCGGTGACTATCAGGTTGCGCAGTGGCGATGGGTGGTGTTTGTTGTATATACTATCATAGGTTTCGGCTGACCTCTGTGGACACTCCGTTCAGGGGTAGCTCGGCACGATCAATGTTGATACTAAGGTTATGATGACACCAAGGTCTGGTGTGAGTGTTGAGGGTGATGGTGTTGGTGATAAGGTTGGTGGCATCAACATGAGTGTCCGTGTGTCAACTGATGCTTGAGGTGATCCCCAGACCACAGTGGACTACTGCCTTCAGTTCTATCTTAATCTGGACTGCTGGTTTGCTATGAACCACCTTCAGACGTCAGTGAGTGGTGATACAACACACACACTACAATGAGGAGCAACCTTGATAGATTGCTACTATGCTGACTGAAACTAATGTATAGTTATGCTGAAGTGATAACTAGTTATGGTGTGTAGAGTGGATGGGAATCCACTCGACCACTGATGATGAGACCATGTGCTTATATACACTCCTTGTAGTGTCGCCTGTGATGCTACTCTGGCCCTATCTCTGCAGAGAGTACCCTCTTCATCGAGTACTATACAAGAGGTACCTCCAGTACCCTCCTGTCCTCCTTGAACTATGTGTCGACTCCTTCAACACTGCTCCTCCTCCTTTGACACTGCTCCTTCTCCTTTGACACTGCTCCTTCTCCTTCGACACTGCTCCTCTTCCTAGTGACCTGCTTGTCGGTTTCCTATGACTCCTATCTCTCGAGCCCCTGAGTGGTGACTGTCTGCATGCTCCTTGAGCTTGGTCCTCCTCATGGCTGTGCTGGTGACCGCCTGCATGCTCTTGAGCTTGGTCCTCCTTTGCATGTAAGTCCATAGGAGTCCATGGTCTCCATGGAGACTGCACTACAACCATGCTCCTCACTAGTATCGACTAGATCTCCGATACCTGTGCTCCTTCCATATGAACCAGTGACCCTCCTGCTTCCTGAGCATTCTGGCCCATGACACTACCCCCCTCTTAAGAGCCAAGCTCTGTCGAGGCATGCTCTTGTCTGGTTCATGCTGACTCCTCCTCTCCTCATTACCTCTTTGACAGCATCATCAACATCACCCTTCCTTCTCTCAACCTTCTCTCAATGTCATGCTCCTTCTTCTCTCTCTCTCTGCTCCTCCTGTTCTCTACTTTGTCTCCTTACTCGTCCCCCCTCCGACACCTCATACTCCTGGATGAGGTCAGGGCAGTTGAGATTCTCTACTGATTCCCATGAAGCAGCTTCTTCTGAGTACCCTCTCCACAACACCTTGTACTCTGTAGTCCCATCATGTACATGCTTGTCAATGAGGGCCTCGACTTCGAAGTCCAGATCCTCATCTGGCAGTGGTGGTATCGTGGGCTGTTCAGCCCGTTGAGGAAGAGAGCTTGTTCTTGCTGGTTCGAGCATGGACACATGGAACACATCATGCACCCTAAGGTTTGCTGGCAATGTGATCTGATAAGCTCGGTGTCCTACCCATTCCTGAACTGGGTAGGGTCCTGCAAACTGGGTGTCTAGCTTGGGTGTGGGTCTTCTTGTCTTCCAGTTTCGATGGTTGATGTAGACCATATCACCCACCTTGAACTCAATGTCCTTGTGCTTCCTGTTGTACTGGTCTACTGATCTGCGCTGTGCCTCTCTGATCTGCTCCTGGAGGTACTTGCTATGCTCCTTCCCATCCATGAGGTACTCAAAGTGACCTGGATCATTGACTCCCAATTGTTGAGGGATGTCAGGATGAGCCTTAAGGTTCCATCCATAGCATGCAAAGAAGGGTGAGACACCAATGCTGTTGTGGACCGTGTTGTTGTATACAAAGGCTGCAGCATCCAGCAAGTTGGCCCAGTCATCCTGTTCATAGTTGCAGTACATCCATAGGTACTGCTCGATGACCTGGTTGACTCTCTCTGTCTGACCATCAGTTTGAAGATGGTAGGCTGTGCTAAGTGAGTGCTTCACACCCATTTGTTCTGCAAATGCCTTCCATGCTCCTGATATGAACTGCCTGCCTCGGTCCGAGACCATGTGATCAGGATAGCCGAAGAGGCTAACCATGTGTCCATATAGCAACACTGCAGTCTGCTTGGCCATGACTGTCTTATGGGTTGGAGCTAGTATAGCAAACTTGGTCAACCTGTCGACAATGACTAAAATTGAGTCATAGGTCTTGGAATCATACTTCTTCGATGGTGGTAGTCCTTCGATGAAGTCAAGGGATATGGGGCCCCAGGGTCTGTCTGGTGTGGCTAGTGGCTGTAGCAACCCATATGGACGATGACGAGGAGCTTTGTACCTAGCACATACAGGACAACTTGCTACATAGTCTGCAATCCAAGCTGTCATGTTTGGCCACCAGTAGTGTCATTGAGCTGCCTTGATGGTGGCGTCCCTACCCACATGTCCAGCAGTGATACCATCATGGCATTGGTTCATCACCATGAATCACAGGTGTCCTACTGACAGAGATTGTCCATTGACCTCTCTGGCACTCCTTGAGTGATGGTTGTTGGTCTTCCCTGGTAAGGTCACCTTGGGGATAACCAGTCTTCCACCACTATGCCATAGACCTCCTTTGTCCTCGAAGGGTTTCTTGCTGTGTATCTCCTGCAACTCCTGGTCTAAGGGTTGGAAGATCTTGACCAGATGTTTGAGTCCCTTTGATACTATGGATTCCATTGAGTGCATAGGAGCTATTAGGGTCGACTCCCTGTCTGTTGTCTCCTTGAACACTCGAGGAGGCAGTAGTTGCCTCACATTGTGATCCTGCTCCTCACTGACTGGCTGCATGTCAGTCCTTCTGGTGAGGGCATCAGGTTCACCACCCTTGTCTCCTGGTCTATACTGCAGTATGAAGTCGAAGTCTGCTAGTAGTATTGCCCATCAAGCCTGTCAACTGGTGATGCATCTCTGTGACTTGAAGTACTTGAGAGCTTCATGGTCGGTGAGGATGACCAGTTGACTCGGCAGTCCAGCTAACATGTGTCGCCACTGAGTAAGGCAAGTAACCACAGCTAGGAGCTCCTTGTCATGGATCTCATAGTTCTTCTCGGCAGATGACATCTTCCTGGAGTAGAAGGCCACTGGATGCCATCATCCTTCATGCTCCTGCTTGAGCACTCCTGCTATAGCACTCCTGCTATAGCAAAGTCACTTGCATCGGTCTCCAACCTTGTTGAAAGGTGGTAGTCAAAGTGCTGAAGCACTCCTGCTGTTGTGAATGCCTGGATGAGCTTGTGGAAGGCCTGCTGGGCCTCCTCTGGTAGCTCGAACTTCTTGAACCGTTCTGTAGGTTTTACCAGTGATGTCAAGGGCTTGGCTATACGAGCAAAGTGGGCTATGAACCTTCGATAGAAGTTGGAAAAACCCAGGAACCTCTGGATGTCATGGACAGACTCCGGCATTGGCCACTCCTTGACAGTGTGCACCTTTTCTGGGTCCATCTCTATACCTGTCAGCTTGATGATGTAACCCAAGAACTCGGCTGTCCTGGTGTGGAACTCACACTTCAACAGCTTGGCAAAGAGCCTGTTGTTCCTTAACCGAGTGAGGACCTCAGTGACATGCTGCACATGTCTCTCTTCAGTGTTACTGAAGATCAGGAAGTCATCTAGGTATACCACTACATATACCCCAATGATATCTAGGAAGATGCCATTGATGAACGACTGGAAGTGAGCTGGAGCATTGGCTAGGCCAAAGGGCATCACTAGGTACTCATAGAGTCCCAGCTGAGTGCCAAAGGCCGTCTTCCATTCATCTCCTTTAGCAATCCAGATGATGTTGTATGCTGCTCTAAGGTCTAGCTTGGTATAGATCCTTGCCTTCCGGAGTAAGAACAGCTGCTCCTCGATGAGGGGCAATGGGGCCCTGTTCTTGACAGTGATCTCATTGAGACCCCGGTAGTCCACACAGAGCCTGAGACTTCCATCCTTCTTTGGTACAAAGAGCACTGGTGATTGTGCCGGGCTCTTCGATGGTCTAATGAACCCCTTCTCAAGGTTCTCATCTAGGTACCTCCTCAACTCGGACATCTCCTTGGGTCCCTTAAGGTATAGGGGCCCCTGAGGTGGCTGACCTCCTTCTACCAACTCGAGGTGGAGATCATGCTCTGTATGATGGGGCAGCTTGTCTGCTTCCACTTCATTGAACACATCTCACAGGTGTTGGTATGGCTTTGGTATATCTGCAGCCGTCACCACCTTGTCCACCTCTACCTCCATCTCTACTCCTTTGTCTGCACCTGTAGGTACAAAACCAAAGGCCGGGAGTGATGTGTCACAGGGTCGGCTGGCCAGCGCAAGAGAGTGCGCCAAATGAGCAGCGGCAGTTATGGTAATGTTGCGTATGGAGCAGTATATGAAAAGGTGCACAGAAGATCAACATATGAAGGGTGCACCAGATTGATCAGAGCCAAAAACCATCGAGGATCAACGAGATTAATTGGGTTGGCAGTGCATATGAATTACAAGATCGATCGAACCCCGGGAATCCAGTTCAATCTCATGGGATCAATTGGGGTCAGTTGGATCAGCACACCTCAACTAGTCGGCCGATACGAACAAGTACTTGGAACTGTGCCGATGTGACCACATGACCAAGGGGTTGGGTCACAAGGATGAATAAGTGACTAAAGGGGTTTCACAAGACAAGTCGTGACGGAACTGGGCTGACGTGACCACATGACCAAGGGGTATGGTCACGAGGTTCAACAAGTGACTAAAGGGGCTTCACAAGATAAAGTCGAGAGGGAGCTGTGTCGAAAGGGGGCATCACACATCAGGCAGAAGGAGAGCATGAAGGCGAGAGGGCAGTGTTGCATAACCCTTATGCTGTGCAAACGGCAGGAGTGCAGTATCGAAGGGATTGGTGCCAGCAGGACAAGACAGTGCCTAACAGGGGACAAAGGCCCCTCAAGAGGAGCAGGATAGGTGTCAAGGGAAAACACCAACCGGATGCATAAATACTCTCATTCTACCATAGCATATGAGTGGATCAGTATCCACTCTACATACTACATACTTTACTTATTACTTACTCAGTTACGTATCATGGCAATAGCAGTGCTCTTGCAATGACTCTCAATGTGTGTGTTGTATCACTGTTAGTCGACAACTGTAGGTGGTGTTCTTCACACTAGCGGTCCAGTTCATTACTGTAGGCGGTGTTCTTCAACACCTGCGGTCCAGCCCCTTGCTGTAGGCGGTGTTGCTCGACACCAGCGGTCCAGTTGGTTACTGTAGGCAGTGATTCACACCAGTGGTCCAGTAACTCCCATCCTCTGTAGGCAATTAGCATATCGTGGTCCAGACGACATCCAAGAGCATTATCAACAGTACTATGAACACTCGTACTGTAGGGGAGGGTGTATCACCCACTCACCAACAAACAATGTTCATGCTGTGCAACCTCTGAACGGAGTGTTCAAGGCAGTCAGTCAAGACTTACTAGGTGGCGATGCTTGGTTACGTTTAGGCAAAACATACCGAGTAGACCTTACTCAATCAACCTCAGTTAGTCTCTGGCACGCGATCGCTTACATCGTCCACTGCGGTCCGGGGATCACCTCAAGCGGTAGTTGACACACTGGAGACTCGTGTCGACATCATCAATCAATACTCACACCAGACCATTGGTGTCAACACCAAGTTCACTTATAGTCATATCGTATTTGATCGTGCTGAGCTACCTCTGGATGGAGTGTCCACAGCAGTCAGTCGAAATCTGTCATAACAACAATACAACTATAGATTCCAACGAGAAAAGTGACAGAGATGGCGCTGTCGCATAATTCACTAGGAATTGAAATACCATTAGCACTGTCGCATAACTCGACAGAATCGGTAGTAGTATCAGTACTACTACAGATTTCAGGTTTCAGGCGCGCGACCGCTGACACATTGTTCTTCTCTTATCTCTTAAGAGATCTGGGGATATCAGATGTAAAACCACTCCTCAGTACCGACAGTCAAGGGTGCATACAGGTGAGTAAAGACCTGGCAAAACATTGGAAACTTAAGCACATCGACACTAGATATTACTTAGTCAGAGACAATGTACAAGAAGGAAATATCAAGATTGAATTTGTTGGAACAGCTGGCAACACAGCCGACATCTTAACAAAACCCTTGAAGGCAGTAGAAACGTATAGGTTGGCTAAGTTGATTGGATTAGAGATGTTGTCGAGAGGGTGAGTTGAAGATATGACGAAAGGTCTCTAAATGCCCCAACCACCAAGTCACCAACGTGTGCAAGAGTATTCAATCACTGAAGCACAAAACTCAGTAAGACAGGAAGTGATTGCCGAATTGCTGATTGCTGAGGATAGTAATCACCGGATCATGCTCACTCAAAGGTGACTCAGAAACACAAGAAGTATGACACAGTTGGTAAGGTATCTTGAGGGGAGTACAGAGAGAACAGTCCAGGTTCAATACAGAATAAGGCACAGTGAAGTATTGGGAAACTAGCACTAAGATTGCTCAAGACTACTTGACACCCCATTATGGATGAAACAAAAGCTATATATACATACACATGTAGTTGTAGTCACAAAGAATCAAAACAAGCATTGCAGTAGAAACACACCTGTCTGTAAGGAGCTTGATTGTAGCCCTCACGAAGTGCTGCCTTATACTCAATTAATCTTCAATTAGTTTCGAGCTTTTCTGAGAGAAAAGGTTAGTGTGTCGGTTGGATCTTAGCTTTCTCCAATGGCGCCGGTTCTTCGAGCTCGGCTTCACCACACCGCAACCCTTGGATGACGACATGCTTGCGCTTCTTACCTACTGTTTCGCATCGACTCGAACACCACCTTTGCGGTTGACTCTCTTTCCAACGAGAAACATCTTCAGGTCTCAAGCCCTCACCGCCAGAAGTTCTGGTCCAGCTCTTTTCGTGTGATACTGCCGTGAGCTTCGCAATTTTGGCGTGCAAGCGTGGGGCGGTCTAAAAACCAAATCGCTTCTGCCAGTGAACAGTCTGTGTACATTCCGGACCAAGAGCGGGACCTCGCTTCGCTTCCGGACTTTCATGCTGGCAGACCTGCGATCCAAGATTCGTCATCAGGCGCCTGCGTGGTGAGTCCTTTATGTATATCTAGCGGCTTACGCTTCCTGTCATTGTGGAAGCTTTGAGCAGGTCGCTGGTGAATCTCTCGTTGATCGTCTCTGTTGGTTCCCCGATCAGAAGTCAAAGGTGTTTGATGTCAGTAACTGGCCCGAGTGTTGCGCTGCCGACAGAGCTGTCGACTGATCTTTGCCTGAACTCACTCTTGTTAGGACCCCACGCGGAGCCAACAGTGCCCGGTGCGGGTTTATATGTCTCAGGCCTCTCTGCAAGACACCGAAAAGGCAGCAAAGCTTGAATATCAGCTTACTCTCCTTGTCCCTGCTACACTCGATCTCTACTGGCGAACTTACGTGCCTCAGACAACCTCTTGTCAGCGCTGCTCGATTGGATGTCCTTCCATCGCTTCTGCATCCATGACTTGGCCTCGTTTGGGTCGAAGCCGTTGCTGCTTAATGCACCCGATGTGGAGTTGTTCTTTCCAGCCGCATTGGGTCCTTTGGAGTCGTTGGCTTTGGCGCCCAGGTCAGCGCCTGACATGGCTGCTGCCGCAATCTCTGCTGACGTTGACTGCATTGTGTAGTGGTGTGACGGTCAGCGTCGATGTGCCAAAGGTTGTTGGAAGGATGATGATGCAAATCAAATTTCGAACAAAGAAAAAAGGTTGGTTCGGGAGCGTAAACGCGCAGATGCAAGTGTCTCAGTTGTGGATCTACGTGTCTGCGCCAAAAGCATCAACTGGTCACGCTCTCAGACTCGTCGGTTATGAACACAAGCGCGGTGCTCGAAGCCAACGCAGGTCGTGCCTCAGCCGGAAGGTCCAGAAGACGAAGAAGAGCAAGCAGACATGGGGGTAACACGCTGTTGTGATGTATTTGTGTGTGTAATAGTGAAGATTAGACAGGGACAGAAAACTTTTGCAGCAGGGTATCGGTCATTACTTTGCTTGAAGGGTGTTGACAAGCCTGTATGATGTGGAAAAGAAAGCGATTCGTCAGTCTCAGTTCACTTGTGTGGCTGCGGCGCCAATGAAGGTCTGTGAAGACACTTACCAGTCCAGGCCCTCTTCCAACCCTTCGCCTTTTGTAGCACAGCATTTGTATATCGACCATTGACGATCTTTCAACTCGCTCAAGCCGAGCTTCTCGCTTACTTGTCCTTCATTCAATGCACCTGGCAAGTCCTGCTTGTTGGCGAAGACGAGAAGCTTCGAGTCTTTGAGCTCTTCTTCTGACAACATTGCTAGCAGTTCCGCTTTTGCTGTGTCGAGGCGTTCTGTATCTGATGCATCGATGACATAAATTATGGCTGCTGTGTTGGCGTAGTAGCACCTCCAATACGGTCTGTTGCAGAAGCAGGAGAAATAAAGAGCAAGCTTGGTCAGTCCAACTTGCCAGTTCCGACCGTCTGGACGAAAGAAGGTGTGAGAACTTACCGGATCGACGTTTGTCCACCAAGATCCCATACTTGGAACTTGATGTTCTTATATGTCACTGTCTCGACATTGAAGCCGATAGTTGGGATTGTGGATACAACCTCTCCTATCTGCAGTCGATACAAGATGGTGGTCTTACCCGCACTGTCGAGACCAAGCATCAATATTCTAACTTCCTCATTTTTGTTCCAGAACGCCAGCTTGGAGAACACCGATGAAAATGTGACACCCATCTTGGAAGTATGGTTGGGTAATGCTGGTACGTAGGTTTAAGCCCTTGACGCCCTCTTGATAGTTTTCGATGGAATCTGCGACGTTGCGTCAAGCTCGCTGAGTGTCAGGACTGCCTTAATCAGAGGAGCTGAAATTCGAAGGACTAGTTGCGAGACTCGACGATGTTGTTGGTCGCGCCTTCAGGGAAGCTTGCCGTGCTGGAGGCCCGGATCTCGAGCCTGTCCGCGCCGTAACTGCTGAGAGTGCTAGTTAAGGTCGCTATTGAAAGTAGTCGTGGATCAACAGAGAGGTCTTTCGTTCTAAAGCAGGGAAGAGATTTGAAGGTTTGGCGAGAAGGGGTAAGAACAGATGACTTGTGAGGCTATTAGGAGGCGAGGAGGGAGCTGGAGTTCAGAATGCTGGCCTGAGAAGAATGAAATGATGTCGAGGTGTTGGAAGGCTTGTCGACCTTGGAAGCACGGATTCAAGTTGCCGTTGCCATGCACAGCGAGCGCTTGCAGGGATGTGCGTGTGTGGAGCTAAAATCCGTCTGCCAGATCGCGGTTGGACGCTGGCCCGATTTAAGCCCGATTTAATATCGTAACACTCCAACTCCATCGGCTCATGGAAGGTTTCGCGCTCCTACAATACTTTTGAAGATTCATGATTCGAGCTGGATATCATTCTTTTCCACACCATCAGCCCTTGCTGCACCATCTCACCAAGCTCTGCACCTCCGCCTCCTCAGAGCTCATCACCCGAGACACGAGAACGAAAGGATACTGTCGACTCGCACGACCTCTCCAGGCATACGGCCAGCCACCAACTTGAGCCCGGCTGCCACTCAACATCCACATCAAAGCCTACGCAGGGTCACCAACTTCGCATCATCCAATAGGCAACGGAGACCACAGCAGCACACTGGGAATTCATACACATCTCAGCGCATTCGACCATAGAAGCTAGGACACAATGTCGGGACGGAGCAAAGTATCGGTGCAGCCGATCAATGTCATCTTCCGTCACTTACAACAGCAAACGAGAGTGTCACTATGGCTCTACGACAATATCGACTTCCGCATCGAGGGCAAGATCATCGTAAGTATCTTGCCGAGCGTGTATCGATCGTATAAATACTCTGGATAAGACTCTGACCATCTGCTTCTCTCCTTGGTGTTTGCAGGGCTTCGACGAGTTCATGAACGTGACACTGGCAGATGCAGAAGAGGTCTGGACGAAGAAGGACAACAAGCATGTAGAGCTCGGACGTATTCTGTTGAAAGGTGATAACATCGTAAGTCAATACTGGAGGTTCAGGCGTCACTAGGTTCTGTTCACTTTGCTGATACCTATCACTCATCTCTTTCTCTGCTTCTCGACAATCTTGTCAAACACACAGACACTCATCCAACCAGCAAAATGAGCTCACAAGCCCTCACTTGATCTCTCTCGAATTAAGGACATTGTGACAGTTGATTTTGTGGGTGTATGCAGAACTCGATCACTTATGGAAGGCACGATCGATTGAATGGCCTCGACAAAGCCACATGGCAGAGATGAGCATTGTCTTCTGTTTTCCACGTTCAGCGACAATAGTTATATTGCTATCGATTCCTCTCACCACCTTTACCCGCTGTCCCACCTAGGTTGCAGTAACCTAGTGCGCTATATGAAACCCACTTCGGCATCGGCTTGTTGTTCACTTTTCCGGACATTTGTTGTCCATTTCCACTTTAGCCGCTGAAACTTCCAAACGTCGCCAGTTGTCGTCACCGACCGTCGTCGACTAATGTCGCTTCCGGGTTTTCTCACTAAGTTCTTCGCTGCCCGATCATATCACATGCGAGACAGAACAATAACAGAAAAATAACGAGTAAGAGTTCATGATAGCCTTCAATGGCTGCCTAATGGGCTGTCTTGGCCAGCTCATAGTACGAAGAATACAGATTGGTCGGAAAATGTTGAGTAAGCCGTTCCAGGTGTTTTTGCACATCAGGTACGTAGTCGGCGTCGAGTTGCCTGACCCCGTACACGAGATTGATCTGGTGCATTTAGACACCCAGACATGAAAGTACGAAAGTGCTCTGGTGCAAAGTGCGAAGCTATCGACAAAGAGAGTATTAGAACAACAACGATCACATGAACTCTTGAGACGCCGGAAGAGAAGATGCCGGCTTCCGTATCAGCCTGTAGCTCGTTGTTACACTCTTTTGTTCTCGATCATGATACGTCACTTCTGAGGAAATGAGTGTGGAAATTGCGATTCAAAGAATGTAACGACGTGGTGGGTGTGAAGAGAAGGACAATGATCTTGTGAATGGAAGTGTTGGCTACGATTGAAGAGACTGGAACAACGTAGCAAGTGTCAGTGGCCTTGTCAGTGGCCTTTTTTGTCAAGAAGAGGACCTGCCTCTGATAGTTTGTCGTTTTAAGAGAGAGACAGAGAGAGAGAGAAAGGGAGAGAGAGGCAGCTATCGGCCCTAAAGAGATAGTTCGGTCCCAAACGACCGTTGAACGAGCATATGAAAGCTTGGATAGGAAGAATACTGCTTGAGCATTCCCGAGATATCTGCTGTTGCACTCCTAGTGAAAGCGCGCAGCAGTTCGGGTTCTGTCGGTCAACTTCGCAATTAGTTGATCTCTCCATTCTTTATCTTGGTTGGGATCTAAATAGCCCATGCCGTAGTGAAAGATTTGCGTTCCAGTTCTTTCCTTTAGATTTCCAGGAGTGCCCCAGAAGTTGAAGAACGTCGTATGAACCGGGTCGATTCCCGCAAAAGCTTCCGGATGTTTTATTTCCCACTTCTTGTGACCTTCCATCACGGTCATCAAGACCCTATTAATAACAACTCCATCATGCTGCAATTCGTGTTGCCCAGGTTTAATGATTTCGTACAAGTTCTTAGGAAAACGGAGTTTCTTCTTGATGCCATACTGAGTAACCTCTTCCAAAGCAAGATAATTAACTTTTTTTAGCTTTCCCCCGAATTTTTCTTCGTTGATTTGGTTGAAGACGGCCTCGTCCGCGGAAGCATAATAACGATTATTGCGTTTTTTGCCCCGGCTCGAAGCTCCCTCGTTGGAGACTCGGTCGAATCCACGCGCTTCGGAAGATGAAGGGTACGAACCAGCATGAGATGGTGGAAGAGATGGAGGGATTGCCGATTTTCCTCGAACAAGGTCTTGCCTTGAAGTATCCAAGACAAAACGGCCCCATTCGTCGTCAGGAAGAATGCGAGATCGGTCGAACCCACGCGCTTCGGAAGATGAAGGGTACGAACCAGCATGAGATGGTGGAAGAGATGGAGGGATTGCCGATTTTCCTCGAACAAGGTCTTGCCTTGAAGAATCCAAGACAGAACGACCCCCTTCGTCGTCAGGAAGAATGCGAGATCGGTCGAACCCACGCGCTTCGGAAGATGAAGGGTACGAACCAGCATGAGATGGTGGAAGAGATGGAGGGATTGCCGATTTTCCTCGAACAAGGTCTTGCCTTGAAGAATCCAAGACAGAACGACCCCCTTCGTCGTCAGGAAGAATGCGAGATCGGTCGAACCCACGCGCTTCGGAAGATGAAGGGTACGAACCAGCATGCGATGATGGAAGAGATGGAGGGATTGCCGATTTTCCTCGAACAAGGTCTTGCCTTGAAGAATCCAAGACAAAACGGTTCCATTCGTCGTCAGGAAGAATGCGAGATCGGTCGAACCCACGCGCTTCGGAAGATGAAGGGTACGAACCAGCATGCGATGATGGAAGAGATGGAGGGATTTCCGATTCTCCTCGACCAAGGTCTCGGCTTATAGAATCCAAGAAAAGACGGTCCCATTCGTCGGCAGAAAGAATGCGAGATGTTGAACTGAATTTTGGAGCATTTTGCGCGGGTTGTGGGGCGTTCCCGAAGGACGACAAATGCTGTTGAGGCAACTGATGTTGAGGCAACTGCTGTTGAGGGACATGCGTGAGTTGTGGGGCGTTCCCGAAGGACGACAAATGCTGTTGAGGCAACCCATGTTGAGGGACATTCGGACCTTGTTGAGTTACGACACTCTGGAGGTTAGATGGTGACCATTGGTAGAGGTTGTGGTTCTGGAAGTCATGGTTCTGGAAGCCATCGTTCTGGAAGCCATCGTTCTGGAAGCCATTACCGCCACCGACGGGTAGTGATAGAGCAACAGGGATAAGGCTGAGGAAGAGGAGAGAACCCAAACCCGAGTGTAAGGACAGTGGATTTCGCATGATTGCAAAAGGAATGGAAGAGGCTGGATGGGAAGGAAAGGAATGTGCTGTGAGCTCTGTATGCTGCCTGGGATGCCGACGCACCCTGTTTGTAGGCCAGAGAAAGCATGGTCATACCCACACATCCTCAAACACTTCGTAGCGAGTGCAAGGCCAATTCGCGACCTCATTGTCTCCTCGGCACATTTTAGTCGCCAAGCAGTTCACCAAACCCTCCATCATTTCAGGCGTGGGCGAGTTGGGCAGCCTCCTCGGATTCGTGCTTCAGAGCCTCTAACAGAGACCAGGGAGGAGCTAGACAAACGCTTCGTGTAAGTGGGAGCCAAACGAAGGCGTTGCAAAGCTGAACTTAACAACTTTGCTTCGGCACCCACTCAATACGGCACTATCATTTTGCAACAATCCCACAAAGGACAGTGTGCTAAGGAAACCCAGGATTGAATCACATCAACATTTGATTAGAAGCAGGGTTTTGGAGGATTGGGTTGGAGTATGGCTTCCTGCTTTGCTTCAGAATTAACTTGGTTTAGGACTGGAAAGTTTCTAGAAGCCAAATGAGGCGTGTTTGGCTCCTACGGATAGCTCCTAGAGCTAAACGGGGTTTCAGGGTGGATCCAGAAATATAGCTCTTGAGAGCCATATTTCGCTCCTAACTGGCGTTGTAAAACCTCCCTAGTTAAAAGAAGAAATCTAGTCTATGATGGTTTACCGCCCTGCGACTCACCCGCAGGGAACACTGAATCTTCGGTAACGCTCTCACATAGTTTACTGATGCTCGAGTTGGTATTCACTCGGGCGGTGTATGATCACGCTGCTCCAATATGGCGACCGCAGCAACTCTAATTAACCCTTTCTGTAATCCAACTTATGAGTCGAATCAACTCGTGTTCAGTGAGTTTCACCCACCAACATCATTCCCACTTATGTTGCATTTCGGCTTCTCAAGATGCCACAACTGCCCACTAAAAGTCGAGCCTCTGTGGTGAAAGAGTTGCATTCGAGTGGCTTCTCGATATTCACGTGCCACACTCGCATGACGGCGGCATCGCAGCCTTTGAGAGTGTTGGAGCGAACAGTGTGCTCGCTTATCACTTGCGACATAGACTTGGATGGTAGGCCGCGGTTTTATTACGTATGGCGACGTGGGACGGTATGTAGAGACAATGGATAGATGTGGTACTAATGAAGAACGAACTAGTGTTTTATGCGTCTACCCTGTGGACGATACAGAAACATGTTACCTTGTGGATGAGGCTGAAACATGATGGGGCAACTATCTTCTCCTCCTCGGGCATCGGATAGCCGGCACGTTGATGCCTATCGCGATAATCGACCCGATGCGAGCCGATACGTCGCACAGGCCTCCTACACCTAATCCTGTATCAGCAGAATGAACAGCATCTCAATTTCAGCACCACAACACTTTCGTACGTTGATGTTTGGGTGTTCAAATGCACCAGATCAATCTCCTCGTTGTACCATTTCATTTTGCAGTGCTGAGTCCATTTTTTGCCAGTGCTTTGTGACCACCATCATCATGCGTCGTGCCAAGTCCAAGATGCTCTCTCTGGAGACTACTGTAACCCCCGAAATGGCCAAGGGCTGGATAAGAGAAGTCAACAGGAACCTGCTTCGGGCCATCAAGGGTGAAGCGTTAGGCCAAGAGTAGCACTACAACATGAGTGAAGATGGCGAAGACCTCTCAATGCAGCTCCCTAATGATCTTGCCAACCTGCGGGCGCTGGCTTGAACTTTGTTTTGATTGCAAGAAATGCAAAATGAAATGGTACAACGACGAGATTGATCTGGTGCATTTAGACACCCAGACATGAAAGTACGAAAGTGCTCTGGTGCAAAGTGCGAAGCTATCGACAAAGAGAGTATTAGAACAACAACGATCACATGAACTCTTGAGACGCCGGAAGAGAAGATGCCGGCTTCCGTATCAGCCTGTAGCTCGTTGTTACACTCTTTTGATCTCGATCATGATACGTCACTTCTGAGGAAATGAGTGTGGAAATTGCGATTCAAAGAATGTAACGACGTGGTGGGTGTGAAGAGAAGGACAATGATCTTGTGAATGGAAGTGTTGGCTACGATTGAAGAGACTGGAACAACGTAGCAAGTGTCAGTGGCCTTGTCAGTGGCCTTTTTTGTCAAGAAGAGGACCTGCCTCTGATAGTTTGTCGTTTTAAGAGAGAGACAGAGAGAGAGAGAAAGGGAGAGAGAGGCAGCTATCGGCCCTAAAGAGATAGTTCGGTCCCAAACGACCGTTGAACGAGCATATGAAAGCTTGGATAGGAAGAATACTGCTTGAGCATTCCCGAGATATCTGCTGTTGCACTCCTAGTGAAAGCGCGCAGCAGTTCGGGTTCTGTCGGTCAACTTCGCAATTAGTTGATCTCTCCATTCTTTATCTTGGTTGGGATCTAAATAGCCCATGCCGTAGTGAAAGATTTGCGTTCCAGTTCTTTCCTTTAGATTTCCAGGAGTGCCCCAGAAGTTGAAGAACGTCGTATGAACCGGGTCGATTCCCGCAAAAGCTTCCGGATGTTTTATTTCCCACTTCTTGTGACCTTCCATCACGGTCATCAAGACCCTATTAATAACAACTCCATCATGCTGCAATTCGTGTTGCCCAGGTTTAATGATTTCGTACAAGTTCTTAGGAAAACGGAGTTTCTTCTTGATGCCATACTGAGTAACCTCTTCCAAAGCAAGATAATTAACTTTTTTTAGCTTTCCCCCGAATTTTTCTTCGTTGATTTGGTTGAAGACGGCCTCGTCCGCGGAAGCATAATAACGATTATTGCGTTTTTTGCCCCGGCTCGAAGCTCCCTCGTTGGAGACTCGGTCGAATCCACGCGCTTCGGAAGATGAAGGGTACGAACCAGCATGAGATGGTGGAAGAGATGGAGGGATTGCCGATTTTCCTCGAACAAGGTCTTGCCTTGAAGTATCCAAGACAAAACGGCCCCATTCGTCGTCAGGAAGAATGCGAGATCGGTCGAACCCACGCGCTTCGGAAGATGAAGGGTACGAACCAGCATGAGATGGTGGAAGAGATGGAGGGATTGCCGATTTTCCTCGAACAAGGTCTTGCCTTGAAGAATCCAAGACAGAACGACCCCCTTCGTCGTCAGGAAGAATGCGAGATCGGTCGAACCCACGCGCTTCGGAAGATGAAGGGTACGAACCAGCATGAGATGGTGGAAGAGATGGAGGGATTGCCGATTTTCCTCGAACAAGGTCTTGCCTTGAAGAATCCAAGACAGAACGACCCCCTTCGTCGTCAGGAAGAATGCGAGATCGGTCGAACCCACGCGCTTCGGAAGATGAAGGGTACGAACCAGCATGAGATGGTGGAAGAGATGGAGGGATTGCCGATTTTCCTCGAACAAGGTCTTGCCTTGAAGTATCCAAGACAAAACGGCCCCATTCGTCGTCAGGAAGAATGCGAGATCGGTCGAACCCACGCGCTTCGGAAGATGAAGGGTACGAACCAGCATGAGATGGTGGAAGAGATGGAGGGATTGCCGATTTTCCTCGAACAAGGTCTTGCCTTGAAGAATCCAAGACAGAACGACCCCCTTCGTCGTCAGGAAGAATGCGAGATCGGTCGAACCCACGCGCTTCGGAAGATGAAGGGTACGAACCAGCATGCGATGATGGAAGAGATGGAGGGATTGCCGATTTTCCTCGAACAAGGTCTTGCCTTGAAGAATCCAAGACAAAACGGTTCCATTCGTCGTCAGGAAGAATGCGAGATCGGTCGAACCCACGCGCTTCGGAAGATGAAGGGTACGAACCAGCATGCGATGATGGAAGAGATGGAGGGATTTCCGATTCTCCTCGACCAAGGTCTCGGCTTATAGAATCCAAGAAAAGACGGTCCCATTCGTCGGCAGAAAGAATGCGAGATGTTGAACTGAATTTTGGAGCATTTTGCGCGGGTTGTGGGGCGTTCCCGAAGGACGACAAATGCTGTTGAGGCAACTGATGTTGAGGCAACTGCTGTTGAGGGACATGCGTGAGTTGTGGGGCGTTCCCGAAGGACGACAAATGCTGTTGAGGCAACCCATGTTGAGGGACATTCGGACCTTGTTGAGTTACGACACTCTGGAGGTTAGATGGTGACCATTGGTAGAGGTTGTGGTTCTGGAAGTCATGGTTCTGGAAGCCATCGTTCTGGAAGCCATCGTTCTGGAAGCCATTACCGCCACCGACGGGTAGTGATAGAGCAACAGGGATAAGGCTGAGGAAGAGGAGAGAACCCAAACCCGAGTGTAAGGACAGTGGATTTCGCATGATTGCAAAAGGAATGGAAGAGGCTGGATGGGAAGGAAAGGAATGTGCTGTGAGCTCTGTATGCTGCCTGGGATGCCGACGCACCCTGTTTGTAGGCCAGAGAAAGCATGGTCATACCCACACATCCTCAAACACTTCGTAGCGAGTGCAAGGCCAATTCGCGACCTCATTGTCTCCTCGGCACATTTTAGTCGCCAAGCAGTTCACCAAACCCTCCATCATTTCAGGCGTGGGCGAGTTGGGCAGCCTCCTCGGATTCGTGCTTCAGAGCCTCTAACAGAGACCAGGGAGGAGCTAGACAAACGCTTCGTGTAAGTGGGAGCCAAACGAAGGCGTTGCAAAGCTGAACTTAACAACTTTGCTTCGGCACCCACTCAATACGGCACTATCATTTTGCAACAATCCCACAAAGGACAGTGTGCTAAGGAAACCCAGGATTGAATCACATCAACATTTGATTAGAAGCAGGGTTTTGGAGGATTGGGTTGGAGTATGGCTTCCTGCTTTGCTTCAGAATTAACTTGGTTTAGGACTGGAAAGTTTCTAGAAGCCAAATGAGGCGTGTTTGGCTCCTACGGATAGCTCCTAGAGCTAAACGGGGTTTCAGGGTGGATCCAGAAATATAGCTCTTGAGAGCCATATTTCGCTCCTAACTGGCGTTGTAAAACCTCCCTAGTTAAAAGAAGAAATCTAGTCTATGATGGTTTACCGCCCTGCGACTCACCCGCAGGGAACACTGAATCTTCGGTAACGCTCTCACATAGTTTACTGATGCTCGAGTTGGTATTCACTCGGGCGGTGTATGATCACGCTGCTCCAATATGGCGACCGCAGCAACTCTAATTAACCCTTTCTGTAATCCAACTTATGAGTCGAATCAACTCGTGTTCAGTGAGTTTCACCCACCAACATCATTCCCACTTATGTTGCATTTCGGCTTCTCAAGATGCCACAACTGCCCACTAAAAGTCGAGCCTCTGTGGTGAAAGAGTTGCATTCGAGTGGCTTCTCGATATTCACGTGCCACACTCGCATGACGGCGGCATCGCAGCCTTTGAGAGTGTTGGAGCGAACAGTGTGCTCGCTTATCACTTGCGACATAGACTTGGATGGTAGGCCGCGGTTTTATTACGTATGGCGACGTGGGACGGTATGTAGAGACAATGGATAGATGTGGTACTAATGAAGAACGAACTAGTGTTTTATGCGTCTACCCTGTGGACGATACAGAAACATGTTACCTTGTGGATGAGGCTGAAACATGATGGGGCAACTATCTTCTCCTCCTCGGGCATCGGATAGCCGGCACGTTGATGCCTATCGCGATAATCGACCCGATGCGAGCCGATACGTCGCACAGGCCTCCTACACCTAATCCTGTATCAGCAGAATGAACAGCATCTCAATTTCAGCACCACAACACTTTCGTACGTTGATGTTTGGGTGTTCAAATGCACCAGATCAATCTCCTCGTTGTACCATTTCATTTTGCAGTGCTGAGTCCATTTTTTGCCAGTGCTTTGTGACCACCATCATCATGCGTCGTGCCAAGTCCAAGATGCTCTCTCTGGAGACTACTGTAACCCCCGAAATGGCCAAGGGCTGGATAAGAGAAGTCAACAGGAACCTGCTTCGGGCCATCAAGGGTGAAGCGTTAGGCCAAGAGTAGCACTACAACATGAGTGAAGATGGCGAAGACCTCTCAATGCAGCTCCCTAATGATCTTGCCAACCTGCGGGCGCTGGCTTGAACTTTGTTTTGATTGCAAGAAATGCAAAATGAAATGGTACAACGACGAGATTGATCTGGTGCATTTAGACACCCAGACATGAAAGTACGAAAGTGCTCTGGTGCAAAGTGCGAAGCTATCGACAAAGAGAGTATTAGAACAACAACGATCACATGAACTCTTGAGACGCCGGAAGAGAAGATGCCGGCTTCCGTATCAGCCTGTAGCTCGTTGTTACACTCTTTTGATCTCGATCATGATACGTCACTTCTGAGGAAATGAGTGTGGAAATTGCGATTCAAAGAATGTAACGACGTGGTGGGTGTGAAGAGAAGGACAATGATCTTGTGAATGGAAGTGTTGGCTACGATTGAAGAGACTGGAACAACGTAGCAAGTGTCAGTGGCCTTGTCAGTGGCCTTTTTTGTCAAGAAGAGGACCTGCCTCTGATAGTTTGTCGTTTTAAGAGAGAGACAGAGAGAGAGAGAAAGGGAGAGAGAGGCAGCTATCGGCCCTAAAGAGATAGTTCGGTCCCAAACGACCGTTGAACGAGCATATGAAAGCTTGGATAGGAAGAATACTGCTTGAGCATTCCCGAGATATCTGCTGTTGCACTCCTAGTGAAAGCGCGCAGCAGTCTCGGCTTTAAGAGTCACCGCCTTTAGGTGATTGTTCACTGCTTCGAAGTCGCTGGGATCTAGATAGCCCATGCCGTAGTGCACGATGGTCTTTTGAGATCGTTCACTGCGACCCTCAGGAATACCCCAGAAGTTGTAGAACGTCTTATCTTTCAGTTGCCTTCTCACAAAAGCTTCCGGATCTTCTTCGGGCGCCGAAATTTTTTGGCGCGAGTAAAAGGGACCCTTGTGAACGGTCATCCGGACGCTTTTAATAACACCTCCATCATTTTTCAATTTTCGTGGACTAAAGTCAACCAAAGGGAGTTTGCGGCTAGGCTTATGGGTTGCCCTCCTGTAGTTGTCCAAAGTATGAACAGGAAAATTTGAGAGTTCAACTTTTTTTAGTTGTCCGCCGAATATGTTTTCGTTGATGTTCTTGAATATTGTACCGTCCTTGACCGGACGAAAGATAGTCCTCTGGGCTTCAGCTTCCTTGGATGGAAGCCCCAAATTGATTGGAGAGGCACTGTATGGAAAGTCACGCAGAGCATCGGGTTCGTTCCGAGATCGTTGCATTATATGGGCGTACCTCTTGACTTCTTCAGCGGCTTTGAAGGGTTTTCTCGTTCTAGCTTGGTAGCTCTTACTTGGTATGTAGCTTGTGCCCGAGCTCGAAGCTCCCTCGTTGGAAACTCGGTCGAACCCACGCGCTTCGGAAGATGAAGGGTACGAACCAGCATGCGATGATGGAAGAGATGGAGGGATTGCCGATTTTCCTCGAACAAGGTCTTGCCTTGCAGAACCCAAGACAAAACGGTTCCATTCGTCGTCAGGAAGAATGCGAGATCGGTCGAACCCACGCGCTTCGGAAGATGAAGGGTACGAACCAGCATGCGATGATGGAAGAGATGGAGGGATTGCCGATTTTCCTCGAACAAGGTCTTGCCTTGAAGAATCCAAGACAAAACGGTTCCATTCGTCGTCAGGAAGAATGCGAGATCGGTCGAACCCACGCGCTTCGGAAGATGAAGGGTACGAACCAGCATGCGATGATGGAAGAGATGGAGGGATTTCCGATTCTCCTCGACCAAGGTCTCGGCTTATAGAATCCAAGAAAAGACGGTCCCATTCGTCGGCAGAAAGAATGCGAGATGTTGAACTGAATTTTGGAGCATTTTGCGCGGGTTGTGGGGCGTTCCCGAAGGACGACAAATGCTGTTGAGGCAACTGATGTTGAGGCAACTGCTGTTGAGGGACATGCGTGAGTTGTGGGGCGTTCCCGAAGGACGACAAATGCTGTTGAGGCAACCCATGTTGAGGGACATTCGGACCTTGTTGAGTTACGACACTCTGGAGGTTAGATGGTGACCATTGGTAGAGGTTGTGGTTCTGGAAGTCATGGTTCTGGAAGCCATCGTTCTGGAAGCCATCGTTCTGGAAGCCATCGTTCTGGAAGCCATTACCGCCACCGACGGGTAGTGATAGAGCAACAGGGATAAGGCTGAGGAAGAGGAGAGAACCCAAACCCGAGTGTAAGGACAGTGGATTTCGCATGATTGCAAAAGGAATGGAAGAGGCTGGATGGGAAGGAAAGGAATGTGCTGTGAGCTCTGTATGCTGCCTGGGATGCCGACGCACCCTGTTTGTAGGCCAGAGAAAGCATGGTCATACCCACACATCCTCAAACACTTCGTAGCGAGTGCAAGGCCAATTCGCGACCTCATTGTCTCCTCGGCACATTTTAGTCGCCAAGCAGTTCACCAAACCCTCCATCATTTCAGGCGTGGGCGAGTTGGGCAGCCTCCTCGGATTCGTGCTTCAGAGCCTCTAACAGAGACCAGGGAGGAGCTAGACAAACGCTTCGTGTAAGTGGGAGCCAAACGAAGGCGTTGCAAAGCTGAAATCGACAACGTTGCTTCGGTTGCACAGGCCTCCCACATCTAATTGTTGAAAAGTGAAGACATTTGGGTCCCGATAGCTGGCGATCGGTGATGGTCTAAGTACGATGTCACTACTCCCTTAAGGCAGAAACATACAGTATACTCAATTGACTAAGTGAACATGGCGAGAACCTAGAGTTCTCGGTCAAATATATATACATCTCTGAGGCTGATACCGAGTGTGGGTGCTATCTACTTAATGACGATGTCTGACAACGAGCGCGACCAGGTTGCATCCGATCCCTGGCGTGATCGTCTCTGTCTAATCTCCGATTAGATCTGCTTCGCCCGATCTCTCTCATATCGCCTTATGTCTCCTTACATCACCATGTTGGAATGTCTACTTTCAACACTAATAGCCTATCAGCGGAATGAACTGCATCTCAATTTCACAAACATGAAAGCATCGGTGGGACGGTTATTATTGTCTAACCAAGTCGATACAGTGCAAGGTGGGGGCTCATGTCGCAACAACGAAAGATCGCCTGTCTTCAGGGGTGAACGTGGACAGCGTCGCCTATCGCCTTCTTGGAGACACTATTCATCTTTTCCAACAAAAAACTATTGACGTGGTCGAAATCTGCCTCCTCGAGATGACCCACACCATGATGCTTGACGAACGTGCTGAAGCCTTTTTCTGCTCTCTTATTCGGGAAAGCCCAAAATGCGTACCTCGCCCTTCTCGCGATCCCGTTATTCCGACCATCCCTCGGTGAAAAGCTGTCAAGGATGACCATACGCACGTCCAAAGGCTCTGAATTCACCCCATAAAACCCTGGAACTTTGATAAAAGGAAGCACTCGGCTGGGAACAGCGGATGAGCCTATAATACTCTGTCGCGGATTTTTTTCCATGGGCAGCTGTTCGGCTACCCACTTGAGCCTGCCACCAAAGATTTCATTATTGATCATCTCTCGAATTTCGTGGCCGGTGCTGATATAATGTAACTTATCACGGGTTCTTGTAAGCCTCTCTTCCACGGCTGTTCTGGAAGTTGGCACTGACCATGGGAGTCGTTTGAGAGCCTCAGGCTCAGCAAACCTCGGTCGGACGTAGTTGTTGACGTATTTGTCAAGCTCTTCCTTTGTCCACACCTTGTTCGGACTTGTCGCTCTTACACCCTTCCAAGGAGGTCTTGAAACGCGAAGACCTTTGAACCGGTTCGCTGTGTCGACAGTGCTGTGAGAAGCATGATCTTTGCTCGTAGAGCGAGAGGACATAAGATCTCTTGCAAGGGGAAAATGATCTTGAGCGTGTGAGAATGGATGCGAGAGCAGGTTTCCTGAATTGCTGGGTCCGCTTTGCTCGAAACCCATTTCTAGTTGACCAGCCTGCCCAAAGTTGGAATGCATCTGCTGACGCGGGGTCGGGAGGTTTGCGAAGGGATCGACATGCTGATAATCGAAGGGGTGATAGCTTTCGATACGAGCAGTGTGAGGAGCTAGCGACGAACCAAATTGTTCATGGGTGGGAATTGACGTTACGCGCTGCCTCTGCTCTACAGCTTGATGACTGAGCTCGCCGGACCCGACTGTATTCGGCTTGTCGGCTTCGTCTTCGAACCACTTTGACAGATAAGGTCCGAAGTCAAAGTCCAACAAGGAAGAGATCGTGGGTGAATCTGGGCGAGCCGCCGGCTGCAAGTGTTGCCGATAACTCCACTGCCCACGCACTTCGTCACTTGGAGATGATTGGTAATGCTGAGGATATACGTCGTGAATCATCGGGTCAGATGGTCCAGCTGTGTTGTCAACATTCGATGGCTCTAGGTTCGAGTCGATGCTTGGCGATGCTGCCTGCCAGGCACCCTGGCCCCCGGTAGGCTGTGACCAGACGAAGGCGGTACGTAGCCCAATGAAAAGAGCGAGGGCTTTGAAGTGCCAACGCAGGTCACCGAACATGATAGCAAATAGCCTAAAGCAGAACAATGCTCGACGATGTGAGAATGAGTGAAGATTGAGGCGTGGCTCTGATCCCTTACGCCTCACGTCCTCTTTATACAGTCCTTGGCACCTTCTGTCGCATCATCTTTTCGCCAACAACATGCTCGAGTACCTCCTCCGAAGGAAGCAAATCGACTGCCGCTTGCTTCCTCTGCAGATGAAGTTCTACCTCATCGACGTCGCTTACCGCCAATTGACCTACCCCATAATGAAGAGCCGTGACTGTTATTAGCGTATCTGTATTCAACGGAAGTTCCCAGAATTGATAGTAGTGTGTACCTTCCAACGGATAGACCTCACGCCGCTTGTACGTCCTTTCTGTGCTCTTGAACTGGTGCGTTGTCATACGAACAACTGGCTCGAGCCCGCTTTCCTTGATGCTTTCCAGCGGAGTAACGAATGAAATTTTGCGACTTGGTACGTAGAGGGCACCTTTCTGGCGTCAATCGAACCTTCTCGGGGGAAGATTGTTCATGTTCAGCCATTTGAGATGACCGGCGAAGACGCTCTCTTTGTTCATGTCAAGCACTGTATTTCCCGGAGGATAGAAGAACGAGGTGTGTACTCGATTTTGCTGGCGATGGGTGTTGACTGGAGGTGTGTCATAGGGGATCAGAACCAAGGTGAGCGGCTCTTTGGAGTGGGTTTGCCTGCGTCTACGGACGAAATTTCGCATCATTTCCGCTGACCAGCGTCGACCAACTCTCTTTGAGTTCGTGTTTACTGCAGCATGCGCCGAGTCATGATCAGGTTCAAATTCTTGCTGAAAGGTCGGCGAGTTGTTTTCCGAAGCGATGTGGCTCGAGTGAGCATTCTGAGGATCCGATTCTCTCGTGCGCTGCCTTCCAAGAGTGAGCCCTGTCTGAAAATGTTGAGAAGGTGCAGCATCCGTCTCGGCGAGCGCCCATGGTCGATGCCGATTTCGCTCAGCAATCTCCACGAGCAGGCCGAGAAAGGCTTGCTTGTGATGGCTGTCTTGGCTGTACTCGTGATCCCAAGTTGCGGAAAGAGGCGACCAAGAGTCCGGATACGGATCAGCAGGGACATTAGAGCCCGTATGCGATGAAGTAGATGGATCCGGGCTTAGTGAAGCTGACGTGGTTCCCTAAACCGGTATAGGATGATCGAAGCGAAAATTATTTTCGGGACTGACACTCACAAGCGATTAATGTAATGACAGGACATGACCCGAATCGGGTTGCTGGACGAGGGCGGTACTGGCTGTTCGTTGGGATCGCAGAAATGCTGTGAAGTATGTGATGCTTTGTTGTGCGCTCCAATGGGATTATCAAAGCCAGTGAGTGCTGCGAGAACGACGTGTAGTCTCAACTGCAACAGCAGCAGACAGTAAAACAGTCCAGATCGCAGTGTCATGATATGTCGACATCGAGGAAGAAGGGATGTTGAACAAGAGCGTAAGCGCAACAGCTGTAAGCGTTGAACAGGTAGAAAGGAAACTTCTCACACCCTGTAGACTGACAAAGCTGCTCGGCGCGTTTTGCGCAAGTTCATCCCGGTTCTGGGCAGGCCGTTCGCTCTCAAGTCCTACATGTACTCCAACGACATATCCGCAATGAACTGGCTACGAACGCGACTTGAATTGTACGGGAGCAGAGAGCGGAATCATATCCAGACAGCTGTGGCAGCCTCCCTGAGCTTCCCTCGGGCGTCATTACCGAGATTGAGCGTCGCCACCTCTTTGATGAGGACGTTGCTGGGTTGCGATGCAGCCGATACGGCGAGACGCAACATGCGAACGACGCCTACCTCGCTATCTGTCAGCACGGCGTACTGGGCACTGCCACAAGACCCTTGCAAAAATGTGGGTGCTGGCTCGATCGCATTGGCCCACCCACCCGATGTGGGTGTTTGCCACAGACACAGCGCATCGCCGAGCTCGTCCTTTTCAGCTCTACCTTGAGGCACCACCAAGCCGTCTTCGTCCAGCTGGAAGACAGCAACCCACCCCTTGGTACCCGACGCAAGACCACGGGTCGAGGCAAACATGTACAACGGATACTCGCCTTCAGGCTGACTAGACGGGCAAGACAGACGAACCTCGTCTGCCCAGTAGAGACCCTCGTCCTCGCTTTGTGGGATGATCTTAACGCCTTGCTTCCATTCTAGGTGTGTTCCCTTTGCGTCTTTGATCAGCTCGAAAACGTCGACCATGGAGCTGTGCTCCTGCAGACTGTAGATATAGCGCCCACCTGGATGCGAGACGGTGTGACGTGGACCGTCGTTCTTTCGTGGAGCGATGCTCTGCTCGCCCACACTGAGTGCACCGCTGGTGGGATCGACATTCATGGCCCAGACGCAATTTCGGCCAATATCAGGGATGTAGCAGACACTGCCATCTGGAGACAGATCAATTCCGTGAGAGCCATGACGAAGACCACCAAAGTCCATCGCATTCTTTCCACCAGAGGCATCGAGTTTGGTAGTTGCCGAGTCGGTACTGCTGTCGTCGCCTGCGTTCTTCTGAGCTTCCCTGCGTTTCAGCTCCCGGGTCTGAGCGAGCGTCTTGCCAGGTACCGAACATTCGCCTGTGACAAAGTCGATTTCCTGAATGCGAGCAGCAGAACCCACACCTGTGACACCTTCTGTTGAAGCACCTGACGGAATGGCTGCCTCGTGTATTGTTCCAGTCAGATCGAAAGCACCTGTATCCGAGTCGATCCCAAAGACTTCGCCAGTGGGTCCACCGCAGCTATAAAGCACAGGATGGGCAGCCTTGGGAGGAAAGCCGACGTAGACATAGCCTGATCGTGCGGCAGTCTCGGCACTGTTGAGCAGCTCGAAGCGAGCCTTATTGGGCCCATCTCGCTGAATTCGATAGGCAGCTACACTCGGCGGCTGCGTCCAGCACGTTGCATAAAGGTGAGTGGGAGATGTCGCGCAAGAGGAAGACTTGGGAATGGTTGCAGTCGACAGCCAGGAATGATTACCTTTCGCTTGTGAGATTTCGAGCAGTTCGAGAGTTTCTTTCTCGGGATCGAAAAGAACGGTGAAGAGCTCGTTGGTGTTGAACGTCCCTACAGCGAGCAGTGGCATGTTGGCGATGGTTGATCTCGAAGCGGATGGTTGGCATGAGAGGAAGTAATCGAGGTTGGACTGTGCTCTGATATGTAAGACTTCGGCGACACATCGACGACTGAATAGCCGGCTCAAGGGTCCGCGGGAAGCATCCGGCAGTGTGGAGAAGCATTGGATTTTTGGACAGCGGAAAACAAAATGCCGGTCTAACACGGAATATCTGCTGCAATTCATGTCCCACAATAACGCAGTGTGTCGGACAGATCGTTTACCTCGCAGGTCACAAATTTGCTCAACGCCACACGCCACAAGCTACTGAGCAGAGGCAAGTCAGATAAGATAGGATTCCATATACGATCCATATAAAAAAAGGTGAGAAAGATTTGGATAGAGATTCTAGTAGGTAGTGAGTCCTCTAGAAGGGGAAGTACGTGGTCAAGTCCATGACGCCTTGAGGATCGAAGCGCTTCTTGAGCTGCAAAAGGTGATTGAGGTTAGAAAGGTAGTGAATGCGCTGCCGATTGCCTTGCAGGCATCGAGCTCGGTTGAGTTGACAGCTCGCCTCTGCAAGAAGCCGGGCACCCTCCTGTAATAAGCGGCGGTCCAGTTGACAAGGAAGGCCACAGCCACGGCGAGGCCGGACAGAAAGGCAAGCGTAGCGAAAACGTTCCTCATCTTGATCAAGACTCGATCGTCTCGCTATGTAGGAAGAAGGAGAGGATAGCGAGGGTTAAAGATGAAGATGGGGGATATTATTGGCCGAGGAGGGTGGAACGTGGGCAGTTTAGAAAGTGTCAAGGCCGGATTTCGTCTTGTTTATATACGTCCTTTGCAGCATGTCCTCGCATGACGGGCAAGGTGTTGCTAGGGAGTGCCAGCTCTCAAGGCTGAGTGCGGCTCGAATGCTGTCCAAGTCTCCTCGCCAGCGAAGAGGGGGTCGAAGGACATCGTATCCGAGCTTTCAGAAGAGCAGACCAGATCCAAGACCGGACTCGCATTCTCGAATAGCAATGACATGTGCACCATTGAGTCGCAGTGCAAAAATCGACTCTTTCAGACACCTTCAGCCATAACAACAAGCTCGCTTAGCACCATAGAACAGCGTTCGGTTGGTGGTCTTGGGCTTCTTCGAAGACGTACATGGGAAGAAGCGCATCGTCGGAAGCAGATGGATACATGGGGGGGGGGGTGTCCATTCTTAGTCTCGAGGTCTGATAGTCTCGAGGTCTGACAGTCCACCTTCATATGTGGCTCGAGGGCATTTGAGTGAGCACCGCAAGGCGATGGCATCGAGGTGCAATTCTGCCATGTCGAGGTATCGGGAGTCAAGTCAGACATTGCCGTCATTGTTTACCCCGTGCTGCAAGCAAACGGAGAGGACAAACAAAGAAGGAAAGACCGACCTGAATCGGAGCCTAACTGTTTCCCGCCAATATGCAAGCTGGAGAAAGTCGCCGGGTGGGAGTCTGCGTGCACTTGTCGCTTAGAGCGCACACATACTAGACTGGAACGGCACTGCTGCTGCACTGGAAACGTGATCGGGGCATAGAGAACATGGCTGAGTCTCAATCGACGATCCTTTCTGATGGGGCTGAAGCAGACCTGTTCCTTCCTGCCATGTTCTGTGACGGCGAAAGAAAGCTGCCTTGGATCCTTCCCCAAGCTGCTACTGTATACCTTGGCAATGCTGCATGACACACGGAATTGATGGAAACGGCGGAGCTGAGAAGGAAAAAAAGGCGCATTAGCGATCTTGTGAAAATTTAATCCTACGTTCCTATCGGCTTTCTTCGCGTCCTTTTGTTTCGTCTCTAGACTCGATCCTGGCTCTGGCTGGTAGCTGAGCGTGTTGCGTTGGCTTGCGTGTCGCAGGCTCGTTGTACCAGCATGATGTACCGTACGGTAGCAGCGATTGCAACAACAATTTGGCTTCTCGCTTTCTCAAGCACGTCGTCATCCCACACCGGAGACCGTTCGAAATTTGTGTAGACCAGACCAGAATGAACTAAAGATGGTATCATTGCTGTGTGTTGGTAATGTCAAGGGGGCCATGGAGGAGTGCAGGCTTTATCGACCGCCATACTGGCCGTAGCCTGCACCGGCAGCGCCAACAGTAGCAGTGGCACCAGCTGCACTCCGCTGTTGTGCTAATGCGTTGCTGTCAACGTTCTTTCGGTATTCGATCTTCTCAACTTTGACGTCTCCGTCGATGAGCTGGTAGACGTACGTGACAACAACAGCGCCTTGGATGTCCAGCACTGCGTAATCATACAAACGGAGGATGCTGGTAGTCAGTAAGGTCGGATCTGCCTAAATCTGAATTGGAGGGAAATGTGTGATGAATGACTTACGCGCAAAACTTGGCACAGGCCCTGGAGCCTGCTTTGCTTCCTCCTCGTCTCCACCGTCTTGCGCGGCCTTGTTCTGTTGGCGATCCTTGCTGGCGTCCTTTGAGTCGGATGAGTTGTCCTTGGTAGCATCGTCCGCTTTCTTTGTGTCGGTTGTCTTGGCGTTCTTCTTTGCCTTTGTGTCTTCAGCCTTCTTTTCTTGCTTCTTTTCCGCTGTAGCAGCCCCTTGTTTTGCTTTCGAAGCCGCCTTCTCTGCTAGCGCAGCTACAGAGGCGGGATCTCTGAGTGGCCATGTTGGATGCCATGCACCTGTAGCACTACCTGGGTTGACGAAGAAGCGACCTTCCAGCTCGAATGCCTCAAATCGGTGTGTATGCCCCGTCAGAAGAATATCGACATCCATGGCCCTCGCGACAGCGGCCAGAGATTGTGTGTCACCAGCAGGAACGACTTGGTGTCCGTGCAGTACGCCAATGCGAAGTGGCGGGTGGTTGAGGATCAAGCTGGAAGGGAAGTGAGGGTTATCATCGTAGTCGCCTTTGACAAGGTGGACGTCTCCTGCAATGGTTCGTAGATAGTGGAGGTAGTCGGTATTGCAGACGTTGCCAGTGCAAATGATCTGTTGAATCTTGCCTGGTACCAGAAGCTTCTTGAACTTGGCGGGTAGATCGTGTGCGCGGAAGGGAATGTGCAGGTCGCCAATCACGAGGACCAACATGGCAGGCCGATGGTTCTGAGTGCTATGCGAGATTTGAGGGGTTGCCTTGGCGGTTGAAAGGGCCTGCCAGTGTAGAATGATGCGGCAGACGGCAGCAGGTGATGGATCGAGAGACACTTGAAAGCTGTACGGCTGATGCGTATGGTTTGCTGGAGCGGAGAGTGTATGTTGAAAGTGGAGCTTGGAAACACGCAAGGGCCAACATTGACAGCGGTTTTATCCGACAGAAACTATCGGGCTGCCGATCAGGATTAAATCGGCGTTCACTTACTCACGCGGTCAGCAAGGCTGGCGACCCTCCATTCTACTCTTGCGAGACAGGCAGAATAGCTGAGCGCGTTCCTCGAAGGCAAGGGTCTTGCCTTTTTCCCTTTTTTTTCTTTCCTTTTTTTGATTGTGATGGAGAGTCAAGGTGGGGCGAGCGCGGCAGATGTGACTTTGCTTACTCTCTAGCTTTGACCTGACTTTTGCTTGTGCGGAGCTGCCGACCCAAGTTGCGGATTCACTCACACGTCTCTTGGGAATCCTTTCATCATCATCATCTCTCCATCGCCCGCTGCCTCACATCTTGCCTTCATAGGTCCAGTTACACGTTTGATTACCAACACAACGCAAGCAGCCGAAGCTGAGCCGTCAATGTCCTCGGCGTCAGACAAGCACTTCACCATCTCCCCCCCCCCCCCCCCCCCCCCCAACCTCCCGGCCCCTCCCGAGAACAACGTTCAGAGCGCAGTTAGTCATATTCACTTGGATGCAGCAGGGCTTTCCTTTGTAACGCGGCTATCCTCTCACAAGGTCCGATCTCTGCTTACGGACAGGCTTGCTGCCGGCATCCACTGCCAGAGCCGACATGCCTTCCTATGCGCCTGAAAGCAGCTACGGCGCAGCTTCATCTTCCAGGTATCTCGAGCACGCTTCGCCGCACTCCAGATCATCTAGATCTGATCCTCGTCGCCAAGACTTGCATCGAAGGACAAGGTCGCCATATGAGGGACATCGTCATGCCAAGCTAGACCGCGAAAGGCATCGACCTCCTGAGCGCAGGTATGACGACGATGACGACGATGGACGCCACCATTCCCATCATTCTTCGCGCAGTCATAGGTATCCAGAGCATCCTGACCATTCTCGTCACTTGGGCTCTGCCGCTTACTCATCCTCATCCCGTGATCGTCGTGAAGAAGCATACAGTCGCAGAGACAGCGGAGCATTCGAACGTCACGGCACATCTACATATGGATCCCCCGAACCCTCAACGAGCAGCAGGCCTCACAGGTCTCCGGATTCCAGCCACGGCTGGGATGCTGATTCTCGTGGCCGATGCAGTCCCGGCTGGGACAAAAGATATGGAAGCAGCAGGAGGTATGAAGAAGAACGTGATGTAAGGCGCTCATGGGATCATGACAGTCCACATAGGCGGCATGGCGAATGGCGCAACGAGCCAAGTCCGGATCGTCCCACAAGCGCATACAAAGTCCGCGAGCCTGACAGGTCGAGGCACAGGAGTCAACACGGCAGAGATCAAAATCCGCATGATCGCAGAGAGTCGAGACGCCATGCTAGTAGCCGCAGCCGCAGTCGTAGTCGAAGCCGAGAGCGCTTGCCGGCAACACATCGATCCTCCGAATCGTCGAGATTAGTTCGTGAAGGTCGATCAGAGCACGTCAACGGGGTCAAGAACGACCACAAGCTGCTCAAACGCAAAGATGCTTCGGATGCGCCGGCTCAACAGTTGCATGGCGAACCTCGCCGTGCTATCATCGACACCAGAAACCGCTGGGATGGAGAGGAGGAAGCCGAGCTCAAGCAACCGACTACTACAAGCGTACGCAGCCATGATTGCAAACACGACTCCACAAAGACCCTCTCAGACATCACCGACGACTCTCGCTACCGCCATGCCAAGGACAGCGTTGCGGAATCTCACAGGCCATCGAGGCTTAACGGTCATGCAGCAGATCCTTCACCTTCTGATCACCCACACGAGCGCAGCAAAGACAGGCTAAGATCGCGCTCCCCTTCTACCAGGGCATCCGCAACATCATCACAGCTCGCATCGAGCGATGCGTCAACTAAGATGGCTGCCTCATCCACCATTCCAACTGCATCCGGCCAGCCCAGCACGGCATCCAAGCTCATCAAGCGACCTTTCGACCATGTTCTGCTTCCGCACGAGCTTCCTGTCGAGCTCAGAGGCAAAAACAGCTTAGTCATAACACCCTACAAAAAGGAGGTCAAAAGCATCCTCAAGTCAGCCGCGGAGAAGGATGTGGTCGATGCTAAGACCAAGGACCCACGCTCCTCTGTCAAAAAGACACAACACTACCGCGACGAGCTTCATCGAGCCAAATTCGTATGGGACGCCGACTCGGTCGGCCAAAAGCCGCCTCCGGCACCACGCAATCTTGTTTTGACCAACCTGTCAGCTCTAATGCAGCCGGCCCACGTACTGATGCAGATTCGTCCCTTTGGCCGCATCGAAGATTCTAAGCTCGAAATGCATCCCAGGATTGGCCAAAGTCTAGGCATATTCCGGGTGACATTCGCTCACGACTTTGACGAGCAAGGAAAGGTCCTGGCGAATATGCCTTCAGGACAGACGCCGCAACATGGCGCCAAGGCTGCAAAGACAGCTCAGGCCTCCTTGAACGGTCGACAGATGGGCCAGACTCGTGTCAGCACATTCCTTGATCGAGAGGGCGAGGTTCTCGCTGAGAAGGTCAAAGAGAAAATAGCTGCCGACGAGGCCAAATCTCGTCCACCTGTGCCACCTGCTACTCCAATAGCTGTGAGTGCATCCTCCGCCCCTGCCACGCCAGGCGCGACTAAACCTCACATGCCTCCTCCCAACATCCCTCGTGGGCCGCGGTCATCACTTGTTCCTGCATCATTACCTCCCTTTTCCGCTCACTCACCCTCCGCTCGCACCAGCACCAGCACCAGCACCGACCGCCACGACCAGACATCATCCTCGTCGTCATCGAGGTATTTGCGATACGGTGCAGAACCCGACGAAACACGAAAGTCGAACTCAGCAAGCGCCTACGATCATCGACGTGACTCAAACGATTACGACTCTAGTCGTAGCAGGCCCTACAGCAGCCGACCATCTGACCGGAGTGCTCGTCCTTCATCGCCATCCAGAGATGAACCGGCCAAGAAGAGGCGACCGAAAATTCCAACTGCGGAGATCATCGAAACGCTTCGCAAATTTCAGCTTCCGTATGCCTTCATTCCTAAGCCCAAGGCATGTGACATTGCCGCCGAGGTGGTCGAGGCCAACATGAATGGTCCAAAGCTAAGGTGGCTCAGAGAGGGCGACACTGGATGGTATGCTGCCTTCGAGACAGCTCAGGATGCAAGAACGTGCAGATTCCTCAATGAGACGATCTCGGTTGCGAATTACACCTTGCAGGTAGAAATACGCTCTCCGCCTTCCAAAACACCACATCCATCGGAGCAACAGAAGCCTGTCTCAAGTGGCGTGGCACCTCCTCATGGCGTTGTTCGTATAGCCGGCCCCGCCAGCGTACCGCTTCGCAAGGCTTTGGATGTCGGTCTCCGTCCGCTCTCATTGGAAGAGAAATCGAAGTTGGAATGGGCACCCGTAGACCTTAAAGAAGCCGTGTTCCGCATGCTGCAGAAAGAGCTGGTCGACGTCTTCGTACGTGACGTCAAGAACAGAGTCGTCGCTCCGCACTTGACTGCGTACCTCAAACCGGACAACGAAGGTGGTCAGATCCTGGCAAAAGCAGTCATCAAGAAGCCACCTGTCCTCTCGAAAGCTGTCGACCATGTACCGAAAGTATCGAGAGCGGAGGGTGACGCACGCTTGCCATCTTTCCGCAAGTCGGCTTCTGTCAAGCCCAAGAAGAAGTTCTCGAACGCTGACGATCTGAGCTCAAAGACGAAACCTGACAGGGCGGCAGCGAAGAGGGATCGAGATGCAACCGGCAGGTCCAAGTCTCAGCAGGTCAAAGACATGGCCAGCACTGATGACGAAAGTGAAGACGATGGTCGCGATCTGGCTGCCTCGAAGCGTCACGACAGCCGCTCGAAGTCCAAGTCTGCGGCCAAGAGGCGTGGAGCAGCAGCATGGCTACTCAGCTCATCAGACGAAGAGGCCGAGACTGAAGATGGTGCACCAATGGTAGATGACACCTCCAGATCCGTATCCGCCTCGGTGGAGCCAGCGTCCGTAGAGCAACAAGATGAGGATCTCGGCGCCAAGTCAAATAAGAAGACCAAGGCCAAACTCGAAGCAGCTACCAAGAAAAAGGTTACCGCTGCGGCTATGAAGAGTGCAAAGACAGCGCCCATGCTTGCCGAGCTCGAGCTCGACGCTGTCATGGACGCGCAACTCGACGACAGCGAAGAGACCGCCTGGCCAGAGGCTGAAATTTCGTCGAAAGCGATCAAAGCTGCCAAGACCAGGCCAGCGAAAGTGCCCATCAAGGCAAAACCGCTTCCTGAGGATCCCTTCGATGCTGGGCTAGTGGAAGATGTCGAAGACCTCTACTATCTCCGCATGGCTCTTGGCCGTCTGCACAACGGAGAACCGATCACAGAGGACGTCTGGCCTGACGAGGCAGAGCTGGAAGCCGAGGCGGAGGAGGCTGCGATTGCAGCAGGAGCTCCACCCAAGCACCAAACAGGTTCAGCAAGGACAGAAGGCATGTACCGCATTCCACCCGAGCATAAAGCAGCGCATCTTCCTGACCGCAACAAGGCCACCGAAGAAGTCGACAGCAGCAGCAACGCTCATGTGCTGCAGTCTGCACGAAACAATCGAGCCGACTCACGACGTCTCGTCCTCGGCATCGAGCAGCACAAGCGTGAAACAGCCACCGACACGGACATCTTCAAGTTCAACCAGCTTCGCACACGAAAGAAGCAGCTCAAGTTCGCCAAGTCCCCCATCCACGACTGGGGTCTGTACGCCATGGAATACATTCCAGCCGGAGATATGGTCATCGAGTACGTCGGTGAGATGGTTCGACAACAAGTCGCCGACAATCGAGAAAAGCAGTACGAGCGTCAAGGCAACTTTTCAACCTATCTGTTCCGTGTCGATGATGACTTGGTGGTTGATGCTACGCACAAGGGCAACATTGCAAGGTTGATGAATCATTGCTGTACGCCCAATTGCAACGCTAAGATTCTGACGGTGAATGGAGAGAAGAGAATTGTGCTCTTCGCCAAGAGTCCCATCAAGGCAGGAGAGGAGTTGACCTACGACTACAAGTTCCAGTCTTCGGCCGATGACGAAGATGCGATTCCTTGTCTGTGTGGTTCTGATGGATGTAGACGTTATTTGTAATGCAACCGAACAGGCATTTGGTTGCAACGACAGAGGCTGTGGGAAGAGTTTGATGATTTCTCGTACAAGTACATTGCATTTTGTGTGTGGGTGAGATGATGAGATCGAAAGACGACGAATGCTGAATTGATGGCGTTGCTTTGCTAGGCGTCCTCTTGCCCGCTAGCATCTTTCTCTTGCTCATTGGCGCTGTCATCGTCCATCTCGATAGACATCCTTTCCGGGTTCTCCTCTTCTGGTCCACCATTCTGCGTCTCTGCATCCTGTTCCCCCTGCTGCGGTCTCTCCTGCTGCTGCTTAGCAGCTTGTGCCGCCCTCCAAGCGTGAGCCATTTGCAACAACTTGAACGCACCCTTACCCTTCTCTTCATCGTCCGGGAAGATCATATCGTAATATTCTTCCATCTCGCCATCGCCACCAGCCACTTCGCGTCTCTTCTTGACGACACGTGGAAATTTGCCTTCCACCTCCGACAGTGTCTGTTGCGTGCCGTGCTGCCGTTCGAATGTCTTCCATGATTCGAGAAGGACAACGCGTTCGTCTTTGAGGGAGCGCGATTTGAGCGAGTCGTAACCGCGCTGGAAGATGCTGCGCGCGGATGAGACAAGTGCTGCACGTCGTTCGGTTCGAATCCGCTGCTCTTCTTCGGTAAGTTCGCGTACTGGTTTGGACTTCTCTGCTTCTTCGTCTTCTTCGACCTCGTCGTCGTCTTCATCCTCCTCAATCACAGTGGCCTGGTTGACCTTGGACAAGGCATACGAGATCCAAACTTTGACGTGTCCGCTCTTCTCCAACAGTCTCTCGTACAATGTATCCGCCCGTTCCCACTCCCTCTCTTCGAACTCGAAATCGATGTATGCCTTCCAGACGATCTCGGGCATGTCCAATCCTCCACTGAGTCTCTCTTCCGCAGCTTCTGCCTGACCAACACCAAGCTCGAACAATGCTCTCGCTCGATCGGTATCGAAGAGATTCTTCTCCAGTTCCGCGAACCTGACCCATGTCTGCGAGTTGGTGGGATCCCATTCAAGTGCCTTCTCGTAAATCTTTCGTGCTCGGTCAAACTCTTTGAGAGATAGCTCGAGATCGATGTAGGCGGTGAAGAGTTTCATCTTAGGCGCCATTCCAATTGCTGTACCCATGATCTTGCGTGCTGTGGTCAAGTCGAGACGACGCACTTCAAAGCGGGCGTATTGGATCCAGAGCTTCGCGAAGGTGAAACGTTTGTGCGGGACGACGGCGATAGCTGCTTTGTAGATCTCCCTTGTTCGACTGTAGTCCTGTGCCTCAATCTCTTCGAAGAGAGCGTAGCGGAGCCAGAGGAAGATGTATCTTCTCCAATCTCGCTTTTCTGTGGAGGCAGGGACTTGGGCAATTGCTCGTTCGTACACTTCGCGGACACGTTTTGTCGCTTGCTCGAGTTGCTCTTGCGAGCCACCGGAGGCTGCAAGAGCGCGGTAGGCGTCTTCTTCGAGGCGAGAGTAGTCGAACCATGTGTCATAGTCTGTTGTTGTTGTGCCACCGCTTTGTGCTGCCGCGAGTTCCTCTTCGTACTGAATGCGTCGTTTGCCTATCACGGTATCCTCGACACTGCTCATGGTACCGAACTGCTTCTCGAAGCGAGTGTAGCTCGAATAGATACCTTCTGACTTTGAGCGTGGTAGACGCTCCAATGCATACTTGTAGATGACTCTTGCTCGCTCGTATTCCTTTAAGCGGGTCTCCATCTTTGCGAATGCAGTGAACAGGCTCTGTGCCTTTTCCATCGCATTTTCGTCCTCGCCGATGTAGTCGAGGGCCATTTGAAATACTGTCCGCGCTTTTTCGAAGTCACCACGGTCTTCTTCAAACTTTGCCCAACGAATCCACTGTTTCGGTGTTGGGTGACATGTAACCGCTCGTTCCCAAACTGCGCTTGCTCGGTCCATTTCGCCGTATCGGACTTCAAGGTTGATGTACGCATGCCAAGCTTTCTCTTCCGGTTCCCATGCCATCCATCGCTCGAAGACTTGCCTTGTACCTGCGAGGTTAGCCAGCAGCTCTTCCAAGTGTACATACTTGTACCAGAGCTGATCGATGCGTGGAAGGATGCTAACTGCACGGTCGTAGAGGTTTCGTGCGTGTTGGACGTTTCGCATCTTGAGCTCCTGTTCGGTATACCTCAGCCATATTGGCAAGTAGTGTGGGTCGACATCAAGTGCTCGTTCGTACACGGATCGGCAGCGATCCATCTCGCCTTGACTCGCTTCCCACGCTGCATACTTGATCCAGGTGGACATGTTGGTGCGGGTGCGTCGAAGCCTATCCTCAAAGTCAGAGCGGCGTCGGCCACGATACTCTTCGAGCTCCTCATAGTCTTCAACCTTTTGGACAGGGGCGGCAGCGGGAGCTTCTTGACGCTCTTGAGCTTCGCGAAGGAGTTGCTCGGCTGAGATCTGGATGGGCGCCGGGGCGCGATTCTTGATGCGAGGGACGGTGCACGACATGATGAATCAATTGCGCTGCGGTGTCACACCGCGAGCAGAAGCGAGATCGGCCGTGTAGTTTGCTAGGTGTGGCGGGTGGGTATGTAGTGGAGTGACACCGTCAGAGGCCTATTGGTATGAGAGTGGTGATAGAAGCCGATGCAGAATGAGAAGATCCCAAACCTCTAGCGTGGAGCCTTGCTTTCAAGGGTCGCGAGGATGTGTCATCCTGACTCATCCAGTAACAGTAACTGTGAGTGAGGTTCGAATCTCACATCGGTTCTCGAAGAAATCAAATTGACCGGTCAAAGCTTGAGCCGCTGCTTTGGTGCGAACCGTCGGCGTTTAGCCCCTAGAAAGATGATAAGAAGTATCGCCACACGTCTCTCTCAGTCTCTGGAATGCAAGGCAAGGCAAGGCAAGGCATGGGAATACGGTAAGGCTGATGGAACGAGGGGTTTGAGGATGCGAGGGAAAGGTAGAATCTGCGTGAGTTGAGTGCGCGAGATTGGCCGCCGGCTGGTGAGGTGGGAATTAGGTGCTCACGCCCTAAACCCAGACGCTGAGTTGGGAGCAGTTTCGAGCGAAGACGAGCACAAAGTTAAGGATCCATACCTTGACCAGAGAATGAGCGCTTATGAGACGACGAGAATGTAGTTGAGACAAGGCTAGCGTCCGACTAGTGGCGGATCGGCTGTCTGTGCTCACTGAGCGAGCGAGCGAAATGATCTCGGGCACACGATCCAGTCTAGACAGCTTTCGAACGCACTAGACGATCTTTGCGCAATCTTTGCCTTGCAATGTGGTCTTCTCGTAGCTTGTGTCCATAAGATGAGAAAACAATGGAGGCACCATGACAGGACAAAGTGTGGGTGTGCATTTGGCTGCGCTTGTTTCTCTCTACCCCGGAGCCTTTTTTTCTTCTTCCGAGTGGCAGCTGTAGTTGAAGTAGATAAAGCCGCACAAAGCATAGAGGTAGTATTCACGGCCGAGTAAAAGGGTTTGCGGAATGGAGAGCGCAGCAGTGCGCGCGCGCAAGTAGTGAAAATTTGAAAATTCTTGACTCGCATCTGTATTTAGCTCCATCATCATCAATCACACGAAAACTTCAACTGCTGTAGCTCAGTCTGGTCTGGCACAACTGGCCACAAAACCCTCCGCCCATGCTTTGCAACTTGCCGCCACGACAGCGTATTGCTGCACATCACTTCCTTCTGATCTCATCCTCTTGCCACCCTTTCCTCCCCTCATCTGTCACAACGGCACACTGCGCCATTACTTTCCACCCCCCCCTCTCTCAGCCTCTCTACGCCAGATATCTGACCCAGTAAGGTGTCACGCCGGCAGTGTTGTGACCGCTCGGTGCACTCCAACCCTCACGCCCTCAACCCTCAACCGAACATGCAGCATCCTCCTCTTTGCTTCGCTCCCGCCTTGCACACGGCTTTCCTCGCACAGTCTTGCTCTTGAATCACTTTGTCTTGGCAGTTCTCTCACCCAACAAAATGTACGCTCAATGACGTTGCGCGTTAAAGGCTCCGACCCGTTGATCTACCGCTTCCTTCGTCCCACCTTAGATCTCTTATACCTCCTTTCTCGGAACATTTTCCAGAATTCCTCCCCCACCTTCTGTCTGGAGCCTAAGCCGAACCTTCTTACAGGCGAACTTATACCTACTAGACGCGACCTTGGAGCAAACCTCTTCGACCATCAGGGCTTCAGCATTCGTCAGCAACCTCAGCATGACAGCGACAACCGCACCTCCATCACGGCCGCCCAGCTTTTTCCCTTATCGCTATATACGGTCCATGCTGTCCATGCCTCGCTCTGGCGAGTCATCTCACACCAACCTCTTCACATCGTCTTCGTCCACCAGCAGTACCAGAGACACTCCCGCACCAAGGATGACTTTCACCATTTCCTCTCCATCTTCGAGTCAGGCTGCTGATCCCGCCTCACTTGCACCTGCAACCAGTCCGAATAGCGATGAGCACCACGCCGATCCATCAACTGGTGGCGTCAAGTACGCTTGCGCCTCTTGCATCCGTGGCCACCGCACCTCTTCCTGCACACACAAGGATGGTTCTAAGGGCCCCTTGTATCCTATCCGCAGCAAAGGCAGACCACCAACCCAATGTGAGATTTGCCGCAAGAAGCGAATGGAGAGTGGCAGGCACGCTCGCTGCGACTGCATCGGCAAGAAGAACCCGGCATCAACATCTTCAACAGCCTTGACGTCAACAACGACAGCTTCGCACCCTCAAAAGAGAGGCTCGACTATCAACACCCTTGCTCCCATTCTGCCCAGCACCACTGCACCTACGTCGTCTCTCCGAGCCAGCGATTGCAGCGAAGATGCACGACCAGCGAAGAGGTCCAAGCTACATGAGGTAGCCAGGGCGACACAGGCCAAGAACGCCATGTCAGCACGCAGGATCAGCGATACAGAGTCAGTTGACATCTCGATATCAGATTCGTCGGCATATGACAACCTCCTTGCTCCCATTCGTCCTCCTCACGCTCAACATTTCTGGAGTCTGCCCAGCATTCACACGGCTCAGACTGTTGCTCGACGCACCAACGGACACAGCACCATGCCTCAAACGATTGATCCTTTTAAGCCTCGTCGCTCCTCGACCCTTTCGCTGTCCAACCTCATGAACCCTTGTGGTTGTCGCAGCACTGGCTCATGCACATGCTGCTCCGAAAAACGGCAACGCAAGCTGCCGATTTCGCCCAGGCAGCAGGCCAGCAATCTCGAAGACTGCGACCCAAGTCGTTGCTCTTGTTCCGACCCTTCCTGTCGTCAAGCCAAGCGCGCCTCACCAACTCGACAGATGCAATCCATGCCATCTACGGATGTGCCCACGTCGAAGCCAGCTACAAGCAGCTGCTGCTCAGGTAAAGGCGCTTCAGCATCAACAGCATACAGCATCGAGCTTCTACTACAAGCCGTCGATATGTCGACTGAGTTTGTCCCTCCTCCCTGTGGATGCGGCGAGAACTGTCGATGTGTGGGTTGTCTCGCCAAGCAGGGCGCCTCGGCTGTTCCTACTCACAAGGTTCAGCGTGCACCGAACGCTATGACTGCTTCCTCGGCCAGCCCCAGGACATCTCCAGCCACGACGGCTAGTCAACCTGCTGCAACGACATCGGCTATCAGTGCTGGGGGGTGCGATGATTGTGCTGCCTGCGATCTGTCCCTTGAACGTCCCTCCGGTATCGGCGCCGTCGACAGCTGGATGGAGATGCAGCGCAATGCATCCTCACCAGCTAGAAACCGCTCATGGTCCATCGAGAGCGACCAGCATCGCGCTTCGAGCACAGTCGCAAGCGTAAACGCTAGTCGTCGTACTTCGCAGGCCGAAGTTGCACCTCTCTCTGAGCATGCAGCCGACGGTCCCATCCATGCTGCCGTTCCAACTCTTCATGGTGGCCTCCTCGCTTCAGATTCCGACAAGGAAGGAGCAGACCAAGAGGCAAACGTAGAAGTTCATGCAGAACTCGTCCTAGTTCATCCCAAGTGCTCTGCTTGTCTCAAAGTCGTGAGGGAGAAAGGCGTCGGTGTTCTCAGTGCCGCAAAGTGATTTCATTGCTATTAGCAACAGTTTTGTCATGTATCTATACCCAAGCTTTCAAGCTCCTTTCATCTGTAATACCACCTCTGCTCATTAACACTCTCACACCGTTCTGACGAATGAGATAGTTGAAGATGTGTCGGCATCTCAAGATGGATGCATGAGTTACAGCCGAGACACTGAGGGACCGAATGCATGCATAAGCAAGAAACACAATAAAACACATGAAGGTTGTTATAGCAACGGCTCAGGGGCACCTCATGAGTAGCAACATAGGGGGTACGAGGGAAGTGACTCATCCTGCCCCGGATATGACAAAGGTGGCAATAAGGTATATATATGTATTTGTTATTTAGGTTCACACCACAAAAATACTAAGCATTACAAAAACATACAACTTGTCAGGGGCCTCGCTCCTGAAACCCAGGTCTGCTCGTCGAGTTGCTCGGTGACTATCAAGTTGTGTGACAGCTATTGTCTCGATATCAGTGTCAGCGAGCTGTGTTGTTTGACAACTATCGAGTTGTGTGATGACAGTGGGTGGTGTTTGATATTTATGTATGCTATTGCAGGTTTCGGCTGACCTCTGTGGACACTCCGTTCAGGGGTAGCTCGGCACGATCAATGTCGATACTAAGGTTATGATGACACCAAGGTCTGGTGTGGGTGTTGATGGTGATGAGGTTGTTGGTGTTGGTGATAGGGTTGGTGGTGTCAACACGAGTGTCCAGTGTGTTGACTAGTGCTTGAGGTGATCCCCGGACTGCAGTGGACTACTGCCTTCAGTTCTATCTTAATCTGGACTGCTGGTTTGCTATGAACCACCTTCAGACGTCAGTGAGTGGTGATACAACACACACACTACAATGAGGAGCAACCTTGATGGGTTGCTACTATGCTGACTGAAACTAATGTATACTTATGCTGAAGTGATAACTAGTTATGGTGTGTGTAGAGTGGATGGGGATCCACTCAACCACTGATGATGAGAGGGTATGCTTATATACACTCCTTGTAGTGTTGCCTGTGATGCTACTCCGGCCCTCTCTCTGCAGAGAGTACCCTCTTCATTGAGTACTGTACAAGAGGTCCCTCCAGTACCCTCCTGTCCTCCTTGAACTATGTGTCGACTCCTTTGACACTGTTCCTTCTCCTTCGACACTGCTCCTCTTCCTAGTGACCTGCTTGTCGGTCTCCTATGACCCCTATCTCTTGAGCCCCTGAGTGGTGACTGTCTGCATGCTCCTTGAGCTTGGTCCTCCTTGTAGCTGTGCCAGGCCCTCCTCACATATGGGCCTGGTCCTCCTCCTTTGCATGTGAGTCCATAGGAGTCCATGGTCTCCATGGAGACTGCACTACGACCATGCTCATCACTGGTATCGACTAGATCTCCAATACCTGTGCTCCTTTCATATGAACCAGTGACCCTCCTGCTTCTTGAGCATTCAGGCCCATGACATACTGCTCCTCGTCGAGTACTGTACAATAGTCTCCAATGGTACTCCTCCTCCTCATTGAGCCCTGTCGTTGCTATCTTCCTTGAGCTGTGTCAATTCCATCAACACTGCTCCTCCTCCTCATGAACCGTTTGCCAGTGTCCCTCACACAGCTCTCTTTCCTCTAACCGGTGACTGTTCTCTTACTCCTATCCTGTGCGCCCCTGAGTGGTAACTGACCGCGTGTTGCTGAGCTCGGTCCCTCTCTTGGCAAGGCTTGGTCCTCAGCCCAGTAGAGCTTGGTCCCCTTCGTACGTGAGCTGTGGTGCACCTTGCATGTGAATCATCATATGGACATCCTTGTCATTGATCTCCATGGAATTTGCCACACAATCATGCTTGCTGCAGATTCTGGTGGGATTTGTGATATTGATGATGCTCATGCCGATTTTGCTGAGATCTGCCATAGCGCTGGTTCTACTGCTGATCTCGGTGAACTCTGCTGCAAATCCTACGATCTGCCCAATCCCATGATTCCTGCGCTACCTTCATATGAACCTCGGTCTTTCCTCGTTCTGTGCACCCAAGCCCATGACATGGTGATTATGCACTTTCGATAAGTTCTTGGGTGTATGAGCATGCTATAGGTGTTCACCATATGGAAACTCACCCCTGAGTCCAAGATCCAATGAGCTATTTCTCTTGAGCTCAGGGTTTCCTGCCAATTTGGTGTGAGGGTAAGAGAACACCATGTCATGGGCCTGAATGCTCAAGAAGCAGGAGGGTCACTGGTTCATATGAAAGGAGCACAGGTATTGGAGATCTAGTCGATACCAGTGATGAGCATGGTCGTAGTGCAGTCTCCATGGAGACCATGGACTCCTATGGACTCACATGCAAAGGAGGAGGACCAGGCCCATATGTGAGGAGGGCCTGGCACAGCTACAAGGAGGACCAAGCTCAAGGAGCATGCAGACAGTCACCACTCAGGGGCTCAAGAGATAGGGGTCATAGGAGACCGACAAGCAGGTCACTAGGAAGAGGAGCAGTGTCGAAGGAGAAGGAACAGTGTCAAAGGAGTCGACACATAGTTCAAGGAGGACAGGAGGGTACTGGAGGGACCTCTTGTACAGTACTCAATGAAGAGGGTACTCTCTGCAGAGAGAGGGCCGGAGTAGCATCACAGGCAACACTACAAGGAGTGTATATAAGCATACCCTCTCATCATCAGTGGTTGAGTGGATCCCCATCCACTCTACACACACCATAACTAGTTATCACTTCAGCATAAGTATACATTAGTTTCAGTCAGCATAGTAGCAACCCATCAAGGTTGCTCCTCATTGTAGTGTGTGTGTTGTATCACCACTCACTGACGTCTGAAGGTGGTTCATAGCAAACCAGCAGTCCAGATTAAGATAGAACTGAAGGCAGTAGTCCACTGCAGTCCGGGGATCACCTCAAGCACTAGTCAACACACTGGACACTCGTGTTGACACCACCAACCCTATCACCAACACCAACAACCTCATCACCATCAACACCCACACCAGACCTTGGTGTCATCATAACCTTAGTATCGACATTGATCGTGCCGAGCTACCCCTGAACGGAGTGTCCACAGAGGTCAGCTGAAACCTATGATAGTACATCCAACAAATGCCACCCATCACCACTGCGCAAACTGATAGTCACCGAGCGACGTAGCTCACCGAGACAATAGCTGTCACGCAGTTTGATAGTCACCGAGTATCTTGACAGACCGACCTGGGTTTCAGGCGCGAGACCCCTGACACAGTACTCTCTGGAGAGAGAGCAGGAGCAGCGTCGCTGGCGACACTGCAAAGGGGTATAAAACCATACCTTCTCGTCACAAACGGTCGAGTGGATCCCCATCCACTCTACACCATATAAACTAGTTATCACTTTAAACACAAGTATACATTAGTTTCAGTCAGCAAGTAGTAATCAATAGAATGCTTCTCATTGTAGCGCGTGTGTTGTATCACCACACACTGACGTCTGAAGGCAGTTCTTAGCAAACCTGTGGTCTGGATAATGATAGAACTGAAGGCAGCCGTCTACTGCAGTCTGGGGATCACCACAAGTGTTAGTCAACACACTGGACACTCGTGTTGATGTCATCAATCCATACTCACACCAGACCATTGGTATCAACATCAAGATTACTTAGAGTCATATCACATTTGATCGTGCCAAGCTACCTCTGGATGGAGTGTCCACAGTGGTCAGTCGAAATCTGTCATAACAATAATACAACTACAGATTCCAATGAGAAAATTGACAGAGGCGGCTTTGTTGCATATTTCACTAGGAATCGAAATACCATTAGCACTGTTGCATAATTCGACAGAATCGGTAATAGTATCAGTACTACTACAGATCTCAGGTTTCAGGGGTGCGACCTCTGACACACCGCTGGAAACGAGGACTTGGAGGCGACAGCTATAGGAGATGCAAACATATCAACAGATTACAGGGAAATCTCCTTACAAAATGTACTATATGTTAAGCATCTTAATGTTAACCTTCTGTCAACAAAATCATTAATGGATGAGGGAGCACGAGTGATTCTGGATACTACCAGTGGGCAAATCTTTCTAACAAATGGTATGACACTTAAAATTGCAAAGAATTGTGAGCAAGGACTTTTGGAGTTCTGAGGCAACACATGGCAAGAGAGTGCAATGACCACATCAACACCATTGTTTGAAGGTGTCGATGAGGAGTTCAAGCATATTAAGAATGAGCTGAAGGTTTCAAAGCAGCGACTATGGCATGAGCGACTTGGACACCCAGGAAGAGACAAATCTAAGGCAATCACAGAAAAACTAAAGGATAAGCATATCATGGAATTGGATCCAAACACCACTCTGACATGTGAGTAGTGCATTTGATCCAAGAGCACAAGTGTGCAGATGGGGCAAAGTAGCAATGATAGAGCCGCCAAACCCCTGGATCTCATCCACATTGACCTGATCATTGACTCCTCTCATGTGTCAGAGCATACATGTACACTGGTGCTTGTGGATGATCACAGCAAGTATGTGTGCATTCAACCACTATTGAAGAAAAGCCATGCATTCACACAGCTCAAGAAGATAGTCACATTCCTTGAAACACAGATGGGAAGGGAGCTAAAGGCCATATGATCAGACCAAGGAACAGAGTGGAGAACCAATGAAGCTTTGGAATGGACATACAGTAATGGGATACAATGGCAAACTACAGTGGGATACAACAGCAGACAAAACAGATGGGTGGAGAGAATGAACAGGAGCCTTGGAGAGAAGATGCAGACACTGTTAACGCAGAGGAGATTGCTGAAGAGATTCTGGCTGTACATGATCTGAGCAGCAGCATTTGAGATAAACCTCACTCTGAGTGTTGACAACAAGTTTCCTTATCAGGAAATGTTCGGGAAGTCGCCAGAACGACTCATAAGACTCCTATGGGTGTTTGGATATTTGGCATGGGTAAATGTGCCCAAGGTCAAATGGGATAACAAAAAGCTGGATCAGCGAGCCATTGCATTCATTTTCTTGGGATACAGCTTAGAGAGAAAGGGCTGGCTTTTCTACAGCCCGGATTACAATCTGAACGTATTCTGGAGCAACTCAGCAAAGTTCATGGAATCAAAGTGTTGGTCAGACAGAACAGAGTGGCGACTGGTTGACACACAGACACCCCCAGTGATGACAACTGAAGAAGATTTCAAAAATCTAGGGTATACTGAGGAAAATCTATTTGACAAAGTAGATGGGGAGCCACTAAAGGAATACATGGATATGGAACTAGCTTTGGAAGAGAAACTAAGTGGAGGAACAGTGAAGACAGTGGAACAAGAACCAGTTGCCAAAACCCAAATTGACAACAAACTCTACAGACTCATGGTGACATGCCCAGAATGGAGAAAGATTTTGGACCTGACTGTGTGTGAAGCATTGGATGGAGAGGATAGGAAACATTGGGAGGAGGCTATGCAAAAGGAACTGGATGGATTGGAGGCAATGGGCATGTGGGAGATCACCAACCTTCCAAAGGGTGCAAACACCATTGACATATGTTGGGTCCTCAAGATCAAGACCAATGTGAACCTCATACTGACAAAATTCAAAGCCAGGCTCGTGGCATGAGGCTTCACTCAGCATGAGGATATTGACTACACAGAGGTTTTTGCACCAGTAGCACCCATTCAATCCATTCAAGGAGTGATTGCCATCACAGCAGTGCGAGATTGGAAAATAGATTCTATTGACATGAAGCAAGCATACTTGAACTCTACCATACACCATGATGTATATCTCAAACCCCCAATCGGAAACACATGGAGGTTGTCATAGCAATGGCTCAGGGGCACCTTGTGAGTAACAACATAGGGGGTAAGAGGGAAGTGACTCATCCTGGCCTAGATATGACAAAGGTGGCAATAAGGTATATATATGTATTTGTTATTTAGGTTCACACCACAAAAATACTAAGCATTACAAAAACGTACAACTGTGGTAAGGGTGCCTGAACGTGGCCCTGATAACGGTGTATGCTAATTGTTATCTTCAATTGAGATAAAGTCACATGCCCCACGAGAAGTAAGCACATAAGAAGCTGTGAATACGAAAAACCATACCATAATGCAAAGACAGGTATCTAAACACATCGCATCAATGACGTTTGCTCTTCTTCTTTTTCCTCTTCCCATCTTTGTCGTCGTCCAAGTCATCCCATTTGGACTTCTTTGGTTTCATGATCGTCGATTCTTCTACCACAGCTGTCTTGGCAGGTTGCTCGGGCTGTTTCATCTCAGATAAGGTTGGATCCATTAGCGTGGCAATGGCATTCGACTGTGGAGAAGGCTCTTTGGCGACCACAGGCGTCGACGCAGGCGACCAGCTAGGTTCTCTGAGCGGCATAATAGAGCCTTCATCCTTCTGCTCGGCTATACTTGAAGCACCTATTCCGGCCGGATCCGGTATCGCGCCAATGTCTGCGTCGACATATGGCGTAGGCGAAGAAGGTGAGGAATGGCGATCTTCTTCCTCATCGCTATCCTGATTCTCAGCTTCTTCCTTCGTCTCCGGAATACCGTCCCAGCCACCGACGTTGGCGAAGATGTCTTCGTCTTCTGACTCGTCTTCTTCTGGTGCTGGTGGAGGCTGCTCGAGCTCGGCTGTCGCATCGATGCTAGTCGAGCTGACGGGAGATGTCCGACGCACGGGTGAGGAAGGGATCTCTGATGCTAGATTTGACCGCTCGGCCTCTGTTTCGACTGTCGGTGCTGTGGGCCGTTGAGGAGTTGGCTGTTGCTCCTCTTCTTTCTTCGCTAGTGCCTTAGCTAGTTGGTGTGCGGCCGAGACGTACGAGCTAGCCTGCATCGGATCCTCGGCGGGAGGAAGTGGTCTCGCTTGCTCATTTGTAGAGCTTGTGTGCTTCCTCTTCTTCTTTCGCATCCGCTTTCCGTTGACCCACTTGTACTCCGAATCCTCCTCATGCTTCTTGTCCGCGCTTGTGTCGATCGGCTTGAAACCGATTGGACGGAACCCGCTTCCACTCGCTTCCGCATCTCTGGCTGCCGCAGTTTTGACCTCTCTCCGTCTCTTGATCGCTTCCACAATCTCCTCTCTGCTTCTCTTCGCCCCGGCTTCAACCCTCTCTCCCTTGGCTTCTTGATACGCCGACTCCAAATCCCCTTCACCCTCGCCTTCCTCCCCTTTGCCGCCACCCTCCTTCTCCAACTTGGCCTTGTTCTGAGCTAGTAATCCCCAATCAAGCCCCTTCACAAGCACCGAATACTTTACATCTCCGCCAACGCTACTGATCTGATCTCTCAACCGCTGTCTCTCCTCTTCTGTCTCCGCTGCTGCAATGCGTGCTTCAAAATCTTGATGAAGCGCTTCGACTTGTTCGAATTCAGCAGCTAGTGTACCTGATCGACGAGCAGCTGCACGGTCAACATAGCCATCCTCTTTTGACTTGGACTTGAGCTTGTGTGGTTTAAGATCGGTTGGTTTGGTGGCTGAGGTAGAAGCTGCGGGTGCACGGCGGTGCGTTTTACCGAACGAGCGGTTCGAGGATGTGGAGGGCGCTGCAATGGTTGATGAGGACGAGACCAGTTTGCGGAATGCTTCTTGATCCATCTTTGCCAACGTTGAGGGAGGGGCTGACAGGAGTGTGAGAAGTTGAGGACGAAGGAAGGAGGTTGTTGGGTGTCGAAGCCTCCAGCTGCAATCTCGTTTCTGTGAGCCTGCTTTTTCTGAGTGCTTCTTCTTGACTCGGTCAATTGTCCGGAAGGGCGAGTGAAACGCTTAAATCTCGCCTAAAAGATACGAACCCCGATTCACTCAAAGCTTCTTCTCGCAACTTCATCCAAACCCATATCTACTCACAATCTCTGCTCGATCTTCTTTCCTGCAACATATACTCGACGTTTTGGCTCTGAGATTCAGCAAAACATCTTACCTCTCTCACACCGTACACAACTTCGATGCACACACCAAATCCAAATCAACTACAAGTCGCAGCCAAGATGGCAGCCAACGTTCTTGATTCGACCCGCATCCTCAGCGTCCAGTCCCATGTAGTATCAGGCTATGTAGGCAATCGATCTGCCACCTTTCCCCTTCAACTTCTCGGCTGGGATGTAGATGTAACCAACACAGTCCAGTTCTCCAACCACACTGGCTACGGTCGGTGGGGTGGACTCCGATTCGATGCAGACCACCTCTCCGACATTTTCTCCGGACTTGAAAAGAACGGTCTTCTCCGATACTCGCGCATGCTCACCGGCTATATGCCCTCCGCAGCCGTCGTTCAAACCGTTCTCGAACTAGTCAAGAAACTCCGCACAAGGCAAGGAGCACAAGAAGGAGGCCTCATCTACCTGCTTGACCCAGTCATGGGAGACATGGGCAGAGGAATGTATGTTGCGCCCGAAGTCCTACCTATCTACCAAGAAATGCTGCAGTATTCAACGATCATCACACCCAACCAGTTTGAAGCTCAAGCATTGACAGGGATCAATATCACTGGTCTTCAGAGCTTGAAGAACGTGATCCTGACGCTGCACAAGAAGCATAAAGTGCCGCACGTTATCATTACTTCTGTTGAGTTGCCGGATGAGGATCTTGCTGCCATTGGTGCTCATAAGACACTGCCTGGTGGTAGACCGGCCATGCTTCAAGTCGGATCCAGCTGCGATATTTCTCTCGATTCCAGCGGGGAGAGAGAGGCGCCAGAACTGCAAGAGGAGGGATTGGAGATCTGGTCGATTCAGTTCCCCGAAGTTCAGGGATACTTTTCGGGTGTGGGTGATATGTTCGCAGCGCTGACATTGGGAAGGTTTCAACCAGAAAGCCAAGACTCAGCTGCTGATGGAGCAGTGAATGGAGAAACAGGCAAGCCGCTGACTCCGATAGCAAAAGCAAGCGAGCTGGCTATTGCTAGTCTGCAAGGAATCCTCAGCAATACATGCAAAGTCTTTGACGAATTAGAAGCAGACGTAGGCAACAAGGGCGATCGTGTAGATGAGGCGCAAGCGAAAGTGGACCGGATGAGGAGAAGAGAGCTGAGAGTGGTTCAGAGTAAGAAGGAGATCGAGTCTCCTACTATTGTGTACCGAGCGAAATGGATCAGTGCATGAATCGATGCATTCTCCCATGGCTACGCATCATAGAGACTCCGTAATATAGGCATAGATCCGGTACACCACGTGAGACATTGCCTGAAACCTGACCTCTGTTGCGTTCGAACCATCATATAGCCTAAGGTTCGTTCTTTGAGGTAAACAAAATGTGCGCTGCCGATGCAGGACCATCCGAGAGTCGTGGCGTCAGAGGGTAGATTGACTGGAGGCAACTGTCAAGAAAAGACGTTCCATGTGAAACCAGGCTGAGTATGCATGCTTTGTTGTGCGAGAATGATATGGATTGCATCTACGCCCTTTACCCAGGCACATTCAATGTCTACAAGTTCAGTCCTTCCCACTTCAAGCTTCTGCTATACACTACTACATCTAGCCGAAGGAAGCAATGAACTGCTTCTCAGCCCCAGCGACCGCCTTCTTAAACTCCTCTGCCTCCTTCCAGCAATCCAGTGTCCTTTCCGGCTTAGACTTGTAGCACTGCACCAACTTCTCCTGAGCCTCCTTGACACCTGCGTAGTTCGTGACATCTTTTTGCTTATTGTACTTGTCGATCTTGCTTCTGAGTGCATCGAGTTCCTGACGAAGCACATTTGAGTTCTTGCCTTCAGAAGCACCCTTGTACTTGGATTCGCGAGCAAGGTTCTCTTTCTCGATGGCCTTTTCGATCTCGGATCGCACTTCGGCTTCTTCTTTGCGTAAACGGTCGATTTCGGATTTGATCTTTTGTTGGATGGAGGTGTCAAGGGTTGTTTGACGGGCGGCGTCGGGGCCTTCGACTTTGTCGATCGAGGTTTTGTCAAGTTGATTCAAGAGAGAACGGCCGAACTGCAAGCGGCGAAAGGATGGACAGCGAAGCAGAGAGTATGGGGTCAGAGGTCAGCTCCGATGAGTGAAAAAGACCCTTAGAGCCAGCGCCAATGCACTTACCTGGAGGTGAGACGCCTGCTTGTCCTCAGGAGCTGGCGTTGTCGATGCAGGTGCATTCTGTTTTGAAGCTGCGGCACCCATCTTGGGTGACGTGTGTGTCTAGCGGTGTGCTGCGATATGATCCTGTGTCCTGTACTCCTCCCGTTGTAGGTCGACGTGGAACGAATGCGAAGCTGCGATGATGGAAGATGACGATGAGAGATTCATTGAAGTGGAGTGTGCCGGTCAGATTCGGAAGAATTCCAACCTCGAGAGTGAATTGGCCCAAGCCAGCGCTTTTTGACCATCGGCAGCCCCATCTGGCACAAATCACGTGTATGTGCCACGTATCGGGCATGGATTCACATCGGGAGGCCAATTTGCTCGAAACAGAGTCGCGACGCGATCCTGCAACCTGACAGCCAGCCAAGACCAACACCAACAATCCCACTCGTTAATTGATTCTTGTTGATGCCAACAACTCCTCAGCGTCATCGGCACTTCATCCATCTCTCACTGACATACAGGCAACAAACGCACAAACCAACACAAAGAATTGATCACCATCAGCTTCTTTCGTTTGTGCTGCCGTTAACTACAACGAACTAGACGCACGGACTTGATAGTCGACGTGACGTCCTAGTGGTATTTGGCTCCATGATCTCTCAACCCTCGTCCTCGCGGAATAAACTCACATCGCACGAGGATTATCATATCGTTCCGCACTCCATCAGCCTTCGCCGCTTGCTTTCTCGGCTGGACAAAACAGAGCTTATCTCACTGGTTACAAGATGGCTCGACAACCCTGGTCCATCTTACATCTCGCCCATGCTCTCGCGCCGACAGCCTAGACCGGGAGAGGACGATCCTGCGTCCAAACTGGTACTCTACCATGCCATCTTGGACCTAAACGAAGAGCGCCGCTGTCGATCGATGGACGAGCTCCGGTTGCTCTGGACAGGACCTATGGCCGACCCGAAAGTGCCGAAAGCTCGTGCAGTGGATCGAATCATGGATGTTGACTGGCAAGAAGGTCTGAGCTACGCAATGGTTGCTCAGCTCGATTTGACTTACATGCACGCCAGGCAGCTCAGTAAGACTTGGACGACAGTGAAGCTGGAGTACGATGACGAGGTGGATGCCGCTGGCAAGGGTTGGGAGAGGTTGAGTGAGGTCCAGATTCGGTCGCGGCTGGGCAGCGAGCTGGCGCACTATTTCGAGCATCATATCTACCTTCATCCACGATCTCGCGATAACAAGCAAGTCAAGAAAGATGTCTCTACTACTCTTGAATGGACCGACGACTTCTCTTACTTCCGAATCGTCCTTGCACCGTTACCTAGCGATATCTGCAGCACAGGCTTGCACATCTTGCACATACCGCGGACTCCTTTCCTTCTGGTGTCGGGCAGTCTTGGTCGTGGAACGGAAAACAAAGAGATGGCACTGTCCGCGTTCGCGTCCGCTGCAGGCGCTGCTACAGTCAACTATGCCAAACCAACCGCAGGCTCAGCTGCGGCAAGAAAGCTACTTAACGAACTCAACGAAGCAGGCGAAGATTCTGCTGGCAACAGGCGAACGCTAGGCGAATTACGAGGTAAGGATCCACTCGCACTCAGGGAGATTGTCTTGCACGAGTCAGGGCGCCTCTCGTCAACATCAGACATCAGTGCTGCACCGGCAGGCGTAGCAGGAGGTGGGAAAGCAAGGCAAATGCGAAAGGCAAACGGTGACAGCGGACAAGGCGCTGAAGATGGACCTCTCATTGCACCACTTAAAAGACGTCGAGAGGAAGACTCGAACACCTTCGGTATCCGACCACCTACACCGCCAGCGTCTGGCTCAGAATGGGAGACTCTCTCACTGTCTTCAGCATCCACTTCAGTCCGCCCCACACAACGCCGCCAGTCCTTCACACTAGGCTCCTCCGAAACACCGCAAGAAATACACTCTCATACCCGCGAAGCGCTCACAGCACAGATGGAGTCTCAACGAGAAGCAAACGAGCTATTTGGTCCCGCACCTTCTTCTGCCTCTGATGAAAGTCTGCCAAGGGTAGAGCGCATCGAGTACGAGCTTCAGCTGCCGTTCCCAGACATGCAGAAGTACAACACACGCAGCTTGGTCGATATGGAAGCATATAACGCTGATCCGGATAAGCCGAGAGTCAAGCTGAGGCTGGAGGGTACGCATGTGTTGGCCGGATTGAGAAAGCTGGTCGCTGCGGGAATGGATAGGAGGACGCAGAGATTGGATGCGGGTGAAGTGGACGAAGAGAAGGATGACAAGGCAGGAGTCAAGCTGGACGGCCTGCCGGGATGGTTGACCGAGGTCAGAGGGACCAAGGTCGTTGTGAAGCAGCCGCCGGCAGGAGATGATAGCAGTCGAGACATGTAATGTTTTTCTGTACTTTGAGTTGCTTGTATCTCTCGTTTCACTATACCACATCCTCCATTAGGGGTACTCCAAACTCTTGTCTACGTAGCTTCTCCGCCAAGAGCAAGTCGGTCGCTGCTAACAGCCGCTAGTCGATGCTTTTGTGAGCGAGAGTGCAAATGTAGGGATGGAGAGGACCTTAGGGTGTCTTCTGCAGAAGGAGCAGCTTGTTGAGCAGATCCAAACGCGAAATCTGGTAAAGGATTGACTCGAACTGCAAGATGACTCCACCGTCTGCTGCAAAAGTAGTCTCCACCTTACTTGAGCCCCTCCTTCCTTCATCTCCAACCACTTTTCTACGCCAAACGCCGGATCGCAGTCGCTGTTTCCATTGTGGGATGATCTCCTCGCTTCTCTCCCGATCCACCTTGGGTCGCGGTGCTCGCAACTTCGCTACCTCAGCTGCATCACTCGATGCTGGCGCAAAGCTCAACAAGCCCGCTCGATTTGCACAGCCCATCTCTGCCTCTGATATTCCTAAGGGCTTTGTCGTCTCTTCAACATATGCCGCTATCAAGGCTGCCATCTCGCCAAAGCCAGCTGGGGGTGCTACGGCGGCATCCAACCCCAATCCAAAGCCAGACCTTGCGCTGATTGTGTCGACAGTCCCGGCAGCTGCCGCTGGTACTTTCACTCGTAACGTGTTCAAGGCCGCCCCTGTGGTGGTCTCCAACCAGATCTTCCTAGATGGAGCCAAACAAGCGGAAGGAACACGCGTACAGTCAATTCTTGTCAACTCAGGATGCGCAAACGCCGTTACAGGAACCAAAGGTATGCAAGATGCAGAGCAGTGTGTTCTACTGGTAAAGAAGAATTTGGCCCCGCATCCTGGGCTCGCAGCATCCAACACGAAAGGCCGAGAAACACTGTTGCTATCCACCGGTGTCATCGGTGTCCCATTACCCATGCCTACCATTAAACGCTGCATCCCATACCTCGCCAACGGTATGATTCTCAAAAGCGACCCCGAATCATGGCGAGAAACCGCTCGAGCTTTCATGACGACCGACACCTTCCCCAAACTGCGTGCAAAGACCTTCACCCTCGGAGGCAAAGAGATTCGCATGATCGGTATCGATAAGGGCGCAGGTATGATTCATCCTGCCATGACTGGTCCCACCCCTTCTCCCTCCAGCGGCAAGCTTCATGCTACTTTGCTCGGCTTGATTGCAACCGACGCTGCTGTTCACCCGTCCGCCTTGCAGGTGGCATTGAACCGAGCAGTCTCGCGATCATTCAACTGCATCTCTGTCGACGGAGACATGTCTACCAACGACACCATCCTCCTTCTCGCCAATGGTCAAGCCAAACCCGCCTCCAAGGCTGAAATCGACGAATCGAGTCCAGACTTTGAACCATTCGTCAAAGAACTCACCAACTTCTGCCAAGAACTTTCCCAACTTATCGTACGAGATGGTGAAGGAGCCGAGAAGTTTATCGAGATCGTCTGCACCAACTCTCCTTCGTTCGATGTAGCACATGGCTTGTTGTCGAGATTGGTCACTTCGATGTTATTCAAGTGCGCAATTCATGGCGAGGATGCTAACTGGGGTCGTATCTTGGCTTCTGTAGGTGGTGCGGATCCAAAGTTGACAGAGAGTATTGACCCAAGCAAGGTTTCGGTCAGTTTTGTCGATCCAACCGGTGCAGAGGCCGGTAGCGTCACAGTGTTGAAGGATGGAAATCCGGTCCAGGTGGACGAAAGCGAGATCGAGAAGTTGCTGAAGAAAGAGGACATTAAGATTGTTATTGATCTCAAGACGGGTAGCGAAGAGTGTACCTACTGGACCTGCGATTTGAGTAGGGAGTACATTGTCATCAATGCAGACTACCGTTCGTAAATGGTCAGACGCATTCTGCAATGTCACCTTCGTTTTGCAATGTCACAGCATCACAAGCCTCTCGTCTCATCCTATAGCGGCCGCAGACCGGTGTAAGAGCGTGCAACGAACGGATATATATTGTCAATTGAAACAATGAGCATACGAAGGGAAACCCAAAAAAAAAAAGATCTCCCTCGGTGTGACTCACAACTCGCTCGCTTTCTCAACCAACTGATGAGCACTCCCAGCCCTGTTCTCCAACAACGCATGCAACCCTCTCTGCAATACATTATACTCCTTGCCCGCCCACCTCACAAAGAGGAAATACAACAACGCAAACACACCAACCAACAAGGTATACGGTGCGACCGCAAATGCATCTTTGATACCAAACGAACCGGCACTCTCACCCGCCCTCCACTTCTCCCAAGTCTCTCTGCTCCTGTGACTAGCCAACCTCGCCATCCTGACATTCCACTCTAGCATCTCCCCACTGTCTAGATGGTAAATGCACAGTGTCGGTGCAGCAATGATGTTCAACTTTGCCGCCAAATGAACCCTTGAGAACGGCCTCAAATAAGCCTCGCCCGACTTATCCGTGTGCGACAAGCTCTCGTCAATATCCTGCTCGTTCGCCAAAAGGAAGTCCTCGTTGTTGTACAGCCTTGGCAACTCGTCCAGATCTCCATCAGGTGAGGTGGGAGCAGCGGTGCGATCAGCCCTCTCAGCAGGCATACTCGACCCATCATTCCAAACCATTGAAATCCAGGGCTTATCTTTGACACCTGCCTTGTACCATTGTTCGTCGACATCGACGCTGACATAGATGGCTTTGAATTCGTGTGGGTGCTGCCTGCAGAAGTCGGAGATGGCTTGGTGGTATTCTTTGAGTGGTTGACCCGCCCATTGCGAGGCGAAGTAGAAGCCTACTACTTTGGTGCGGCGGAAGGTCTTGCGAAGGTCGACGGGGACTCCGAATGCATCGACGAGACGGAGACGGCGGAGGAAGGGGTCAGGGTGCTGATATTGCTCGGGTGGAGGAAGACGCTTGTGGACTTTGCCGGGCTTCATAGCGGATTTGAGGACAGAGCCAGGTGGGGAGGCGTTGGCTGGATTACGCGGTGTGCAGGGTTCGCCCAGATCAGAGCCAGTTTGGGTCGATAAGGAGGGAGTGAGGCCGTCGATGCCGTTGGTTTGATGGTTGGGAGAAGGGATATCGTCGTTGGAGGAGCTGAGAGTGACGGTGTCGGAAGGACCAAAAGAGACGGTGCGTTTAGGAGTTGAGCCTGGACGCAGAGTTGCCATCTTCCTTTAATATGGGTCAGACGTTGTTGAGTCTGCCGAGTCGTGACGATGCTCAGGCACTTGTTCGCGTTGTGTGTTGCTGTGAGTCAAGAGCTTTGATTTCGAGATGGCCGACGAGGGAGGGGTGGCGAGCACAGACGGCGTCGGAGATATGAAAAGGGGCGGCTGTTGCCCAATCGAATGAGACAGAAGTATGCCGATCAACGAGAGCTGTATGCTGAGGTGCCTGTATTGGAGCGCAGAGTTCGGTGACGTGGTGCGCGGGAGGAGACGAGATGATGGTTTCGAAAATGTCGTTCGGAACAGAGATACCGTTGAACGGCGACAGTGACCGCGGATCGCTTCGTATGTGCCTTTGCTAACTGGACCCTCCTATTTGTCACGGCTGACACTCTCTCGCACTTGGCCGGTAAGTAGAACAGAAGCGCTTTTCTCTCGCTCGCATGGGACACCCTGTCAGCTGCCACGCATGTTCCTAAGAAGCACGGTGAAAGTATGTGAGCTCTAGTTCGATCTCACACTTTCGCTACCTTCTCTCGCTGGGATCCGTAGTATGTTGCCCGTTATGTTTCAACCTCGTCCACAGGATAGCATGTCTCTGCCGGGGAGACACATATTTATACTAGTCATTGTCTTGTACTTAGTTCTTACATCTTATCGCAATCGACACCTGCATTCACCGCCATTTGCTGCACGTTCTTCAACAAGCACACTTTGTGTCTCATACAGGCAAGCGGCGAGAGGCGTCCTGGCATTCGCTGTTTGAGGACGTCACCACTCCCACGGAACTCATAACTCCACACCGGCACATTTTCGCCGTCTTCTCTCGCAAGCGAGCGGATCAATCGACAATGTACTACATATACTGGCTCAAAAGTCTGGCGACGAGAGCCTCTAGCAGATGAGCCTCACAGCAGCGATCACGTGAGACTGTACAATGCATGAGATCATGAGATACGGTGTGGCAGGAAAAGAGAATTGGCCGTTTACTTCAACGGCAACGATGGCTCTTCATCTTCAGATCCAGATGAGGTTTGTTTGGTATCATCTAGTCGACTTGGAAGGCTCGCAATGTCAGTATTGCGAGTGTGCGATGGCTGTTGATCTAGAGGGCTTCCATCGGAAGCATCCCTAATTGGTTTGGTGTTTGGCTTCTTGCTATCTGTCGCTCTAGAATGCGATGACAGGATATGTGTGCGCCAGTAGGAGTCAAGATGAGCTTTGAGATCTGGCATATACTTGAACCCCTCGCCGGTATGATGGCTCGTCAACGGACCTTTGAGCAGCTGCTCGTAGGCGTGCTCGCTCTTCGGAAGAGCTTTTTTGCCCTCCTTGATCAGCTTGTCCGCCGTATCGAGTCTCAACGCAAAATCGACAGTGGGGTGAAACGACAAGTAGTGCTTTTTGTGCTTGAGCCGATCCGAGACGAGGTCCATCGACACGACGTGAAGATGCAGATGTTCCATGCTCGGTACCGTATGAAAGGCCCGCTCTACGTTCCATGTGACACCGTGATGCTTCAACATGTCCTCCCTGATGTGCTCCATCACCCGATCACTTGTTTTTCGGACAGCATCGAGCAATTCTGCTGCATATGGACTCGCTAATAGCTTTGAGATGCTATGCATATGTGATGGCGGAACATTGTTAGAAGAAGTGGGCCCGAAGTTGAGCTTGCCATTTGCAACGCTCAGCGTTGGAGTTCCGGTTTGCTTTTTGGTTTTCGATCCGGAAGCAGAGGCCTTGAATGGGATGCGAGGCAGTACGAGGAAGTGGTATTGAGACTTGGCAAACTTGTCGTAGATCGTGATCGTGCGGTCATCGTGAAACAGGACATTTTCGTCTGATGGTAGAGCCGATGGATCTTTGGCAGAAGCGATGCGCACCAACGCTTTGTTCCAGGTTGGCTCCATGGCGGTACGAGCTCTTGATATGAGCTGACGCTGCAGTCCCCTCGGTGTATTTCGTGCGGACAGCAGTTTGACAGCGATCAGCAAGCTCTGGACGTGGAGGTGAAAATGTGAGTGTTATGATTGTGTGCTAAGACGAGCTCATCCGAAGTCCTGTAGGCTGGCGCTACAAGATTGATGCACCATTCAAAACTTGATTCCGCGTAGAAGCACCGCTGCAGTAGAGTGCCGTGGAGATGATGAGTCCGGATGAAGAGATGAACGCTGTGCGCCATGTGAGATTTGGACCGTTACCACTCCGAGACTTCATGCACGCCAAAATCACAACTCTATCTGTTGAAGTTTAAAGACGTTTGGTCTTGATACTGGTGATCGGGGATAGTCTAAGTACGATGTCACTACTTTTTTAAGGCAGAAACATATACTAAATTGACTGGGGGAATGTGGCGAGAGCCTAGTGCTCTCTGTGAGGTATATATACAAATGAGCGGTACAAGCCGTATGTGGGAGTACTACTACTCAATGATCTACCATGACAACGAGCGGGACCGCGTTGTACCCGATCTCTGCTGAGATCTACTTGGTCCCCTCTCCGATCAGATCGGTCATCTAACCGGATCGGCTCTGCCTGATCCCCGACCAGATCGGCCCCGTATCATCTTTTAGTGTCACGTCGGATCGTTATCTTCAGCATATCACCCTCAATGACAGAGTACAACAACGAGCGGGACCCAATAGCATCCGATTAGCTTGGATCTATCCGATCCCCGATTAGATCGCTCTACCCGATTTCGATTTGGATCGCAACGTCCGATCTCTTGGGGCTCCTGGATCGTCATCTTCAGCACTATCTGCGCCAAACTCAGGAAAGGACCCTTTGTGCCAAATTTTCGTAGTAGCAGATCAGTCTCTTGAAACAGAAATCCAAACGAGATCAACACCAAAAACAAAAAACAAAAAAATAAAAATAAATAAATAAATAAAATAAAAACCAACAACACACACGTTTCACAACTCAGCTCGAAAGAAAGGAGGACCGGACAGGAACCGCACGCACACATGCATACATGCTTGAATCGCCTCCCGATTGGGTTGTATGTGCATCGAGCTTCCCTCCATGCTCTATACCTCCGCTACACATGCACCTGCACGATGTGCTACAATAGCCTCTGCGGCCAATTCGAGCTGGCCTAGAGCTTCGGATGCGACTACCAACTAGACACACAAGCAACAGGCCCATGACAGGACAGTCTCGATCTCAGTATCGCCAATAGAACGATAGACAAATACGCCTGCGGTCAAGATGTTTTCGCCTATGTCAAAGGGAGGATCCGATGATGCCTGGCAAGCTCAAGACGACGCAGGATCCCTGAAACCAGGACGCTTCCGAGCCTATCTTGCCGGCCAGCTGGCATTGCCGGCCTCTGGGAGCAGCTCACCGACCTCACGAGCCATTCCATTCCCACGAGAAGGCGGCTCATCCGCATCTTCAAATAGGCGACATGCCAAGCCCTCGTTCGACAAGGGCAAGTCTAGAGAGATGGATCGAGGAGCGTTCATGGCAGGCTTCAATCGGCCAGAGACAGCAGCTTCAACCAGCTTAGGCAACAGACTCGCTACAGGCTTCGGCTTTCGACAAGCCGCGACCAAGCCAAAGAAGCAGATCGGATCTGCCGCAGATTCGCGACCACAAAGCATCGTCCCTCAATCGGCCTTTCCGTCACGAGCACCAGAGGCACTCTATCCAGCATCAGCACGCATCGGCGCCATACCGGCTGGCACAGATCCACTACACAGCCCATCCTCCACAGCAGCAGTTCTTGGACCGTCACCATTCCATTCGCCACCACCTCGCAGGCGTCGAGTGACTAGCATACGAGACAGGAATTGGGAAAGAGAAAGAGAACGCGAGCGCCTCCGACCCAATCGCAGCTGGCTTAATAACCTCATCCGGCCGCCGAGAGAGTTGGTCGAAGAGTGGCTCGATAGTTGGTGGAAGCGATGGTTTGCACTCGCGGGCTTGCCAAGTCTGGTTGTGTGGTTCTGGTGTGCTGTGCCGTTCCCGAAGACGGATCCTTACGATCCCAATCTCCCATGGTGCAATCCTGACCAAGAGGGCAGGTCGGGTGATCCGAACAACCCGCCTTGGTGCTATCCCGCCAACGCCACTGCTTCTTCCCTTAGTACGTTCTCAAGCTCAGCTGCGGAAGAGTCCAGAGTGGCTTTGCCGAATCTGCCAACTATAACAGGCTTTGCTTGGAGCATGGCAACGATGCTCCTGTCCAAGTTCTCAGCTACATGCAAGACCCCGCCCACGCAACCACAATACCCAATCGGCGATGGCGACAGACTTATAGTCGATGCGAACTTCTGGTTTTTCCTCATCTTCTATTACGGCATCTATGTGGGCGTTGCGCTCATCTACATCACTCAGCTCTTTGGCCTCTACAGACTCAACTGGTGGCCAGCGGCGCTGGGTGCAAAGACATCGTATGCCTTCTTCTGGATCGGAAGCTTAGTAGCTGGTTGGATCTTGCACGAGCTAAACCCACTTGGAACAGAAACACGTCATGGAGCAAAGCTACACCATCATCATCTCCACCAGCAAGCAGACTCACAGCAGCGCGGCTTGATGTCTTCTCTGTCCCTGCCGAGCGCTGCCAAGCTGCAACAATGGTCGACAATGGTGACCACATCCATGGTGGACGCTGGCAAGCCAACAATCGACGACGCAGATATTCAATGGCAGCGCAAGACACTTTGGGTAGGCCTGGCGTTCGCTACAATGGCTATGCCGGCCCTTGTCTGCTTCATCGGCCTCCGACGTAGCGGTCGTCAAACGTACCGGCACAGTCTCACCGACCACCAGAAGACTTTTCTCGAACGCCAACTCAACCGCCGCATCCCCTCCTCCTACATTCGCTTCCTCTGGTTCATGTCTACCATCGGTCTTTCCCTCTTTGCCCTCATCGCCGGACAAGGATATGCATCCGTCTATCTCTCCACTCTCCCGCATACAGGCTTAGATGGTGTAGCATATGTCTCCTTCTGGACTCTCACCGTCAACGGTCTAGCCCTGGTCTCGCATTGGATCTTGGAAGACAAAGTCAGAAGTCGTGCTCTCGTTTTCGCCTTCAAGTACTACTACTTTTTGGTCTACTTCATCTTCTACCGCAACCTCTTCGCTCGTCTTCGATCCTTCGACCAATTCGCTTTGGTCCAATTGCTCTCTTCGTTCTGGGTCTGTATCTGGTACCCGCTCTCCATGTCCGGCCTCTGCCACCGCATCATTCAATACTTCAACCCTCAGCCACGCTCGTGGGAAGAATACGTCGAAAGCGTCGGCTTGGCATTCTACCTCCGCAACCTTGCACAGAACACAACCATGCTCGCCTTCCTGGGCTGGGTCAGCATCTTGCATTTCGGCAGCAACCAATCCATCTACCCCTTCTTCGCCTATGACAACAAGCATGATCCGTACAACTATCAACTGACTATGCTAGGTTCGCTGGCGATCTGGGGTTCAGAGTTGTTGTCCAGTTTTGTAGCGCGGCAGATTTGCTATCTGGCGTTCAAGGTCGATGTGACAAATCTAGGGCTGGACGAGATGAGAGAGTTCCCGGAATTGCTGACGACGATAGGCTGGGGAAGTGTGCATACTTTGATGGATATGCTGTTGTTCTTGATCAAGCTCAACTTCAGGTGATGACTGGTCTGTGGATTCTTTCTTTCGTTCTCCCAGTGCTACATACTTTAGATGGATACCCAGCAATAAGATGCTATACAACCTTTGATCGTTCTTGACGCTGCCGTCAGTATGCCTTGGCTGACAGCGATGCAAAGTCTTTCAGGTCCGATGTCGTTCCCGAACAATGTGTATCGATACTGTCAAGCAAAACGGAGTGCTTGTCGGTCAAGATTGAGACCCTGATTTGAGACGGAATCACTTTGTTCCGCCAATTCGGCTACTGTCGGCCGTTGGATGCGCGGGCCTTTGCGGTTTGTACGAACTTGCTGACTTCTTTTCTTTCCGTGCAACCTGTGTTAGATGTGAAGAAAAGACGGGGGAAAACTCGCTTCCGCTCTTAGGACGGAAGAAGCGGAGATTTTCGCTTGAATACGCACGCAAACACTAAATTTCTTGCCTCCATCCGCCTGCCTTCACGTCAGCCGTGTATTTGTCTGTGTGAATAGCCGAACCCCCCCCACACACACACCTCGCCGAAGGTTGCTCTTCATTCGAGTACCGGGTTGTAACCGTCTCTGCCCGAGCATTTGGTCGTTGTTAAGGTCAAGTGGGATGAGTGTGTCTTTGCAAGTATTGATATACATGATTCGGGTGCTGAAACGTCTTTTTTTCTTACCACACCATCGATTCCAGGTCATTCCTCAAGTTGTTCCTCCAGCCTTTGGCTCTCAGACCATCTTCGCGCCAGTAAACTCGACGACCCTAAACCGCTCACATCTCCGTCGTCGCATTAGCAGGAACACATCGGAACTCGACTACGGCTGAAGTTAGCACACGATGTTGGCAGCTTCTCTTCGCGCTCGTTCGGCCTTCACATCTCTTACCCTTCCGACCCGCGCCTTCTCCTCCACTGCTCTCCGTTCTCTCACATCCTCAAAAGTCTACCCTTCCGCCGACGAGGCTGTCAAGGATATCGCTCCAGGCTCCACCGTCCTTTCTGCTGGTTTCGGTCTTTGCGGTACCCCTGAGACCCTCATCGGTGCCATTTCCCGTCACCCTCACATCAACAATCTCACCGTCGTTTCCAACAATGCCGGCACAGGCGAGCTCGGTCTTGGCAAGCTCCTCAAATCGAAACAGATCAACAAGATGGTCTCCTCTTTCATCGGCGGGAATAAGTACTTTGAGTCTCAATATCTCACTGGTCAAGTCTCGTTGCAGCTGACACCTCAAGGAACTTTGGTTGAGAAGTGCCGTGCTGGCGCATTCGGTATTCCTGCTTTCTACACTCCTACGGGATACGGAACTGCTGTACAGACTGGAGAGTTGGTTGTCAGGTACGAGCCAAGAGAGGAAAGCAGCAAAGAGCCTCCCAAGGCAGCTGAAATGGCCAAACCCAAGGAGGAGAGGAGCTTCAACGGAAGGAACTACATCTTAGAAGAAGCTATTTACGGCGACGTAGCTATCATTCACGCTTGGAAGGTCGATGAGGCTGGTAACGCAGTATTCAGGTATGCTGCTAACAACTTCAGCGCTCCTTTCGGTAAGAACGCAAAGATCACCATTATCGAAGCTGAAGAGATTGTCCCTGTTGGCACTTTTGACGCCTCAGAGATCCACCTCCCAGCCATCTTTGTTGATAGGATCGTCAAGTCTACCCACGAGAAGCAGATCGAAGTTCGTACCGTCTCTGACGCTCCCAAGGCCAACAAGAGCGACGCTGGAGCAGATGCAGCCAAGCAAGAAGCAAAAGAACGTCGCATCCGGATCGCAAAACGTGCTGCTAAGGAGGTCAAGGATGGAGACTATATCAACCTTGGCGTTGGTATGCCTTCTCTTGTTCCTAACTACCTTCCTGAAGGAGTCAATGTGGTGCTTCATTCCGAGAACGGTATTCTCGGTATGGGTCCATACCCTAGTTCCTCCGCTGTGGATGCAGACATTGTCAACGCAGGCAAAGAAACCGTTACACTTCTTCCGGGCGCATCCACTTTCGACTCGTCCGAATCCTTCGGCATGATCCGTGGTGGACACATCAACGTCACCATGCTCGGTGCTCTCCAAGTCGGAGCTAACGGTGATCTCGCTAACTACATGATCCCAGGAAAGAAGGTTTCCGGTGTCGGTGGAGCAATGGATCTGGTCTCCAACCCAAGCAACACCAAGGTTGTTGTGGTCAGCGATCACGTGGATAAGAACGGAAGGAGTAAGATCGTTTCTGAGTGCAAGCTGCCGCTGACGGGGAGCAGGTGTGTTTCGAGGATTGTTACGGATCTTTGCGTGTTCGATGTTGATAGGGTCGGAGATGGTGGTTTGATATTGATTGATTTGCAGGAGAGTGTAACGGTGAAGGAAGTTAGGGAGAAAACTGATGCGCAGTTCAAGTTGGGTCCTGGGATTAAGGAATAGAGACCAGTGAAGGATCTGCTTCTTTTTGAGCTGCTCGTTGTATGTTTCGAGATATCGTTCGAATCAAATTGTGACTTTGTAGAGACATTAGAGTGTTGAAAGTAGACGTCGTTTAGGTCCCGATACTGGTGATCGGGGATAGTCTTAGTACGATGTCACTACTTTGTTACAGCAGAAACATATACTAAATTGACTAAAGGAATGTGGCGAGAGCCTAGTGCTCTCTGTGAGTTATATATACACATGTGAGTGGCACTTGCCTGAGGTGGGAGTACTACTACTTCATGATCTGTCGTGACAACGAGCAGGACTGTGTTGTACCTGATTTCTCCTGAGATCGACTTGACCTATTCTATGATCAAATCAGTAGCTCAACCGGATCGGCCCTATCTGATCTTCGATCAGATTGGCTCTGTGTCATCCTTTATTGTCTCATTGGATCGTCATTTTCAGCACCCCCTCTCGATCTGACATTCTCCAATGAAATGGTCAATCCAAGTAGTGATCAGATGTGTGAGAGTGTTGGCATGGCAAGTGGCTTTGTCAAGATGTCAGCCAAGTTTTTGCAACTCTGAACAGGAGCAACCACAAGTCATTTGCTTGTGATCTCGTCACGCAGGAAGAAGTGAGCTGTTTTGATGTGCTTTGTCCTCTTGAAGTGTTGGGGGTTGTTTGCTATGACCTGAGCACCCAACGAATCGCTATGTAGGACCAGTACATCTTGATCAAAGGTGAGTTCTCCATCATGAGAGTAGATATTTGATGTTCCGACACTGATGTGTATCCCTTTCATCTTCAGCACCGGTTGATCCAGTTCCCTCAGGAACATTGAGGCCCATAAGAGTTCCCTGGCCGCTGTCACCAATGCTACATATTCTGCCTCTACCAAACTTTTTGCCACTGTCTGTTGTAGTTGTGAGGCCCAGCTGCACGTGAAACCATCAATTGTGAAAACATAACCAGTCGTCGACCTCCTACAGTTGCATGATCCAGCCCAATCACTGTCTGCCCATCCCGAGAGTAATGGTTCACTGCCTGATATCCTTGTTGAGAGGCTGATCCCTATCGTCCCTTTCAAGTACCTTAACACGCGCTTGGCAGCTGCAAGGTGTTCTCCAGATGGGTTCACTATGAACAGAGCACATCTACCAACTGCAAATGTGATGTCTGGCCTGGTGCCTTGAGCTATCCACAGCAGTGACCCTACAAGTGAGGTGTAGTAACGGATCTCTTCAGCGCTTGCTATGCGTCCTTCTCATGGTTTGAGGGAGTTGATGCTCTCTGTTGCCGGTGTCGAGGCTGTCCAAGCCTGGTCCCTCCCGAACTTTGCTATGACACCCTTGATGTATCCACTCTGATTGATGGAGAGCATGCGAGCTTCTTGATTGTAGTTTACGTTCAGCCTGATAATGTGAGACACATTTCCTTGATCGATGATGCTGAACATGCTTGAGAGTTGTTGACGTACGGACTGTACTTGTGAAACAGTTGCTCCGATGACAAGCAGATCATCAACGTATATAGCAAGGAGTATCATTGCATCCTTTGAGCTGCATGTGTATACACATGGTTCTGCTCTACATCGTCTGAAACTGAATGCTTGTAGTTGTTCATCCAGCGCTGCATGCCATAGTTGTCCAGCTTGCTTAAGACCATAAAGAGCTTTCTTTAACTTGTAGCATTTTCCTTTAGTCTCCTTTACTTCAAATGTCAGAGGTATCTGGACATGCACATCTTTGTCAATCTTTCCATTTAGAAATGCAGTGCTTACATCGAGTTGTATTGCATGTAAACCATATCGTTGTGCAATGGCAAGCAGTATCCTGATTGTTTGCAGATGGACGACCGGGCTGAATGTCTGATCGTAGTCCAGGCCCTGGCATTGGGTGTATCCTTGTGCAACGAGTCGCGCTTTGTACCTTGTTGCTCGTTGTTGTGCATCGAGCTTGAGTTTATAAACCCATCGAACACCGATTAGCTTGCCGCTCTTCGGAACATTGACTAGCTTGAAGACGTTCATCTTGTGCATGCTGTCCATCTCGCTGACCATGGCTTCCTGCCACTTGTGCCAGTCGTCACGAGTCTTAGCTTCGTTGAGGGAGAGTGGTTCCAGCAGGATGCTGTCCGCACTGCGCATCTGCTGTCTGCTTGCAATGAGGGCAATTCTGGTCAACATGGTGGTCGCAAAAGCCATGTGATCTAAGTGGTGATCGCTGATGGTGGGTGCCTGTGTGTCGGAGCATGCTGTGGCGAAGGCTGTGTAGCTGACAGGATTGGGCGACTCTGTGCGAGGTGTTGCGAGCATGGAGACGTCTGTCATGGGCTGGAGTGCGCAGAGCGGAGGAGGCCGAAGTTCATATGAAGGCAGCGCAGGAATCAAGGGATTGGGCAGAATCGCAGGAATTGCAGAAGTCAGTAAGATCGGTGATAGTTATGACTCTCTGACAGATCTCACCAAGAGATGTGCGAACGAGACTGATATCCCATATTCCAGTGAAATCGGTAGGAAGCACGATCTTGTGGCAGATTCTGCGGAGATCAGTGATAAGGACGTACATACGATGATTCACATGCAAGAATCACCACACTTATACGGGAAAGGGACCAAGCTCCACTGGGCCAGGGAAGGGACTCAGTCTTGCCAAGAGGGGGACCGAGCCCTACATGCAATAGGTTACCACTCAGGGGCACACAAGGTAGAGATAGAAGAGGATCATCGCTGGTCAAAGGTAATAGAGCTGTACAATGGACACCAGCAAAGAGAGCATGAGGAGAAAGAGCAGTGTCAATGGAGTCAACACAGCTTAGGGAGGAAGATAGAACAGGATAGCATCGTGACCAAGAGGAGTCTCATTGAAGACTCCTGTGTAGTACTTGACGCAGGAGGTACTCTCTGGAGAGAGGGCAGGAGCAGCGTCACTGGCGACACTGCAAAAGGGGTATATAACCATACCTCCCTGTCACAAACATTCGAGTGGATCTCCATCCACTCTACACACCATACAACTAGTCATAACTTTAGCATAAGTATCATTAGTTTCTCAGCCAGCATAGTGGCAATCAATAGATTGCCTCTCATTGAAGTGTGTGTGTTCTATCACCACTCACTGACGTCCAAAGGTGGTTCATAGTAAATCTGTGGTCCGGATACAATAGAACCAAAGGCAGTCGTTCACTGCAGTCTGGGGATCACCTCAAGCGTTAGTCAACACACTGGACACTTGTGTCGACACCATCAATCAATATTCACACCATCCCATTGGTGTCAATACCAAGTTCACATAGAGTCGTATCGTACTTGATCGTGCTGAGCTACCTCTGGACGGAGTGTCCACAGTGGTTAGTCAAAATCTGTCATAATGACAATACAACTACAGATTCCAATGAGAAAAGTGACAGAGGCGGCTCTGTCACATAATTCACTAGGAATCGAAATACCATTAGTGCTGTCGCATAACTCGACAGAATCGGTAGTAGTATCAGTACTACTACAGATTTCAGGTTTCAGGCGCGCAACCGCTGACAACGTCATCATACACATCTGCCGTGGCATCACTGTGAGGGGTCTCGAGCAGTGGTATGCTATTGAGGGTGCTCGTGAGGTCCGGCAAGTGGTTCCCCCCCTCGGTCGTCGTCACCTCCAGGTCTGCTCTCAGATTGGCAGTGATAGCATCGAGGTTGATGATGATCTCCCTGGCTTCTTCAATGGCCACCATCATACGTTCCCACTCGTGATCGAAGCTTGGAGGTTCTGAATGAGTCGCCAAGTGTTGTTGACGAGAGTACGGCTGCAGTGAGGAAGGCACAACATCGTCCAATTTGGCTTCATTTGATGTGAGGTCGGGAGTGAGCCAGGTGTAAGATCATAGGAGATCGTGATCACCGACAATGACAGGTGTATGTGGGAGGGGGGCAGCAGTGTCTGATGGTTCCAGTTCCGAGAAGTGGATGTCCCTTGTAGCGACGACGCAGTCAAGCTCAGGTAGCCAAACCTTATGGCCTTTGATTGCATGAGGTGCATCTGAGAAACCCAAGTATCACCCCCGCAGGGCACGTGGACAGAGATGTTTGCTCACGACTGCATGATCTCGGAGCCATGTCAAGCGAGTGCTCCCTCTGAGTACGACATATGCCATGCATCCGAAACGTCGTATGTGGCGTAGTTCCGGGTGTTTATGTAGAATAGCTCATATGGAGTCACATTGCCACGAGTACTGCTGTCAGGGGTCTCGCGCTTGAAACCCAGGCCGGTCTGTCGAGATACTCGGTGACTATCGAACTGCGCGACAGCTATTGTCTCAGTGAGCTACGTCGCTTGGTGACTATCAGGTTGTGTGGTGGTGATGGGTGGCAATCTTTGTATATACTATTGTAGGTTTTGGCTGACCTCTGTGAACACTCTGTTCAGGGGTAGCTCGGCACGATCAATGTCGATACTAAGGTTATGATGACACCAAGGTCTGGTGTGGGTGTTGATGGTGATGAGGTTGTTGGTGTTGGTGATAGGGTTGGTGGCATCAACATGAGTGTCCAGTGTGTTGACTGATGCTTTAGGTGATCCCCAGACCGCAGTGGACTACTGCCTTCAGTTCTATCTTAATCCAGACCGCTGGTTTGCTATGAACTGCCTTCGTACATCAGTGAGTGGTGATACAACACATGCACTACAATGAGGAGCAACCTTGATGGGTTGCTACTATGCTGACTGAAACTAATGTATACTTATGCTGAAGTGATAACTAGTTATGGTGTGTGTAGAGTGGATGGGGATCCACTCGATCACTGATGATGAGAGGGTGTGCTTATATACACTCCTTGTAGTGTTGCCTGTGATGCTACTCCGGCCCTCTCTCTGCAGAGAGTACCCTCTTCATTGAGTACTGTACAAGAGGTCCCTCCAGTACCCTCCTGTCCTCCTCGAACTATGTGTCGACCTCCTTTGACACTGCTCCTCCTCCTAGTGACCTGCTTGTCGGTCTCCTATGACCCCTATCTCTTGAGCCCCTGAGTGGTGACTGTCTGCATGCTCCTTGAGCTTGGTCCTCCTTGTAGCTGTGCCAGGCCCTCCTCACATATGGGCCTGGTCCTCCTCCTTTGCATGTGAGTCCATAGGAGTCCATGGTCTCCATGGAGACTGCATTACGACCATGCTCATCACTGGTATCGACTAGATCTCCGATACCTGTGCTCCTTTCATATGAACCAGTGACCCTCCTGCTTCCTGAGCATTCAGGCCCATGACACTCTCTACCGCCGCGGCCTCTCTGCTCTGGCACGGCCTTGCGGCCAGCACTCGCAGCCGTGCCGGTGGCTCTGCCGCCACCTTCCACACCTTCTGTGCCTTCACCTTCGGTCCAACAGTACCCTGCCTCCCGGCCTCCGGCCTCCAGCTCCTCGAATGGCTTGGCAGCATGTCGGCCGAGTGTCACCCTTTCCACTCGGCCAAGCATGAACTCAGCCATCTCTGCTCTCACCATGTCGACCTGGGCCTCACCCTCGACGGCTTTGGCTGCAGCCGTCTGGAGCAGGCCTTGCGTGGCTACAAACACCTCCATGGCGACCAAACCACTGGTCCGAAGCTGCCGATGACTTTGCCACTCCTACGACGCATCGTCATTGCCATCGACACCTTGGCCGACCTGCCCCAACACGATCGACAGGTATACAAGGAGGCTTTCACCCTCGCCTTTGCCTGCTTTCTCTGCTCCAGTGAGGTTGTCTGGGAATGCTCCTCTGACCCAGCTGTCATCCTTCAAGTGGCCAGCGTGGCTTTGGAATCGGGCCATGCCGTCATCACCCTCCTGGCTTCGAAGACGGACCCTTTCAGGCTTGGCATCAAGGTGGTTGCCCTCCTTGTGGGCAGGCCCGAATGCCCCTTCTCTCACCTCAAACCCTTGCTCTCCCGACCAGCCTCCTTCCCCCTCTTCGGTCTCGGCCCCTCCCAATCTGCACCCCTCTCTCGTGCGGTTTTCGTCTCAACACTGCGGCAGGCCATCGCGGCCTCCGGCCTCTCCCCCTCAGCCTATGCTGGTCACTCCTTCCAACGTGGTGCTGCCACCTGGGCTGCCAGCCTCGGCGCCAATGCTGACACCATCCAGTGCCTTGGCCGCTGGAATTCTGACTGCTTCCGGCACTATATCGACTGTTCAGCAGCGGAGTGTCGCGACCTCTCTGTCACTGCTCTCTTCCGTCTTCGGGACGGACGGCTCATCCCCCACACCACCTCATGGCACGACGTGGGCTCCTCCTAAGCCGATTATGGCCCCATCCCTGTCGAGACCACTCTCCGCTGGGCAGGTGACTCGACACTCGGCTGGCGGGCTGGGAGCCTTGGAGCCAGCGAGCCACCTCGCTGACCCACAATCTAACAGGACCTCCATATAGTCTTCTGCATCAACCGACTGATCTCAAATACGGCCGTGTGAGCCAGACTGGGATTCAAGTGAATGATGTCCGTCGATATGCTGTGCCGAATCTGAATTGGTGCCTTTGGTGGTGAATGGTCACACAAGTGAGCGGCTTTCTTGAGCCGCAGTGATCAGGCCCGTGTCATCCTTAGCGACCCATCGATGCGTCACGCCGTCCGCGCTACAAGATAGATTGTCAAACTAAGCAGGCTATCGTGGTCCGCCGCTTTCATCAGTATATCCACATAAGACACACACAAGGTCGCGTCAAAACGAAAGCTCTGTCCACACGACTAGAGATGGACAGGGGAAAGGGTTTGATCATATTGCTTCAAAAAATGAGGGCTGGGTACCACTCCGATGGTGCCGGTCTTGACACCTCTGGTGGGCGAACCATCTCTGATGCCATTGGGCGTATGGAAAAGGGGATTGATCGATGTGACGCTGCTGATGTGAATTTGCTGGTACCGAACAAAGAAGCGGGATCGCTTTCCGACTCGATACTGCAATCGGAAGAGCCGACACGACTGGATGTGTCATCGTCAGAGTCTTCGGCTTCGCTAAAAGAAGATAGGACTGCTGACCGGCGAGCGGGAAGCGAGTCGGCCTGACGCACGCATGTCTTGGGACGGAATAGAACCGAAAGCGCCTGCGGTAGGCGTGATGGCCCCGCTTCGTTGAACAATGAGCAAGTCATGAGCAATGTGTTGTCGGTCGATACGAACATGTGAAAAGGCGGGGAATTAATGGCTTCCGGGCGATATGAGGTGAAGTCAACAGCAGTACTGAGGTCGAGGGCGTGCAAACGAGACCGCAAATCAGGATGGGATTCGAAGCGTGATGTTGCGCGACTCGAAGGCTGAAGGATGGAAGGAGATCGATAAGATGCTGGAGGTCGAGCGAGATGATGCTGTCAGGGAGAGCATGCGACAAAGGGCATTACGACAACGCTGCGGAAATGGGAGAGTCGAGGAGCGCGCGAAAATGCCCAAGGTAGTGCGGGAAGCACTTTAGAAACCGTGCACCTTGACGTCGGCCTTAGGGGTGATACCTTCCTGAACGATGAAAGCAGCAACCTTCTGACGCTGGTCACCCTGGAGCTGGATAACCTGACCAAGCTCTTCGTCGTCAACAATGGTACCGTTGCATGCAAATTCCTTCTTGAAAGCCTTCAGGAGCTTCTTTTGGTCATACTCTATTGTGTGGCGAAAGTAGAGTGATGAGATACGAAACGAAGTCGACGCGGAGCGAGAAGGGTATTGGACGTGAATGTAGTCGCAAGTAGGTTCGAGGAAAATGTGGAATGAATGCAGAATGGAGCGGAAAAGGTCAGTATATGTGCAGAGTAGCAGTGAAGCGCTAAAGCAGAGTAAAACGATTGGACTGGTGTGAGAGTCAATAGCACATACCTTTGGGAAGTCCCTGAAGAGTGGTGAGAGTCTTACGACCGTTCCTCTGCTGGACACGGATGTGAACGTAGTTCTGGGTCTGTTGCTTCTTGACGGCCTGGGTAGCGTCTGACTTTGACTCGTCGCCGAGATCGGCGAAGGGATCGTAACTGGAGAGGTTTTGAATATTCATAAGCTATTTGCAATCGGCGGTGGATCAGGAGCAGGACCTGACTGGAGAGAAGAAGAGTGCGAGAAAGCGAAAGCGAAGCTCGAAAGAGGTAGAGTGATGGTGGAAGAGAGGGAACCCTGAAGATGGGAGTTGTGTGTGGAAAAGGGGATGGAGGATGGTGTTGAAGAGTAAAGGTTAAAAGCGGAGGCGTGACTAACAGCGAGTGGAAGCCCAGAGAACGACACTCTGCCATTTCTAGGCCTGAGAAAGTCACTGCGCCAAAATTGCATGCGCGGCGGCAGCCGAGCTACTGTCGAATTCTCAGTGTCTGCAACCTGCAAAATGCGCGAATGCGCAAGGCGATCGAACAGGGGTCCACCAACTCTCTCTCATTCTCTGTGTCTGAGCAAAAGTCAGACTCAACGCTTTGTCGTGTGTGTGTGCCCGCATTCAACTCACTGGAGCGAAACACGGGCTCCGTTCAGGTCCAGTTTCTGTGAAGAGAACTTGAAAAATTCCAAATGGATCTCCGAATTTCTAATCACTCCTCTCTCGGGACAGAATTGACGCAGCTTGATTTCGAATTTGTTGAAGAGCCTGCGGCGAACAGCGTTGATCACAAGCATCGATTGCGATATCTGTTAGAAACTGAAGTCGTTTCGGTCCCGATACTGGTGATCGGGAAGAGTCTAAGTACGATGTCACTGCTGCGAAAAGACAGAAACATATATACTCAATTGACTCAAGGAATGCGGCGAGAGCCAAGTGCTCTCTGTGAGATATATATACACGTGAGCGGCACATGCCAAAGGTGGGAGTACTCCAACTTAATGATCTACCATGACAACGAGCGGGACTGTGTTGCACCCGATCTCTGTTGAGATCGGCCCCGCGTCATCCTTTGGCGTCGCACTGGATCGCAATCTCCAGCAATATCATGTAAGAGCTAAGTACAAGACGATGAACAGTATATATGTGTGTCTCACAGCACTCTGCATATGCGTGTATGATACAGAGGTATGCTACGACTGAAAGGTAACGGGAAAACTATCTCCTCCTCCTCCGGTATCGTGTAGCCAATATGCCGACGCCTGTCGCAACAGTCGGTCCGGGTCAACATGGTGTATATCCCAATGAGCGGAGGTGGCGAAAGTGTGAGATTAAACTAGGGCTCACATACTTTTACTGAATTCAACAATTTCGTACGGCTGAAAGCTAGCTTTTGCCGGCTGGCACAGACGCTCTCTCTCAGCTCCTCATACCGCGTCATTGCAGAAGTGCTTCAATCCGACTAGCAATCAAACTCGCTGTTCCCTTCGAGACAACACGTACGCAAAGCATCACACAAGGGGCAGATTGATCACCAGTGATTCGAAAGATCGGGTGGGATAAAAGTACAAGGGAGAGCGAATACATGGAAGAGGTAATATTGCATTCCGTCGAGAGTACAAGATGCGTGTATTATATCAAAGGACCCTAGAACAAGAATACATAAGCCGTGATGAAGAGTGAGACCACCAGAGAGAGAAACCGAGAAACAGAGAGAGAGAGAGAGAGAGAGAGAGAGAGAAATAGAAAAGAGAGGGGAGAGGGAGAGACTGATAGATGGGCAGGACGTCTGGAGGAACTACTTGTGACATGTTCACATGTTGCCTCCGCCCATGCTGTTCATGCCGCTGCCTTGATGCTGGTGCGGGTTGCCGTCAAGCGAGCCTCGATTCGCAAAGCCGCTCGGCGATCCTGCCATCATGCCCTGCATGTTCATCCCAGGCGGCACCATCTGGATACCCTGAAGCTGACCGCTGTCCGCTCTGTTGAAAGGATGAAGGTGACCGTGAGGCATAGAGTGACCGGGTGGCATCATGTGCGCACCCATACCCACGTTCATACCGACACCGCCTGCAGGTGTCATGCCACCACCTTGAACCATCATCGAACCAGCTGCCAAATTGGGATCACCGCCCTTGCGTTTGATCTTCTTGGCCCATCGCAGACCACAAGCGTTGCAGAGCGTCTTTGGCCCCAAGGGACCTTTACGCCATTCGGGCGAGTCGACACGTCCACAGTCCGTGCAGACGTGATCGCCATCGTCCTGCTTGGGCTTCTTCTTGCGTCGTGCGTCATCCGCCGGATTCGCTGCTCCATCCGCACCTGCCCCGCCGGTGTTGTTCTGGCTTGCTGAGGCTTCCTCGTCCGACTCGTCGCCTGTAGAGACGCCGAGACCGGCCAACACGTCGTCCCGGGCGTTGTTGGTGCGCATGAGCGGACTTGTCGGATGCGACCCGATCGAGTTTTGCCGTGAAGCATGACCTGGCTGTTGACCAGCCTGCTGTCCTTGCAGAATGCGCCCGTCGGGCCGGATAGCAGCAGCGCCAAACATCGGGTTGACCGGATTCGCCCAGCCTCCAGCCATAGCGTCGTTCTCGAGCTCTTGCTTGAGAAAATCCGGATGGTAGGCAGCGGCGAAGGAGCGACCTTGGTCGTGATCTGGGCCAGTCAAGTCCATATCGGCGATGAGCAGACGCAATTTCTCATTCTCAAGCTTGAGTTCGAGGAAAGAGTCAAGCATGCTCGTGTTTTTGCTCGGGTACGGTCTTGCCGAGCAGAAGAAGCACTGCAGTTGCGAGCGTGAAGAAGTGGTGGCGTCACTTGTCACTGTTTGCAGCGGTTGTTCCTGGCTGAGCGGATGCGCAGCTTTCGACGAGGTTGAAAGGTTAGGCGCCATGTTCTCAGCCTTGACCTTGCGCTTTTTCGGCTCGCCGTCCGCTCCGTTGAAAGCAGCATCGTCGTCGTCGTCGTCTGCTTGCTCGCCGTTTTTGTCCTTAGATGCTGCATCGCCCGCCCCATTGGTGCCTGTCGCAGGTGCTGGCTCTGGCGGGAAGTAAGGGTGGCCTGTCGCCTCAAACACAATGTAGTCGCCATCGCGCGTGAAAGCATCGCCATGCTCCATCTCACTGCGACGCTCGTTGCTTCGTTCCTTCTCCTCGGCAGTGTCCCCTGCGGACGAGTCGTTGTCGTTCGAGGAAGACTTTTCGCCCTTCTTGTTGGAGGAACGCATCGATTTGGGTTTGGTCTTGAAGCGGTAGTAGGTCAAGAGCTCGCCCTTGCTGCTACGCATCCGGTCAATCTCGCGTTCGAACGAGGCGACATCCTGAGGGTGGATGAACTCTGTAAGCTTGCGTCCTTTCAGCTCTTCGCTCGTCCACCCTGTCAATCCTTGCACACTTGGGCTGGCAAAGAGGACGGTGCCTTCAGGATCCAACACATGGACGAAATCGAGCAACTCTTCCATGACACGTCCTGTCCAGCCCTTGCGCTTAGTGAAATCAGTCGCCGCCGAAGAACCGCTCGCACTGACATCGACGCCACGGAGGATCTGACTGCCGAGACCAGGAGGATGGCTTGCAGCGTGTCCTCCGAGTGCCGATAGAGCCTGGGAACCGACGAACGAGTGGCTGTGTTGTTGACCTGCTGGGTAGATGGATGGTGGTCGCGGATAGCCAAGACCGCCTCCGTAGGCACCCTGTACACCACCGGTGCCGAGCTTGATGCTGCTGATGGAACGCTGTCCTAATCCGGGCGGAGCCGCCAACTCGGAGCCGCTGCAAGATCTGCGATGGCGGAAGGGCGGTCGAGTAAACGGCTGTCCATCTGGTCCAAAACCTTGCATGAGAGTGGACCCCATGCTGTTAAGATCGCTGATGCCGCTGCTGCTGTCGTGATGCATCAAGATGGGCTTTTGTCCAGATTGCATCTGGGCTGGGTTGATGGGTGCACCGCCAAAAGTCATGCGTCTGCGCTTGCCCTGACCCGAGTCCTCACTGCTATTGGAACCGGGCCCATCTGGCTCGTATCCATTCATGTTGACACGGAAGTGAGCGTTATTGGGATCGCGCATCGACATGCCTACATTGGGATCAACGCCATTTTGCTGCATGTAGTCTGGCATCCAGTTGCCATCGTTCTGCTGATCCAGTTGCGAAGGATCGTTGATCTTTTGCGATTGACGCCTCGACCCTGGTGCAGAGGCGGACCCGTTGAAGCCGAGATGGTCGTAGGCGGATGCGGATGCGGCGGGGTCGATGCCATTTTGACTCATGTTGGGAATGAAGCGCTGTGATGGATCTCCCATGCCAGAGTGTTGTGACATCATCAGCTGGGACGGGTGGGAAAAGTTTTGGTTGGAATTGTTCGGATCAAAGCTGGCGAAGGCTTGGTTAGCTATCTCATTTGAGGCGGTGCCCTGGAACATGCTTTGCATCGCCTCTTGGCTCAATTGCCCGTCGGTGTTGAAGAAAGGTGGGTTGAAGTTCCGCTGCTGCTCTTGCTGCTGTTCGGCCGTAGGGCGGTTCCAATTTTGACTCTGCATGGCTGCGGATGAGCAATGAGCGCTCGGCGCGGTTGCTCCGGGGTGAGATTCTCCAAGAAGAATGTATCTGACCGTAGGAAGGGGTGAGACGGGATCAACACCTGAATTTCAGTCGAGTGTTGTGAAGTCACGGGTTGGAGTTGTTGGTGGTGACGAAGATCAAGTGCAGATTGGAGACAGCATGTATGTCGATTGCTAAGGTAGTGGTCGGGAGATGATTTGATGTAGCTTGCTTTCTTACGTCGATGTCAGAATATCCCTTGATGACGTCTGCAATGCTGAATTGGGCTACAGGCGGGCGATGGAAGGGCTGTCGAGATGAAGAGAGTGCCGTCTGAGAGAAAGTGTTGGACGTATGATGAAAGGAGAGGCTTGGAAACTTCCGATGCAGTCGCTGTCAGAGATCGTAGGAAGAGGATTTGGATATAGGATCCATGTAACAGCACCGTCTAGATAGATTCGGCACAATCGAGAAGCTGGATGCCGAACAAGAATGGGCGGTGGATTACCGGTAGGGTCTGCGGAGAAGCGATGGTCGACCTAGGGAGAGAGTTTGTGTTTGAGAGCGAGAGATCCTGGATCGATGATTGCCAACGAATGGATCGATGGGCGTGGCTGCCCTTCTGTTGACGGAGAGTGGTCGCGGAGAAGAGACTGTGTAGGATGGAAGGGCGATGGAGATAATGGTAGTTGAGAGGTGATGGTCGTGGTCGTCGATGGTTTCAACGGTTAGACCGAGAAGGATTATGACGACAACTGCAGATGGGAAGCTGCTGCTTGGTCGATCTGGATGGAGGCAAAGACGACAACGGCAAAGAGAAGGGCAAGGCGACGGTCTCAAAGCGAGGCGAAACAGTTGAATACAAAGGAAGCACACACGGGTTTCAGAGTTGGGCCAAGATACAGTGTAACGGGCTAGCGGACCTAAAAGATAAAAATAAACACAAAAAAGGAAAGAAAAGAAAAAGAAAAAAACAAGAAAAAAACACACACACACAAGAAAAAGGAAAGCGGGGTTTTAGGAACTGAAGGCTGCTGCCCAATGCCACCCTCAGGCGGACGAACGAGAGCTCGGTGTATGAGCTAGGGTAAACTTCACTAAAGGTTTGGCTTTGCTTTCACTTGCCGGAGCCTCGCACCGTCTCAGCACAAGTACAGGCACAAGCGAGAGGCAACTACTGTAGAGGGCAAAAGCGGCGAGCTTGAGCTCGTGATGGTGCTCTTGCTGGTGCTCTTGCTCTTGCTGGTGTTCTGGTGTCGTTTTTACGCCGACTCTCTCGCTTTGCGCACTTCACTTCTGGATTCGGTTTGGATAAGGGAAGAAGAAAAGGAAAGCAAACCAACCTTTTCGCAATTTCCATGTTCTTTTCTATCGCTTCGTAAGCTCTGCTCAAGTGCCTTCTTGGTTTTGTCCTCTCCTCGCGTCGTGGACAGCTGCTGCACGATTGAGCAGAGCAGAACACAGACCACGTACTTGCACTAACTTGGACTCACCCTCACACACAGTCCTCTAGTCCTCGAATTGGGCTCTTCCAAACGTGGCTCTGCCGTTCCTCAAGCAAGGTCAAACGCCGAAAAAAGTGCTTGCATCAACGCAGACAATGGAGCCAACGATTCTTACAATGCATTTGATACACTACCTTCACATGTTGCTCGACTTCGTCCTGATGTCGTACATGAGATTGTAAGCATCAACAATGGTCGACTCGACGAACCAAAGTCTATCGCTCTCATTATCCGAAGACACAGTGATACGGATTCAAAGTTAAAATACTTTGCTTGCTCCTGGCTCGTGCCGAGAGCTTGTCTTCAATACACAACTGTGTCAATTGGTGGCAACCAGAATAAGAAGAGAGAGGGAGCCTCAATTGACGCCGGTCAGGGTCTCAGGGTCCTCTCTATTGTTTGAGCCAAAACAAGAACATCTTTCAAGGGTCTCCGACGCCGATGCGGTGCGGTACAGAATTTGCTATTCAGAGCCTGTTCACGCGCCTCTTTCTCAAACGCTTGGCCAGGGACAATGAGGCTAGGCAAGAAGAAGCAAAGTACAATTTTGCCAGAGAGAGGTGCCCAAACAGTGCACCCGCTTGTGCCTGTGCACAGAGCCTCCGTTGTTTGGCCTGGCACTAAGCTTGGCTCGCATCGACCCGCGGCATCGCGGCAGCGTCAGGTGCCATTCTGCCATGAACCATGTTTTCTGTCCGCACAATAACAACCTACAAATGCACAACACGATGCCTTGCAGACGCCTCTGAATGAGCGTGCTGCTGTCCTGTACCACAAGAACGACAGCTGTGGCGTCAAGTTGATACTTTCAGGATGTTACCCAAGACCATCCCTGCAATGAGTGAAGCGACATGCTCAACTTGTCATGCATCCACTTCTCAGCGAAAAGCACCGCGCTAGATGGCTTGGAGCCGCTTCTGGCCACGATCAGGCGCAAATTCAGTCAACATCTGGTGCAGCGTGCAAGAAGCAAGGCGACAAGTCCGTGCAACACCGCCTCTGCCGGACAAAGCTTCATGCCCTGCAAAAGTTATCAAGGTCGAGCAAGCCAACAGGACTTCCCTAAGCTGTGCCCTGTTGTTTGAGTCGATTCAGTGCCTATCCATGCTACATAATAGCATCAGCGCTTCCATTGCCAATCGCACGTCGCCGGTGAGTACAGCCCATCTTCGGCCCGATGGAGCCTGTTGTCGTGACGAGGTCCAAGGACCGTCCCCCACACTGAGCTTCTTCTTTCCGTCAATCAGCCTTTGAGCTGTGCCAACATTTTCTGCGATACTATGGGTCCCATTGGCAGTCACCCGCCATACTCTCTGATCGGATTTCCTCCTTCAGCCCAAGCCTTGCAACACTAGGAACTCTTAAACGTTGTGGGACTATGAGGTTCCTGCCTGCTGCCCGATCAATTTGATAATTCGGTAGCAGTCATCTCCTACTCAAGTCTGCAATCCTTCCTGACCGGCTTCAGACGTATCCAATGTCCACGACGTCATCGTCCTCCTTACAACATGGTCCTGCCGTCGCAACTGTGCGTTCCGTTGTTGATCAGAAGGTCGTCCAAGCTGTCACGGTATCACCACGGCAGCATCTTTCCATCTATATTTTTTCCCTCTTTTTTCTATTCTTTTCGAATTTTTATTTTTATTTTATTTTCAGTTTCTTCTATCGGTGAAAAAGAAAAAAGGAAAAAAAAAAAAAGTGTACCAGATGAGAGTGATGAAGATTTTCCATTGGACCCAAGGGTCCTCTTTGCGCCACACTACCCGCCACCGAGTCGCTTACAATTCGTCTAAGCGGCAGAAACCGGGCCGTGCCCCCATTTTTTTGACATGTGAGAATGATCACTGCGGCAACTCCCAAAGTATGAAGGTGATCCAAAGCAAGCCGAAAAGGATGGACACTGCCATCATATCGATTCGTATGATGTGCGTGACTGTACGTCGTTGATCGCATGCACCAACCAAGGTTCCAGGCCCAGGTTTTTGCGTCAGGAGACAAGCGATAGATCAGCCTCAACCAAACCACTCAAGTGTTCACATGTGGTTGCCATCTGGAGCGGAGCTCAACGACAAATGCAAACGCTTTCTGATCAAGTAAGCACCGTCAACCCATCCTGTCTCTAGTCTCCTCGCTCGACTTCTCCTTTCCAGAAGTTGGCCACATGTGCATGCTTTTAGTTGACCGGTCGCCTTGAACTCGACCCAATGCAACAAGTTAGCGCGCGCCTTTCTTCTTCTCGAAGCTTCTTCTCCATCCTGTGTTGGGCGGGCGAAAGAAGTAGTCTTGGCAACGAAGAGTTGAAAAATTCTTCTTACCCAATGATAGCTGCGAAAGGGGAATACTTTCGGAAGGTATTCTACTCATAAACCAAAAGAGCCGAAGCGCTTTCAACATGCGTGTCACGATCGAATTCTGCTTAAGCTGCATCATCCTGGGGACTTGTTCACGGCGACCCAATCACCGAACCCGCTACCGAGCTATGTGCCCTTGTCTCTGCTTGACGCACTCGACGTCTGGAGCAAGGTCATCCACGGAAGCTGTTAGACCTTTGCAAGTTCGCGGAACCGGTGGTATTGCAAACTGTAGTGGCCGCAGCCATTATTGCTCACGACGTTGACACACGAATATGCGTTCGTCGAAGGCGGCGCAAGTAACGTGACTGGCCCATAACGGGGACAGGCCCATCACTGGGTCATGAATAGGAATTATGCACGAGCTTGTAGTCAACGTCACGTGCACGACTTCAAATCTCGAGAGAGACTTGTATTGCTGACTCCTTTCAACGGTCTGACCCGCCTTATGCGCCAGTCACGTGATAGCCCAGAAGCTTCACCTCATCAAAGGCGACCCAAAACCTGAAAGCACGATCGGTGACTTCTTTCGAGGCTCGTGATTGCATGCATCTCAGACAAGCTCATGCCCCTGTATTCTCATTGTGCGTTCGGTGTTCATCATCGTGAGCTTGATGCTACGTAGGTCATCAGTGATGCGAGACAAAGTTTGAAGGATCAATAGTCAAACGAAATCTTTTCAAGCTCGCAGGCGTATTGATTGATCAAGATGTGGCGAACGTTTTGGTCTACAGAGCGTCTAAGAATGAGCTATGATCGGATTGACGTCTACTCCTCGTCTCCTTCATCCTCATCATCAGTAGTAACAGGTAGATCACCCAACACTAGCCCTTCAACGATCAAACTTGTTCCTTGCGACAGTCCGTCCACATCCTGCAGTCTCGCTGACCCTTCCTGATCAAACTCGATTCGCTTCCTAGGATATCCGATCACCAAACTAAACTTGTATGTGTGTTCATATCCTTCTGGCTTCTGCCCTATAGTTCCACCGCAGCTTCCATTCTCTGCAACCGCCGCGGACTCAACAAACGCAAACACCGCTTCCACCCTGTCTGTGCTTGCAAAGCGACGGATCAATGTCTTTCCACTTGGCAGTCGGAAGCTGAACCTGACCGAATCTGACGCCGAAGCAGGCTCTACAGGTACAAGGTTGTGCAGTGCCCACTTCTGCCATGCCTGTTGCTTCCGCTGGAGCGCCTCTTTCTGTTCCTGTTCCTCGCGTGCTCGCTGTACTTCCAGAGCCTTGAGCCTTTCCTCTTCACGCTTACGAGTGATCCGCTCAGCATCACGTTTACTCGCTTCTTGATAAGCTCGATCCTGCTCGGCGCGTAACTGACGTTCCAACTCTCGTCGGCGTTTCTCTGCTCGCAGTCTCTCCAGGTAGTTTCGCGTCCTAGGCAGAAGCACGTCTGAAATGTGAGATGCGATCACACCAGCAGATGTTGCTGTTGCAGGTGACCCCTCGAGTCTTGACAGTACAGCTGCTCGCGGTGAGGATGAGGAAGAAGAGGATCGGCTTGCAGGTCGTGGAGGTTGAAGTGCGATGAAAGCGACGAAGGGGTAAGTGCTGGCTTGCAGTGTGGTTGCCACTTGGTATGCTTCTCGCTCTCGAACGTCGCCGCCCCAGACAACGAAGTCGTCTCGTGAGAGAAGGTCGACCAGGTCGCCATCTGTGAGTGTATGTTGCTTGAAGCGGTCGACGTCGCCATGCTCATGACTGATAAGGACGATGGCGAGGATCTTGATCTGTTCCTTGGCCGCACGGAGCGCATCGGCGTAGCTTCCGATGAAGAACGGCGGGAGTCTCTTTGGTGTAGGTGCACGAGTCTGATCCGAACTTTCTGTTTCATTTACATGTAAACGTGATGTGGTGCCGCCAGTCTGTTTCTCGAGTTCCCGCACGAAGTGTTCTGCTGATGTACGAGGATCAGCGCGTCCAAGTCCCCTTGAGCTACCGCTGACACCGAAGAGAGAGGGGAACAACGCTCTGATCCACAAGACCCGAGCCAAGAAGAGCAACAAGCTAGATGCCAGCGAAAGAGGGAACGTCAAAGCAGTCCAGATCATCTGTGCTACACTCATCGGCCCGCTGTCGTTTGCTCTCGGATAGCGACGCAACCCTGCTCCGCCGGGCAAGCCGCTGGGTGCACCAGTGCCGCCATTTATCGAACGACCATAGCCTGATCCTGCAAACATCGAGGGATGATCCAGATCCATCGAGCCACGCATGCGAGAATTTTGAGCGAAAGATCTTGCTATGGTCTCGTCGTCCGCTCCACTCCTCCGGCGCTCCGCCGCGCTATCTTCCTCCACTAATCGTGCTACACGAGTGGCATCCCAACCTTCGACCTCGAGCAGAGTTGCTAGCATGTCATCGTCGGGGGCTGACCCGGACGAGCTTTGAAGGATGGTGCGCAGGCTTGCTATGGCATCCTGCTGGCTTGCTGTGCGCTGACTCGTCATGATTGCGTTCTCTTCCGAGGGCGACTCGCGTTGACTACTGGCAACTAAGCGCCGTCTATCTACCAGTGTTTGGGCCTTCAGACGTATGTGGTCCTTCGTGGCACCGGAACCTTTCCTCTACGAACAGACGTATTCCTTGGTCCGATGCATGTATGCGCAGTGAAGCGTCTGACGCTGTAGGCTGGTTCGGCCCTATCAAGGTCTTCAAAGTTTGGTCTGCAGCTCTTTCGATGCGCTTGGGAGTCTCGAGAATGCCTGGCCCCTGCGAGTAAAAGGCTTGTTGTGTCGAGAGGTCGATGTCGTTGTTGAAGAAGGGTGACTGTGCTTCCAGATGTAGACAGGCGCAATCCTCCACCTCACACACAGCCTGCAACACAGTAAGCTGAAGAGCCGTGCACGCTTTTACCTTCGGCCCACATTCGACAAGGCCGTTCACGAAATCGGGAAGATCTCGGTAATTGAAACTTCGGAAGTCGGATTTTGTTTGCACCTTTTCTTTTTCCTCGTTCAGCTTCTGGCTGCTTTTCGGCTCTGTTTTCTACCTCGCAGCTCAGCACAAAAACTTCGATTCAGCGTCAGAAGAATGAAGAGCAGCCTTCCTTACAACACCTTCAACCCTCCTTTCCGTAGATACAGTTCTCACAGGTACAGCAGCTCGCTACCATCCCTCCATCGCCTTTTCCCTCGGCGCTGACAGGTAACGAGAGCACTCGACTATCATGAAATCGTCGTTCAAGTTCTCGAACCTGTGTGGCACTGTCTACCAAGGCGGTAACGTCGTCTTCTCGGCAGATGGCGACTCGATCTACTCGCCGGTAGGCAACCGCCTCTCCATCTTCAACCTCGTCCGCAACACTTCCACGACATTGCCTTTTGAAACAAGAAAGCCAATCGCAAGGATCGCTCTTTCACCCGCCAATCAGGCTATTGTCCTTGTAGCCGACGAAGATGGTCGAGCGCTGCTCATCAACACACTCAGAAGGTCCTTGTTGGCCCAGATGAACTTCAAGCAGCCTCTTCGCGATGCTCAGTTTTCGAACGATGGCAAGTTCTTGGCAGTCACATACGGCAACCAGATCAAGGTTTGGAGGACACCTTCGCATCTTGCACGCGAGTTTGCGCCTTTTGTCCTGCACCGCACCTACACAGGTCACTTCGACAATGTGCTCAGCATTCGATGGACCAAAAATAGCAGGTAAGTAGCTTCAGCTAGTAATAGACCAGACGCACTTCATAGTGAATGACAAGATGGGAGAGCAAAGCAACACTTTAGACATACAGCCCAACGCCGGTGGTAGTTTCCGAAGATGCTTACAAAAAAACTAAACTGATTTAATGAGTCCGCTGATCAATAGCGGAGAACTTCGCACATGTCTGAGGATCCACGGCGCGGCTTAGAAGTATTGCATTGCTCATTGTCATCACTGTCATTGTGATTTGTTGATCTGCCTCAGAACGCATCTCCACAGAGAGAATTCACTGACACAGCTTTCACATTCCCTCCTGTGACCGTTTGCTGACGCAACAGGTTCTTCATCACTACCTCTAAGGACATGACCGCTCGTCTCTACTCGCTCGATCCGGTCGAAGGCTTCCGACCGAAGACATTCACTGGTCACCGCGATGCAGTGGTTGGCGCCTACCTCTCCAAGGACGAAACGACCATCTACACTGTTTCTCGCGATGGCGCCTGCTTTGCATGGCAGGGCAAGCAGAGCAATGACGAGAACGTGGAGGGCTACATGCGCGAAGACGACGAGGACATGTTCCACGCATCCGAAGGCGTCAAGGGTGGCAGCCCGTCAAAGCAGGCCGACAACGCCGTCGGTCTCACTCGATGGGGCATCGCCAGCAAACACTACTTCATGCAGACGGGGGCCAAGACTGTCTGTGCCAGCTTCCACCAGCAAGGCTCGCTTTTGGTCGTCGGCTTCTCCAACGGCATTTTTGGCCTGTGGGAGATGCCCGACTTTAACCCTATCCATTCATTCAGCATCAGCCAAGAGAAGATCACCAGCGTCGCAATCAACGCTAGTGGCGAATGGCTTGCGTTCGGCGCTCATCGATTGGGCCAGCTGCTCGTCTGGGAGTGGGCCAGTGAATCGTACATCCTCAAGCAGCAGGGTCACTACTACGACATGAACACTGTCGGCTTTGCTTCCGACGGTGCGGTCGCTGCGACTGGTGGTGACGACGGCAAGATCAAGCTGTGGAATACTGCCAGTGGCTTCTGCACTGCGACATTTTCGGAACATTCGGCTTCGGTCTCGTGCATCGAGTTTGCCAAGCAAGGCCAAGTGCTCTTCAGTGCAAGTTTGGACGGCACAGTGCGAGCATACGACTTGGTGCGCTACCGCAACTTCCGAACATTGACCAGCCCAGAGCCTGTTCAGTTCATCAGTCTTGCGGTGGACCCCTCTGGTGAAGTGGTCTGCGCGGGCAGTGCTGACACTTTCGAGATCTACATGTGGAGTGTTCAGACGGGCAAGCTGCTCGACATCTTATCCGGCCATGAAGGACCTGTCTCTGGGCTTTCATTCAGTCCAGACGGCAGTGGTGTTGTGGCAAGTGTCAGTTGGGACAAGACGGTTCGTACATGGGAAGTCTTCAGGACCACACAAAGCGTCGAGACGTTCACGCTGAATGCCGATGGTTTGGCAGTTGCATTCCGCCCTGACGGTCGAGAGATCTGCGCATCGACCCTCGACGGCTACCTCGCTTTCTTCGACCCTCACGAGGGCAAGCAGCTTGGTGTCGTAGAGTGTCGTCGTGACATTGCTGGTGGACGTAAGGTCAACGACAAGATTGCACGTCGCAATAATGCCAGTGGAGCTTGCTTTACAACTGTCACTTACAGTGCTGATGGTGCATGCATCTTGGCTGGAGGTAATGCCAACTATGTCTGTCTGTATGACGTCAAGGAGCGTGTGTTGCTCAAACGTTGGGAGCTCACCAAGAATCTGGCACTGGACGGGACACAGGACAAGCTTGATAGTCGAAGAGTCACAGCAGCTGGCGCGGTCGATCTCATCGATGACCGTGAAGACGAAGCGGACTTGCTCCCTACAGAAAGGGTCGATCAGTCGTTGCCCGGAGCTCAGCGTGGTGATGCAACCAAGCGCACCACTCGAGCGATCTCTCGTGCCAAGTGCGTTCGTTTCGCGCCCACTGGTCGATCTTGGGCAGCGGCCTCCACCTCGGGTCTTCTCATCTACAGCCTTGACGAACAAGCAGCTTTCGACCCACTCGACCTTGACATGGACCTCACACCGCGAGCCGTCCGCGAAGCTTCCGAACGTGGCGAGTATCTCCTCGCTGTAGTCGGAGCATGCCGTCTTGGCGAAAAGCCACTCATGGCTGAAGTATACGAACGTGTCTCAGCAGCCGACATCATGCTCGTTTCTCAGCAGCTTCCTCTGGTTCATTTACCAACGGTCCTGCGTCTGGTCGCAGACCGTTTGCAACCTAGCAGTGGAAGTCCTCATGTCGAGTTCCACTTGCGTTGGATTGCAGCCATTTTTTCGGTGCGCGGTGCAGAGATCAAAGCGAAGGCTGCAACCGAATATGCACCCGTGTTGAGGGCGGTGCAGATTGCATTGAACGAGTTAAGGGCGAATGTGAAGAGGATCAGCGATGAGAACCTGTACTCGTTGATGTATGTTTGGAATGGGATTGGGAAGGCTGGGGAGCACAAGAACGAGAGGAAGGAGAATGGTGCGGCTAGCTTGGGAGAGTTGATGCAGGTTGAGGCTCTCTAACAGAGTGCCATTTTCTACAATCCATTCATCTGTATTTGTATCTTGGTCAACATGGGAATTTCACTGCATAACTCCAGCTCTGACACTCTCTGTTCGCTGTCTGATATCACCGGTTGAGCACTTCTCCGCTGCAGCCGCCAAGCCCTTTCTCGGCCAGAACTCGACGCATTTAAAGGTTCAAATACGGTCCACCAGACCTTTCGCTAGCTCAATCAATCATTCCACGGTAGTTTACCATGCCACATCCAGCAAGCTTTTTCCTTCTGTGCGTGCGAAGGGTCTCCTGTACTAAGCTCGTCCGAGCCACTACTCAAAGGAATCACAAAGCTGTTAATCGGAGATGTCCATCGAACGAGAGAAAGAAAGGGAAGAAGGTTTTCAGAACTCGGCGTCGTCGGTCCACGCAGCGAGACGGTTTCGGTCCGTGTGTTCCTAGTTGTGCCTCGGCGTGTGTGTGTGCGTGCGTGTACGGCAGAACTTGACCGAAAGGAGCGAACAAGCGAATCTCGCAAGATGAATACATACCGTATGTTCTCAATAGGATTGAGATCCGGCGAAGCCGGCGGGTCCTCCTGCGTCTGTATGTTGTATTTAGATTGTCACTGCTTGCAGATACTGGCCTGACGACAGCTGCTGCCGTCCTCGACAACTGACAGGTCGTCAGGGTATGCGCTAGCAGCCATTGCGTCACAGAGCGGGCCGTCGATGATCCAATCGTGATACCTGACAGCTGTGAGCTTCGGCGGGAACCCATTGATTATCCGACCCCAGTCGCTTCTTCCTTGGAGCCAATGGGAGGACAAACAACGAGGTTTTAAGGTTGTATGCAAAGTCGGCCCATACATGGATGCTGAAACGACTGGAACAGAATGTCAGAGCCATGTTGTTGATGTCTCCTCATGTGCTTTTTCGACGGCTAACCCATGTGCGCCCGGGACAGTAGCCAACCTTCACAGCTGCCTCGTCCATGAAAAGCACACACTTCCAATCAGTGGAGCCGTTAGCCTTGGCCCAGTTGAGACTTTTCTGCGAGTTTTTGGATGTCAAAGACGGCTTTCGAAGCGCAATACGGTTGTTAATACCAGCCCTGTATGCCACTTTCCGGTGCTGCGATGTTGGAACGCTGACAGCTGTCGCCACGATAGAAACGGGTTTTTGAGTACCTCACGCTGAAGGTAACGGTCCGAGGTAGCTGTCCAGGTGCGCGGACGGCCGGATCGTGCTTTTGTTTCGAAGGAACCGCAACAGAAACCCCGGGATAAGCTTGCGAGAGCTGCAGAGGAAGTGTCGAACACACAGATCACGCTCGAACACATCAACCCTGTGATCGAGTCAATGGAGCAGCGGGTAGAGCAGATGCTTACTAAGCATGGAGGTCCGCTCAAGTATTAGTCGGCTCTGAGGCTCACTGCAATCGAAAGCTCTTGTTTCAGACTTGCTCACTGTGTGTTTCATACAGCCTGACACTTATGAGACATCAGTCGTCCAAGCGGATGGAAGGTATGCTACCACATGAGTTGAATGATTATCTACTTGACCCTGTCCCCAAACTTACGGAAGGGACTCTACTGTGATTGTGCAGCTTTTCGGTGGCAAACCGCTTTTCTCTCTCTGATTTCCTCCCTCCTCTTCATAGTAATATTTTGCCTCTCTTTGCCTAGCTAAACAACAACAACAAAAAAACAAGAATGGAATGTTGAAGTTTAAAGACGTTTGGCCCCGATAACTGGAGATCGGGGAGAGTCTTGTCAGGGGTCTTGCGCCTGAAACCCAGGTCGGTCCATCGAGATACTCGGTGACTATCAAACTGTGCGACAGCTATTGTCTTGGTATCAGTCTTGGCGAGCTATGTCGCTTGGTGACTATCAGGTTGTGTGGTGGTGATGGGTGGCAATCTTTGTATATACTATTGTAGGTTTTGGCTGACCTCTGTGAACACTCTGTTCAGGGGTAGCTCGGCACGATCAATGTCGATACTAAGGTTATGATGACACCAAGGTCTGGTGTGGGTGTTGATGGTGATGAGGTTGTTGGTGTTGGTGATAGGGTTGGTGGCATCAACATGAGTGTCCAGTGTGTTGACTGATGCTTTAGGTGATCCCCAGACCACAGTGGACTACTGCCTTCGGTTCTATCTTAATCCAGACCGCTGGTTTGCTATGAACTGCCTTCGTACATCAGTGAGTGGTGATACAACACATGCACTACAATGAGGAGCAACCTTGATGGGTTGCTACTATGCTGACTGAAACTAATGTATACTTATGCTGAAGTGATAAATAGTTATGGTGTGTGTAGAGTGGATGGGGATCCACTCGATCACTGATGATGAGAGGGTGTGCTTATATACACTCCTTGTAGTGTTGCCTGTGATGCTACTCCGGCCCTCTCTCTGCAGAGAGTACCCTCTTCATCGAGTACTGTACAAGAGGTCCCTCCAGTACCCTCCTGTCCTCCTCGAACTATGTGTCAACCTCCTTCGACACTGCTCCTCCTCCTAGTGACCTGCTTGTCGGTCTCCTATGACCCCTATCTCTTGAGCCCCTGAGTGGTGACTGTCTGCATGCTCCTTGAACTTGGTCCTCCTTGTGGCTGTGCTTGCCCCTCCTCGCCTATGGGCCTGGTCCTCCTTTGCATGTAAGTCCGTAGGAGTCCATGGTCTCCATGGAGACTGCACTACAACCATGCTCATCACTGGTATCAACTAGATCTCTGATACCTGTGCTCCTTCCATGTGAACCAGCGACCCTCCTGCTTCCTGAGCATTCAGGCCCATGACAGAGTGTATATAAGCATACCCTCACATCATCAGTGCTCGAGTGGATCCCCATCCACTCTACACACCATAACTAGTTATCACTTCAGCATAAGTATACATTAGTTTCAGTCAGCATAGTAGCAATCCATCAAGGTTGCTCCTCATTGTAGTGTGTGTGTTGTATCACCACTCACTGACGTCCGAAGGTGGTTCATAGCAAACCAGCGGTCTGGATTAAGATAGAACCGAAGGCAGTAGTCCACTGCAGTCTGGGGATCACCTAAAGCATCAGTCAACACACTGGACACTCATGTTGATGCCACCAACCCTATCACCAACACCAACAACCTCATCACCATCAACACCCACACCAGACCTTGGTGTCATCATAACCTTAGTATCGACATTGATCGTGCCGAGCTACCCCTGAACGGAGTGTCCACAGAGGTCAGCCAAAACCTACAATAGTATATACAATGATTGCCACCCGTTGCCACCGCGCAACCTGATAGTCACTGAGACTGATACCAAGACAATAGCTGTCGCGCAGTTTGATAGTCACCGAGTATCTCGACAAACCGACCTGGGTTTCAGGCGCAAGACCCCTGACATACTGACACTTGCTGTGGTACGAAATTGGGAAGTGGATACAATTGATGTTAAACAAGCATACTTAAACTCAAGCTTGCATCATGATGTTTACTTGTGGCTGCTGGTAGGAACCAAGGTACCACCAGGAAAAGTGCTTAAGCTCATGAAGGGACTATATGGCTTGAAACAATCAGGGCGAGAATGGAATGCTGAGTTAGACTCACACCTTAGGAGCAGTGGTTTTCATTGTATGCCAAGTGCCCCTTGTCTGTACACTAGGGGAATGGCAGATGATATCACAATCATTGTGGCATATGTAGATGTCATGCTTATAGTGTCACCAAGCCGAAATGAAGTGGATCACACCAAGGGAGAGATTATGAGAAAGTGGAGGGCACAAGATAATGGATCAATCAAGGAATTTCTGGGCATCAAGATCACTCGAGACAGAAAGCAGGGTAGCATATCACTGGATCTAACAGCATATATACAGGCAATGGTAAGCAAATGGCTAGAGCAGTCTAATGAAAAGTCCTGGGTACCCCTGCAGAACATAGTCAACACCACAAAAGGAGATAACTGCTCATCATCACAGAGCAAGAAGTATCAGGAGCTTGTCGGACAACTACTGTGGGGATCCAACACCATATGACCAGCTATCACTTTCACAGTGGGAATTTTGGTGTGACACATGTCGATGCTGACAGATGGGGCATGGAAGGTGGCAATTCATGTGCTCAAATACCTAAACCAAACAAGTGAGTACCAACCACACTTGGGAAGGAAGTCAGGTGATCACACAGACAAGGCAGTAATGACATACACAGACACAAACTGGGCATTGGACACCACCAATGGAAGGAGAAGTATGTCTAGGGTGATCATGTATGTTTATGGGTGTCCGGTGAGTTGGAGATCGCACGTGCAGAAATGTGTGGCACTATCAGCAGTAGAAGCAGAATTTGTGGCAGCATCTGAGGCAGCATGAGAAGCTCTCTTCTTCTCCTATCTATTAAGGGAACTAGGAATAGAAGACGTCAAACCAGTGCTTCAAACGGATAGCCAAGGATGCATCCAAGTCAGCAAAGATCTGGCCAAACACTGGAAACTCAAGCACATTGACATGTGGTATCACTTCGTAAGGGACCATACACAAGAAGGAAACATATAGATTGAATTCGTAAGCATGATCAACAATGTAGCAGACATCCTAACAAAGCCATTGAAGGGTGTGGACACATCCTGATTAGCCCAATCCATAGGACTGGTAATGTTGTCAAAGGGGGGAGTTGGAGATGTGACAGAATTAACAGAAGGATTATCCAAGCATTGAGCAAGCTGAGGATCAGCAAATGAGGTGCATGAAGGCCAAGCAATGGAGACTGAGCCACATGATAGGCTGAGCAACATGCATGTGGGATGCACACTAATTGGACCAGCAACTAGTTAAGAGTTCCATTGGAAAGATAGCATGCAAAACACACAACTGTCTTGACCAGACCAAAACAAGTGCTAGGAGCAATTATAAGGTAAATATAGACATGTAGTTACACCAATACATTGAGAAATGACTATGCTTTATCTACACCATTCACCTGTGCGTAAGGAGCTAGACTGTAGCTCAGACAAAGCGGTGCACCGTACGATAAACTTCAACTATTTCACATACCTGAGTAAGCTCGTGAATAAGCGGCATTTGCTTTTACCAGCTTTGCCCTCGTCGGCTTTCGGATAAACCGTGGAAATTTTCCGACGTATCTTCAACTGAGCAGCTCAAGTTGATATTATTGACTCGACGCTTGTACAGATATACTGTATATCCTCTACTGCGCTTCTTTTCTTTCACTTAGAATTGCGCTTTCCCGCCTTCTTGTATTTTGCGCTACATCCCGCTCTATCGTTGTCGACTCTCGAGCCATCCTTCAGCACCATCGTCCTCCTTCATTTACTCGCTCCGACATACACTTCCTGAGCCTCGTTCGGACATCGTCCTTTGGCAGCGTACACCCGCTCAGATCCGCTACTTGCTCCAATCGACGTCCGTTTGCTACTTTCTTATTGACCAGCAAGTCAGCCCTGGCAACTGCGGCTGTTATCGCATCTTGGGACGTCTTTGCTGCCAACTTACCATTTGGAGATCTCAGTTTACTCACCAACAACCACTATCACCTTTAACTCAGCTGGCTACATCTAGCTTGCTGTCCCCACGCCAACTTATCACCATGCCGTCCTCAGAATCAGTCTCCACATCATCCACCTCGTCCCTACGTTTGCGCTATATCAACGCAAAAACAGCCCAACAAATCGACCAAGAACTCATGTCCCCCACTGGTGGATTCTCCATCGACCAACTCATGGAACTCGCAGGTTTATCCTGTGCTCAAACCGTCTTCGAATGCTACCCACCCACCAAATACCCCAACGTCCTCGTTGCTTGCGGACCAGGCAATCAAGGAGGAGACGGTCTCGTCGCTGCTCGACACCTCTACCACTTCGGCTACGAACCTTCGGTATGGTACCCAAAAACAGGCAAAACAGAACTCCTCTCTCGACTCAAAGTTCAACTTCAAACCCTGGGTCTTCATTTTGTTGCACAAGATGACTTTCAAGATGCGCTTGAAGAAGCTGATGTTGTGTTGGACAGCATCTTTGGGTTCAGCTTTTCAGGGGAAGTGAGGGAACCTTTCAAAGCACCGCTGGAGAATCTTAGGTACGAATCGAGGATCGAATTTGAGGCGAGAAAGAAGATGCCTCCGATTGTTTCGGTGGATATTCCCAGTTCGTGGGATGTAGAGAAGGGAAATGTGAACAAGACTTTTACTCCGAGTGTGTTGGTCAGCTTGTCAGCACCCAAGTTGGGAGCGGTACAGTTTGGTGGGAGACATTTTTTGGGTGGTAGGTTCTTGCCAGAGGATTTAGAGGCAAAGTTTGATCTGCAGTTGCCGGATTATCCTGGTACGGAACAGGTGGTGGAGATTACTGGTGCGAAACCATTGGAATCTCAGGAACAGGAGATTGTACAACAACAACAACAACAACAACAGCAGCAGCAGTAATGGTGACGGCAAGGCAGTCTTTTCTTTTTCGGTGGGCTCGATTCTCTTTCTCTCTCTTCTCTCGCCCTCTATACCTCTCGCCCTCTATATCTTTCCCTCTCTATATCTCGCGCTCTTTCTCACTTGTCACCCAATACCTCCGTGCCAATTTCGTGAAATGATAAGGTCTTATCTAAATGGGAATCTCCATGTCTGATTGTCCGTTGTGTGAAGCAGGAACAAATGTGCGATTCAGAGCAGCATCTCCAACTCAGCCTTCGACAAGATCTCCAATAACCCCTTCAGATTACCCTCTTTCTCCTCCTTCTTCCGTTCTTCATCTGCACTATGATTCGCAATCTCCTTAAACCCTTTCGCCAGAACCTCAGCCTTCCATAGCACCGTCTCCGCGTTGAACTCTCCCGTTAGCGAGTTGAAGTACTGCAAGATCTCGTCAAAGTTCTCTAGGTACCTCATAAGGTATTCCCTGTGCAATTCTAGCAAAGCGAGGGCGCAGAATAGGTGGAATGATTTCGAGAGTGACCAACCTAGGCTATTTGCTTTCTCGCTCCTTTCTTCTGCAGATGGCTTGTCGTTTTCAACTTTCTTTGCCTGCGCTGGCGTGGTCTCGGTCTTTGAGGCTGACGTCGACTTCGAGCTTGAGGTGGGGGAAGAATTTGCATCTCTTGGGTTCGACGGCTCTGCAGCCCAGCAAGACTCCCAAACGCCCACCGTTTCCTCAAACCTAAACTCCCTTTTAAACCTAACCAACAGCCATCTGAAACAGAAGAACAAATTCAAAGCCTCCGTCCTCTCCAAATGCGCATACAATGCTGGGTCCATGATGCTGATCAACTTCTGCAGTAACAACAACTGCGCCTTCATCCCTGATTGGTCCCGGTAGAAGTTGGACTTGGTTCGATTCATCAACCCGACAAAAGACCAGAACGTTTTCGCTTCGTCCCCTTCACACATAATGTAGAGGGGGGAACAGAGATCGGACATGCCTTGAACGTAGCCTGCTAATAACCCTGCTTCTGCTTCAGAGGCGGGGGTGGGTTGTGATGATTCCCATAGGCCGTAAGTGAGCAAAATTTCACCGAGCTGGAGTGTGTGCGGGTTGGAATCGGTCATAGAATCGGCGTTCGTATCTGCTACAAAAGCCGGATCGCGTGCGAAGAGGGGTTGATTGCGATCAGTGCGTAGACAGTCTACGCGAACTCGATGTTGCTGTTCTCCGAACTCTTCGGTGGCGAGGAGATTTTCGTCGGTTTGCCAACGTGCTTTGAAGGTGTGATATTCGAGTTCCCTTTCTTGCCATAACGCAGCACGTTGTTCGGAGGTGGCGTCGAAGGGCACAGCATCCAGGAGGAACGGCCAGGCGTGTTTCCTCGCCTCATTGGTAAGACTATTGACAAAGATCCGATGCTTGATCTCGCTGAGCGGCAACAGAGGTAAGCCCGTAGTTGGATCGAAGAACGATCTCCATTCATCCACGCTCAGCCCCGTCGCAGCAACAGAGCTAGTATCAGTCGGATCGATCTTGAGCTCGCTGAACCTCGCTTCCCTCTCAGAAGTGGGTCGTGGGATATCATAGGACTTCTCCAGAATCTCAAACGCTCCCAACTCACTACCCTCAACTCTCGCCCCCGCTGAACTAGAGGGTCGATTTCTCAACCCTTCCACCGCAGCAGTACTGGCACCCAGCCTCTCTTCCTTCCTCCGATTCCTCTCCCCCTCCTCCGCCACCAATCTCGCCCACCTCGCCAAGTACACTCTGGCACTATCATAATACTCCCCCGTCCCACTCTTGTTGGCAATACTACTCGTCCTCCACTCCCACTCACCTTCGTTCGGACCCAACGGCACCGGTCCTGCCTGCGCGAAGCTCTGCACCGGTCCCGGCAAATGCGGCACATACGGCCTTGCCAAAGGATGAGACAGTACCGCATGACTCGCGTGCCTTGCTTGCTGTGTAAAGTTGGCAAAGGAAGAAAGAACGGACATTCTCGCAGACTTTGCCCAGACCGTTAAATTGTCCATTGCCAACTCGTTCTTCCTGGAGTGATTCGAAGGTAAGGATTGATGTAGCGGGCTCATTGTGTAAGAATGCTCTGCAAGATCGTGGCTGTAAGCCGCATTGCCTGCGTTGGGACGAGGGAGATCGATTGCGTTGTCGTCGAAGATGGGTGTGCTGTGAAGTTCGAGGTCTGCTCTGGAGGGGTTGATGAGGAAAAGGTTCAGGTCGATGGCGCTTCGATGGACGTTGGCGTACTTGCGAAGCTGTTGGACTAACTCGTCACCTCCCCATGTTGGTGAGGGAGAAATTGGACGTGAATTGCGATGTGACCCTGCTGACCATGCAGATGAACCCGGTGCAGGATACAACTTCCCCTCATCTATGCTCGCTATGGACCGTTTCGCCCTATGCATAGACAAGACCGTACTCTTACTCTCATCATCATGGAAATGTAACGTCGGCATAGCCACTCCTCCAAGCTGACTGATCGTTACCGTGCCGTACCAAGAGCTGATGGTTGGCTTCTTCACCGTAAAGCCATAGGTACTCGTTAGTGGTAGCGAGAATGCGTAGGTAGAAGAAGCGGGAGGTTCAGTGATAAGCACTGACTCTAGATCTTCTTCTTCTTCAACGATGTCAAGGGGCTCGGTGCGGGTATCAGTGTGGTCAGCACGAGCGGAAGTGGTATATTCGATACGGACGAACTTTTCCAGTTCTTGACGCTGCTCTACGAGTGACTCTGGGAGGAAGGACAGGAGGATTTTGGCGCCAGGTTTGGAAGTTCCAGCGCGGCTGAGAGCAAGGTAGCCAGGAATGTTGTGTTTTGCGTATGGCGACGGGTGGACGTAGACTTTGGATTTGGACCAGAGGAGGGTATGTGGTGGTGAAGATGCTTCTGGTTCTGTCCTGTCAGATGAGGAGGTTGCCAGCGAGGGGTCTGTGACGTTGCTTTCGACATCGGGTTGGTCAGTCATGGCTAAAGTATTGACATCGATGCTGATGTGAAGCGTCTAGGGGTATAATGGCTACTCGATGATGGAGTGGCAGGTGAATAATGGACGAGTGTGAAGGCACTCATAACGACTCCGCACGGTCCTCAAGGTGCAAAACGCTGGGTTTCCTCCACATTTTCCGTCAACTCAGCCTTGACAGCCTGCGAAGTGCCAGTTTTATGTGCCAAATCTATTCAAAAAGTCGACCGCAAAATCGGTACACAAAAGTCTCGGAAAAATCTTTCCGTCTTGTCCTCATTTCCATCGTCCAGGCAGTTCTCATTGTTGGTTGTCGCAGCGATGGGTAGATCTTGTCGCCTTTAAATAGAAGGTGGAAGACGACTTTGTGTGCGCAGTGGGTACTTCCCGTAGTCAGCTGGAATAGATTTGGTGCCAGGGTTTCATTTGGCTTGGACGGCACGTGATGCATGAGGTGCAACGCGCGCCGACGCGTCCACAACACGCTGAAATTTCACAGTCGAAATCTTCTGGTCCAGCCGTGCGCACAAACTTAGTCTCAACTGACACTGACGAGGCTCAGCCGACTGAATATACATGCGATACCGAGTCTCTCGACCTGTCAAGCCAAATCGCAGCCGAAGAGTGTTCTTTCCACCCCTTTTGGCTGGAGCGTTTTGACATTTTGCAGGTCGCCTCATCGCCATCAATACCTGCTTCTCTATCATCAATCAGCAATCTTGCAGCAGCTTGCACATTGATCACGCTGCATACGCGTTCCATAGACAACGCGTGCCTCGCTCGGGCTTCATCGATTTGCATCACGCACAACCACTATTATCGATCCATCCGCTTTAGACCCACAACCAGAGCAAGAGACATGTCCAGAGCTCATCGCCATTATCCTGTAGCATCCACTTCTTATCACCAACCTCCATCCGATATTGGCTCTCGCCGTCCACGTGAACCAGCTCCATCACTTTCGCATCCAGACTTTTCGCGAGATATCTACATCCCTGAATCGCAGGAAGAGCTCAATCGAGTTAGCATCGAGTCGCGACTCCTTCAGGCATCCGGTCCAAAACACAATCCAGGCATGCGTAGGGGCGACTTCACTGCCGCGTCTTCGACGTTTGACACGTACGACCGTATCGGTCGCGAAGAGGACTTTGCTGCCACACGACCGCCAGTCTCTTCTACCGCAGCGCGACAGGCGAGATCTTCCAACATGCACGCATCCTCACATCGTCAGATCAGAGTGGAGGAGGATGAAAGCTTGATACCTGGTGTCGGACGTGGTGTTCGCAGCACGATGCCATCACAGACTTCGTATCAGGAGCGTATCCGTTCTCTCAACCACCATGCCGCTCAGCACCCGTTCAGATCTTCCCCTGCCAAGAGCCCGTACCGTCCTGGAAAGTACTCCTCGGGCTACCTTGCACCAGTTCAAGCAAAGCAGCCAGCGCCAGCCTCTTCATCACTGCGACAGTCTGCAACTACCCACACTCGTCCCAGCACAGCGCTTCCTCCTCGCCAACCTCACGTCGAGAGCGAATCCGAGTCAGACGGAGACTCCCTGACCGACTCTGATGGCATGAACGTCCACACTGCAACATTCAACAGTACTGGTAACCATCGCAATTTTGCCGCAACTCCAGTAGCGCACACTGCTACGATCACCGCCAACTTCCGTCAGCGTCCCACCCTTGGCCAGGACACACTGGACCGCATCGAGTTCGACATTCACACCGATACCGATGCCGAACAACGTCCTCGTCAGGATACACAATCCACTCGAGCTGCTGTTGCCGCAGCTCAGCATCACAGACCTCGCCCTGACCCTAGTGGTCCCTTTGCCTCACCTCGTGCTACCACCAACACCGTCGGCATGAACGCTGCCGACTACCAACAGCATCTCGCCTCGAGGACGCTCACCTCGCCTGCTTTGCGCACGCTCATTGGTGATCGATCAAAGAGTCCGGACAGCCCAACGCCTGCACCTTCCATCGACGGTGTATTGCATGCCGGTAAGACAAACAGTGGCAAGGATTCGCAGCAGCGTCATCAACAGCCACTTGCAACCAGACAAGACTCCATCTCAGCCGTCAGCGCATTCGAGGATCTTGCACGTCGTTTGCAACGCGATGTCGAAGTAACCCGAAGAGGTCGTGATGCCGCTGGAGAGGAGGGCGATGACGGCAGCGCATCCAACTCCGGCGGAAGTGGCTTTGGTCCTGGTAGTCAAGCCTCGAGCGCACGAACACGTGTTGAGCCCGAGTCGCATCCTGGCAACAACAAAGTCAACAAGCCCTCCCACTTCAACGCACACGGCTTCCCTGCACATCAAAAGACAGCTGCTGCTCACGATACAACTTCACCCTGGGGTGTTCGCTTGCCCGATGTCACTGGTTTGACTTCTGCACTAGGATCGCCTGTCAAAGCTCGTGATGCGGTCAAGCATCGACCATTCGACAGTGCGGTGGGAAACCAAGATGCGAGGTTGGAGGAGTTGGTGAATTTGAGATGCTTTGTGGATGGCATTCAGGTTGAACTAGATAGAGCGGGAGAGAGGATCTTGAATCTGGAACAGGCTCAGGAGCAACAGAGTCATGAGTTCCAAGGGTTGCGGTCGGAGATGCAGAGTGCGTTGAAGGATGTAAGGGCGAGTCAGCCGAGGTTGGAGGAAGATCAGCTTCTGCAGCTGATGCTGCAAAAGCTGCAGTCCGGCACCAGCTTTCAACAGCAGACTGAGAGGACTTCGGAAAGTGCTCAAGTTCAGACGCAAGCACCCAAGCCAGTCGCTCAAAGTCAGACAAGCAAATCTCATGCACCGCGACAGCGAGGTGAAAGTCGAAGCCAAGTTGAGGTGGTCAATCGACTCTACGCCGAGCTAGATAAGTTGAGGATGGTGATGGAGGAACAGTATCGCTCCGCTGCTGGCATTCCTCGCGAGTCGAACGAAAGAGAGGAGGTCGTCGAGACTAGGCCACAACACGCGACTTATCAACACCAAGACAACATCCCCACCGGTCGCGATCCCTGGGACGCCACCGAGGCTCTTCGACTGCAAGTGCTGAGCTTAGCCGAGGAAGTTGAAAGTCTCAACGGGCTTGTTTTGGAGCACCTCACTCAGCCTGCTCCCACTGCAAGGCGGAAGCGACAAGCTCGCACCAGCAACAGCAGTGCTCGTCACAATCACTACTACGACGATGCACACCCTGCTTCGGAGCCTATTCAGCCTGCTCCCGCTCGATCCTACCGAAGAGACCACACGGACATCCGTACAGACCCTATCGACGACGCTGATGATCACCAGCACTACCACCATCACCGACGGGTGTCATTCGGTCGTCATCGCGACCAAAGTGAGGAGGAATACGACGCAACTATCGACGCTATTGCTGAGAACGTCCGTATTCAACGCGAGCGTCAACGTCGTCGTCATCGCCCAGCGCCCGTCGAGGTCCACGACGACGAAGATGAGATCTCTCAACTAGCCGACGCTCGTGCAGCCCGCGCCTCTGCTCGTGCTGGCAGTCATCACCAGTCCACACCTCACAACTCGGCAACTTGCACAGTCTGCACAGCCTCCACTCGTTCCGATAAACGAAAAGCCTCCCGACGAGCGCGTCTCCTTGCGGCGGAGGAACGAAGACAGGCTGTCGAACTCGAAGAATTGATCCTTCTTGATGCATTGGATCCCCAAACACCGCACTCTCCCTCCACCAAACCGGCGCGAATCGGATCAGAAGAGCTAGAAACTCTAAAAGTGATCCTGCGCGAGCATTGGGACGAATTCCTACACCAACGTATGCTGTATTCTGAACTGGCCGACGAGCTCAAGACCATGTCTCCAGGGATGGGGAAGGCGAAGAGAAGGATCTTGGCAGAGCATGTGTTGGAGGCGGTGGAGATGCTAGAGTTGAAAGCGGATAGGATTGAGCGTTTGGAGAAGGTCATCAGTTCCTGTTCTACCGGCAATGTGGGCAGTAGGGAAAAGGAAGAGGGAGTGGTGAGGAAAGAGGCTGGATCCAGGGTTTCTAGTGGAACAGGTACAGGTGTGGGGGCAGGGGGAAACAGGTTGAAGCATGCTCTGGAGTCTTTTGAACGCAGATCGAGGGGTGGGTCGAGCCCGCCCAGGGTACGGGAGGCGGAGGGAAGGAATTCTCCTCCGACTACGCTTCAATTGTAGACAGGGTCACACCCAGAAAGATGTCTTGTCTGCAACTGCAATCAATGAATGATTCTCATCGCAGACTTGGCTCGAAGTGTGTGTGATATGATGTGACATAGTGTGAGTTTGATAATGATGAGGATGCAGAAAGTGATACAAAGTGCGATTGAGGTGAGGATTATCTCACTTGCGACTCTTCTTTGGCAGAGCAGGCTTGCCCTTACGCTTTCCATTACTGTTGGCTTTGCTGTTATTCGCACTCTTCTCCATCAGCTCTGCTGCCTCCTCCTCATCGTCGTCACTGCCGTCGTCGTCGTCCTCATTTGCATCTTTTTCAGCGTCCTTCTTCGAACCATTCACCTTCTTCCCCCTAGCACCCTTGCCACCAATTTCTTCCATCTTAGCAAAGATCTCATCCGCCTCCTGCTCATCCTCCTCTCCGCCCTCCTCGGCTCCTTCCGCATCCTTCACCCCATTCGACCTCCTCTTTTTAAGCCCACCCGGCAGTACACCATCCCAAACAAGCGCGGTCGGACTAGCATGTACACTCTGCGTCCCCGCATTAGCAATCATCTTTGTCCACACCACCTCACCCTTCTCCGCAGAAGCACCAGCCTTAGGCACTGCCGCCGCCGCAGGAACCGTCGTACAAAACCTAACGAGGCTATCCGAAGACACCGTCACCAACGCTTCCGCTTCCTTTCTACTCGGTGGGAGGGGAAGGGTGATCATCGAAAGTGTAGCTCCAACTTGGCCCATTCCTTTGTAGCTGTACAAAAGCGCTCCTGTCCTCCAATCCACTGTGTACAGTTTCGACCCTGTGTCGCCCACGAATAGCAATCCTCCCTTTTCAGCGTCTAGGGGGAGAAAAGAAGCGGAGAGAGTTTTGACAGATCCTTGTCCCGCAGGAACGACCCTAATCTCCCTGATATGCTTTCTAGTGCTTCCTCCAGGTTGATAAATCCTCACCAAGCCATCTTTTGTTCCTACCGCAATAAAACTTTCCCCTCCCACACTCCCCGCTTCTCCTCCTTCACTTCCATCGTCCAAGCTAAGAATATGGGTAGAAGTAATATTCGCCCGTCTCGGAAGCGAAAGATTGTCATTGGAGAGATTCTTCGCACGCCAAATTTCACCCCACATCAATTCCCTTGCTTTGGTTTTCGCCTCAAGCTGACGTTTTCGTTTACGCTGTTTACTGTTCAACCCTGCCAAATCCTCCGTTTTGGTCGAATGGATGCTCAAATCTCCCACCGCCGATTCTTGCTGTTCTGACACCGCCGTAGGAACATGCCAGAAGGAAAGAGGAATGTCCTCGCCACCGTAGCAGAAATGTGTTGGATTCGTGCTCGGGTAGAAGCTAACATGTTGCAGCGGCGCTGGGAGGTAATCCAACACTTTCGCTTCCCCCACTTCCGCATTCCCCTCAGCTGCAATACTGATTGGTGTGAAACGGAAGACTCCGGAAGAAGTGACACTATACACTCCCTCCTCACCCACCGCTAAACCGATAAACCGCTGAATACCGGCCTTCATATGGCTCTCCCTAATCGTACACATCACCTCCGCACGCAGATCCGAAATTGCCGCCGGAGAAGCAGAAGATGAGGGTAAAGACTGATTCATAATCTGTACTACATCGATAGTAGCATTCTTTCGAGCCATTGCGACTACGTAGGTGGAGGAGGAGGAGGAGAGGACGCCTGTGGCGAGCCGTTGTACGGCATTGTCGGAGTGCGATTTGAAGTTGGGCAGGATTAAAGGTTTGATCGTCGGTCCAGGGTACCCGCTGCTAGAGGAGGGTAGGGAGGAAGGAGGATCGCATTGAGCGACACGAAGACAGCCGATCGAGTCACCGATGTAGATTCGGTGTGAGGAGTAGGGGTCTTCCAGCACAAGAGTGTCGGAGGACATGTTGTCCGCTAGCGCTTTTCGGCCTTGATGAGATGGAATGTGTTGGTTTTCGAGTGTTGTGATGGCGAGAGCGCCTGAATGTGTGAATGGGGTAGTACAGACACGGTTGATGAGGAAGCGGACGGCAGGAGAAGGAGGAGGTGAAGCTTTCTTTCTCTCCGCTCGAAGGGAAAAAACAAAATTCTCAACCAACACAAAAAACAGACTTTTGGCTCAAATCTCGGAAGTCGGCCTTTCCCTTATACACCCGATGCTGTGTCCAACCAACACCTCGACCAACCAGAGCGAGCTTCGACCCAATCTGCAATCGCGATCACACGCACGGACGCAATTCCCACTCTGCCCCTACATCTTCTCTCGCTACTACCACCACATTCTTACCTTCGAACCTCTCCATCGCTGGATCAGCTCTGTAGAAGTGTACAAGATGTCAGGTGTGACCGACGCCAACGATGGTTCGTCTAGCTCCTCGTCCAAGCCCACCTCTGCCAATCCTTTGTCCAGCAATGCCGCTCCCGCTCCTGCTGCTGTCACCGAGGTGGACGGCAACGACTCCTCCTCCTCCTCCGATGAAGACGAAGATGGCACCTCCACCGCTACTGGTGGTGATGCAGCTCAATCCGCTAAACAACGAAAGAAAAAGAAATCCAAAGCAGCAGCCAAACTTCGCAAAAAATTAGGCCTTTCCTCCCCTTCCAATGCCACCTCTAACCCCTCCTCCGATGGCAAACTTCTCGCCTCTGGCAACTCTCGTGATGGCAAGGTCAGCGATGAAGTCGTCTCCCAAGTCCAGCGCGCAGTCACCGAATCGCACGGCCCATCAGCCGCATCCTCCGTAACCAAATCCAACCTAGCCAAGGTAATGGCAATGGTGAACCTCGAGCGCGATGCCATGCTTAAATCGCAAGGAAGCAAGCAAAAGGCGCAAAAACAAATTGCAGATCATAAATTTTGGAAGACTCAACCGGTTATGAAGCCTACCGACAGCCCCCTCCTCTCCTCAGAAGAAGAAGGGTCTATAGAGCAGAGTGTACCACCAGAGCAGGTTAGACAAGAACCCTATCCTCTGCCAAACGATTTCGAATGGGTGCAGGTGGATGTGGATAACGAAGCAGAGCTGAAAGAGGTTTATGAACTATTAAGGGGCAACTATGTAGAGGATGATGATGCGTCCTTTAGGTTCGAGTACAGTCCGGAGTTTCTGCATTGGGTATTAAAGCATCCTGGGTATAAGAAAAGTTGGCATGTGGGAGTGAGGGTGGTTTCCACGAAAAAGTTGGTTGCTTTTATTTCCGGCATTCCACACGAGCTCAGAGTCCGCGAAAAAGCATACCAGTCAACAGAGATCAACTTCCTCTGTGTTCATAAGAAGCTTCGTTCCAAACGACTCGCTCCGGTGCTGATTAAAGAGGTAACAAGGCAATGTCATTTAACGGGGGTGTTCCATGCAATTTACACCGTCGGATCGGTGCTACCAACACCGGTCAGTTGTAGTAGGTACTACCATCGAACGATTAACGCGAAAAAACTGGTCGAGATCGGATTTAGTGCTGTTCCACATGGGATGAGTATGGATGCTCATATGAAACGGTTCGAGTTACCTGCTAAACCCATTCTTCCTGGATTGAGGGAGATGGAAAAGAAGGATGTTGGAGAGGTGGGGAGATTGATGAGAAGGTATATGAAAAGGTTTGATATGGCTCCGAGATTTAGCGATCATGAGGTGGAGCATATTCTTCTGTCAGGAAGGGGTAAAGATCGGACTAGTGTAGGAGAGGCAAGCAGGAAGAGGAGGGAAGCACAAGTGACTTGGACATACGTAGTAGAGAATGGGGAGGGGAGGATTACGGACATGTTTGCGTTTTATTCTCTCCCGAGTTCAATTTTGGAGAATGAGAAACACTCTTCCCTCAACGCCGCGTATCTGTTCTACTATGCGACGGATGCGGTTTTCCAATCCTCGCCACCACCGCCTTCTAGCTCATCAATGGGAGGGTCGAGCTCGTCCTCACCCGCATCCGAACGCTCTCTTGCTCTAGCTTCTGGGAAAGAAGCTTGGCAATGCAACGCACTGACAAATCTGACCCCCACCGAATTTTCCGACGAATCTTCTGTCACCTCTTGGGATTCCGAACCACCTTCTATCAAATCCGCCCTTAAAACCCGACTAAACCTCCTCATTAACACCCTCCTTATCATTGCTCGGGATTTCGGATTCGACGTGGTGAATTGCGTCACTGTCATGGATAACCCTCTCTTTTTGCAAGAGCAGAAATTTGGACCTGGAGACGGATTTTTGAGGTTTTACCTGTTCAATTGGCGTACGAAGCCAATCGCGGGAGGGATGGGATCTAGACCAGGTGAAGCAGAGTTGGATCCAGTTCAACAGTACGCTAAGTCCATGTCGAAAAAGGCGAGCAGTGGGCAAGAAGATGTGAAGGGTTTAGCCGAAGAGTTGATTAGGAAGGCAGCAAAGAATCCAGCTGACGTTGGAAGTGGGAATGGTATTGTTATGGTCTAACCTCCAATTACACTTTTACTTCACTCAAGCTCACAAACGGAATCAATCACATTCACTCTATCGCAGATGTCTGGCAACGTGCGTGCTACTGTGTTATACAGCATCACAAATCGCTTTATCTCCATTGGCAGTGACTACTAACTAACAGAAGTAGGACTCAACCAAAGCAAATAGACGGTCAAATTGGAACACGCCTGTGCAACTTGGCCCAACAACCTCCTCAAATCCCTTGGAAACTCGTGTGAGACAGAAATCGACTTGATCAGGGTGGAAGTGTTGACGATGGCACGAACGAATTGGTGCGATTCGTCAAAGAGTTTTGCGACGGTTGCTTGAGAGATGTTGTCCGGTGATGGGGTCGCGATGATGACCGGTGCTGTTCTTGGTGGGGCTGAGATTTCGTCTGTGTCGCCCTTGACAATAGCAGCCTCACCAGGGTTGATGGCAGCGAATAGTGGAGAAATGTCATCATCGCCACTGCGATTGACGTCGAGCGAGATTCGTCTTTGCTCTTCTTCTCGTGCTCGCAGATACGTAGAGCGGAGCTGAGAGGTGAGATCGTCGGTGATGAATGCTAGATCGCGCAAGTCGCGCAGTCTTTGTGTCGATTCCTCGCCTTCCACCACGACCGCGGGAGGCTTGCCTTCAGCAGAAGTATGCTCGCATGTTTCGCCTCCAGCCTCATCTGAAGAAGGACGACCATCTCCGTTATCGTCGTCAACCCCTGTTCCAGTGGTAGCATCCTTAGTATTAGCATCGGCAGGCAATGCATCTACCTGATGGTCCGGCTTATCATCGACCCCGGCGGATCGAAGATGCTCAAATAGCATCGACCAAACACGAGCAGAAAGCTTGGTAATATCGTCGACCATCTCTAGCAGGTGGTCATCGACGCTGATTTTGGGGTCGAAAACAGCCGCGTGCAGACGACTTCCGGCAGCAGCAGTGGCAGCCGCTCCTCCTAACCCAGCTGCTGTACCGTTTGACTGGGAAGCAGCATGACGTTTGCCTGCTGCTGCAGCTGGCGTAGCTGGAGTAGTGACCTGACTTCTTGGCGTAGCCTGATCCATGACTGAGCTAGCATTCGATCCGGATCGTTTTTGCCTCGAAGATGTTGGCGTGCTCGTGGCTCCAGGTGTGGAATAAATATTTCGCTGCTGTGACATTGTGGCAGTACTGCCGGCACCACCTGGAGTGCTGGGCGCCGTTGACTGGACCGTTCCATCAACAGTAGTGCTGTGCTCAGACAAGTCGGACTGCGCAAATGTAGCTGCACTGCTGGCGCTGTTGCCCATACTACCCTGGCGTCGACTCTTTGCGCCTTTTTCTGGCGTGTTGTACGCCGACGCAGCTTGCAGATCCTCAAGGTTGAAGGGCGGCTGATTGCTGCCGCTCGGTGTCATCGCGGCTCCCTGAGCCAGATCTTGCGCGCTGAAAGAACCAGCGTGACGACGGCGACTGGCACCTCTGGCCAGGTACGGTCGGCTGCCGGCACGAACTGGAGTAGAAGCCTCCGCGATGCTAGGCAGTATCGAGGCAGAACCGTTGCTGGTGGTGCTAATGCTCTTCTGCGCCAGGCTACCAACGCGAGTGGAAGGTGCTGGAGTAGGCTTCTCGGCGCTGGTATTAGCAGCAGAAGCGACATCAGACGATGCCGGCGAGCCGAGTTCCTGTTCTATTTGCGTGAGATAAGGTTGCACTTCTTCGACAAGGGGTGCCATCTCGCCCCAACTATTGCTGACCTCAGCCATACTTCCGTAGAGCATCAACAGCAGTGTCCGAGCGTATCGGACATCGGAGCTGCTCTGCAGTGCGCGAAGCTGGAGCTGGAGCACGCTGATTAGCTTGCGAAAGGTGATCACGGAGTCCTTGCAGGTGACGAGAACGCCGCGGATGACACTTGCATCAGGTGTGCCGCGACGTGACAGCGAGTCGAAGCGGTCGAGCGCATTGATCAAGTTGGCTACGGAGCCATTCGAGATATCCAAAAGCCTGTGGAACTGGCTTGATATCCTCTCATCAATGACAGGAGTCATGAACTGACCAATGGCGGCATGGATCTGAGACAGCGCAAAAAGCACGCCGCGAGTGCCATCAACAAACTTGAGGACTGGCGCAGGCACAGCCTTTGAGATGGTCGATGGCGGCAGCGTCGATAGACGTCGGAAGTAGCTGTTGCGCTCCTGGTCTGCTGCGTTGCGTGCGCCGTTGAAGGTGGGAGAAGCGGAGCGTACTGGCCAGTTGCCATCGCTTCGATCCGACGCCATCCTTCCGTGACCTACATCAAAGCGTGGCGGAGTGTTACTGCTGTAGCCAGCTCGAGCAGCAAGCGCTGCAGCTGCCGCCTCAGCCGCCGCTTGTGTGGCTCCGACGGTGAGTAAGCTGAGTTTGCGAAGCCCGCCTCCTTGACTCGAGGCTGCAGCAGGCTGCCCTGCACTGAGCGAGGCGCCATAGACCGGGGTTGCAGCAGATCCACTAGCGGCAGCCTCATGCCCCTGACGAGCCGAGGGACCCACAAGATTACCTAGACTCGGTCGAGGTACTCGGCGCGCCTGAAGCAGCGATTGCTTTCGCACGTAAGGCTGCTTGGCGGAGTCTAAACTCTGAGTCGCTTGCATCTGTACGGGATTGAAAGGGGACGCCGCCGCATTCGAGGTTGTGCGATCTCTGCTTTGCATCTCCGGTCCATGAATACTGGTTTCTGAAGCCTTTCTGTCAGGAAGCTGCTCGGCTAAAACGTCTCTGCGTTCCTGCAAAATATCTTCATGACTCTTACGCAAGTCAGGAAGCGACTTTTTGTTTTTCAGCGAGCGACGTCCTTCCATCTGATGTGTGGTGGCAATGTCTTGGACCACAGAGTGCGAGTTGTTGCGGGCATGCTGTCGACTATCGGTGTCTTCCGGTGTGAAGTCACTTGCCATCACATCACTAGGACGTGCAGGCAATTCTGGCCTGCCTTCCTGCGGTATCCGTGATTGCGTGGCCGCACCTCGGACATGGTCTTGTTTTGGACTCAGGGTCATCACGGTTGGTTGTACCGTTGATGATGCACTGGCGGTGGTGCGAACCATGTTGATTCCATGAGCATTAGATGATTGGGGTACCAGCGGAGGGAGTAGTCCAGCTGCTGCTGCTCGTCCGTCCATTGGGTTGGCATCCGCTGCCGCTGCAACTGCAACTGACAGCATGGAGGTGATGGATGTCTGCAAGGCTGTGTTGGCGTCCCCAGCACTTGACGGGTGCGCTTGTTCCTGAACCATCTCTGGCACATCGACCTGAAGTGAGATGAGTCCGTCGGATGGCGCCGAAGGCAGCTCAACACCGTCGGCCCTAGCTGGACTGGCAAAGTCAGCTTCGATGTCGTGTCTTGTCAGCGCGGCAATGTCGTGCGCATTGCTACCGTTCCCGAGAGCTTGTTCTACTGCGTCATTCCGTGGTTGGTTGGCGGGGTCGTTGATCCAGGATCGCAGCTTGGAGATCCAGACGAGCATTTGGCGGTCTTCGAATCGCTTAGCCTTCTCGCGTTCAGCCGCTGCGGAGCCGCTAGAGGAAGAGGGAGCCTTGGGTGGTGCTGCATTGGGCATCTTGGAGATGTGCGGTGGAGGCCACTCGAGCGGGTTGTTATCGAGCTTGAGGATGCGAAGATGCTTCATCCTGCCAATCCATACCGGCAGCTCTGTGAGGCGATTGGCATTTATGCTCAAAACGCGGAGAGCAAGGAGCCGACCTGGTTCCTGCGGCAACTTGCGGATCTTGTTGCGGTTCAGGTCGAGGATCTCGAGATTGGGCATCTTGGTGACGCATTCTGGAAAGGTCGCAAAGTTGTTGGCACGGATGTTGAGGTAGCGGAGGTTGCTCAGGTCGGCAAAGTTGTCCGGCAGCCGAGTGATGTGGTTGTATCCGAGAGCAAGGCGGACGATTTGATGCTTGATCGCATTCACCAAAGCTTCGGGAAGGCGCTCGATACGCTTATGACAGAGATCGAGGGTATCTAGAGAGTTGCCGCTGTCACTGGCGTCCTTGGTTTGCTTTGATCGCCCAGATGTAGAGGAGGACCCGTTTGCGCGTGGTCGAGCACGCTTTTCATCAATGAAGGCCAGCAATTCCTCTTCTGAAATTGCTCGTTGTTGGTTGTTGCTGGAGGAAGCCGGAGAAGCGCTGTAGCTTGCTACGGGCATGGACGCTGACGATGATTCGGGTATTGAAGGACCAAGCTGCTGCGTTGAGTGAGATGTATAAATGGAAGAGGAAGAGGGCATGGGCGCTTGTGCGTCAAAGGAGCTGGTGGAGGGTGCAGTAGAGAAGCCTCGGTATGTCTGCGAGGGGTCTGTAGGTTGGGACGAGTCGGAAGTGCTCCATTGGGCAGAAGCGGTGTGGTCGTCATGCGGGAAGCTTTCTGTTTGTATATACGAGCGGAAGCTCGAAGCTGCTCCTGATTTGCCGGCTCCTATGCCTGCCATCCCTGCGGAGGCACTGATGGCCGCCCCTCGTCCTTTAAAATCCATGCTGCCTGTTGGAGTCAAGGGAGAGGCGACATTTGGTAGCCGCGCACCTCGTTGACCGACATGCATTCCGACGTACTCGGCGTCTTTGATCGACGAGGACGTTGAATGCGACGAAGGCGGATTGCCTGCTGCAATGCGATGGGCGCTCGAGGCGTGCGAGATTGATTAGAAGAGGGACATGTTTGTTTGAGTAGGTATCTGGCGAGCAACAGTGTCAGATGAATTGTGGCAGATGTATGGTCCACCTGCTGCTTACAGGTGCAGGTGCGATGACGATAGAGAAGAAAGCCAAGGTGGAAGTGCTGGTCGAGTTTGGAGAGATGGCGGTGATGATGGCTTCTTCAGTGGCTTTCGTGTGTGTTTTGAGCGGCTAAGCTCGCTCGGTTGGCAGCCTCGAAATCAAAATAAAATCGCTAAAATCAAGAATAATAATTCCGCAGACTCTTATGCTCCACTTTTGACGCTCGGCGAGGCCGACATTATTGTGACCGCCTCCTCTTTTGCCGTCACTCTTCCACTTGATCACTTCCCATTCCACCTCTCTTCTGGTCCCTTCGACTCAGCTTTTCATGCTTCGGATGCTCCGATCGAGTTGACGCTCAACGCCTGGCTCGAGTCAGATGACCGATCTGCCGCCATCAGCCTACGTTGATCGGGATGATCCCAAGTATCAAGGGTCAATCCAAGTAGGCAACAGGGAGCGAGAGTATCCAGCGCGACGCCGGTCAAGATCGCCGGAAGCGTCAAGGTCATCTGATCCACATCATCGGCGTCCCCGAGATGCCGAGCCTTCGCTGGAACAGCCTCGGCCGGTGCCCTGGAAGGATTTGCGGCTTCCGAACAAGGATGAGAGCCTCACTGTAGTCAGTAAAGCAGATCTTTTGACTCCACCTTCCACTTCCAAACACACTGCCTCCAAGCTTCCGACCACAGCAGCTACCAAACGGATGGCGACCGATATCTCAAAATGGAATCGAAAGCTGTCCGAGCTACACGCAGGCGACCCCACTGACTCGATCTCACGTCGCGGCTTTGCAGATGCATTGATAGCTTCGAAGCAGTCATCGGCCCAAGGCTCGAGGCACGCACCTGCACAGAAGCCATCCGACGTATCAGCTGGGAAAGTCTCGAGCTCCCTCCAACCTTCTCCGCACATTACGCAGATGTCAGAAGAGGAGCTGACCAGTTATGACTACAAGGATCAAGAACGCGTCGCTTGTCTTTTGTGTCAACGCAAGTTCAAGGTCATCGACACACTCCACAAGCACGTAAGCCAGTCGCAGCTCCACAAAGACAACCTTGCCAATCTCGACGCCTGCCGACTAGGCGTCGCTCGCAAGCTCGAAGCATTGAGCCAAGCGCAGAAGCCGGCCCCAATAGCCAGCTCATCCACCACGACACAGTCTCAACAAGCAATCCTCCCACCCGGATACAGAGACCGCGCTTCGGAACGAAGAGCCGTCTTTGGTGCCCATACACCCTCCAAATCCGGAACGCCGAGCACCAAGGTATTTGACGGTCCCAAGGCAGTGCCAGCTCCAGTTGCTAGAGAAGAGCCAGTTCATTCTGCTCAAGAGAAGCCAATTGAAAGCGACAACTTTGGCAGCAAGCTGCTTGCTATGATGGGCTGGACCCAAGGTCAAGGTCTTGGCCTCCAAGGCCAAGGCAGGTCCGATCCTGTCGAGACCAAGATCTACAAGCCGGGAGCAGGTTTAGGCAGCACCGCTCCAACTCATACAGCCTCCCACGAGGCCAATCTCAACGCAGAACCCAGCCGCAAATCCGGCTCAAACGTTGCGTTCGCTGGTTATTTGGAACGCGCCAAGGACCGTAAGTATCCTCCTTCACCGGCTTGGCTCATGATTTCAGCGGTCAGCTGAGATCCTTCCATTTCAAAACACTAGGCGCACGACAACGATTAGCAGAACACTCGCAGCACCCTCAACAACAACAGCAATAGATTCATCACTTTGACCATGATACATTACCGGACTTCCACTGCTAATAGTATTTCGTCTATCCTCATCCCAGCTATGCATCAGCTTCACCTTTGACCCCCCACCATCGCTTCAGCTTCGCGTTCCTTCTCCTTCTCCAACTCCTCCTGCACCAGTCGCTCTACATCCTCCGACCAGTCCTCTTCTGGCGGTCCGTCCTCTTCCAGCTTCGCTTCCTTCTGCTTCCACGCCTCCATCTCATCTTCATGTCCGCGTCGAAGTGCAAGGATCTTGTCGTACCACAACCTTGCTTTCTTGCCCCATTCGCCCGAAGTAGAGGGTCGGAACTCGGCGTAAAGTTCATACCCGCGAGAATTGAGGTACTCGGCTCCGTGCTCCGGCAGCGCTTCTTCAGGCTTTGGTTTCTCTTCTTCCCCGTTCTCCGCTTTGACCCTTCCTGATGGCGGGAGGGGCTCCATGAAGCTATCAGCAAGCAGCGTCAGTGCTCCAAACACACTAGAAAGGGTTTGCGCCATGCTTCTCCGCATGTAGTTAAACGCTTTGTCCGGCGGCACTACCTCGCCTGCGCTGATTCCACGGTAGGAACCATCCTGCATCTGCATCACAGGTATCTTGACTCCCATCAACTCAAAATGCGGTTGATTTGGTCCCACTATGTGAACAGCTCTTTCCTTTTCTGCTGCCGGGGTAATGCCGAGACTAATCCCACGCATTGTGCTGGTATAGTTGACATAGCAGTGGGCTAGACTTAGTGCTTCAGGTCTAGTGAATGCTAGACGTTCAAGCAAGATGGTTGCCCAAGAAGTCATGACTGGCGCACGATTGACAACAGCATATCGCCCCCGCAGAGCCTCTTCTTCAAGTATCTCGTTGAATGTATATTCGATTTCGATCTTGCGACGTCCTGCTGCACCGGCTCGACTTTCCGACGGTGCAGTGACATTGCCGTATTCTCGAGAAAGCGTCTCGTCGTCGTCCCGTCTTCGTTTGCGGTATGCGCCAAAGTCTGGAGCTAAACCTGGATTGCTCGACCCAGCAGCCGAAATGGCGGAAGATGAAGAGGGGGTAAATCCGGCTGCTTTTCTGCCTTTGAAAGCTAGCACTGTACGTTTTCGATGTTCTTCCGACTCTATGCCGATATCCTGTAGCATGATGAGTGAGATCTGGGAGAGGGCGAAATGGGTATTGGCCCGAGCATTGATGAGTTTGCCGGCCACTGCCATCGCGTCTCGCATGGGTAGGCCGCCTTTGGAGGAGAGTGTTTTGAGTAGGTCAGGTAGTGGAATAGCTGTTTCCGTTGCCGAGGAAGAAGTAGCTCCAGTTCCGCTGCTGCCAGGGGTCGAGGGGCGAGGTTTGGTCGGAGAGGGGGTGGTGGAAGATCGTGCATGAGCAGCGGGGAAAAAGGATGCTTGGGCTCGTGCTTTTGAGAGAAGAGCGGCTGCTCGGGCTGCATGGCTTGATTTTGACGGCGAGCCACTGCCCCCTGCGCCTGTCTTCTTTGGCGGCATGGCGATCACTCGCTTCCAGCTGCTGGTATTGTCGTGGATGGTGAGGAGAAGAAGCTGAGAAGACAAGGTGTGAAGGCCGGGCCCTTCATGCATAGCCTAATTTGTGGTAGTTGCTGAGCCAAAATTTGGCCCGAATTCCGAGCTCCGGCGTTTGGCGGAGAGGAAAGGGAATAACGCGTTCTGCAGCTGCAGGAGCCTTCAACTCTGAGCAACAAAAGCCGAACAGATCGGTACACTCAACAAGCCAAGCAACACGCGCACGGTCACCAGAGGAAACCCTTGATTATTCTTCCCCTCTTCTCTATTCTTCCCCTCTTCTCTATCCTTCCCCTCTTCTCCTCCCCTTCTTGCCTTATCTCACCACATCATACTCCTCATTCCTGCATACTATTGCAACAATGGTATTGGACCGCCACTCAGCCGCAGTGGCCAACTCAGTCCATTCTCCTCGCAAGAAACTGCGCATCGGATTCATTCATCCTGACCTCGGTATCGGAGGAGCTGAAAAACTCGTCGTCGACGCCGCCCTCTCCCTCCAGCAACTCGGCCATGAAGTCGTCATTTTGACTTCGCACCACAATCCGCGTCACTGTTTCGAACCTACACGCGATGGCACCCTCAAAGTACAGGTCATGCATACTCTCGTGCCTCGATCCATCTTTGGGTCTTTCCACCTCCCCTGTGCTATCTTACAACAGATGAGTTTGGTGTTTCAGCTCATACTTGCGGTCATGCTGTTCAACTATCCGGGCACGCTGCCGAGGTTTGTCACGAGGAGGTTGACGAGCTCTCCGCCGATTCCGGGATTCGATCTGTTCTTCTTTGATCAGTTGACAGCGGGTATTCCGTGGTTGAAGATTCTTTTGGCGACTAGGGTTGTGTACTACTGTCACTTCCCCGATAAGGATATTGGGAATTCGATTGCGATGCAAAAAGCTCATGCAAGGGGTGAATCGGGACCATCAGTGTTGAGGAAAGTGTATCGGCTGCCTTTTGACTTGTTCGAGGAGGGGACTACGGATTATGCCGACAAGATTCTGGTAAATTCCGAGTTCACTTCTGCTCAGTTTGTCAAGAGCTTTTTCAGGCTGAGGAGGCAACCGAGAGTAGTGTATCCCGGTGTAGACTATTCTCAGTTCGAGCCGAAGAAGGTGGAAGAGGGAATGAAGAGGTTGGAGAAGGAAGCTGAGGGGATGGGCAATCCGATTCCGAGTCAGATTGCGAGGTTTTGTAGGGATGAAAGCAAGACTACGTTGTTGTCGGTGAATAGGTTTGAGGCGAAAAAGAATGTCGCATTGGCTTTGGAGGCTTTTGCGATTGCTCGGAAGGAGTTGGCTGCTACTGAGGGTGATGTGGGCAGGTTGAGATTGGTGTTGGTGGGTGGATATGACAAGAGGGTTGGAGATAATGTGGCCACATTGAAAGAGCTGCAGATTCAGGCCAAGGAGTTGGGGTTGAGTGCGGTGACGATGAGTTACAACAGAGCGACGTTTGAGGTTCCTACCACCGCACCACCTGCCGAGGAGTTGGGTAGGGCTAATGTTGTGTTCCTCCCCTCGCTCCCGATGCCACTCATCCACAGGCTCTTGCTCAATCCTAGCAGCAAAGCCCTCCTCTACACACCCACCGAAGAACACTTTGGTATCGTCCCCCTCGAAGCCATGGCATGCGGTCTACCCGTTCTCGCAACCAACACGGGTGGACCGGTCGAAACGGTCGTCGATCTCGCCCTCACCTCGGATTCCTCCCCCACCAACGACTCCGGTACAGGTCTCCTCCGTCACCCTTCACCTCCCATCTGGGCCGTTTCCATCATTGCCCTACTCAAACTCAGCCCTCAGGATCCAGAGAAGATTTCCACTGCAGCCAAGAAGAGAGTTCAGGAAAAGTTTAGTACTGAAGTTCTCTCTCTAGCTCTCGAAAAAGCTTGCTATGATGCGTATGAGCTGGGAAGGGTCAGGGGAGATGAGGGGTTGTATCAGTGGGGATCAACTGGTGCGGTTTTCATTGTCATGTCAACTTTGTTTTGGGTCAATGTGTATTTCAGCCATGATAAATGGTTGGCTCAGCAAGCGGCCAAGTTGGCGAGGGAGAAGGATAAGTGGTTAGCTGAGTTGAGGGCTGGTGGTGCTCTTGGTGGGTGAAGAGGAGCTAGCTGGGTTGAATGCGAATGCGAATCCTATTGCTCAGGTTCCGGCCTACGCTGTTGTGTGTGGTTGGTTGGTTGGTTGGTTGTGTGTGACGTGTGAAAACCTTCCTTTCTTTCTGTGTTTGAAAATTTGGCGTAAAAATGGTTGCTGAAGCTGCCGATGCAATGGAAATCATCCCCTCGAATTTTCCCTGCGCCAATTCTAGGCATTGCAGAAGGAGAATGTGAGAAATTACGGGGAATATCTCTGATTCCGTTTTTGACAGGTTTGACTGCGTCACACGCTTGTCTACTGTTCCTTTCTGTGCCATCCACTTTACACCTCGCTCCCTTTGCTGGTCATCACCATCACCTTCTCCGACAACATCCTCCATCTCCACTCGGCCACACTCCCTAGATCTATCCTCTTTGTCTCCGGCATGGGCAGCTTTCGATGGGCAACTTGCATTCGCCCAGACAACATCGACCAGAAACAGTGCTCTCGGAGACCCACTTCATAAAGGTCGGACCCTAGTTTCATCCACACAGATACTCGTGCATTTGGAAGGATGAAGACTCAGCTTCTTGCAACAGCAGCCTTTGTTTTGGCATTGGCCTTAAATGCGGAAGCACAAGCTACGGCTGGTGTTCCTGCTTCGATCAATGGTATGTTTGCCCCACCCTGGACCCAAGCACTTTAAGATCCTTGTACCCCTTACTGACTGTCACTCTCTCATCTATTTTCCGTTTGGTCCTCACGCTCCTTTCACTTCGTCGCCTCTCTCTTGCCCATCTCTCTTGGCAACGTCGTAGTGGGAAATGGCCAAGCAACAGCAGCAATCCCCTCCGGTCTCGGCGGCCTCTCCACCGGAACAACAGCCCAATTCACCCCTGGAGCAGCCATCCCTGCTACCGCCTCTCCTTACTATGTCGCTACAAACGCAGCAGAATCTGCAACCCTTGCTTCGCTCCTAACACACTACTCTCAAGGATTGACCGCTGCCACACCCACCACTGACCCTCCAAAAGAAATTAGCACAGGTGTACCAGGTGGTTTCACAGGGAACAACACCGGTAGCATTCCAAATGCTGCTACTACTTCTACTGGGCTTAGAGGTCCGACATCTGGAAATGCACAAGGTCAAAGTTCAGGTGCAGATAGTCTGACGAGGTGCGGTCAAGGTGGATTGTGGAAAGCCAGTATGGGTGTCTTTGTGGGCATTGTTGGTGGTGTTGCTTGGATCCTTTGATCTATCTCCTCGCCTGCCTGGCTCGCGGGAAGACCTTCTTGTTAGGTACGGACGAGTCTCTCCTTTTTGGGCCTTTTCTCCGCCCGTCGCTCTATGCGCTTTTGCTTTGTGCTTTCTTTCACCGAAAGTGCGTCTTTTACCTTGACTGGATGACGGATGTGAAAGAATTCCCATTTCCGCTGTCGGCTCCTTTGGACTCCTCTTTGTTTACCTTATTCTCTTATGGCTGCGTTTGAATACCATTCTTTGTTAAGGATGACGGATGATCGTTTGCGTTCATGCTCTTGCTCAAGTCCATCCTGCACTTCGACGCCCAAAGCAGTGCGTGCGATACCTCTCATCCTCAATGTTTCAACACAAACCACAACTCAGTCACAGGCCAAACATGAAAGCTTGAAAACAATGTCAAGGTTGTACATGGAGCAAGAAATTTATCGCAAAACTGCCACCTTACTTGCCCTTGGCAGCATCCCGAATCGCATCCCTATTCTCTCTCTTACATCTCGCCCACAGCCCCGAATCATCGCCCAAGATAAATCTAACGGTCACCATCGGCCAACTTTCGTGTCTGGGCAAGCAATCATAGAACTCTGGCGCCATCTTCCTCAACTCGGGCAACCTAGTCCAGGGTACGGAGGGGAAATCATGATGTTCGTTATGATATCCGACATTGTACGCCAGGATGTTTAACGGGCCGTAATAGGACCAAGTTTCCTGTTGAATGCCACCGAACATGTAGTGTTCTGCTATAAAGTGTGCTGCACATGGATGCAAGGATCCTGCAAAGAAACTACTCAACAGTAGATATAAGAGTGCGTTCCACCCAGCCAACTTGACCAAAACAGTGTTGAAAGATAGGATAAAGGCAAGGTTTAGTCCATGCCAGATTGTGGGACGTTGGGTACGAACGAAGCCAGGTCGTAAAGCGTAGAAGAAGATCTGAAAGGTTGCGAAAAAGGTTTTGCCCAGGACATTACCGAGTAAGATTGATTCGAGTCGAGTCGGAAGATCTGTATCCGTTCCGTCTTCTCCGAGATATTTATGATGTTCGAGATGATAAGGTTTGAAAGCCATTGCGTAGGGGACTCCGATTGAGGCGTTGACTAAGATTGCCCAAAGACGATTTGCTTTTAAACCTTTGAATGCTAGGTTGTGCGTGATTTCGTGGATTGCAAGGAATGTGTTTTGGCTTGCTGTTCCTCCGATTGCGTATGCGATCAGAAGCAACTTCCACGAGAATGGGTGGAGAGAAGTGTAGCGCGAGAGATAAACCGCGATGGAGAGTTGGAGTAGTAGGACAGAGAGGGAAACGTATTTGGTTAACGGTTCGTAGCCCATCAACTTGCGAATCTCAGGATGGGCTTTAAGAATAGCAGTTCTTCGAGAACGGTGTGGTTCTTCGGTGTGCATCCAGAGGAAATCGTCAGGTTGGGTTCCGGTGGGTACGATGGGGGGCAACCATGCTTTGCCATCCACCACCTCTCCTCCTTCTGCGATCTTCGGCGGGAGGGAGGAAAGGGGTGTATCATGCAACTCCTGCTGCTTTGATTTGGGGGAGTTGTGTTGCTCTCCGTCAGAGTCGGATGTGAAAGAGGTGGAGGAATCGCCTAAGGAGGAAAAGTTAGGTGAGGAGGAGCGGGAGTTGTGCACTGAAGAAGCGGAGGAGGAGGCTGAGGATGCTGTTGATTGCTTAGTTCGTAGGTTTGGATGCTGGGAAGTTGTGGGTGAGGAGGTGGATTCGGCTCCGCCATATAGAGACCAATCGACGTGGATGGTCGAGTTCATTGCGCGAGTTGCGCGCGATTTGATTGCGGAGAGCATCGTGTGCTAGTAGCTGATTGACTGTCAGGGCAAGTAGCCGCGTGCGCTACGTTGGTGGTGAGTCGTGAGACTGTGAGGTGGTATCGACCGGGGGCGAAGGCGCAGTGGCGTGCGAAAAAGAAGATGCAAGTTCGGGCCCTTTGGTAGGACAGATCAGGCTGAGTATAAAGCGAGAAGAAGAGAGGCGATCAAGTGAAGAGGGAAAGGTTTTTCTTGCAACGGTTCACAGGCTGGCTTCAAATCTTCAAATGTGGGGGAAAGCAGCAACAGCAACGTGCACCTCTTTTATTATTATTATTATTCCTTACACACACAACGCGAAGAAAACTTGAAATTCAGGCAAGCGCCAAATCTGAGCTCTTTTGGCTTTGCAAAATCTCAACACACGGGCCAAGCTTCTCCGCTTTCTAGAGGATTGTTTGAAACGGTGGCCTAACAGTGTGTCTCTTTCCCACAACGAGTCTAATTGCTTGAAGGACTGGTGTTGATACACTGTGGTGCGGCGACTGCGCTGTGTGTTGTGTGGTATCGATTAGGATCGCCAGTGGGAGCTACACTTGCTCGGGTAGATCTGGCAACCAAAATGCCACTTCTGCCCCTGCGCTCAGGATCTCTGGCGGTGTGAGAGCATAATAGCAGTGGAAGGGAGGACAAAGCATCGTCAGAAATCGATCCAGCGCAAGTGAGCGCTAGTGTCACTGGGGATGGGAACTTACGAGCATATCTGGGATTAAATGCCAGCACCCGACTGGCACCATCATGACCACTCTGCTTATACTTAGGTCTCAAATTCCTAAATTCATTCCTTTTTGCCTCTTCCAGATCGATATACCAGAATACCACCGAACCATCTGCCGAACCCGACAAGACCCACTTCCCATCTGGCGTCCAGCACACTTCTTGCCCACTTATCCCTGCTTCAGCCACCATTCCTATCCCCACCCCTGAAGCCTTCTCCAATCCTTCATGTCCGATCAGCCTTGCCACAACCTGACCTCCGTCTGAGAAAGTGTCGATGACATAATGCACGTCCCCTGACGTTCCCAACAAAAGATACTGGCTGTCGTTTGTAAACATCAACGAGGTGATGATCGGCATCCTGGGTGGCATTGATACTTTGCTGAGCGCTGCAGAGTCGTCGAGATGAACCACGAGGAAAGGCATTTGGTCGAATTTGCGAATATCGTAGAGGAGGACAGCTGATCGTTCATTGATCGCCACTGCAAACACTTTCCCTGTCGGATCATACGCTACTACGGGATGCCCTTTCAGATGCATGTGACCTTGAGCGCTTGGTGCTCTAAGATCCCACAACTTCACCGCTTCGTCTACGCTGCCTGATAAGAACGTGTCGTTCTGAGGACTCATTTGGAGAGACACGACTTTGTTCTCGTGTCCTTCAAAATAGCGTGTGTAGACTTTGGTTTTGGTGTTACAGTACCGTAAAGCATTGTTCTCTTTGGTGGATGCATAGAGGATCGAGTCTTTGTCGTGGGTGAAGCGTGCCAGATGCGCACCGTATTTGAGCGAAGCAATCTTGGTTTTGTGTGTGCCTGGGCGGACGTCGTAGATGTGCATATAGTCGTCTTCGCCTGCTGTGATACATTGATGGCCGGCGTCGTCAAACGAGGCAGAGGTGACGCAGGTGCCTTTGGCGACGTACTGCGTAAAGACTTTGGCTGGTTTGAAGGCTGAGATGAGTTGAGCGGTTATGGCAAGCTTCTTGGTATCGCTCGACGAGGTCGAGGTGGGTGCACCCGCAGTCGATGAGGAGGAGGCTATCAATATCGCCATGGCCGAAGTATGTTCAGACCTAGTTGCACTGTTGCTTTCGACTGGACTTGGTCGTGAGTATGGCTGATGGACAGTGAGATTGGAGGTAGAAGATGTCATCCTCCTCCATCGTCCGAGTCGAGTGTTGGTCTTGGCGCATGTTACACCGTCATAAAGTGCGGGAACCGCTGGAAAAAAAATCAATCAAAAAATCAATTAATTAATTAATTAAAACATGCGCGCCAATCTGAGGCTGAGTCGGCATTCCAAATGGCCGAAGCATCGGAGCTCGACTTCCTTTCCATTGCAGCAATAATAGCAACTGATGATGAGCAGCGCAATGCCCCGCTATATTGACTCATTCGGCTAGTATCATAAGGCCAATGTTTTTCGTGGCGGATTGGTATGAGATCTCGGAAGCACGACACGAGCACACTTGGTAAGAGCAGCTAAGAATGGAGTGAGTAATGATGGTACCACGAGAAAGGCAAACGGAATGTGTTGAACAAGCCGTCTTCTGTGGATCCTTTTTCGCGGCCCTTTTTGCGTCCGCATCTTTTGACTTTCTTCCGCACCGACCATCTTCATCACCAACACCTTTCTTTCGTACCCTTCATCACTTCTTACGCTCGTCGGTTTCCTGCCTCGTCTCACGCTACCTATCGAACCGACTTGGGCACACTCGCATCTTTCTAGACCATCCAGTGTCTTCGAGTTGGGCATTGCTGCAAAGCCTTCACAGGAACGACACTAGACCGCACAGGCTTGAAGCCCTCTCGTTAGCATCAACTGCCTCCACGCTAGCCGCTAACGCAACCAGCACTTGCCACAGGCAGTTGCAAGTCTCAAGTACATTCTCGTTCTGCGCATCGCCGATACGACGGCAAAGCTGCCAACATGCTTTCGCCAAAATCCGAGTCGTACCACGACGCTCTATACCACCTGGCTGCAGCAGCAGAGTCCTCCCCATCACCGCAGCCTGGTAGTCACTATCAAGAAGGAGGACCGCACTACCCGCCCTACCACCATGCTCCTCATCACAGCCACCAGCACCAGCATTATGATTCTACCCAACAGCACCACCCGGCACAAACCCGGCACTACTCCAGCACGCAGCCTGTTCATCGGTCATCGCATTCACAGAATCAATACAGGTATTCAGATCATGGCTATTCCCCAGTGTCAGCCTCCATATCTACCTCACGCCTTCCACCACCATCCAGCTCCTCCATCCATCCCGAAGGATCGTCCGCTCCAAGACCTTCGTCATCTCAGCCCTCGGACCGCAGCGACGGTCCACCCATCCGCACCGCATCCGACGCTTCCAATTCCGCTGCCGCTGCTGCAGCTGCAGCCGCAGCCGAAAAGAAGATCTCATGCATGGAGTGTCGTCTCTCCAAAGTCAAGTGTTCCGGCGGCGACCTCTGCATTCGTTGCAAACGTCTAGGCAAAGAATGTTACTACAAGTCTCACAAGCGTGGGCGCAAGTCCGATAGCTCCAAGATTCAGAAACTCGAGAAAACCGTCGACTCGCTCAGCCGCGCGCTTGAGCAGTTCTCCAAGAACAAAGGCGCCGTCGCCGCCGGCAGTCCAGGCAGTTCGCAATTTCTCTCCAAAGCTGCATCGGCTGATTCAAAAAAGCGCCTGTTGGAGAAGGAGGAAGTGTCGTCTCCCGATGCGTTTATGAAAGGTGCAGGTGGGGTGAATGCGGCTTCGTCTTCCGTGGGGGCTATGTCTCCGCCTTCGCATTCGCCTCGTGCGGCTATGAATGGCGGCAGTTGGAGAACTTCGCAAGTGTACAGGCAGAGGTCGATATCTTCTTCGTGGCAAGCACCGCAGAGTATTACTTCTGCGACGCCTACGTCGGATGATCCAGATGAACCGGAGAATTTGGGTTTGCCGACCTTGTCGAATCCGTTGAAGCTGTTGGCCGCTGCTAGTGCTGGAGCTCGTGATCGAGATAATGGGTTGGCAAGTGCTGATGCGGCTACTTCCGGTTCTTCGCCTTCGAATGAGTCTGCTTCGCAGACCGGGCCCAGTACGGCATCTGCTGCTGATCTCGACTCAGCAAAAGACACTTCAGAGGCAGTGGCGCAGAATGGCAACGACGACAAATCCACCACATCACAACAAGCCTCAACTACCATCACCGACGGCAAGTCCGTAGCGGTGGACAGCAACCGTCGAGTTAGTCTTTTCGGCAATTACCCACGAACCACCAACTCCCGCACAGTCGGTCCCGGTCGAGGTAAAGCATTCTTCGACATTGGTCTCTTTTCCACCAAACTCGACAACCTTCCTGAATTCGATCCTATCAATCGTGGATACCTCACCCTAGCAGAGGCGGAAAGTTTATACAGCGTCTTCATGCAGTACATCAATCCAGCGCTTACGTTGCTTGACCCGCATCTGCACACGTTCGACTATGTCAGGTCATGCTCAGCACTGCTACTGAGCTGTACCTGTTGGATTGCGGCAAAGTACAGGGTGGAAGCAAGCCAGATTGCAGCCGATTTGGAAATGCATATTCGCTCCAACCTTTTGCCTACCATATTGATGGAAGGTTTTCGTAATGCGGAAATCCCACAGGCCTTGATTATTCTAGCGGCCTACCATCCACAGATGAACACCTTGTCCGAGGATAAAGCTTGGGCTTACGTCGGGTTCGCTATTCGTATCGCTTCCGAGCTCGATATGAACTCTCGGATCTCTGTTCGTCCACCGAATCGACAAGATGATGCGGGCTTGGCCAGGAGATTAAGGAATAGGGAGAGGACATGGTTGAATCTGTGGTTGTTTGAGACCAGTATGAGTCAGCATATGGGTAGAAGGCCTACGTTGGCGAACGATCCGGTGGTGATGGGATGTGCGCATTGGCATCTAGACAAATACGCTTTGCCGGGGGATAAGGCGATGGTGGCGGTGGTACAGTTGAGGTTGTTGATGTTGAGGAATATGGAGTTGTTTGAGAACTTTGTTGATGTCAGTGTAACGCATCTGCCGGCGGAGAGGACGGCGAAACAGGTGGAATTGTTCAGAAGGATTTGTGCGAGCGATTTGGATACTTGGTTGGCTACTTGGACTGGGCCGGCTCAGCAGCAGGCTTATCAACCTTCTGCTTTGGAAGCTTCGTCCGCTACACCTGTTGCCGCAGCGGAAAAAGTTCGCGATGGGATATTGGGCACAACAGACCTCCCCCCAACGCTATCCCGAGTCCATCGCTTGAAGCTGTACTACTGGTACGCACGCCTGATCCTCGACACAATCGCTCTCAAATGCAGCCATCTCGGGCTGGAAGTTCTTCGCCCAGTCTACAAAGACGCATATGCATGTTGCATGGCCTACCTCGGTCTCTTCGTCGCGACTATGGTACCTAATGGCCTGTTCTGGGGCCATAACTCGACGGTAGTCACACCGGTGTACTGTGCGATTTTCGCACTACGCATCGTTGGGTTGATTTCCACTTCGGCCGGTGCGGCTAGTTTGCAGGTCAAATCGCTGCCAACGGGTGGAGGTAAGAAGGACGGAGGCGAGGAAGGGGAGGATTTGGGGATTGACATTGATGCAGAGTATACTTTTGAGATGGTGGAGAAGGTGGCAAGGGTTTGTGAGGAAGCGGGGAAGGCGACGCCGCACAGGAGGGGTGCTGCGGGTAGCTATGCGTTTTTCTTGTTTACGGTGCTGGCGAAGGCGAAGAGTGCTTGGAATGCTAAGTTGGCGCGAAATGAGTCTAGCGAGGGGCCTGAGGGTGGGGAGAGGGGGAAAAAGCGAGACAGAGAGGATGGAGAGGATGAGGTGGAGGGTGCTGGAGACAAGAAGGAGAAGAGTGGGAAGAAGAGCAAGGGATGGCAAGGTGCAGCTAATGAAGGTAGCAGAGCTGAGCAGGGGAAGAACGGTGCTCATATTGGAACGGAGGACGGAGCGACGTCAGCAGCAATTAGGGGAGATGTAGTGACGAACAACGACCCAACAGCAACAGGATCAGCTACTCCAGCTCCAGACCCAGACCACCAATTCCTACGTCAGCTCATGCAGTTCCAAGCAGGTCCAAGCGGTGTTCAGACTGCGATTGTCAATCCCATCCCCCCCTCTTCTTCTTCCACACAACACCTTCCACCTCATCATCAACAAGCATACCCGCCTCACCACTCTTCTTTCCCGGGCTCTACACCCTACACCGCGCCTCAATCCGGCTATACCCCGGCAGCACCAACGGCATGCCCATCGTTGCGGGACAGAACGGTGCAGGAGCTGCCAATTTCCTCGGCAATATGGAGAATGGAGCTCAGCAAGCAGCAGGAGTGGTGTCTGGTGGTAATGCAGCAATGGAGGGCAGAGAAGCAGGAGGGGTAGTGGACATCGATTGGGATTTTGGAATGTTAGATGGATTCCTTGGTGAATCGCTGTTCAGTGATATGAGTTTCATTTCTTCTTCTGCTACTGCGCCTAACGCTACTGGGAACGGTCTCGAGGCTTAAGCTTCACACCCTATCTTCAGAACGTAATCTATCTTCTATGCTGCGCCCTTCAACTTGCTCGGAAGCGATTTGCGATTGATATTGTGCTACCAAATGAACCTAAACACGCCCATTATCAGACTGTATCGAAGCAAGAAGCAAAGCAAAAGAGTGTATCAGCGCATGTTCCTCCAATGCTGCAAATGAGGGGAGTCGGCACTTACTTAGCAACAACCCCAAACAGAACCGCAACCTGCATAGTCCCGCCAAAAACAGCTTCTCTCATCATCAAGCCCCTCTCCCTCTCCCATTCTTCCTCATCATCCGCTCCCTCTCCCTCATCCCCTTCCCCCAAACTATTTGGTATCGAGCTCGGATGCGCTTTGTCCCGGAACCAAAACAATGGCACCAGCGGCGGCACAAAGAACCCCACGAGAAGTCCCTGAAAAACTGTCATATATGCTCCTCCTCCACCTCCTTCCTCTCCGAATTCGGGAAGTGTGGGGTTAGCGGTGGTGGTGGAAGTGAAATTGTCCATCCAGCTTTCTTCCATTTCGAGCAGGTGTTGGGAATGCTCGCGGGATTGGATCAGGTCGTATGATTGCGGGAGGGGATAGGTTGAGCGGAATTGGGACCGGATGGTGGAGATTTCAGTTGGGGACAGGCCGGCGTCTAGGAGTCGGTTGAAGCCACGATTTCGGTCTGTTGAGAGACTGTCGGGATTAAGAGGATCTTCGAGGGATGGGTCTGGGCCGAATCCGTCGATGAGGGGAACGGAGGCGGGTGCAGCGGGAGAGGACGAAGATGGCTGCGACTGGGACTCGACTTCACCAACTGAACATTGGAGATATACGGCGGGTGCAGTACGGATTGTGAGTCGGACCAGATCGTCGTAGTATGATGGTTCGCGGCTTTTACCCTTTGCCTTTCTCTTCCCTCCTATCTCTTGCGGTAGACCAGCGTCATTGCCATCTGTTTCATCTGGATTAGCTTGACTCGCAAGCCAATCGATCAAGTCTCGAACGGGCATTTCTTTCTTCTCCACCGCATCTTTCTCCCCTTCCTTCTCTTCGCCTTCCTCTCCTGGTCCTGCAGCACTTCCTTCACTCTCCTCATCTTTATCTTCGCTATCCCTCCTCCCATTCTCTCCAATGTCTGAGTCGGTGCGCGCGGAAGCCTTATCAAGAGCCAAATGCCGTAACATTCCCCTCCTCTGAATCTTCTGCTGCAACTCCAATTCATCCAAATAGCCTACCAGCTTCACCCCGTCCCTCAATATCCTCCCCGCATGAATCAACCTCAGCCTCCGATCCCTCACACTCTCCCGACCTTTAGCCATCTTCTCTTTGAGCGTTCGGACGAATTCATCTCCCATCAACCCTCTTTCGTTCAACTCTGCTATCAATTCAGTGATCGGGGATTTTGAAGGTTGTGTCGAGGACAACGGTGCTTCTTCTACATCGAAAATTAAGTTTTCGTCGGCTGCAGAGGTTGAGGTGGGAGGAGGATGGAGAGGGCGTAAAGAAGTGATAGAGTGTAAAGGGAGGCGAAGGTCAGGTACTCCAGGTTCAGTGAATCGGATTGTGATTGGTCGGAAGCGGATGCTGGCATGTAGTGTGGGGTTGAAAGTAGATGGCCCTATGCCCAAGTCGACTTGCACCGAATCTTCGGTGTCCATGCTGTCGACAGAGAAGTGACGAGGGTGGTGATGATGGTGGAAGCGAAGAACGTGTGCATGAAGTTGGACCCTGAATGATGGTGAACAGTGCGCGTTCTGTAGACCCAGAAAAATTAAGTTTCACACTCCAATCTATCATCAAAAGAAACAAAAAGACTTATCGTGCGAATGGATACATGCGCATCTTTCAATAGTGAGCGAAGGGGCAAGAGTTGAAGATGCGTCGGCATCACAACGGGAATAACGGGGTCCGCAGAGCGTAAGCGAGACCTAGATGAATACCTGATGGGAAAGGCTGCATACAGTTGGAAATACATGTGGGATGCATACATATTGTCATAGTGACATGCATTGGATAGCAACTAAGGAGTGACTGTGAATGGTGACTCATCATGGCTTGACGTGGGATTGGAAGTGACCATCGAGTATATATACATGTTCATGCATACAGTAGCATACAGATAGAATGATAAGCATTCAAGAAGTTATACGCCTGTGTAGTTGAGCTTGCAAGTAGCTCCGATTGGTTGTGTTCTACTTGCAATCTTCAACTGATTAAGAGTCTGAAGTTCTACCGACTGAGCTAATCGGGAACCCTTCATCACCATGACAGACAACACCAAAATGCAAGCTGGCGCAAGCAAAGCCAAAGGAGGTAGAAAGGGTAAAGCTCCTCAACTGTGAGTCCCCGATAACGACACCACCAACAAGACAGAAGTTGAAGCGACCAACGAAGAAACTGACTCTGATTCTGATCAAGACAGCAGCAGCAAGCAATACAACTTCCGCACTCTGGTGAAGCTCCTCGAGCCGGTGCCTAAGTTAACATCACAGAGCTACTATAGTTGGAATGTCCACATCAAGTCTTTCCTTCAATCTGTCCCCCATGCCATGAAACACCTTGAGGGAACATACAACAAGAAACACCCCAAGTGGAACCCTGTATTCGATGATGCCCTGACGAATGCAGTACGTGGCACTATTGACACCACCGGGGAATACAACACCAACTATCTAATCCTTGACATCATTAGGGAACACCATATGTTCCACCAGATCTGGAAGAAGATTGAAAATGGTTTGACCAATGAAGCCATCACAACTTCACGTTGAATTGCCCTAATAGCCCAGTTAGGCGAGCTCAGGATGTACAACTCTGATGTCTGAAAGCTCATTCAGGTAATCAGGACCATCCAGACAGAGAGCAGCCTACTGGGAAAACCGTTTGCAGATGTCACTTTGTTTTTGATTCTACAGAAGTGCACTATCTGCCACCCTGTGTATAAAGAAACAGTTGCCGCCATCAGTCAACTCACCTTCAACACTCTCGCTACAGCCTTGACTATCCGACAATCAGCGGTTAAGAATTGCCCTGCTCAGAAGATTGACCCTCGTCAAGCCAGTGTCAGAGTCGCTGGCAGCGATGACCAAGAGGAACCAGCTGCGAAGGATGAGAAGGACAAAGACAATGCCAACACCAAAGTTGCTGCTCGGCCTCGAAAGATTTGGTGCTGGGTTTGCAAGCAACCAGGACATGGGATCAACCTGTGCGACACTATGGTAACCATCCCAGAGAACTCCGCCCTTGCCAAGACCAAATAGGAACCATGGTGCTCCTTCGCACTGAGTTGGCAGAGGCCCCCAGGTTCTAAAGAAACATCTCATTGGATCTTAGACTCAGGGGCCAGTTATCATATGGTTAATATTTATAGCATGCTCATCAATCCTAAAACTTGCTGAAAATGTGTATTCACAGCCATAAGTGAAGTTTTAGAAGCAACAGCTATTGGAGATGCCAGCATATCAACAAGTAACAGAGATGTACTACTCCACAATGTACTATATGTTAGGCATCTCAATGTTAACCTTTTGTCAACCAACTTGCTGACAGATGAAGGAGCATGAGTGATATTGGATTCCGCCAGTGGGCAAATACACTTAGTGAACAGTATGCTACTCAAAATGACCAAGAATCACAAGTGAGGACTTTTAAAGTTCCGAGGTGATACATGGCAAGAGAATGCAATGATCACATCAACATTGTTATTTGAGGATGTTGATGAAGATTTTGAGCAGATAGAGAGCAAAGCCAGGATATCTAAGCAGCAACTATGGCATGAGTGTCTAGGGAACCCAGGTCAAGATAAGACAAGGGCCATTATCAACCTTTTAAAGGGTAAGAACGCAGCTGAACTGAATCTGGATACAGCTCAAACGTGTGAGCAATGCATCTGATCCAAGAGCATGACAGCTTGAATGGGACAAGGTAGTGGTGAGAAATCCATCTCCCCACTTGACCTCATTCACATCGACTTGATAGTCGACTCATCGCACACAGCAGAATATACATGTACACTGGTTTTGGTTGATGACCATAGCAAGTACATGTATATGCAGCTGTCAGGGGTCTCGCGCCTGAAACCCAGGTCGGTCTGTCGAGATACTCGGTGACTATCGAACTGCGCGACAGCTATTGTCTCGGTGAGCTACATTGCTCAGTGACTATCAGGTTGCGCAGTGGCGACAGGTGGTGTTCATTGTATATACTATTGTAGGTTTCGGCTGACCTCTTTGGACACTCTGTTCAGGGGTAGCTCGGCACGATTGATGTCGATACTAAGGTTATGATGACACCAAGGTCTGGTGTGAGTGTTGATGGTGATGAGGCTATTGGTGTTGGTGATAGGGTTGGTGGTGTCAACACAAGTGTCAAGTGTGTTGACTGATGCTTGAGGTGATCCCCGGACCACAGTGGACTACTGCCTTTGGTTCTATCTTGATCTGGACTGCTGGTTTGCTATGAACTGACTTCAGATGTCAGTGAGTGGTGATACAACACATGCACTACAATGAGGAGCAACCTTGATAGATTGCTACTATGCCGACTGAAACTAATGTATACTTATGCTGAAGTGATAACTAGTTATGGTGTGTGTAGAGTGGATGGGGATCCACTCGATCACTGATGATGAGAGGGTGTGCTTATATACACTCCTTGTAGTGTCGACTGCGATGCTACTCCAGCCCTCTCTCTGCAGAGAGTACCCTTTTCATCAAGTACTGTACAGGAGGTCCCTCTAGTACCCTCCTGTCCTCCTCGAAATATGTGTCGACTCCTTTGACACTGCTCCTCCTCCTTTGACACTGCTCCTCTTCCTAGTGACCTGCTTGTTGGTCTCCTATGACTCCTATCTCTCGAGCCCCTGAGTGGTGACTGTCTGCATGCTCCTTGAGCTTGGTCCTCCTCGTGGCTGTGCCTGGCCCTCCTTGCATATGGGCCCGGTCCTCCTTTGCATGTGAGTCCATAGGAGTCCATGGTCTCCATGGAGACTGCACTACAGCCATGCTCATCACTGGTATCGACTAGATCTCTGATACCTGTGTTCCTTCCATATGAACCAGTGACCCTCCTGCTTCCTGAGCATTCAGGCCCATGACAACAGCCTTTAATATGGAAGAGCCATGCATTCCCCAAACTCAAAGCTATAGTATCGTACCTCGAAACACAGACAGGAAGGAGCCTAAAAGCTATACAATCAGACCAAGGAATGGAGTGGCGAAGCAATGATGCGCTCGAATGGGCATACAATAAAGGTATAGAATGGCAGATGACAGTTGGGTACAACAGCAAGCAAAACGGACGTGTGGAAAGAATGAATAGAAGTCTAGGAGAAAAGATGAGAACATTACTCATGCAGAGGAGACTACTGAGAAGCTTCTAGCCATATGTGATCTGGGCTGCAGCATTCAAAATGAATCTCACACCCAATGTTGATGGTGAATTCCCATATCAAGTTATGCTCGGGAAGTCACCAGAGCGGCTTACAGAGTGGTGCCCAACAAGAATGCAGTCACTGCCAGCACTAGCAGACAAAGCAGATCTCAGTGACTTAGGGTACACAAACGAAAATCTCTTTGATGAAAGGGAGAGGGAGCACCACGATGAGTATCTGGCTATGAATGCAATCAACAGACCAAATGGTGAAAAGGACTCCATTGAGGATATGGTGAAATATACAAAGAATGAGACTGACTCCGAAATACAGGATGGCAATCCAATTCTTGGACTCACAGTAATGAACAAAGATAGACGAAGGAACCTAGATCTGGCTGTAAGTGAAGCCCTATCCGGAGAAGACAAGAAACATTGGGAAGAAGCAATGTGCAAAGAGTTGGATGGACTCAGAGCCATGGGTACATGGGAAATTGCCAACCTTCCGAAGGGGATGAACGCTGTCAACACACGTTAGGTCCTAAAAATTAAGATGGATGCAGATCTGATCCCAACAAAATTCAAGGCAAGACTGGTAGCTCAAGCGTTCATGCAAAGAGAAGGGATTGATTATATGGAGGTGTTCACACCTCTGGCACCTATCCAATCTATCCGAGGAGTCCTAGCCATAGTGACCGTGCAAGTTTGGGAAGTATACTGCATTGATGTCAAGCAAGCATACTTGAATTCAACACTACACCACGATGTGTTCTTAAAGCTGCCAATTGGAACCAAGGTCCCTCCAGGAAAGTATCTGAAGCTAATCAAGGGACTGTACGGACTAAAACAATCAGGCAGAGAATGGAACTTGGAATTGGACTCACATTTGTGAAGTATGGGTTTCTACTGCATGCCGAGTACACCTTGTCTGTACTCAAGAGGGACCGGGGGCAGTCTAACTATTATTACAGCATATGTGGATGACATGCTCATAGCATCCCCCAGCCGTAAGGAGGTAGATCAAACTAAGAAGGAAATAATGGCTAAATGGGGCACAGAAGATAACGGGCCAGTGAGAGAGTTTTTGGGTGTACATGTCAACCAAAACAGGGCACAGAAGAGGATGTCTCTTGATTTATCAGCCTACATTAGAGTGATGGTGAACAAATGGTTACAAGCGACCAGTCAGAAGTCTTGGGTGTCAGCGGTCGTGCGCCTGAAACCTGAAATCTGTAGTAGTACTGATACTACTACCGATTCTGTCGAGTTATGCGACAGCGCTAATGGTATTACGATTCTTAGTGAAATATGCGACAGAGTCGTCTCTGTCACTTTTCTCGCTGGAAACTGTGGTTGTATTTACATTATGACACATTATGACAGATTTCGACTGACCACTGTGGACACTCCATCCAGAGGTAGCTCGGCACGATCAATTGTAATACACTCTAAGTGAACTTGATGTTGATACCAACGATCTGGTGTGAGTATGGATTGATGACGTCAAGACGAGTGTCCAGTGTGTTGACTAACGCTTGTGTTGATCCCTGGACCGCAGTGGATGACTGCCTTCGGTTCTATCGTTATACGGACCGCAGGTTTACTATGAACCACCTTCGGACGTCAGTGAGTGGTGATACAATGCATGTGCTACAAAGAGAGGCAATCTATTGATTGCAACTATGCTGACCGAACTAATGAGTACTTGTGCTTCTGAAGTATTGACTAGTTGTAAGGTGTAGAGTGGATGGGGATCCACTCGACCATTTGTGACAAGAAGGTATGGTTATATACCTCTTTGCAGCGTCGCCAGCGACACTGCACCTGCTCTCTCTCCAGAGAGTACCTTCTGCATCGAGTGCTACACAGGAGTCTTCAATGAGACTCCTGCTCCTCACTATGCTATCCCGTCTGTCCTTCTCGAGCTGTGTCGACTCCATCAACACTGCTCTTTCTCCTCATGTTCTCTTTGCCGGTGTCCGTTACACAGCTCTCCTTCCTTTGACCGGCAACGGTCCTCCTCTATGTCATGGGCCTGAATGCTCAGGAAGCAGGAGGGTCATTGGTTCATATGGAAGGAGCACAGGTATCAGAGATCTAGCTGGTACCAGTGGTGAGCATGGTCGTAGTGCAGTCTCCATGGAGACCATGGACTCCTATGGACTTACATGCAAAGGAGGACTGGGCCCATATGTGAGGAGGGCCAGGCACAGTCACGAGGAGGACCAAGCTCAAGGAGCATGCAGACAGTCACCACTCAGGGGCTCGAGAGATAGGAGTCAGAGGAACTGTCACCAGTCGAAGGAGGAGGAGCAGTGTATAGGAGACCAGTAAGCAGGTCACTAGGAGGAGGAGCAGTGTCGAAGGGGTCGACACATAGCTCAAGGAGGACAGGAGGGTACTAGAGGGACCTCCTGTACAGTACTCGATGAAAAGGGTACTCTCTGCACAGAGAGAGCTGGAGTAGCATCACAGGTGACACTACAAGGAGTGTATATAAGCATACCCTCTCATCATCAGTGGTCGAGTGGATCCCCATCCACTCTACACACCATAACTAGTTATCACTTCAGCATAAGTATACATTAGTTTCAGTCAGCATAGTAGCAATCTATCAAGGTTGCCTCTCATTGTAGCGCGTGTGTTGTATCACCACTCACTGACATCTGAAGTCAGTTCATAGCAAACCAGCGGTCCGGATCAAGATAGTGTCATGGGCCTGGGTGCGCAGAACGAAAGAAGACCGAAGTTCATATGAAGGTAGCGCAGGAATCGTGGAATCGGGCAGATTGGAAGATCTGCAGCAGAGTTCACCGAGGTCAGCCATAGAATCAGCTCTATGGCAGATCTCAGCGAAATCAGCACGAGCATAATTGATATCACGAATCTCGTCAGAATCTGCAGCAAGAACAATCATGGGGCAGATTCTGTGGAGATCAGTGACAAGGATGTCCATACGACGATTCACATGTAAGACGGGCCAAGCTCACGTACAAAGGGGACCAAGCTCTACCAGGCTGAGGACCAAGTCCTACCAAGCTGGGGACCAAAGCGTACTAAGGGAGGGGACCGTGCTAGCGTCATGCAGTTAGTTACCACTCAGAAGGGCCTAGGGTAGAAGTGAGAGATCAGTCACCTGTGAAAGGGAGGGGAGCTGTGTGACAAACACTGGCAAACAGGTCATGAGGAGGAGGAGCAGTGTTGATGGAATCAACATGGCCAAAGGAAGTAATGACAGGGCTCAACGAGGAGGAGAAGTCTCATTGGAGACTCCTGTATAGTACTTGACAAAGAGCAGTACTCTCTGGAGAGGGAGCTGGAGCAGTGTCGCTGGTGACACTGCGAAAAGGTATATAACCATACTCTCTTGTCATCAATGGTCGAGTGGATCCTCATCCACTCTACACCATACAACTAGTCATAACTTTAGCCTAAGTATCATTAGTTTCTCAGTCAGCATAGCGGCAATCAATAGATTGCCTCTCATTGAAGCATGTGTGTTGTATCACCGCTCACTGACGTCCGAAGGCAGTTCATAGTAAACCTGCGGTTCAAATATGATAGAACCGAAGGCAGTCGTCCACTGCGGTCCAGGGATCACCTCAAGCATTAGTCAGCACACTGGACACTCATGTCGACACCATCAGTCAATATTCACACCATCCCATTGGTGTCAATACCAAGTTCACATAGAGTCGTATTGTACTTGATTGTGCCAAGCTACCTCTGGACGGAGTGTCCACAGCAGTTAGTCGAAATCTGTCATAATGACAATACAACTACAGATTCCAACGAGAAAAGTGACAGAGACGGCTCTGTCACATAATTCACTAGGAATCGTAATACCATTAGCGCTGTCACATAATTCGACAGAATCGGTAGTAGTATCAGTACTACTACAGATTTCAGGTTTCAGGCGCGCGACCGCTGACAGATAGAACCGAAGGCAGTAGTCCACTGTGGTCCAGGGATCACCTCAAGCAATAGTCGACACACTGGACACTCGTGTCAACACCACCAGTAATCATACTCACACCAAACCTTGGTGTCATCACAAGTTCACATCGTTATTGATTGTGCCGAGCTACTTCTGGATGGAGTGTCCACAGCGGTCAGTCGAAATCTGCAATAGCATTACTACAATCACATATTCGAGTGAGAAAAGTGATAGAAGGGGCTCTATTGCATATTTCACTGAGAATTGCAATACCACAAGTGTTGTTGCATAACTTGACAGGATCTGTAATAGATGAGACTCTATTACCGATCTCAGGTTTCAGGTGCGCAACCGCTGACAGGGTGCATCCAGGTAAGTAAGGATCCTGCCAAACATTGGAAACTGAAACATATCGACACGCGATATAACTTCATTAGGGATCATGTACAAGAGAGTGATATAAGGAATGAACATGTTAGGACCGCTGACAATGTAGCAGCTATCCTTACAAAACCATTACGAGGAGTGGAAATCTCTAGGATAGCTCAATCAATGGGATTGGTGATGCCGGCAAAGGGGGGAGTTGAAGAATCACCAGAATAACCAATATGCAGGAAGGCCGAGTGACCGACAGGCTGATTCACTGCATGCATGGCAAATTGTGTGGTGACCAATTAGGAGACACACATGAAAAGAAAACACTGAGGCACTACATGGTAAACATAACCCAGAGGAGAATGATAGACGATCACATAGGCAGGATGAAGGTATATATACATGCAATCCTGTAGCAATAGTCCATTTGGAATCTCAAGCATTGCAGCAACAATACACCTGTGCGAAAGGAGCTAAGCAGTAGCCCTGATGAAGTGGTGTCGAGCATATACTTCAACTCGTTCCCTGTGCGCCTTTGCAGAACTACACACGTCCACGCTGCTTCTGCAGCGGTTGGTGCCTGATCTCATCTCATCGACTCGCCACTTGTTCACACGAACACAGATCTATACCGTTGTAGCATATACAAGCTTTGTGCCGTATGTGCATCTATCTATTGCATTGATATCTATTATCGAAAACCAAGCACGGTGCAAGTCTACTTCCTCCGCTCCTTCTTTCCGCTCTGTTCACCAGCCAGCGCATGCCCGGTTTCGCGAATATGGTTGAACAACTTACTCCTGCTCTCAAACCCAGCTTTGCAGACGTTGCACCATTCTTTGCTCTTACCCGTCCGCTTGGTTTTGCCTTTCTTTCCCTTTCCTCCCGCCTCTTCCTCTTCACCAAAGTCGTCTTGGGACGCTGCCTTGTCATTCTTCTTGGCAGAAACGTCTTGCTTGGCTTCTTGAGCGATGAGCACTGCTGGATCGATGCTTTGCTCCTGCAGCAGAAGTAGACGTTTCTCGAGACTAAACAAGTGGTGATCGACGGATTGAGGCGCGAGTTCTCTCACAGCCTTTGCTAGATTCAGCAGATACTCCGGATTCGGACCTGATGGACCGGAGCATGTATATATGCGTTGCGCGAGCGCATCCAATGACTGCGGGCCGACGAATGCCGGATTGGAAGGCAAACCAACATACACAAGTGCATTTTTGAGAACGGTGATCTCCTTCTCTTCTTCCCCTTCCACCTGACTCTTGCTGTAAAGAGGAACATTTATTGCGCTGTATCCGTTCTTTTCACGGTAATCGAGATACTGACGAACAACCTGTGAATGCTCGGGATCGATCGTGAAAGAAACACCCCAGACGATGTCGCCTTCGGGCGATTTTGGCTCGTTGACCTTGGCAGCTTTGCAGAGAGGGTGCCAATCAGATGCTTTGACCAGGGTGACGACGCGACCGGGTCGTTCACGTGTCCCGCGGTGGTCGATAGAGTTCTGTGCAAAGCGTCGCACAAAACCTTTGATATAGCAGGATGTTGCAGCAATGACATGGGGAGGAGGCTTGAAGATGAGACTGCCGTAGCCAAAGATATCGAAGGAGCCGGCGGGTCGCGAAAGAGGGGGAAGAGGCGGCGGGATGGTGGAAGAAAAGGCTGAGGCAGGGATGTAGGGACCTTTGAGGCCGCTCCATAGGTCATCCTCATCCTTTGCGGTGTCGGTCTTTGGCTCCAATGATGTTGATGCCGCCTTAGTCCTGACTTCATCTTTCTGCGAGGATGAGGGTGGTTGTACCGGAGCAGTCTCTTCGTCACCAGCTCCTACTTTCTCAGTAACATCCATGGCCTTGTCGGCATCGCTGATGTTTTCATCGTCAATGACGTGGACCGCAGGTGTGACCGCATCCTCCTCCTTTGCTTCGTCCGCTCCCTCTTCATCATCACTAGCAACCGGGACCGGCGCCGTCTTTGGCTTTCGGTTCAGATCCTGCACCACAAATCCATCTTCATCCAGAGTACGGCCAGCGACCTGTTCCATCTGTCTGCGCTTCTTGTCTTGCTTCTTCTGTTTCTTGCTCTTACTGCTCGTGCCACTGTCAGCGCCGGAAAAGGCGGGTATCGAGAAGCCAGCTGAGAAGTTCGCGTCTGTCGTCTTTTTGTTTGCCTTTCCATTGAGGTGCATATCTGCCAAAGAAGCGTCGATGGCAATGTCGTCCGCATCGAAGCCAAGACCGAGCTCGTCTTCCTCGTCTTGCATCTCTCGCTGAAGCTGCTTGACTGCCTTTTTGTGCTTTGCACTGCGTTCGTGATTGCGGAAAGCCGCTTCGGATTGGAAGAACTTGTCGCATGCGACGCAGTCCCAGCCCGAGTTAGAAGGGTCATCATCAAGCGGGTCAAGCGCCTCGCCCGATGCTGGCAGCCCTGCCTCATCATCTTCCGCTTCGCCATCTCCGTCGCCGTCATCGTCCTCCTCATGTTCATCTTCGTCGTCGTCATCATCGACCTCATCGTCCGAAAAGCGGTAGTCAGGCTGCTGCCAGCTCTGTGCCTGGTATGACTGAGCACGAACTTCTCGCTCCAATCGGATCTTCTCGGCTTCCGCCTTCTTCCTGGCCAGGTCTGCCGCCGAACCAGGCCCTGTAGAGTTGAGCTCGCTCTGAAACTTCTTGTATCTCGGATCTCGTTTGCGAACAAAGGCAGCAAGGGAGCGAACGGCATCGTTATATTCGCGCCTGGCGGCGTCTCGTGCACGCTTGTTCTCCTTCTCCATGAGACGCTTGACACGTCGATCTGGTGCATCGCGCAGGTCGTATTTGTCGAACCAGCCAAAGCTCTTGCGTGACTGGAAGTTCATGAAGACGTTGTAAAAGTCCTTGGAAGGTGTTTGGTGGACAGCAGCTTCCTGTCCCTTTGCGTTCGAGTAGGGTGTATGGCTGTAGCCAAAAGACGGATATGCATCGGCAGAAGAAACCACCGAGTTCTTCTCTTCTCCTAGGTAGGGTGCTGCTACGCGCTCCTCTTGAGCAAGCCGCTCGAATAGACGGCGGTACGTAGCGAAGAAACCATTGTCTCCATCTGTCAAGTCCTTTGCCAGGCTTGGATCGAAGAAGCGAAGCAATGCCTTCGCCGTCAAGCCGCGTGACGAGCTAGTGGGCTGCGGCGCTTCAGCGGCTCCCGAGCGGAACGCCTCGAACACCTCCTCATCGTCCAAGTCTGGTCCCTCGCCATTGAGCAAACGCTCACGGTTTTGATCGTACCATGCCCGCTCTGTGTCATCCGAAAGAATCTCGTAGGCTTCCTGAAGCTTGTGGAAGATCTTGTTGGCTTGTTCGATGTTGTCCGGATTCTTATCTGGGTGGTGCTTGAGTGCGAGTTTGCGGTAGGCTTTGCGAATCTCGTCGGAAGTGGCGGTCTGTTCTACGTGGAGGAGCTCGTAGTAGTCGACGAAGGCTGGCTCGCCGTTAGCATCGGTGGCGGTGCCTCCTGCCGCACCCGCCTTGTGCGACGATTGGGAGGCACCCATGATTGTCCAGCGAGCTGTCAGGTGTGGGGTTGAAATGGTGTGGAGTCAGGTTCAGAAGGTGAGTCATGTACAGTGTCCACTTCATGAGCGTCAACTGAGCTTTGGAAGCTGCACTTTCTCGGCAGTGCAGCCAAAAATTCTAGAGACCAATTTCGGGAGTCGGGATCAACATTTGAGGGTCAACTTTCCAACACTCACAGTCACCTTCGACATTACTTCTTCGTCCAGACCAACACCTTCAACTTTGCCCTGAGGACGCAGCCTCCCACCTCGGCGACAGACTTTTCGCTTATTGCCGCCACAGACACTGACTCGTCTGCTAGTATACTGCCGCCAAGATGGGTCGCAAAGCCGAGGTGCAGCGCATGATGCTGGAGAAGCTCATGGGCCCTGAAGGTAGGTTCTACTTCCACCATGTTTTCGACTAGCTACTTGGCCACGGGATGCAATACTGACTCTGCTGATTCCGCTTTGGACTTCTGTTTCCACAGCCATGGGTATCCCGACCGCCAACTTACACTTCACCGACCCCAAGGTGTGCCGTAACTTCTTGTGCGGCACTTGCCCACATGACCTCTTTGCCAACACAGTACGTTCTCACTAAGCTTTCAAGCTCTGTCAGTGACAGAGAAGCTTTACTGACGTGCCCCGTACCTTCACATATCTTCCTTGCGTCCAACTCTCACAGAAAGTCGATCTAGGCCCATGTCCCAAATCACATACACCAAAGTACAAAGACGAATACCACAAAGCCCTGGCCTCAGGCGAACGCTTCCCCGACTTCGAGCGCGAACACGAGCACAACATCTTCGCCTTCATCAACGAAATTGACCGCAAGGTTGCCGCTAACAAACGTCGTCTCGAGCAGACACCGGAAGAGCTCGCCAAGTTCGCCAACATGAACCGCGAGATCTCGGAAATCGAAACCGCTCTAGCAGCAGTCATGGCCGAGGTGGAAGCATTAGGAGAGCAAGGACAGATCGAAGAGTCGCTCGCCGAGCTGGCCAAAGCCGATGCACTCAAAGAGGAGAAAGCACAGAAGGAGAAGGAGCTACACAATGCACAAGAAAACTCCGGTGCGAGTGGACACCAGAAGTTGAGGGTTTGCGATGTATGTGGTGCCTACTTGAGTATTCTGGATTCAGATAGGAGGTTGGCGGATCATTTCGGAGGCAAGATGCATTTAGGGTATTTTAGGTTGAGAGAGATGATTGGAGAGTTTGATGAGAGGAGGAGGAACCCGAATGCGCCGCCGATGGGAATGCTGGCGACAACAACAGCTGGGCACAATGGCGGCAGTACGAACGGTCGGCCGGCACAGGGATCAGCAACAGGAACAGCGACAAGGACTCAGAATGGTTCAGGTCTGGGTGGGTCACGGTCAGATAAGGACAAGGAACGCGAGCGAGACTTTGAACGGGAAAGGGAACGTCGTGATCGTGAACGGAAGGAGAGTCGTGAACAGCGTACAGCCGCCAACGGGGATATCGAGGGAAAACGTGCAGGTGAGGAGGGTGAGGTGGGAGAAGAGGAAGGCGAGATGGTGCCAGCTGACAATACAACATCGCAGTCACAGGTCAAGGAAGAGGATCGAAAACGCAGTCGCTCTCCTTCGGAGAGGTGACGGACCTCGTCAGCATTCATCGCCTCGTTTTTCGATCCAGGTTTTCACCCGACCGTGTCGTCAGATTGTTGCGTTGTAATCCCTCTGTGTACTTTTAGCCTTTATGAAATCACTTCAACGTACAGCTTGGAGCTCACACAACAGGCAAGAGTGTCTTTGCGGTTCAGTTTGCTCAGAAGTATGTGTACCATGTCTCGAAATCTCTTATGAACGCGATGTTGTTGGTGTTGTTCCGTTTTCCGAAGCTTTTTTTGATAGCCGCTCTCCACACCATTTTCCACAACTTTGCTCAGACCGCTTCTTTTCCACTAGAACGCTTTCCACCTTTCTTCTCGTTCGCAACCTAACCCTTGGACCAAACGACTGAATAGGCCTCTTCGCTCTCAGCCGGCGGCAGCAATCATGTCCTACTTCCTCCCACACCTGCCAACAGGCTGGCACGTCGATCAAGCCATCTTATCCGAAGAAGACCGAGTCGTCATCATCCGCTTCGGCCACGACACGGATCCCGTATGCATGGAAATGGACGAAACACTCTACAAGATCTCAACAGCCGTCCAAAACTTTGCCGTCATCTACCTTGTCGACATTACACAGGTACCGGACTTCAACAAGATGTATGAGCTGTACGATGCATGTTCGACCATGTTCTTCTATCGTAACAAGCACATCATGATTGATTTGGGGACTGGTAACAATAACAAGATGTAAGTTCATCCTCCAAGCACATGGGACAGCGAGAGATAGAGAGTAAAGGATGCTGACAAGAGCTTTGCATTGGTGGATGGGTCTAGCAACTGGGCAATAACCGATCGTCAAGAGCTGATTGATATTGTGGAGGTGGTCTACAGAGGTGCAAGTAAGGGTAGAGGTCTGGTTATTAGTCCCAAAGGTAAGTTCCTCCTATCTCTTCTGTGTCTGTACTTGCGTCATGTGACGGGCTGTACCTGACAACGATACCTTTGCTGCATTGCCATGATCAAACAGACTACTCGACGAGACAACAATACTAGCTGACCAGCACACATGCTATTGCCGCATCACAACACCATATACCCGCATTACCCATCGACAGCGACACTCACTCATAGCTGTCGATGGTAGCTTCATTTGTACTTTTATCAACCTAGCAAAAGATTTTCTGCGCAGAGCCCTTGACATTGGCCCGAGATGCGATCCGATGCTCCCCGGACGACGGGCTTCGACCGAGCCCGTATGATTGTGTTTCGAAAGATTCTGCTGCATGATGCTAGGTCATTGCCTTAAAAGAAGGTTCTTTCTCTGCTCTGAACTAGCTTTCTGAGACGATAGCAGATGCTGAGCATTCTCTGGGCCGCTCGACCTTCGATCGAAGCAGAACATCACTCGCTGCGTCAAAACTTAAATGCGACTCCAAACGTTCGCAGTCCAGTGACGGCCGCCTGGATTGTAGAGACTGCTATCTCCGGAGTTGACCCTGTTGCGCAAGCCAGGTTTTGTCTTGTAGCGCAACATCGTGCGGAAAGTGTCGGATCATGAAAGGCTTGTGATGTCAACTTGTAGAGAAGAATTGGATTTTCAATTGCGACCCGCGAAGGCGTATCAAGGTGGCGTGGATGCCGCTGTTAAGCACGAAGGTGAGCCGATTCCATCTGCCGATGTACAATTTGAGCGTTTTTGAAAGGGAACGAGCGAGCCACCTTTGTGTGGCCGACTTATTTGCAGCAGCATTCCGCATCCCGACAAAGGGCAAGTTGTGCTAAGCTGCGGCGTGAGCGAGCGATGACAACGCATCATCGCAGGGGACGCCGCGAGCAGCTTTACAGCCACATCAACTACGACGTTCGAATTCACATCCTTCGTTTACTTTCAGCATTCGTTTCACTACAGCGCAAGTCTTGGTGCATCATAACGCCTGCAAGCGCTCCATTAACCTGATCTTCAGCTATCAGCACGAATCATTCGCACGCGCACACACACCGAGTCAGCACTTCACACCGATAGCGCTACCAACCTTATAGCGACCGAGCCGACATTGCAATGGTCAAAGTGAAGCTGAGAGTTCCCCTCTCGTCAGCACCACGCGAAACCTCTTCTCCACTGGCCAACCCAAACCCGCTCCGTTTAGCACCGGACTATTCTGACGATGACGAAGAGACCACTCCTCAACCACGCAATGGTGGCAGTCCCTCCGCCTCCACCGGTGCTGCTGGTCTTGACGAGGACGATGAAGCTGGCTCCCTCAACAGCCAAGACGAAGACGAAGACGAATTGGACGAACTCGATGAGCTCGAAGAAGAAGACGAAGATGGCACACCCGCCGCAGCCAATTCCTCCAATTCTACCCCCAAACGCCGCAGTATCACACTCAAACCTCGGTCCTCCGCCCCCGGCGGTGGAGGCAGCTCAGCTTCACCCTCGGGGGATGGCTCTGCTAGTCCAGCGAACAAAGTCGTACGACGTGGAAACCAAGCCCGCATAGCCCAAGTTCGAAATATGACCGTGGAGGAATTGGACGCGTTGCCTGCAGCAAAGAGAAGGAAGACGGCAAAGGCAAGAGGTGCTGCTGGACCAGGTAGAGGGTGGAGGAAAGGTTTGACGAAAGGTCAGAAACCTGTGTATGAGTTACCGTCCGCTGAGACGACGCCTGCTACTTTTGGTGATACTACCAATGCCAGGTCTTCTCCCGCGATCGATGCTGTAGCGGTGAGGGTGAAAAGCGAAGGCACACCCACACCCTCAGCTGCTGCTATTCCCAAGTCGAAATCATCTTCGACACTCGCAGCTGCGCCTGCAAAACCAGCGAGTTCGTCTCATGGAGGTGGAGCTTCTTCATCGATCAAGATCGTGTCTGGACCTGGTGGGCAGACTTTCACGGGTGATCTCAGTGCTAAGGCCGGAACAGCTAAAAATCCTGGGTTCAGGTATCCTCCATTACCGTCATCAAGAGCTGGACCTCCTGTACAGCCAATAGCTAGGATCCCGACGGCTTTCCAGACGGTGGTTCCGCTAGAGAGGACAAATAGGCAGCCGAGAAGATGGTTGAAGGCGAAAAGGGAGATCTTGAGTATGGGTGGAAGGCCGTGGAGTATTCCCGTTTTCTATGGTGGTGAGGATAGGGGGTACGAGAAGAAGTTTGATGTTCCAACGACCACTGCTCCGGGGCAGACGGCAGCGGCAGGTGGAGCAGGCGCAGGGGGAGGAGGAGAGAAAGCAGCGCAAAGTAAAGCTGGAACCCCGTCTACAGCGACAAAGACTGTTTCTCCTACTCCGACGCCTACGCCTACTGCTGTTGCTCCGGGGGCGAGTGCGGGTGGAAGTGCGAATACGGTTCAAAGTGGTGCGATGAAGGTGGTGGCGGCGGGAGGATCGCCCCTGCCTCCACCAAAGCATTTGGGTGGGCTCACGGCTCAAGCTGAGACTAACTGGCGTGGTCAATCGCCTGCTTTCTTGTTCGGAGGTCGTTGAACATACACCCACACTCGTTTCACTCCTTGCTCGAATGTCTGCACCCGGCGAGATGACCGGTTGGCTTGCCGTCAGGCCCTTCTCCACCGTATCTTCCCTCCGCACTCGCAACGCCCATGTGTCGAGTGAGGCAGGCGAGACCTTGCTGTTGTGTCTACTTGCATGTGTTCGCGATGTGGGGTTAAGGTATTTCGTCATTTCTACCTTGCACCGCTCTCTTCTCTGTACTCTGCATGTGTTTGAGACCATCAACAAGAGTCGGTGCGGACTTGGGTGTGAGGCAATTGGACATGCTAAACGCCAACGTCTTCGAAAAGAGCTTGTGGCCAGAAAGTCGAGAGCTATCTGAAGTGGGAGATTGATGGGGTTGAGGCTTAGCTCCGTTTCTCCGTAGCAGCAAGTACAAGTAGAGGCATTAGAAATTATGCAAAGAGGATCGGCAAAAGTGCTCACCAGCTATAGTGTGGATCACGGCATAGCTCAGGCTGATTTTGACAGCTCTGCTCTTCCACACAAGGTCAGCATGGCTCGCACGTCATCCAGAGAAGAAGTTTGGTGGTTTCGTGATTGCTACACACAGTTTGTGTTGCTCTCTGGGTGGGAATAAGGTTGCTGACTCCTTCGCCCCCCCATCTTTCTTGAATCCATATATAGACCCCTCTTACTCCTACTCGCCCTCACTATCTCTCCCTCAACATACCAACCAACCGAAAGACATACTGCATCCCAGCGTCAACCCTTAGACTGATAATCAAGATGTCGCTTCCAACCCAAGCCTCAACCTTCCTCGACCTTCTCTCCGCCCGTCGTTCGGCCTACGCCCTCTCAAAATCCCCCTCCATCCTCAGCACCGACCAAATCCAAACTATCCTCTCCAAGATCCTCCGCGAATCTCCCTCCTCCTTCAACTCCAAATCCCCCCGACTCATCCTCCTTCTCGATTCCGACCACGATGAATACTGGTCTTCCACCGTCACCAACGCTCTGACTAACGCTATCAAGTCTTCTGGTGGAGACCAAAAAGCGATCGACGGTGCAGTGGGTCGTCTGAACCTGTTCAAACGCGCATTTGGTACCGTTCTCTTCTTCGAATCTCAGGCTGCAGTCAAGGGCCAGCAAGACAGCATCCCACAGTATGCAGAACACTTCCCTACTTGGAGCGAACACGCATCTGCTATCGCTCAGAACAATGTTTGGGTCGCACTGACTAATGCTGGCTACGGTGCGAACCTTCAGCACTATGGAAATCTGACAGAGGGAGAGTTGAAGAAGAAATACAACTTGCCCGAGGACTGGAAGCTTAGGGCTGAGCTGGTGTTCGGTGCCAAGACGGAAGAACCTAAGCCTAAGGAGTATGATGAGGAGAAGGAGAATCGGGAGCGATTGAAGGTTTTCGGTGCTTAGAAACGGAGTACTACTGAAGAATGCAATGCAACGGGTTCAGACGATGTTGCTTTGACTGCGATCCTGTTGGACAGCTTGTGTATAAGACCCTTCATCCGATCTGACTTGACTTGAGGCTCCATCGATATCGAGAGCAGCAAAAGATACACACAACAACAGACTGGAACCGGAAAGCTGGTTGCAAAAGAAGGATTTCTAAAGTATTCCAAAGACTACAACCCGCTTCCTTTGCAGCCGAAGTGAAGAATCAGCATGTGAGAAGTTGCGAGTAAGGCTTGTACATCAGAATGCCATTATCGTTGAGGAGATGATGACGGTTTCAAGACTCAAGCGAAGCGGGGAAGTTGTTGTTCTCTCGCTGCTCGTCCCACTTGGCGATCTGCACAATGAGAAGAATTGAGACGAGAAATGGTCAGTAGGATTGCACTTCGAAGTGTATGCAAAATGGCGCAGAGACAGAGTAGCAGCATGTCAGAAGCGAAGTGTTGAGGCGAGGCGGCGATTCGAAGGCTATGTGTTGAAAGTCGGGATTTCCTAATGCTGATCAAGTAGTTGCTGCTTGCACCGGTCAATTGTGTGGATGTCCAGGTGGGAATTGTTCGCTGTGTAGAGTGTGCGAGGCGGTCGCTAGACCAAATAGACAACGCTGCATACTTGTTTGACTTGTCAGTCAGTCAAGCAAAGCGTTTGCAAACAGCACCAAAGAGCAATTCGTCTGATATGACATTTGCGTGACAAGCACCAGACGAGCAGCTGAAGATTTCATACATCTGCGATTGCTTCGGGCTGTTGCTGGTACGCTTTTGTCACCTTAGAAAAACTGGCATGTCGGTTCGAGAAGGCGATAGAGGCTGAGAAGGCGTGCGGTAAGAACTCTGACCTGCGCCTCAATGGACGATTGATCCTTCCCTGTCGATACCGCAGATGATTGTTCTGGACTGCAGCTCTTCTCCTATCGTTGGTCATGTGGATTGATATCGAGCGGATGCGGAAGGCGTTGTGTTATGCAGAACGTGCCAAGCTCTATTCATCAACGTAACATAAGGTTCGTTCGTATGCTGCTGAAATGATGTCGGATGTATATCATCCTCGATCGCTCCGTCTGCCTGTGCTCTTGCCTGCTAGGATGACTGTAAACAAGGTTTGTAGATACTCACCCACTCGTTAGGGCACAAAGAGTTGTAGGCACGGAAGAATTGCTTGCAAGGAACAAACTCCTCACCCTTAGCATTGACACATCGGAAGTAGTCAATGTAGCTGCAAACCCACCATAATTCCAACATCGAAAGTTTGACCGTCAGTACTTCTTGTTCTCCTCTTCATAACTTTCCACTGGATTGGTTGGGGCAGTGTTGGGACATACTTTTGCCAGCAGTGCTTGGTCTGGTTCTGGTTAGGGAAACGCGCGTCAAAGGAGGCGGTTTGGAGGGTGAAGGACTTTTGTTCGGGGGAGTCGGACATTTTGATGAGCGATGACGATAGACACTATGTGGTGGTCAAGGTGATTGATGATGGCGACGACACCAACGACGATGTTGAGCTCTCGCCTGTTAGTCACTGTGTAGCTAAAGCTTGAACTCGACTTGCCTTCCTTCTGGCTGTCGATTCCGGGTTTTTTTTGCTCACGCATGGTAACAGCAACCCATCGGTTCCGAAAAGGCGCGAGAAGAAATCCATGGAAACTTGAAGGCTCTAACAAACTCGACTTTCCTCCACTTTTTTGGACCCTGGCAGCTCGTTCGCTTCTATTACTCCCTTAACTTCCCTAACTTCCTTAAGATAAGTACCTTCCTCTCTACCATCTTGACACTGAGCCGCCCTGCAAGGATGGACTTTCTCAAAGCAGAGATCGCCAACAAGCGCAAGGCGGCTGAGGTCGCCACCTCGACAGCATCAGCTAGCACCTCCAAAGCGGCGGCTGCACCACCACCGAACAAGTACATGCGAAGAGGAGACCTCGAAAAGCTTCGAGAACAGCAAGAACGATCCGTTTCACCATCCTCTTCCGCCTCTCCATCTGCCTCATCGCGCACAGCAACATCTTCGCCAAGCAAGCGCCTCAAGACTGAGGCAGACACTATAGCACGCTCAGGTTGCCCCTCAACATCAACATCAACGAGGCTCAGCTCAGCAACAAAAGCAGCGCTCGACACAGCAGCGGCAGAAGTCGGGCGCGAAAGGTTCAACGTATCCAATGAAGAGGCTGTCCGTCGACTACGAGCAAAAGGCGAACCGATCAGACTCTTCGAAGAGTCGGATAAAGAACGTCGTCTCCGATTGCGCGCGCTCGAACTAATCGAGGAGAAAGGAGGTGGAGCTGTGGGTCAGAACGATTTCCGCAACGCTCTACAAAGTGCTGAAAGCGCAACTGCGCTTGACCTACTAGAAAAGAGAAACGCTGCAAACAAAGGCAAATTCGAACAAGCTCGTCTCGAAGGGTTACGGCAAGATGCAGCCGCAGCAGCTGCGATAGGTGATGCTGAGAAAGCTCTCGCTGACCAGCCATCCACATCAGATCAGAAGGACGGGGAGGAGGGCGAAATCTCCAAAACACGAGAAGGAGTGGGTATGGGCCAAGTTCTCGACCTTAACCTGATCAAAACCGACATCGATCGAGTCTACCCTATCATATACTACACCCTCAAAGGTCTCCTCCAAGAGTGGGCCGACTCCCTCGCCTCCCGTCCCGATGAAGTCAAACATACCATGCAAGGCAAACTTGCAGCTGCAACCCAGGTTCAATCCGCGGACTACCTCAAACCCCTTTTCAAGAAGCTACGCAAACGCGCGCTGACACCAGACGTCCTAATGCGGATAGCAGAGATCGTGCACTACATGCAGAAGAGACAGTATAGGAACGCGAACGATTCGTATCTGCAGCTTTCGATTGGGAATGCACCATGGCCGATCGGTGTTACGATGGTGGGTATTCATGAGAGGTCAGGGAGAGAGAAGATTTTCAGTAGTAATGTGGCTCATGTGTTGAACGATGAGGTGTCAAGGAAATATATTCAGAGTTTGAAGAGGTTGATGACTTTTGCACAGACGAAGTATCCTCCGGAAGATATTAGTATGATGATGGGGTAGCGACAAGATGATGTATAGCAAGAATCTTGCAATGCCAGCAATACCATTGTTCTTTTTACAACTGTATGTGTGTCTGCAGTGTGTGCGTGTGTGTTGTATGTCTGTGTGTTGTCGTCATTTGAGGAAGAGAGAGAGTCGGAAGTCCGGAGGCCAAGCCGATTTCTTTGAAATGTTAAGCTTTTGTTTTTGAACACAAAGTTCGTCTCGAACAAAATGGGCCGGGTGGGGGAAGAGGCCGGATTACGGTCATAAGTTCAAAGCGATTCTCCACACAAAGCTTCTCCACACCAACATCCTATCACCATTCGCCCTGACCTAGCTTTCATCGGCATCAGATCCACCTTCTCGCAACTACTCGAGCCACTCTTATCTGCGCACTCAAAGCCACTAACCACACTGCTCAACCACAGGACCCTAAGCCTAACTTGGTACACAGCAAAACTCAACTATGGCGGACAACACACCATCGCCGGCCCCCGCCAGCGCATCTGGTAGCGGCACAACCGCATCCACCACCTCCTCCTCCGCCGTCCCAATATCACCCGCATCCACCACCTCCTCCTCCGCCGTCCCAATATCACCCGTATCCACCTCTCAGAGTGGCTATCGACCGCAATCACGCTTCAGCTTCCCCGCCGCAGCCCAACCCGAAATCGTTCGAGCCTATCAAAAAGACACTTACTACAAAGACCTCTTCACATCTCAAGTCTCCGATGTGGTCCGCTCTCTCTTTGGAACCCGCGTCCAGCATTCCCACCTATCCTCGATCTCTCTTGTTGGTGCTTTGGCGTACTACCTCCTCTCCACATCCTCCATCCCTGGCATGGGGGATGGTAGAGGAGGACAAACTCTCGGAGAAGAATACGTCAATTGCATCCCACAAGACACTCGCTCTGGCCGTATAGTCACTCCTTCCAAACGACTAGCTTGGATCTTATTCCACGTATTAGGCCCATACTCTTTGACTAAACTCTACGCAGCATTACGGCGATATGCGGTAAACACAAAAGAACGGCTAGACCAACAAGAAGCACGTGCTAAAGCCCGGGCTAGAGCTCTCGATAAACCGTACCACCCCGCAAACCCCTTACAGCGCAGAGTGGTGGAGAGGTTAGCTGGATTAATGCCACCACTGGAGACATTGCAAAGTCAAGATGGTTGGTTAGCATATCTTTCAGCAGCTCATCTGATGTTGTTCTATCTAGGAGGCAAGTTTTATAGCCTTGCACAGAGGTTGACGGGAACAATGTACATTTCGACCATTCCGAAGAGACAGGGGTATCAACCACCGAGTTATGAGGTTTTGGGTGTACTGTTGGGGATTCAGTTATCGGTTAAACTGTTGATGGGGGTGAGGAGTTACAGGAGGACTCGTAAACAACAAAGCCCAAGCTCACAGGAGGGATCGAAGAAACAAACATCATCAGGCAGTAGTGCGGGAGCGATGGATCCAAGTACAACAGTAGTCATTGACAAAAATGTTTTCTCGCATGTTTCACAACCACCAAAACGCCTCCGTTCCGCAGCAGAAGAAAGTAAAGGAATAGTCGAACTACTCTACGCCCATCTCCCCGACGACGACGAAGAAGAAAGCGGGGAGAAGGAAGAAGTGGTGGTAGCAAGGATGAACACAACAGCAGCAACTTCCAACGCAACCAACACACTCCAATGTACCCTATGCATGGATCAACGAACTCCTCACAAAGGAACCTCTGCAGTAACCGAATGCGGTCATTGTTTCGATTGGAACTGTATCACAAGTTGGATAGCAGAAAAACCTGAATGTCCTTTATGCAGACAACCGTTACAATTGCATAAAATCCTCCCCATCTACAACTTCTAGTCCCATCTCATGTATTTTAGCTCAGCCATCACGAGAACAAAGTCTCGGACACACATTAGCAGTGTTTGAGGGGGAATGAATCAATTTCCAAAGATAGGCACACGGGAAGGGTTTGGGATCTCTAACAAAAGAAGGGACTGTGATAGTAGCTACAGTTTGGGATAAAACGCTGAAAACAAGAACAGGGAAGCCGAAACCAAAGGGGAGGAGGGAGTTGTGGATCACCGTAACAAAAGCCGACAAGAGGGAAGGAAACCAACCAGCGAGTTTCCGAGCAAAGCCGAGTAAGGGGCCCATGAAAATTGGGGTCTCTGAGACGAAGCGGTCCCATCCTTTTCGCGTCTCCTTCTTTCCAAACACAGCTAGGGAAGAAGAGGGGTGTGAGACGGAGGATGGGAGGATCGTGAGCCCACCAATTGCGAGGGAAAGGAAGAGGGCCTTCTCGCTTTGGGCAGAAAAAGCTGGGAATGTGAGAGGGGGGGAGAACAACAGGGAGACGAAGTACAAGGATATGGAGCAGGAACATAGGAGGGGATGATCATAGAGCAGCATGAACGTTGTCTACAGGATGTGAGATCAATGTGATGGGGAGTCTAAGGAGGCGAGGGAAGATGGCATAGGAAGCAAGGACGGGATTTAGTGACGACTAGGAGCATCTGATGTAAAGTCACCTTCTTCCGCAGTAACAGCGCCATTTACTGACGAAGCAACATTACCCTCATTCCCACTTGTGACACCTCCACTGGTCGAGCTGCCAAGGTTCTCGCCCGATCCCGAAGTGCCACCCTTGGTCGAAGTGACACAGACCAATGGGAAAGCACCTTCGCTACCGGACTCAGTTCGACCAAGTGCCCATCCATCATCGTACAGACGCTGAACAGTGACGACGTCATCTGGCTGAAGAGTGATCTCGTCGTTGAGAGTAGCGTTGTAAGGGTAGATAGCAACAACGGTCTCACCGGCGCAGATGTCGTGCGAAGAGTACTGGTCCTTGACAGCAGCGATGGTGGTTCCACGACCGTCAGTACCGGTCTCGCCGCTCATAGCACTGTTGGGACGCTCGTCAGCCGAGTCACGACTCTTGGTAGCAGCGACAGCAGCAGCACCGGTAAGAGCACCGACACCGGCTGCGTTGGCGAACTTGGCATCGGTAGAGGGGCGACCGAGTGCGGGAGACTTGACCATAGCCTCTTCGCTCTGGATCCAGGGACGTTCGACGTGGCTCTCGTTGGCAGGACCGCCGTAGACAGTGTTCTTCTCGGTGTCAGTCTTCTCGCCACGTCGGCGGAAGAGGCACAGAGCAAGGAGGGCACCAAGGATGGCAGCACCAACACAGCATCCGACGATGATACCGGCAAGCTGACCAGTACTGAAGACCTTGTCGTCGGCACTGACAATCTGCTGACCATCAGGAGCCATGTTGGCGCCAGAGACGCCACCGTTGCTGTTGCTGCCCAAAGTGGAAGAAGCACCAGCGCCAGTGGCAGTGCCAGTGGGCGAGGCAGCACCGTTGGTCACAGTGGCAGGTCCGTTAGCACCGGCGGCAGTGGACTGAGCAGCACTGGGAACGTTAGTGGCAACAGTGGTAGTAGGTCGAATGGTGGCAGCAAGAGGGTGGCCCCACTGGGAGCACTGCGAAAGGTTGGATCGGGCCTCGTAACAGCAAGGAGGAGGAGTGACACCGCCTGCAGGGTCGCAAAAGGCACAGAGTTGGTCGATGGAGTAACCGAAACCACAGCTGCCTTCGTTCTCGATACCAGAGATACACGAGTTGACGTTGGTAGTGGCGAGGGAGCTGTAGTCGGTGCAGGTGTAGTAGTCGTTGGAGAGGGTATCGGAACGAACGCTTCGCTGGAATGGGTTGAGCTGTTTGGTGGATCGACAGTAGGCGGTGTTGTCAACAATGTCTTCCTCAGACGAGGCGAACTGGTTGCAGGTTTCCTGGCAGACGAGGGTGGGTGGGGTTTCCGCAGTGCAGCCGGACTCGAAAGAAGCTTGAGAGAACTGGGAGCAGAAGACGGTCTGTTGCCATTGAATGGTAACGTTCTGGGCGAGGGTGGTGTTGCATCCGAGACCGTCCTGGATCTTGTCGTTGTAATAGCCGTTTTGCCTGCAATATCAAATGAGGGGAAAGAAGAGGTGGGTTCAACGCAAATGAGTATGACGTGCATGTGTACAACCTCAAGAAGGGAGGGAGTTGGCAACTTACGAAATCATGTAGTACTGGAAAAGAGAGTCGAAGGAAGCGACGTCGGTAACAGTGTCAAAGAAGCTAAATTTGGAGGAGAGGTTACTTGGCTTGATGAAGTTGTTCTGGAAGGAAGGGCACATGGTACTGCCCTGAAGGCTTATACACGCGTCCGAGGCAGCGTTGGCAGAGGCAGCAGCTAGCAAAGCGACGGGTGCCGCGATGGCTGCCACTTTGATGGCTTGTGATATGCGCATTATGATTTAGCTGTGGGTGGGTGAGGTGGAGGTAAAGCAAGAATGAAAGATGTCCGGATTGCAAGTCGGTCTGGTGTCGGTGTGCCGTTGCTGCTGCAAGTGTGCGAAAGAAAGGGATCCGGTGGGTGATGGGGAAGTGCCTAAGAAGAGATTGGAAATGGAAACGAGGATAGACTAGAGAGCAGAAAAGACAGTCGGTTCGATGCTAAAAGACAGCTGAAGTCGATCTTTTGATTCGTGCAAGCCGGTTATAACGTCAAAGTTGTGGTAAATACGAGATGTCTTTGTAAGAGAGAGTAGTCGACCTGTAAACGAATGCGATCGAGTTGGGTAAGAGATGATGGGGAAGGGGAGGGGGAGCAAGAGGCCAGGGTTGGAGTGGAGTGGTATGGAGAGAGAGAGAGGGAGAGGGAGGGAGAGAGAGAGAGAGAGAGAGAGAGAGAGAGATGGTGAAAGAGAAGCAAGATGGCGACGAGGATGGTGATGAGGATGGAGACGAGACCAAGAGAGACAAGACGAGACTGGGAGGTTCGATTCGGTTTGATTCGACAGGATGGGATATGGAAGCGAGGTTCAAAGCGTCGATGAGCGCCACTGACTTTGGACACGTTAAACCTCGGAGGTCGAGCGATGCGTGAGCTTGACGTGGTGCGGTGTGGTGTGGCAGCTGAGGAGGAGACCGAGATGTCGCAAATGCAAAGATCGACGAGCGGAGAGTATAGATGAGGAGGAGGATGAGGAGGAGGAGGATGAGGAGGATGGAGAGGATGCGGATGATGAGACAAGAGCGGACGATGAACTGAGATAATTCCCTTTGTCGGCTTCTCGGCTTTGTCAAGACGGTTTGTTTCCCTCCAACAGGAGCATACCGAGCCTTGAAATGTCGAGCAGCGCAATAGAGACAGAAGGGCAGAGAGAGAGAGAAAAAAAAAATTAATAAATAATAATAATAATAATAAATAAAAGAGAGAGCTGCTGCTTCGGACATCGACCTGACGAATTCAAACGGAAGCACCGAAAGGACTGCAGCCGACCGACCGACAACTTTGAAGCAGGCAAGACTGCCTACAAGCTGGACCAATTCAAAAAGCCATCGGAGAGGCTTGCATTTGGTTTGCACTGCTGAGACATGAGAGTCGGCCAAGCCGAAGGCAAAGCATGTCCAAGGCATAGGAGCAGCCTGACAGGGCAAAGGCACGAGGCACACGGCAAGCGAGTGTCCAGAGAAAAGGGTCTCGCCATTCTAGTGCTTAAGCAAAGCCAAAGAAGAGAGAGCAAGCGCCTGATCGTCATCTCGACGCAAGGCAGAACAGGTGGATGAACACGCGAATCGGAAACAATCCGAAGAACAGCAGCCACTTTGAGACCAACTGCTGTCATTTTGTATTAATTTCTTCCTGCGCATGTTCCTTGAAATTGTTTTTCCCCTTTTTACTCGAGAACATTACTGACTATCGTTGGCATCAGAATCTTAGCTTGAACTTAAACTTGTTGCTTTGAAGGCGAACGTGCCGATCAAGACCAAGTTACCTGGTCTTATCTGCAAATGGCTGGTTGCTTTTTGATTGGATTAGGGTTGGTGCGGCAAGTGGGCTAGGGTCGAGCTCGCGTCAAGCTGTATGACAGTCCGAGCCCAGCATGAGGCGGCCGACTTGAGACCGCTCGGTGAGATCAAAGGCAGCTCGGACGCGCTCTAGCTTTCAAAAAGTCCGGCACTGCAAGAGCAACTCGGCCTCGGCGTCACTCGCATCGCATGTCCGGTAAGGCATACTATTCTCGACCGCACATAATGGTCACTCTTGAGGGAGAGACCACTCGCTGAACTAGACCATGCCCGTCAAGCTTGACATCGTGACGATGCATAACAGCCGAGGTGTACAGGTTGACCGATCGGCGCCGCTTTCACCCAGCATCGTCCTGACACAACCTCGCCGATCATGTCTGACTAGCAGCAGGTGCCTCTGTGTCAAGGCCGCAATTTGTACTGCAGGCTTGCCCTGGCCATTTGAATGGTGGTGAGGTTGGGACGAGGAATGGGGAGCAATGCTGCAGTGCACATACAAGCCACAGCGTCAACCTTTTCTTGAACCAAAAAAGGAGCGCCGAGTCAGCCACGGAAGGCGTGGGAAGCTAGCAAAGGCCATCTTAAGCATACAGAGACTCGGCTGTCAAATGCAAAATCCTGCTGCTTCTCTGGCCACGTTCGGTGTTGGTCTGGAAATGCAGTTCGCTGTCTGCTGCACCTTGAATGCCGTCTTGCGCACCCTATCGCCATGGACTGTGAATCGCCCTGTTGGAACCTTGCACTTTCCTTGCCTGGCCTTGCCTTACAGGCCACTTTTTATGCCTTGCCTCAGGCTTGGCTCCTAAACCTATATGTGCTTCGCCTCGGTGTTCGTGCTTCCTTGTTGCCTTCAACCTTAGCAATCTTGAGCGATCTCCCTAAATGGATCCGCAAGACGATTGTCAGAATTCGAGTGACAGCGTATCGAGCTTTGCACCATGTCTTGTCCGCTCATAGTGAGCGCATCGGTCTCTTGATTTAGCTACTGATCCGCATTGTGCTGCAGAATGTCGATCTGGAAGCACAACTTAGAACTTGGTCATGCCGAACGAGCTCTGTTCTTAGTCCAGGGGCAAGAGCAGGTTGCCCTTTCGCTTGAGGCTGGAGGCAGCACATCTCCGTTGGTGTCGAGCAACCTGAAAGCTCCCGGCTGCATCTTCTATGCAAGGGTTAGCTACCGCTCTGTCGCTGTCAAGCACCTAAAGTCGTCGGCTTTGCAATTCTAAGCAGGGATTTTTTGGTTACCTTTTCTGTCCTCTTTTCCAGGTACAATTTTATTTAGTTCCTTTCGTGAATTTTAGGCCTGTCTCTCCCTTCCGATCGGCTGCGCTTGACCTTCAGTTGAAGATTCATCAGCATTTCAAAATGGTTCACAGGGTCTAATCAATTGATGACTCGGTGAAGTCATGCATAAGTGATATGCATGTGGGATACATGAGCATTGCCATAGCAACGAGTCTGGAGCATTGCAACAGTAATGAGTATGGAGTGCAACTCAGGAGCAGCCTAGGAGTTGATTCTTTTCAGTATAGGGTGCTCATAGGTATTACTAAGACCTATATATACATTCACATGACTGTACTTATCCATAGCAATATAAGCATTCAAGAAGTCATACATCTGTGAACAAGAGCTTGCTAGTAGCTCCATTCAGTTGCATTATACTTGCAATCTTCAACTGATTAAGAGTCTGAAGCCCTATCAACCAAGCTAAGAAGCTCCATCAACAATTATGATAGAAGAAACCAAAACCCCAGCTGGTATTAGAAAAGCCAAAGGAGGCAGAAGAGGCAAGACAGTACAGCTGAGAGGTGGCAACAAGGCCAAAGCTGAAGTGCACAGTGATGATGCTGGTGAAGACACCAACTCCGACTCGGACCTTGATGACGACTGCAAGCCATACAACTTCCAAACCCTGGAGAAACTCTTCAAACCAGTCCTTAAACTCACGTCACTCAACTACTATAGTTGGAGTGCTCATATCAAGTCGTTCCTCAGGACTGTGCCAAACACTACAAAGCATTTGGAAGGAATCCACAATAAGGAGCATCCCAAGTGGAGTCATACTTTTGACAACACATTAACCAATGCCCTATGAGGTACTGTCGACACCACCAGGGAGCACAATGTAAACTATCTGATCCTTGATATCATCAGGGAATACCACATGTTCCACCAAGTATGGAAGAGGATTGAGAGTGGCTTGACCAATGAGGCCACAGCTACCTCACACTGACTCACACTTATTGTTCAATTAGGAGATGTAAAGATGTTCAACTCTGATGCCCAGAAGTTCATCCAGGAAATCAGAGCCATCCAGACAGAGAGTAGTCTCCTGGGAAAGCTGTTCTCAGATGATACACTGTTCTCAAACCTACAGAAGTGCAGCATCCACCACCCCATATAAAAAGAGACCATCACCACCATCAACCAGCTCAACTTCGATGCTCTCACCACGGCCCTGATCATTCGTCAGTCAGCAATTGAAAATAACCCTGCCCAGAAAGTGGACCCCTGCCAAGCCAGCACCAGAGTCGCCGACAGAGATGACCAGGGTGAATCAACCAAGAAAGATGAAAAGGACAAGGACCAGGCGAGTGCAAAAGCCGGAGCTAGACCCAAAAGAATTCGATGCTGGGTATGCAAACACCCCAGGCATGGAATCCAGCAATGCGATGCTTCGGTCACCATCGCTGTTAACTCCCCCTCACAAAACCAGACTAGGAAGTCTGGTGCTCCTTCTCACCAGGTTGGTGAAAACCCTCAGACTCAAAGGAGACATCCCATTGGATCCTAGACTTGGGGGCCACCTATCACATGGTCAACAGCCATAGCATGCTCATATGTCCAAAGGCTTGCCAAAAGTGGGTATTTACTGCCATAAGTGAAGTACTGGAGGTGACAGCTATGGGAAACGCTAACATATCAACGAAACATGGAGACATATTTCTCCAGAATGTACTATATGTTAAGCACCTCAATGTTAACCTGTTGTTGACGAACTCATTAACAGATGCAGGAGCGTGAGTGACATTAGATTCTACTGGCAGACAAATACATCTAGAAAATGGTATGCTAGTCAAGATAACCAAGAATCGCGAGCAAGGGCTGTTGGAGCTCTGAGGCAATACATGGTTGGAGAGCGCAATGATGGTGTCAATACCATTACTTGAAGGTGTTGACGAAGAGCTCAAACAAACTGAGAGTAAAGCAAGCATATCCAACCAACAATTATGGCATGAATGTCTAGGGCACCCAGGCTGAGACAAGACGAGGGCCATCATCAGCAGACTCAAAGACAAACACACGATAGACATGGACCCAGATACTGCTCTGACATGTGAGCAGTGTATTTGATCCAAAAGTACAGTGGCCTGGATGGGACAGGGTAGTGGAGATAGGACTACTTCTCTGCTTGATCTCATCTATATCAATTTGATAATCAACTCATCACACACAACTGAGCATACATGCATGCTAGTGCTGGTCAATGACCATAGCAAGTATGTGTGTGTGCAACCATTACTCCGAAAGAGTCATGCATTCACTCAACTCAAGAAGATGGTATCTTTCCTTGAAACCCAGATTGGCAGAGAACTAAAAGCTATATGTTCTGACCAGGGAACCAAATGGAGGAGCAACGAAGCCATGGAGTGGACACACAGCAAAGGAATAGAGTGGTAAATGACAGTGGGGTACAATAGCTGACAGAATGTACAGGTTGAAAGAATGAACTGAAGTCTAGGTGAGAAGATGAGAACATTACTCATACAAAGGAGATTGTCAAAGAGTTTCTGGCCATACACAATCCAAGCAGCAGCATTCAAGATGAATCTGACACCAAATGTTGACAACAAGTTCCCATACCAAGTGATGCTTGGAAATTCGCTGGAACAAATTATAAGTCTTATACAGGTATTTGGATGTCTAGCATGGGTGAACATACCAAGAGTCAAACGGGACAACAAGAAACTGGACCAGAGGGCCATCACATCTATATTCCTGGGTTACAGCCTAGAGAGACAAGGATGGCTATTCTACAGTCCAGACTATAATCCCAACATATTCTGGAGTAACTCAGCAAGGTTTATGGAATCAAAGTGCTGGTCTGATAGAACAGAGTGGCGACCAATTGATGTGCATCTGCCATTGGTGGTATCAGAAGAGGCAGAACTCAGCAACCTAGGATACACCACAGAAAACCTCTTTGACAAAAGAGACAAAGAACCATTAAACAAACACATGGACATGCACCAGATGAACGAAGAGAGCAAAAACCCAAATGAACCCAAACCAAATGCCGAGAACTGGATCGATGTCAACCACACTGCCTTCACAGTGGCAAACATGGGAAAAGGAAAGAATATGGACCCTTCTGTTTGAGAAGCACTAGCTGGAGAAGACAGGAATTATTGGGAGGAGGCGATGCAAAAAGAGCTCAAAGGTTTGGAAGCCATGGGCACTTGGGAAGTCACCAATCTCCCCCTAGGAACCAACATGGTGGACACAAAATGGGTGCTTAAGATCAAGACAGATGCAAACTTGATTCCCACCAAGTTCAAAGCAAGACTGGTAGCGCGGGGTTTCACCCAGAGAAAGGGTATTGACTACATGGAGATCTTTGCACTGGTAGCACCAATACAATCCATTCGAGGAGTACTGGCAATCATGGTGATAAAAGATTGGGAAGTGCACTCAGTTGATGTGAAACAGGCCTATCTCAACTCGAGTCTTCACCATGATGTATACCTCAAACCGCTGGTTGGAACTAAGATACCCACCAGGAAGGCCCTAAAATTAATGAAAGGACTATATGGGCTAAAGCAATCAGGCCGAGAGTGGAATGTCAAGCTTGATTCATATCTTTGAAGGATCAGTTTTTATTGCATGTCTAGTGCACCATGTCTATACTCCAAAGGGACTGGAAGCCAAATAACCATCATAATGGCATATGTAGATGATATGCTAATAGCCTCACCCAGCCGAGAGGAAGTAAATTGCACGAAGAGAGAGATCATGACCAAGTGGGGAACAGAGGATAATGGACCAGTAAAGGAGTTCCTATGCATCAAGATTGACCGAGACAGGACGGAAAAGTGAATAATTCTTGATCTGACAGCATACATCAAAGCGATGGTACACAAATGGCTAGAAACAACAAACGAAAGGTCCTGGGTACCCATGCAAGGAACAGTGAACATCACTGGAAGCAATAAGTGTGATCCATCACGAGCAAAGCAATATCAAGAACTGGTAGGACAATTACTATGGATATCCAACAGAGTACGGCCAGCTGTGTCCTTTGCAGTTGGAGCACTGGCATGACATATGGTGACACCAATCAACAGCGCATGGAAAGCGGTGATTCATATGGTGAATTACCTGAACCAGACATGTGAGTACCAACTGCATTTATGTGGTAAATCAAACAGGCACATGGATCACCCAATAGTAACATACACGGATGTGAACTGGGCATCAGACCTGACAAATGACTGCAGAAGCACATCAGGAGCGATAACTTATGTGTACGGGTGTCCGGTCAGCTGGAAGTCACATGTTCAGAAATGTGTAGCATTGTCAGCAGTAGAAGCAGAATTTGTGGCTGCATCAGAGGCCGTAAGAGAAGCACTATTCTTCTCATACCTTCTCAGGGACTTAGGAGCTGGGGACATTCAGCCAGTGCTGCACACAGACAGCCAAGGATGCATCCAAGTAAGTAAGGATCTGGCTAAGCATTGGAAGCTAAAACATATTGACACCCAGTATCATTTTGTTCGGGACCATGTTCAAGAAGGGGATGTTACAATCGAATTTATAGGAATGATTGACAATGTTGCAGACATCCTAACAAAGCCATTAAAGGGACTGAGCACATCCTGACTAGCTAAGTCAATAGGATTGGAAATGCCATTGAGAGGGGGAAGTTGAAGATTCATCGGCATTTCAAAATGGTTCATGGGGTCTAATCAATTGATGACTCGGTGAAGTCATGCATAAGTGATATGCATGTGGGATACATGAGCATTGCCATAGCAACGAGTCTGGAGCATTGCAACAGTAATGAGTATGGAGTGCAACTCAGGAGCAGCCTAGGAGTTGATTCTTTTCAGTATAGGGTGCTCATAGGTATTACTAAGACCTATATATACATTCACATGACTGTACTTATCCATAGCAATATAAGCATTCAAGAAGTCATACGTCTGTGAACAAGAGCTTGCTAGTAGCTCCAGTCAGTTGCATTATACTTGCAATCTTCAACTCCTTCCACATACATCTCTTGCCTGATATTTATGGATAAGCTTTTCCCAGACTTGGCTAGCGGCTTGGGGTCTGGGTGTTATCTATAAGAGGAACTGTTGCGCCTTCAGCTGGGGCAGGGGAACAGAAAGCTTGACAGCAGGATAGTTCGGCCTTGAGATGACAACAGAAAGGTCACAATGTCGTCTTCCACAGCCGTAACTGATGATGCTTTGAGCCTGCTTCTGCAAAACGCTAAGCTTACTGTGTTACGCCGACACAACTAATTGGCTTTCCACAGACGGCCAACAGGAGCAAGCTGGAGATTTGAGAGTAAAACTGAGCCTCAGAAGCGACGCTTTCAGCAACCTCGGCCCCAAGTCGCTTTCCTGCCTTGAAAATTCGACTTGTGCTCAAACTGGAACTGAACCACGCTCTGACCATCTCTGCGCACGAACCAGAGAAGCCAAGAGGCTGTGGAAGGCTCAGTCACGACTTTGTTCAAATTTCACTTGTTTTGCTTGCTGCTCTGCTGCCTCGATTTGATTTTGTGCAGTCCCAGCGTTGAATCTAGCTCTTGGCTCTTGCTGACCCTGAGAGCCCTCTTCGATCGCACGTCCATTTTGCGTAGCCTCTCCGCCTTCACAGACGCCTGCCTTTAGCTTCTCCGTCTGCAAAAGTCACGACGGCTGCTTGCATCTTCATTGTTCTTGTCGTCGTCGTCGTCATCACATCTCCGTCCCTATCTTTCGATCGCCCGTTCTTCCCATCACCCTCCTTCCGCTCACACCGTCTCTTGACCACGAGAAAGCCGCACGTCCTTGCTGCGCTTCGTCCAGTCGGTCGCGATCACCCGTCGTTGATCCCCTGTAGTCTCTCTTTGGTTTTCTTTCCGCCACCCATCGTGCACGAGCTCATCGAGCCTTCTCATCGTCACCGCTCGAAACTCAGTAGTTCCGACAACGACGTTCCCTGTCTTGAGGTGTTGACACGCCAGCAGTTTGATCAAGAAGCTGCCGACTAGCTCTCTCCCTCGCCTCTCTTTCATCGTCAGCTACTAAACGCAGCAGCACCACAACCGCTAGTTCAGCCGTGTGCCCTTCGACCTACACAGGCTCGTGGAATACAACGCTTTCCTAGCTTCTTTTCACATTCTTCAACTTGGAAGTGGGTCAAGTCCGATTGCTGCACCAAACATAGAAACGTCTCTCTTCTACTTGGGCAGGAATCAGTTGTAGTCACACCAAAACAGTCAAGATGGACCCCCATCTCGATCCTACCACCGCTCTGCTCAACCCAGAGATGGACAAGAATGCAGCCAGCCCAATGGAGCTTGAGGAGCCAGTGTCTGTTCTTGATGCAAAGGCTTTTGCCGAAAAGCATCTCGCAGATCTTGGGCAAGAGGAGCAGGATTTCGCCGTATGCACATGGAACATCAAGGGTTGGCGTACACTAGACAAGAGGCTCACAGGTCCTGAGTTCGAGTGCGGTGGTCACCGATGGCGCATACTCCTTTTCCCCTTCGGTAACTCCAATGGTCAACCTAACGATATGGTCTCAGTCTACCTCGACTACGCCGATCCAAAGGGTAGTCCCGAGGGCTGGCACGTCTGCGCACAGTTCGCTCTCGTCATCTCAAATCCACAAGACCCTACCATCTTCTCTACCAGTCAAGCCCATCATCGCTTCACAGCCGAGGAGATGGACTGGGGGTTTACTCGTTTCAACGAACTCCGCAAACTCGCGGTCCCTACCGACGGTCGAAGGAGACCCATCATCGAGAACGACTGCGCCAATGTCACCGCTTACGTCCGTGTTCTCAAGGACCCAACTGGCGTCCTCTGGCACAATTTCATCAACTACGACTCCAAGAAGGAGACCGGCTACGTCGGACTCAAGAATCAAGGTGCCACATGCTACATGAACTCGCTCCTTCAGTCCCTTTTCTGCACACACTACTTCCGCAAGGCTGTCTACCAAATACCCACCGAAGGCGACATTCCATCCGAGAGCGTAGCTTTGGCGCTTCAACGGGTCTTCTACTTGCTTCAGACATCAGATCAGCCTGTCGGCACCAACGAGTTGACCAAGTCATTCGGATGGAAGTCGCTCGATAGTTTCCTCCAGCACGACGTGCAGGAGTTCAACCGTGTCTTGCAGGAGAAGCTCGAGACCAAAATGAAGGGCACCGCTGCAGATGGCGCCATCACTCGTCTCTTTGTCGGCAAGATGAAGTCCTACCTCAAGTGTGTCAATGTCGACTACGAGTCGTCGCGATCAGAAGATTTCTACGACATCCAGCTCAACGTCAAGGGCATGAACGACCTCGCCGACTCCTTCCGTGACTATGTTCAGACCGAGATGCTTGAGGGCGACAACAAGTACCACGCTGAAGGATATGGTCTGCAAGACGCCAAGAAGGGTGTCATCTTTGAAAAATTCCCTCCTGTCCTGCACTTGCAGCTCAAGCGATTCGAATACGACATCGAGAAGGACTCGATGGTCAAAATCAACGACCGTCACGAGTTCCCACTCGACATTGACCTTGCTCACTATATTGACAAGGAGTCGCCGCTTAGCAAGGAGGACTGGAATTATAAGCTGCACGGTGTCCTCGTCCACTCGGGCGACTTGCACGGTGGTCACTACTTTGCACTACTCAAGCCCGAAAAGAACGGCAAGTGGTTCAAGTTTGACGATGACCGTGTTACACCCGTCACTGAGAAGGAGGTACTCGAAGACAACTACGGAGGCGAAATCACTAACGGCCATCCCGCAGGTCAGATTGGTGCTCGGGCTCCTGTGCGTGCCATGAAACGCTTCACCAACGCCTACATGCTTGTCTACGTTCGCGAACGAGATATCGACGAGGTCCTCAAGCCATTGGCACCCGAAGACACACCTATTCACCTGCGACAGCGACTCGAAGACGAGCGGATGCAGATGGAGGCTCGCAAGCGTGAGCGTGAGGAGCAGCACCTCTACCTCACTGTCAAGCTCATCACCGAGGACACCTTCCGCGGCCACCAGGGCTTCGATCTTGCCACCTTCGAGGAGCGCAACTTGCCAGCTACAGACCTGCCAACATTCCGCGTGCTGAAGAATGAGCTCTACCTCAACTTTAAGTCGCGCATCGCAGCTCAGTACAACTTGCCCGAGGAGAACATTCGCATGTGGGTCTTGGTCAACCGTCAGAACAAGACGGTGCGACCTGACACTGTGGTGCCCGAGAACGATCCAAGCCTCACACTCGAGACGGTTCGCGACCGAATGGCATCGCGCCAGCACGACTTGCGTCTCTTCCTCGAGATCGTCAACAATGATATCCCCAACAACGAGGCCAATCCTTCGATGATGATCTTCCTCAAGTACTTTGACACTTCCCGACAGACGCTGCTCGGTGTCTCGCGTGTCTACGTTCAGCGCCACATGAAGGTGGGCGACTTGGTGCCAACCATCAACGAGCTCATGCGCTGGCCACCAACTACGCAGGTCAAGCTGTTTGAGGAGATCAAGCCTGGAATGATCGAGCAGATGAAGCCTAAGGCGACTTTCTCCCAGAGCGAGATCCAGGATGGAGATGTTATCTGCTTCCAGATTGAGCTGTCCGAAAAAGACGCCCACGATTACGAGTCACAATCGCTCTACTCGAACCCCATCCAGTTCTACGATTTCTTGCAGAACCAAATCAAGGTCCTCTTCAAGCCACGCTTCGAGGATGTCGACTACAAGGCTGAGTTCGAGTTGACACTCAGCAAGAAGATGACGTACGACATGATGGCTGCCAAGGCAGGCGAGCGTCTCAAGCATGACCCCTTCAAGCTTCGCTTCACCACAGGCAACGGTCCCAACGGCACACCCAAGACAGTGCTCAAGCGAACTGCCAACCAGACGGTCAACGAGATTGTTTCACCAAGTTACATCCAAGGTCAAGCCTCGTTGTTGTACTACGAGCTTCTCGATGTCAGCATTATCGAGTTGGAGACCAAGCGCAATCTCAAGATCTTCTGGTGTGGTATCAACAACAAGGAAGATTCAGTGCATCAGTTCCTCTTGCCCAAGACGGCTAGCATTGTCGAGGTGACAGATCAGCTTGCTAAGCAGGTCAAGCTTACACCGAACGGGACCGGAAAAGTGCGTTTATTCGAGGCAATTCTCAACGGACGTCAACAGCGAGAGTTAAACGGTGTTGAAATGATCGGTAACATTGGTGAAAATGCCGAATTGTTTGCTGAGGAGATTCCATTGGAAGAGCTCAGCTTGACGGAGGACGATAAGATTATCAATGTTTTCCACTTCAGTAAGGAGTTGGTACGAACTCACGGTGTGCCTTTCCGATTTGTTGTAAAGCGCAACGAGCCATTCCGAGAGACAAGGAGAAGGTTGCAAGAGAGGCTCGAGGTTCCTGAGAAGGAATTTGCCAAGTACAGGTTTGCTCTGGTTCAGTCATCGACCTACAAACAACCGACTTATTTGGAAGACGAAGACTTGTTGTACGAGCACAAGTTCCAGCCAGATGACGCATTGGGCTTGGATCACCCAGATCGGTCCGGTAGGGCAGGAAGATTCGGTAACAATGTTGTACAGGATAAAGGTATTCGTATCCGTTCCTAAGGCTCCAGTGCAACCTCCTTGACAACGCTTCGGAAGTCGGTCATCTCCTCATGTCTTTTTGTTCACTAGTCATGATGGTGTTGTTTCTACTTTTATTCATTCGTTTCGTTTCGTTTGGAGATGACGACGATGAGACGGCTTCTCTTTTTCAAACGCAATTTTGCTTCCTGTTTCGATTCCTTACAACTGATTCTTTCATGAAATGCAGTCTTTCTTTGATGTTTACGAATTGATTGCACAGCGTGACAAGGGGCATTACACAAGCCAAGAAATCAAAGGTAGGAGGGAGCAAGAAGGGACAACCATGTGTTCGTCTTTGAAATCCAACGAGAGACGAACTATGCGGAAGCGCGTCTCGAAGGTTTGTCGACGAATGCAATTGATCGTTTCAGGATGTCGATCCACTCCAACGCAACACACTTGGTAGCGAGAGGGAGAGAGAGAGTGAGTGAGAAGACAACGTTTGTCCTTGCTCTTGTAAGAACATCTATCGTGCCTTAAGCCAATCACCGCCGGAACACGAAAGCGAACGAGAAACCGAAACAATCAAGAAAAAACAAGAGCAGTGGCTTCCAGACCAAGAGTAGTCTCGCGTCGAGTTGGCTCCCCCTCTCTCCTACAGAGAGAGGAGGAGACGCCACCAATTGCACTCAAGCCTTCACCTCCCCGAAGAGAGGCTGAGCATCCTCCTTACCCCGAACATGCGTCCTAGCAAAAGCTGGCGCAGTTTACAGCCGTGACAAGCTCGACAACAGACAAGCACGCAGCACGATAGGCGAGCCTTCGTGCCAACGCCTTGCGGGTTCCCAGTATCTAGGGAGTATTCCCATCGCCGAGCCCACATCTAAACCTGATCTTCTTTGGCGGCCCGATTCCATTCTCTTCGCTTGATGATGCAGCTCCTCAGAGAGGCATGACAACCCAACCCATCGCAACAGCCGTCCGCTCAAATGCGCGCAGCAATCCAACTGGACCAAAGACCACGCTGAGCTTGACGAGCAAGACTCAGGGTGCCCAAGCGCGAACTTCCGTGCTCGCTTGACGCAGCTAGACTAGAGACCGTTTATCCTCTTCCTTGCCCAATTCCACATTTAGATGGAGGGTGGTGTCTTAGGATTGCATTACTCTAGCACTGACAGCCAAGCGAGACAGCAAGACGGGTCCGCGGGGCTTTGTCCCAGATCGAGCGGCGCCACAATCGCATTGTGTTGCAAAAGGATTGAAGGTCAGGGATCAAAGGGAAGACTGCTGACATCATCGAGGCTTGACGAGATTATCATTTCTGGTGTGGGCACTTTGTGTCGATGGCATAAATGCACTGACGGCCAGCGCCTTGAAGCTTGAACTCGCCCAGCTAGAGCAGATGTTACGAGAAAAAGCCCGTGACACTCACGGCCAACCCACCTGAATCCGAAGACCAAGATGAGACGACGCAAGAGCGTCACGGTCCTCCCGGAGATCAGAGACCGGCTTCGGCACGAGGGCCAAAAAGGTAGGAGGAGTACGCGGACCTTCCCACTCGCATGGGTCTGCCCAGAGGGCAAACCAGGTTGAAGGCGCATCCAGAAGAATGTGCCGGCGAGTAACGGTGGCCTTTGGACTGAAAGCCATTCTGCATTGCTTCCTCGAGAACGATGGTTCATCCATCGGTATCTCAAAGGCGGTAATCTGACTGTGAGCAGAAGTTGACAAGAGCAGAACTTACCTGAATTTGGAAGCTACAAATATTAGAGAAAGGGGGCCGCTCAGACCAGCAAAGTTGGAGACGGATCGACAATACGCTGATCGACGACCAAACCCTGGTGTTCTCGCTTGCATTTCCTCGCTATTCGATCAAGGGCTGTGCGGCCCTCGTGAGGCGTGGTCAGCCAATGACCGCTCGAGGAGGCATCGTGCGAAGACGATGGCAAGATTGCCCTGGCAAAGAGCTAGAGCGGTGTCCAGTTCAGCGAGCTGCGATCCGACCTTTGAGATTGCGGCGTGTTGCGCACCTCTCTCCTCTGTCTGCAGAAAGGGATAGGGAGGGGTCGGGTTGGGGAAGGGGGATGGTTGAGACAAGAAGGAAAGAGACTGCCTTAACACTCACGCCTGTCTCGCTCCTGGCTGAGTTTTGGTGTTTCTTCCTGCTGGCTTGAGAAGAAAGCAAGAAAAAAAAAGAGAAAAAGAAAAAGAAAAAGAAAAAGTGACAGCTGTGAGGAACAACTCGATCACGTTTTTCTCGCAGAATGAGTGTTTGATCGTTACTTCTGACATTGTAAAACTCTGCGTCCGGACGCTATCACTAACTCAGCTTGACGGTCAAGCAAGAACGACACAGTGGAAGCCGAGCCACATTCGGAAGCTGTCGGATCCCGTCTTGCGCGTCTTTTAGCTTCCTCTGCAGAACAAGTCGTTTCTGTGACACAAACTCAAGGCACAGCTTTGCAAGATCCACTCATGGATCAGGTCGATGATGCTTTAGTCATTTCAAGGAGTGCCTAGGCAAGCATCGACGGTGTTGACCGGACCGTTTCATCCTCGCGCTGGCTGCTGTTCCTTGATGTTGGCTCGGAATTTTAGTGACAATTTTTGGACAGAGAGGTTGCTTTTTGATTTTGATTTTTTTTCAAGGTACGCAAGCCAAGTCAAGCAGCGCCTCAGGCGGTGAGTGTTGCCGTGCTGTTTCTTAGCTGATACACTTGCGAGGTTTCCACAAGACTCGACCACATCACACAGACCTCGCATCGTACCAACACAGGTCGCTCCAACATCATCTCATTCTCATCGCGGTAGCAAAACACCTTGCAGCATCACCACCATCCCCCAATTAGCAGCTGCTACGAGGTTTCCGCGAAACCTACTGAGCCATCGCATCCCATTTCACGGTCACGAGGGATAAGGATCCGCTCGCGCACACAACACAGCTCGTGAGCATCGCGAGCATCGCATCATCTCAGCTGTTGGATTCCGCTGTAGCAGCTGACCAGGCTTCCTTCGACACTGTTCTTGTCGCTTGCACAGAGCAAAGCCGCTTCACGAGCGCGCTAGAGGCTCATCTTTCATCATGCGCAAGGACGTGCGTATCGTCCTTGCTGGCGACCCGGATGTGGGCAAGTCGACTCTAATCACCTCGCTTGTCAAGGAAGCTTACGTCGCCATAGTTCAGAAAGTGGTGCCACCCATCACATTACCACCAGAAGTTGCGCCAGAAGCAGTGGTGACAAAGATTGTCGATACAAGCTCCAGTCCAGAGCACCGCGCTAATCTCGAAGCAGAGCTTCGTAGGGCCAACGTCATTTGCATAGTGTACTCCATCTCGGCACCATCCTCTTTCGATCGTATACCCACCTACTGGCTGCCATACATCCGCTCTCTAGGCATCAACGTGCCCGTCATCCTTGTCGGCAACAAGATCGACCTTCGCTCTGGCAATGTTACTAATGCTGCTCTCGAGGACGAGCTGGCGCCCGTCATGGCCGAGTTCAAGGAGGTGGAGACCTGCGTCGAGTGCTCAGCCCGCATTCCCCTCAATGTTAGCGAAGTGTTCTACTTTGCCCAGAAAGCCGTTCTCTACCCCACAGCACCGCTCTACGACAGTCGCGAGCACGTTCTCAAACCTGCCTGCGTCGACGCCTTGAAACGCATCTTCCGTCTCTGCGACTCGGACAAGGATGGAATGCTGAGCGATGCAGAGCTCAACGACTTCCAACGCAAGTGCTTCGATACACCACTACAAGCGCAAGAGCTCGAAGGCATTAAGGATCTCGTCACCCAGGCTCCCGTCGCCGGTTTGCGGTACAATCACGAGAACGCTAGTGTCGCCGCTTCCAGCTCTAGCGCCAACGGAGACGCTCCAGCACATCACCCACATCTGCGTGAAGGAAGCCTCACCATGGCTGGTTTCCTCTACCTCCATACACTCTTTATTCAACGCGGTCGCCTCGAGACAACATGGACCGTCTTGCGCACCTTTGGTTACGGTGCCGACCTCACACTCGAAGATTCCTTTGTCAAGCCTGCCTTTGCAGTGCCGCCAGAATGCTCCGTCGAGCTCTCACCCCACGGCTATCAGTTCCTGACAGATATCTTTGAAGTGCACGACAAGGACCGCGATGGTGCACTCAGCGAGGAAGAACTTGATAGTCTTTTCATTACTGCACCTGACAACCGCCATCCCTGGCAAGATACTGGCTTCCCGGCTTCCACCATCACAGACGAGCACGGCGCTGTCACATTACAGGGCTGGCTTGCGCAATGGAGCATGACCACCCTTCTCGACCACCGCACTACGCTCGCATACTTGGCCTACCTCGGCTACCCTTCGGTCCCGCTCGCAGGTTCCTCCAGCAGCACCTCGGCGCCTGCGCCAATACCATTGACACCTACCAACCCACCTGGCTCTAGACCATCCCGCAACCGCACGCCATGTCCACCATCCACCACTACTGCATTGAAGCTCACACGGCCAAGGAAGACAGACAAGAAAAAGAAGGGTGCGATTCAACGGAGCGTGTTTTTGGGATTTGTGCTCGGTGCAGCGGGGAGCGGCAAGACTGCCATCTTGCGAAATATGGTCGGCGAGCGCTTCGCAAATACATACGAGCCAACACAAAAGATGATGAGCGTAGTCAGCACAGTCGAGCAAGGCGGTGCCGAGCGTTATCTCGTGCTGCAGGAGTTCGGGTCGCGCTACGAGGCTGAGGTGCTGCGTAACACGGCCAAGCTTTCGGCGGCTGATGTCATTGTTTTCGTATACGACTCGAGTGACACTAACTCGTTCAGCTACATCTCCAACTTGCGGCAGCAATACCCATTGCTACAATCCATGCCATCGCTCTTTGTGGCCACCAAAGCAGATCTGGATCTCGCACAACAGCGTCACGAGGTTCAGCCCGACACATACTGCCGCAAGCTCGGGCTCAAGATTCCAGGGCTTGGAGCCGGACCACTCAATGTCAGCATTCGTGAAGGGCAGGTCGCGGATCTGTATGGTCTCATCTGCGCTATTGCGGTGGATCCGAAAGGCGCAGTGCAAGGTGGCAACGATCGCAACGCTCTCAGCTTTACCACCAACCGCTGGCAGTTCTGGGGCTACATTGGGCTCGTTGTTGTTGGCGGCGGAGGAGCAGTCTGGATTTGTGCAAGAGTGCTCAAAGTGCCCATCGGCAGCACACTTGGCTTTGGAGGCACTTCCTCGGGATGGTGGTCATCGAGAGCTGAGGCCCGCGGTGCGGGCGCCGCAGATGCTACCAAGATCTCGGGATGGTTCGACTGGCTCCGTTGGCAAAGCTCATCGACAGTCCGCTCAGAGCTTTAACGAGGATGCAACGACGTTGACCATGTACTTACTACACGTCATGCGACTGTATCATGTAGCACGCCAACCACCACTTGACCTACGATTAATTATTGACAAAAGCTTGCAGTCATCTGCATTCCATACATCAACACTTTGTGTGCAGACATGGTGAGGACCGTAGGATAGTTACTTCCATGTTCAGTGTGTTAGCCTAAGAAGAGTGGGGGTGTCAGATCATGTTCTCCAGCTTTGCAGAGCGGAAGGTGTAAGGCAGGAAAATGAAATCTTGCCTCCCGATCTGATTACAAAGTGGGCAACGCGCTAATACAAACAGGAACATTTTTGAATTATATGATCGAGCTCCCACAATTCATTCCTTTTGGGACAGGATCTTCGATTGAAGAGAGAGAGAGAGAGAAAAGTTGAAGCATGTGATACCTCAGAGTAGTTGCATGCTGCACCTCAGAGTATGCAACCTCTACTCTGAGATCACATCCAATCACCAGCCTTGCTTACTTGGGTTTAGCGCAATACCTGGATCAATTGTCAGGCATCAAGACACTGGTCAGTAAATAACCAGTGTAACCTCACTATAGCACTCACTCACATTTTTGACCTCATCATGCTAGACATCATACATGTGTACAAAGAACATAGACAAGTATATAAGTAGTTGCATTGTCCTGTAGATAGTATGGATCATTATCACAACCATTAACTGTGATCATCGACTTCAAACGCACCACTCGATTGACTCAGAACGACCTTTCAACTAGAAAGAGAGAGAGAGAGATGCAATCTGTAACAGTCGAGCGACTCGCACACAGAGAACACGAGCAACCTTTTCCCGCTGCCTCATTCGCTTCCAACGTCTGCACGGCCGTTGTTTGAATTGGCTTGGAAATGGCAGTCTGCAACACGCTCGCCCGTTCCTTGACAAATCCAGGCAGCGGCACGAGGCTACAATATTCTTGAATCCGCGACCTTCCACCTTTCTCATCCGTCCTTTTCCTCATCCTGCTTTAACCCCAGCATCTCAACCTTACTCTTCCCCATATCCTCCTTCTCTTCCTTTACAACACCTCCCGATCGCGAGCTGGATCACTCGTTCGATCGCTGGTGGTTGCTGCAATCTTAGGGACTTTGCGTTCTGGAATCGGCACATTCTCCTGAATCTCCTTCCTTGGAGCGCCTGGCACAAGACTTGTCCTGTCTCTTCCTGGCGGGGTGATCCAACTCTCTCTATATCTGCTGCAGCGGACTTGCAGAAGACTCAGGAGCTCAAGGTGCACGGAAGTGTGCTGATTCAATATACGTTTTGTCCCAGGCGCAGGCTTGCGACCCGATTTCTCTCTTGTAGTCGTGCTATCTTTTTCGAGAGTCCCACGCTGCCCTTTCCATTCAGCGCGGGGCAATCACGGATGCGACGTTGAGCAATTCCCAGCAAGCTCAGACATCACAAACCTAATCACGCAGACTCTCAGACCGAAGCTGATTTGGAGTCCATCCACAGCAGCTTGTAACACCATTCAAGAACCAGCATGGCGACCAACGGCAACACGAGGGGCGGCCCAGGTGGGGGACGTGGCAGCTACAACTCGGGTGGTCGTGGTGGGCACAACCATCATGGTGGAGGTCGAGGCGGCGGAGCAGCAGGCAACCGAGGAGGCTCAGGTGCACCTCCTCAGAGCTCGAGATGGGGCAACGGTCCCCCTTCCAGCGCTTCCTCCGGCAACAGCACGCCATCTCATGGTCAGCAGCACAGGAACGTTCCAGGTTCTAGGCCTCCCCTCGACTCTAACAACAGCAACAGCAAAACCTCCAACCAGCGCGGCGCTGCAGCCAGCTCCAACAACAACCAGCAGTCGACTGCCTTCCCATCGCTCGCCGCCGGCAACACCCAAGACGACTTTCACAAGCTCATGCATGATCGAATGATGTTCTTGTTGGTCACGCTTGTCGGCAATCCCATTACTGTTACTGTCAAGGGTGGAGCTCAATTCTTCGGTATCTTCTCAGCTGCCAACACCGAGGGCGGCGAAGTATCTGTCGCCCTCGCTTCCGCTCAACAGATCTTACCTGCCAAACAGAAGCACGGTCAGCCCGAACTGGGCGAGTTCAAGTCGACCTTGCTCGTCAACTACAAAGACCTCGAAAGCATCGAGGCTGCCGAAGTCAGAATGCAGGAGCAAGCCAAAGAGATGCGCGAGGCTCGTGAGAAGGAGGCCTTCCGCACCGACACAGAGATCTCCAAGGCCTTCGACCCTCTTGGCAGCGGCAGGGCGCTTCAGAAGTGGTCTGACGACCCTGACCTTGCCGATCTCGATGAACCTAGCAGCGGCTTGCCAGCTTGGGCCTCGCCTAACGATGTCGGTGGTGGCCTTGGTGACACGTCCAGCAGCGGTGCAAACAAGCATTGGGACCAATTCGCTGCCAACGAAGCTCGCTTCGGCATCAAGTCCAACTACGAAGAAAACCTCTACACCACCAAGCTCGACCGAAGCGGCAAAGACTTCCGCGATCGTGAGCGAGAGGCTGATCGCATCGCACGCGAGATCATGGGTCAAGCTACCAACAATCCACATTTGGCTGAGGAGAGAGGTCAGGCGGATGATTCTGGTGTCAACGAAGAGGACAAGTACGGCGCTGTGGTTCGCAACCCTAACGCCTACGTTCCTCCTGCGCTCCGCAAACAGATGGCTGCAGCTGCAGGTGCTGGCGCCAAGAAGGGACCTGCAAATGCCACGCCCGCTGCGACGCCTACTGCTGCTGCTCAGGCATCTACGCCGAAAGTTAACGGTGCAGCTGCTACATCTGCTACTACTGACGCAATGACATCGACTGAAACCACTTCTGTACCGCCGCCACCCGTCTCGGTCGTCCCTCCGACCGTCAACGTCAAGGTACCCAGTCCCAGCATCCCTCATGAGCCGCAGAGCAAAGACGCTTCTGGCAAGAAGCCTTCCGTCGATGCCGCCAACCCGCTCACCGCCGACTTCCGTCAGTTTGTCAGCTCAGAGCGCGAGCGTCTGGAGAAGAAGAAGGCGGCACTGGCCAAGAAGGAGAAAGACACCCGCCTGGCTGACCTCAAGTCGTGGGGCAGCTCGTTCAAGCTCAAGACGCCTATGCCCTCGGATGTGGCTGATATGGTGCAGAAGGACAAGGCGACTGCATCGGACAAGCCTTGCGATCCAAGCCTGCAGAAGAGCCTCAGCCCCACCCCTTCGCACTCGACTGCTACGTCTTTATCCAAGGCGGATGCTAGCAGGTCATCCGCCGCCTCTCGCGCAGCACAAATCTCGTCTTCCAATGTGGTGAGCCCCGCCGGCGGCTCTGGCTCTACACAGGCCAGCAACGACGCTCAGAAGCTCGCAGAGAGCAAGGCGATGCTTCAGAAGATGACGATTCCAAAGATCCCTCCATTCAACCCAGACAAGTTGAGGGCAAGACAGGCTGCAGCTGCTGCTGGTAACAGTGGCAGCAACGCGGAAGGCAGAGATGTAACCAAGGGAACGGCAGCCAAGGTAGACGGAGGCATGCCATCCTCTGTCAGCACCTCATCGTTCAAGCTCAGTGCCAAGGCCAGCTCCTTCAAGCCTTTCAACCCCAATGCAGCCAGTTTCACTCCCGGCGGTGCATCCTTCACACCCGCAGTCGCAACTGCTGCCCCTGCTCCACCAGCCGCCGGTAGCCCTGCGTATTCTGCCGCTGCCCCGACGCTGTCGGCTCGTCCTTTGCTTACTGGCACTCCACCTGTAGATTCTACCTCGGCAGCAGCGCCAGCCAACCTCTTCTTTGGCAATAAGCTCATCAAGAAGTCCACTGGTAACTTGAACATCCGCGAAGATTTCAACCCGTTCAAGGTCAGCAAGGTGCCTGATGCCAAGTCAGTCGGCCCCATGTGGGCTTTCAGTGGCAAGCCATACCGTCAGCACTTTGTCATCCCTCCTCCTGGTGGTGCCATGGATGATGGAACTGGCTTGTTCGTACCTCACGCCGGTATGATGCAGCCTGGTATGATTCCAGGAGCTCAGACACCACAGCCTATGCATCCCGGTCAGATGCCTGTTCCGGCGCCACAAGGAGGTCCAGGACCAGCTGGACCAACGCCAGTACCAGGCCCAGGTCCCGGCCCTGTACCTGGACCCGGATCACAACAGCAGCCATTCGGCATGGTCTACCAGCCTTACGGCACCGCCGGACCGTACCAATACCCCGGTGGCCAGCCACAACCAGGAGCAATGCCGCAAGGTCGCCAACCAGGTATGCCACAACCCATGCAAATGGGTCCCGGCATGCAAGGCGGTCCCATGCCATACGGTGCAATTCCTCAGCAATTTATGGGTCAAATGCACTTCTCTCCTATGCACCAACATGGTGCACCTCAAAATATGTACAGCCCGCAGATGGGCAACGTACCTCCCACAGCGCAGCAGCAGTTCATGCCCATGCCTCCACCCGGTGCGGCTGGAGGACCTAGGCCGCCACCGCCGCATCTGCAGAAGGGACCACCAGGTGGTCAGCCTCCTCAAATGTACTACCCTGGTCAACTGGGTGGCATGCCGTATGGTGGGGGGCCTCATTATGGCGGTGGACAACTATCGCATGCAGGCCCGCAGGGACCGGGTGGGGGAGCGCCACCGAGACCTGGACCGAATGAGTCTATGCCGGCATTGAGTGCTGCTTCCTCAACCACATGATACTTCCTCACTGTCGTCACCTTATCGCACGCATTACCAGAGGCAATTCACACACACACCTTTCTCATCACAACCAGCTGAATCTACTGTGTGAAATCATCTGAGGCTGTGAGCTTCTATTTTTCTATCAGTCCCAGAGATCGAGCTTACTTGAGGAAGCCAATTGTCTTCCATCTTTGAACCGTCTTGTTGACGAGAGACTCTGTCACGGCTTCCGTCTGCCAGGTGCGGAAGGCGTCGCTTGTTGCCAGTGCTTTGTCGCAAACGAAGCGCGTTGGAGAGTCTGTTGCTGGAGCAGCAGAGAAGTTTTTCTGCCACGACGATAGCAGTCCCCTATGATCGTCATCCGACTTTTGCACCCTGTCTAGCCATTCCGTCGGCCAAACAAGCTCAAAAGGTAGACCAGAAGACTGGAGCCAGCTGTGTAAGTCTTTCCAGCTCGCAATCTTTTCTTGGCTGCGAGTTGTTGGTTGGGCAAGATTGTACACTTCCACCTCCTCCTTCCCTTCTTTTCCAGCTTCTTCCGGTGAGCGAGAGAGATCGAGCACGGCACGAGCAGCGACATCGGCACTGAGCCAGTCGAGTCGTTCGTTTGGCAGATCAGGAAAACAACCGATTTTTTGACTGATTTGGATCAAGATAGGCCATGCTTCACTTTCGTTCCATACTCCGTGGCGTGTGTCGGAACATAGTTGGCCGAGACGGATGATGTTTGATCGTGATTGGGAGTCATGGGCTCGACGAGAGACGATTTGCTCTGCTACCCACTTGCTTCGGGCGTATCCCATCGCGACTGCATCTTCGGGGTCTGTGGAGAGCCTCTCACCCAATCCTCCGTCAGTCGACCTTTGTCCCAGAATGGAAGCGACAGATGAGCAGAAGGTGAAGCAGGAGGCTCGAGGATCCTTGCTGTGTGAGGCGAGGGCTTGGTGTAGGTCGATAAGATGGGCAAGACCGGCGATGTTTTCAGCTTCGAAGCTGCAAAGGCCTGCGACAAAGTCGACTGACCATGCAGAGTGGACAGTCACCACTTTTTCGTGGTGTGCGAGCTTGGAGAGAGTACCATCTGCCAGGCCGCAATCAGCACGCGAGAGGTCAGCTGGTAAGCAGTAAACCCGTCCGTGTCTCGACTCGACCGAAGAAAGGGCTTGGTCGAGCTGCCGTGATGAGAGAGAGTCGAGCACACGTTGGCGAGCGTGATGTTCTGCTTTAGCGCGAACTAAGCACACGATCATGTCTCTTGGCTGTGACTACGTGAGAACTTGGTCTAGCACTTGTGCGCCCAGTCCTCCTGTCAGGACGTACAGCGTCCCCGCCGCAGCGTTCACTCCGTTTTGCTTCCGAGTAGCTGCCTGGCTCTGCGGCTTAGCGTACTTCTCCATGAGCTCCTGCATCAACTTGATCTCTCGCTGCTGCTTTTCGTCCTTCGTTCGGCTGCCATCGCTGCCTGTTCTAGCCTCCTCAACATGCTTCGCGAGCAACCACATGGTAGGATACTCATACACAACATTCCTCTCCAACAACCTCCCTCCTAGCTCGATGCTCTGATGAATCGCAGCTCTAATTCTTGCCGACTGAATCGAGTCCACACCGGCAACGAAGAGGTCTATATCCGGCGACAAACTCGCTCCATTGATACTCTCCACTTTCCCCCGTAGCCATGCAATCAACTCTTCTCCTTTGAGACCGTCTTTCGCTCCAGACCCATTGGCATGCTCGAGCCGTAACGAACGGCCTTCTTCAAAATCACTATACACCGAATTGATCAGGTCGGCGTAGTGCTGATACGCTCTACCGCGTTGAAGTGTGCCTTTGCTAGCTCGAGGGATCCTAGCTGCCTCACTCGGTGGTAGGAGGCATAGCATCTCTGTCGCTATTTGCGCGTGGGGTGGGGAAGCGGCTTTGATTTCTGACAACACTGGCTGGAGCTGTTCCAGTACTTTGACTTTTGCTGCAGCGTCAAAAGGTATACCTTCCGGTGCGGCTTCTTGGGTGATGAAGACGAGGGCTCCAAGAATAGCTCTGTTCGCACCAAAGAGTATCGCTTCGCTGACCATGGGAGAGGCTTTCAACTTCGACTCGGCCAATGGTGAAGATACTTTCTTGCCAGAGACAAGGACGATGGTGTCATCTGATCTCGAATCGTACCTCCATGTGTTCGGCAGGCTTTCGTGCTTAGCATATAGATCGGAAGTGGCGTA